>CM077655.1:13606124-14206124 GCA_039707465.1 Rhabdophis nuchalis
TCAAAAAAAATTGCATGCAGAGCCTTATGGAGGCTTATAGACTTCCACCCTGACTATTTTTATTGATATTAACTTTTGTGATTTCTTGTCCCCACCTGCCATACGCAAAACGGCCACCAGATGGCAGGGTGTTGTTGCTAATGAAATTTCCCATAGACTTTGAAAACTGCTATTTTCATTTAATTTGAGGTTTATTTCATCCTGTTTTCCTCTCAAGAGAGATTGGGGGCTCAGAGGTGGAACCCATGTCGGATTTTGCCCAATCTCCACCCTGATAATTTTTATTTATATTACCTTTTGCGATTTCTTGTCTAAGAGAGAGCGGGGGCTTCAGAGCACGATCCCACTTGGACATCGCAAGATCTGAACCCTAATTATTTTTATTTCTATTAATTTTTGTGATTACCAGTCCTCATCTGCCATACCATAAATGACCACGGGGTGGCAGTCTGTTATTGGTATCTTTAATGGCCTCTGTTTTCATTTAATTTGAAGGGACTTGGCACCTCATTTCGGCCACTAAAGTAATCAGCTCTCTCAGAATACAATCCCACGTCAGATTTACCTTGCTCTGTTCCCTGATTATTTTTATTTATATTATTTATTGTGATTTTTCTTCCCAACCTGCAATGTAAGACGTGGCCACCAGGGGCAGGTTTTCTTGCCCCTTGCAATTTTCCAAACCTTTTCAAAGATGGTTTTAGCTTAATTTCAGGAGGGTTGCACCTCTAAGACATAAGGGGCCTTGGACAACTATCTGACATGCATCCTCCTGATTATGTTTATAAATGTTGTTTCCTGCAAATTCTCCCATTATTTGTCCCAGCTTCTGCTATCTATCTGAGCACCAAAGGGAAATACATGGTGGCTGTGCAGGTCTTCTCCATCCTGACCTCCAGTGCTGGTCTGCTGGGCTGCATCTTCATCCCCAAGTGCTACATTATCCTTCTGAGGCCAGACCTGAACGCAAAGGAACATCTCGCAGCCAGAACAAATGTAAAAATATGAGATATAACACCATTATGATCATGGAAGAATTGTAAATTTTCTTGTAATTTGAAAGAAGACATTAATGAATTCCATTTAGATAGAATGTGGAAGTCAGAGGGAATGTTCCCAAATGGAAAATAGTCGAAGGACTGTAATTCTTGTAACTCCCTTCCCTTTCATCTCAATAAATCTTGCTAAAGAGGGCTGTGGGTAACGGTGGTCTTTTTACAATTGCCAAAGTGTAGATGTAGGATGCCACAGTCCCTGAGCTGGCTGTCTACCAATAACTGAGATTTAACCTTTGTCCATTCCATAACTTCATCTGTAAAATCTTCCTTTATTGTTAAAAGAACAAATAGGGATTCCCAATTGAAAATATGCTTCTGGAGGGTTCCCCCTTCAGAGGGAGCCACTTTGGGTGAAGCCAATTTGGGGCTCGAAGCGCCTTCAGGACTGGCTCATCAATGGATAAGCCACGCCCCCAGGGGAAGGCAGCTGGTTGGCAATGATTATTCAAATCTCCAGTCCAGGGCAATCAGAGCCTTGGCTTGTGACATCAGAGCCTCCTCCTGAGCTCATTGGCTGGAAGTCTCCATGGCAACCTCCAGCATCCTTGGGGAGTCTGTACCACATAATGGAGGCTCTGCTCAACCTCCCTGGAAAGTGGATGGATTGGATGGATGGCACTGGGGGCATCGCAGTGTCTCCCTCACCTGGGCTCCTCAGGAGGGAGAGAGAGACCCTCCCCTTTAAGGCAGAATTAGGGGGGGAGATTAGAAAAGGGGGGGTTCAACCAAAGACGACAGACTTGCTAATACCTGCCATGTCTGCAGCCTCCATATCTGTCACCAAACTCCTCATCCAACAGGTCAAAGGTTCCTGTCTCTGGAAAGGGGCTGGGAGCAGCCGGCTGGGTGTCAGCAATGGGATCTTTGGAAAAAAACTGGCTTCAGGATGTCCCAGTTGGAGAGGCATTGAGACCCCAAAGGTAGAAGCTGACCTGGGATAATTAACCTAAAAAGGGATTCCATTGGCCAGATGTAGCTATTTCCCAAACAGACTCATCCTGCTGGTTGACTTATTGATATATTTTTATTTTTTTCATTACTCAGAGTTTTATCCACCTTTATTCTTTCTCTCAATAGCTCAAGGCAGTGAACATCCTGAAGGCTCCATAATCCTCACAACAACATGCTTGCGAGGGAGGCTGTGGCTGAGAGAGAGGGAGGGGCTCAAGGGGACCCACCAGGGTTTCCTGCCTTGGATAGGACTGGTAAGTCCTTGGAGGGGGGGGGCTCTTTCCTAATCCGAATGGTCCCCCCCTTTCCCTCTCATGAGAAACCCCCTAGCAGAGCCAGAGAGGGCCGAGTTGACCGATTGCAGATTCTGACTCCTTTGGAGAGTCTTGAGAGAAGAAAGGCCTCCAATTGGAGTCAGAATCAGATGGGAAGTCAGGATGGTTTGAAGGGAGATCAGTTGTGATGGATTCAGTCAGAGTTTCTCAAACACTTGGAGGCATTTGTGGACTTTAGGCCCATTAACAAAATTTCCCCGGAACTGAGAGAGGAAGTGACTGTGTTTTCATTTTCCCAACAGGTCAGCAGCAGGGAAGAAATGGTCCTTTAGGGAATATCCTTGGTCTGTTTTCTCAATGAGCAGTGATGGCCTCCATGATCTCCAGATTAACCAGATTCCCTTGACTTTCAGATCCAGGAATCCATGAAAGACAAGCAACGGATGAAAGAACAGCATAGTTGTCTCAAGCAGACAGTGGATCAACTTAAGACCACAACAGAAGACCTGCAGAAAACTCTACTGAACAACAAAGGAAGCTTGGACCATGCCAAAACAATGATCCAGCAGTTAGAGCAGGAGAAAGAATCCTTTGGTGAAACACACTGAAGAACTCCAGAAATAAATGTCTGAGGTTACTAGCCAAGTGGCCTTCCTAAAACTTGAGAAGGCCGCCTTAGAACCTCTGAGAAGCTCCTCAAAGAGGTCTGGAACCTTCTTAAGAACTCAAGAAGGACCTCCAGAGTCTGCAGCGTGAACTGGCTGAGATGGACCAAAGTTCCACTTTGTGGAGAAAAGCCACTCCAGGCAAATGAAGCAGAAAGTCACCGTTCTTCAGAATGTGAGGGGAAAGGAGAAGAAGAACCTCAACCATCTGCAGCAGCAGCAGACCTGTGTTTATCAGGCCAGAATGGAAGACCTGCAGAAAACTCTGGAGGACAACAGAGAAGAACTGACCCATGTCAGAATGGCCATCCAGGAATTAGAGCTGCAGAACAGGTGTTTGGAGAAAGGCAGGGAAGATCTCCACAGGGAGGTCACCAGCCAAGTAGCATCCTTCAGATATGATGTTGGAACTCCTGAGTGACCAGCACATGGGACAACTTTGCTGACATTCTCTCTCCCCATCCCTGGAATGGAGGAATGGGGCCTTTTACCCATTTGAAAGAGAAAAGAGATTCTTCCCCTCCCTTTCCTTGACTTGCCACCCAGTGTGCCAGGGGAGTCAGGAGAGCCCCACCCTTACCAGCTGGAGCCCCTCCCTTACCCCCACCTGACCAGTCACTGCAGGACTGTCAGCTGAGCTGAAAGCCTCCCAGCCTCCGAGCATCAGGGCCTGAGAGCACGGAGGAATCCCAGGGCTCCGAGCCAAGAAGGAGGGGGGAGGTGATGGCTGTGACAGTGGTGAGATGAGGTTGGTAGCGGTGGATCCCCAGGCTCAGCTCCAAGCCTCAGGGTGTCATCTGAGGCCGAGGGGCAGCAGTGAGGAGGGTGAGGGCTCTGCTGTGGGGAAGGCAGAGAGTCTGGCCAGAGCCAGAACTGGGAGCCAGAACCGAGCAGCCAAAGGAGCCGAGCAGCTGGGATCTGGGCAGCCCACTGGAGAGGAGAAGAGAGGAGAACAGCTAGAAGCCAAACTGGGTGCCGAGGGGTCTGCAGGAGACACCTTGAGGCAGCAGAGACCCCTGGAGGCCGCAAGGCTGACGGAGCTGGTGGCAAAGCTGGATGACAGGGCTGGGGTGAGGGTCTCGGGGGCAGGCAGAAACTCCTGCTGCTCCAGAGGCTGCAAGAGAGACGCAACCGGAGGGGGAAGCCAGGGGCCACCAAGGCCAACTGGAGCTGGTCAGTGGGTGGTGGCCGGTTGGTGGTGGGTGGTGAAGTAGTCTTAGGGAAGGTAGAACATAGGAGGTACTGTAGATTTATAAGCAGGGACTTTGGAGGTCTTCTAGTCCAACCCTCTGCTCAAGGCAGGAACTTTATTCCATCCCAGTCAAATGGTTCTCTTGTCCACTTTGAGAACTTCCAGAGATGGAGCACTCCCTACTTTGGGAGGCCACTTCTTCCATGGCTTCATTGTTCCTTCGGTCTGAAAATGTCTCCCGACTTCTAGATTGGATCTCTCCTTCACAAACTCCCACCCATTTCCTCTTCTCCTTCCCTCCAGGGCCCTGGAGACAAAGTCCCTCCCCTCTTCTCTGTGGGATCCCCTGAAAGTGCCAGAAGATTCTAACATGGCTGCCCAACCCTTCCCACCTTCTCTCAGCCGGACATAGCAAACTCCCTCAACCGTTCATCAAACGATTTGGCCTCTAGACCTCAAATCATCTTTGTTCCTCTTCTCATCACACTGTCCAGAATCTCCACAACTTTTTCTTTTCTGGGGCGACCAGAACTGGACCAAGGATTCCAAGGATGGTCTGACCAGAGAGACAGAAAGCTCTACTAGCCCTTCTCTCCCTCTTGAATCTTCCCCTCTTTTATGGCTGCCTAAGACTGCCGGGGCCTATTTTGTCCTCTGCAGCAGAGTCCTGGCTGGTCCTTCAGTGCTTTGCCAGGAGATCCTTCCACAGGTGCCACTGCTGAGCCCCCCTGTTCTATACCTGGGCATTGGGGTCTCCTCAGTGCAGATCCTGGCTTTTCTCACCTGTGGACTGCATCTTGTTAGGTAGCCTCCAATGTTTACGTCTTCTGGATATTGAGCTTATCTTCTCGTAATTCCCACCACCTTGGTGCCTTCTAAAAACCTGATGAGTTCCCTTTCTGTCCCCTCACATAGATCGGAAGAGTCCGGGGCCCAAGGCAGAAACTTTAAGTACCCCTCTCAATATTTACAAATTTTGTGCCCTTTTGGAATTGTATCCTTATTCTATCTCTCTAGTTGTTCTTTTCATATTTTGTTTTTTTTTCCTTTGTGCCTAAAAAGAGATTCAAAGAAGGAATGAAGCCTTTCTACTTTCACAGTTGTGGGAATCCACGTGTGGAATCCTTCCCAGCCTCTCTAGAAACTAGGAAAGATGAACAAGAGTTGGAAAGGAGCTTGTAGGTCATCTGGTCCAACACCCCCACCCAAGCAGGAGAGCCTACACCATTTCTGACAGATGGCAGTCTAGGCTCTTCTTCAAAGCTTCCAGGGATGAAGCTCCCAAGGCAACTTCTTCTGAAGGCAACTTCTGTTCCATGGGTTGATTGGTCTTATTGTCAGGAAATTTCTCCTTAGTTCTAGGTTGAATCTCTCCTTGTTCAGTTCCCATCCATTATTCCTTCCCGGCCTTCAGGTGCTTTGGAAAATAGCTTGACCCCTTTCTCTCTTTGGCAGCTCCTCAAATATTGGAAGATGCTCTCGTGTCTCCCCTGGTCCTTCTCTTCACTGGATCAGCCATGCCCAGTTCCTGTAACTGTTCTTCATATGTTTTAGGTTTCAATCCCCTAATAGTAATAGCACCTAGACTTATATATGGCTTCATAGTGCTTTTACAGCCCTCCCTAACCAGTTTACAGAGTCAGCCTCTTGCCCCCAAGTCTGGGTCCTCATTTTACCTATCTCGAAAGGATGGACGGCTTGAGCCTGGTGGGATTTGAACTGCCAAACTGCAGCTAGCAGTCAGCTGAAGTATTCTGCAGTTCTGCACTCTAACCCCAGTGCCACCACGGCTCATCATATTCTTGGTGGCTCTTCTCTGCACTCGTTCGAGTCTCAACATTTTTTTAATAGTGTGGTGACCAAAACTGGATGCAGTAGTCTAGGTGTGGCCTTACTAAGGCTTTATATTACGACCTCCCTTGATCTTGATTGTATCCCTCCATTAATGCAATTTAGGATTGCATTGGCTTTTTTGGCTGCTGCCGCACACTGCTGGCTCCTATTTACTTGGTTCTCCACTAAGACTCCAGGGTTCCTCTCATACTTATTGGTATTAAGCCTGGTTTCACCCAGTCTATATCTGTCCTTCGGCTTTTCTAGCCTAAATTTAAGACTTTTCTCTACTTTGAATTTCATTCTCTTAGATCTCTCTTAGCTGGTTGAAGTCAGAACTCTCTGAAAGACTCCACTGTTAGCCTGCTTGAGCAGAGCTTGGACTAGATGGCCTCCAAGGTCCCTTTCAACTCTCTCAGGCTGTTACGGTTGGTGAAGTTCCCTGTGCTTGATGGAGAATGTTTGGGGGGCTCCCCAGAGGCTGAGAGCCAGAGGGGCTGAATGGGATGTTTGCCAGTTTCTTTATGGAAGGAGAGTCGGGTCTGGTGTGGGGTGGATGTGCTTGTCTGACCGGTGGGAGAGGCCATCTATGGGGTGGGATGGGGGGATGCATGAGGGGGAAGTGAAAGTACAGGTAGATGTTAGGCATGGCCTCCTCCTTCTCTTCCTTCCCCCTGAGAGGCTCTGGAGCAGCAGGAGCTTCTGCCTGCCCCCAAGTCCCTCCCCCCAGCCCTGTCCTCCCGCTCTGCCCCCCAGCTCCCTCAGCCTTGCTGCCTTGGGGCTCTCTGCTCCCCCAAGGCCTCTCCTGGGGACCCCTGGGCTCCCCTTCAGCTTCTGGCTGCTCTCCTCTCCCCTCCTCTCCTGTGGGATGTTCAGCCCCCGACTGCTCAGCCCATTTGGCTGCTCGGTTCTGGTTCCCAGATCCAGCTCTGGCCAGACTCACCTGGCACACGAGGTAGCAAGTCCCCCTCCCTCCCTCCCCCTCCCTCCCCCAATCCTCCCTCCTCTCCTGGATAGACAGTTGGACAGAGGCTCCTTCGATGCAATTTCTATGGAGAGATTAGAAAGAACCACGTCCTCCCAATAACCGATAGGCATCCTGGCCATTCCGACTCTGCTCAGCTCCAGGGGCTGCTTAAGGCCCAACAGACTGTGGTTGCAGCAAAGGTGGCTCAATTCTCCACAGCAGCTCTGAGGATCCATGGGAAACACGGGATTAATCCACCATGGCTCTTTTACACAACTGATGTAGGAAACCCTTTTGCATTTCTACTCCTTTGCCTTTTAGTGTTTAATGGCTAAATGGGCCTCCCAGGTTAAGGACTGATATTATAGTATCTTTAGGCCATGTGTAACTGAGAGATTGGATGCCCAATTGAGATTTTAATATAGATTTCATCTGTGGTTTATTATTTCATTCTAGAACTTTTAACTGCATATTCCTTGAGTGTTTTTATTTGTTCTGGTCTTTGATTGCAACAAACGTGATTTGATTTGATGCAATTACACTTACCAAGAAGGGGACCTCAAAAGGCCGATGACAGAGTTGACTGTTCCCCATGCAGTGAATTCTTTCCTCAGACAAAGGAACAATTCATGTGTCTTCAAGAAATGCTCCATCACACAGAGGTTGCAGTTATCATATCTAAACAATAGGACAGAACCGACCATTAATCACTGGACAGGGGCCTTCCACCTGTTGATTCATGGCTGTTAAGACTCTTGTCAGTTGTGGATAATGAATGAGAACAGCCTGCCCCAATCTGGTGGCCTCCGGAGGTTCATTCATGCTTCCTCAGGATTCATGCTTGGCAACAAATAAGGCCACCTTCCTCCAAGAAGGGGGACCCAAGTGTGTTTGCCAACACAGGTGTGACTCCATTTGTAGACCAGAGACCGAACCTTTGATGTTGTGTCTGTTGCTGCTGCAGCCCTGGGATACCTAAAATAACAGGGGGGAAATCAACATTGTGACCAGATCCTGGGACTTTCACTCGGACCGGGAGCTCCCAGTCATTGCCCAGGCCCCTCCCCTCTTTCAGGGGCCCTCCGTTCTCTGGATCATGGTGGAGGGAGCACAGCAATGGCCTCTTTGCCTTTTGACCTCCAACCTTGGGAGGGGAACTTTGTGGGCCTGATTTGTCAGGGAGGAAATCCTGCTGCCATTGCTCTATGCCATTGAGTGTGTCTGAAAGGGAGGCACTCTGACCATGAAGCTGCCCTTTCACGAACAATTTCCCCAAGCAGGACCAGGTGAAGCTTCTTTCCAGTGGAGCGCAAAGGACCTCCATCCAATCATGATTTAATTTTACCTCTCCAAACCTAAATTCAGGCCCCGGTCAACTGACTTGCCTCCTTCTTTGCTATTTGTGTACAAGAAGCAAACAAAACCTAAAGCAATTAGCAATACAATCCCAAACCCTTCTGGGTTTCTGATGGAGATCCTGAATTGTAGAAGGTCCATGAAATGGAATAGCACTGAAACCTCTCAAGAGGTCTAAGAAAACCATCAGGTTTCTACTCCCCACATTCAATTCAACTGAATGGGAACAAGGCTGAGCTCACTTGAAATGGGACCTCAGAGTTTGGAAAACAGGGAAAAGACACCATAATCTCACCCACCTTGTTGAGCAGCTTAAGCTGTGAAAGAACTTTGGGGTTGATAAAAATATTCTGTACCTGAATAATCCCCAGAGTCTCTTCCCTGGAAGCCTCCTTCGGGAGAACCAAGGAGCCCAAGATGAACAGACCTGCTGCTATGTCTCCATTTTGGTCCAAGTAGAGTTTAAGATGGGAAAGATTGTAAAACTCGTTCTTGTCCAGAAAGGGATGAAATTGGTATTGAAATGTCCAAGAATTTGAAACGCAGAAAACTTAGTTTCTTGTCACAGTTTTGAATATTTCTTCTACAATTTTCTAACTTTCAAATATGCTTAGTTAGGAGAACATTCTCTTCATAAGCAAAGAAAAAATGTTCAGCAAGATTTGTCAATCATAGAATGAGAAGATATATATTGGAAAAATACAATTGACAGTTGGTCAATTAAAGTGAACCTTCTAGAGTAGGTGACAAATAAAATGAATAACATATAAAAAGAGATTATTCATAAACTCCTTGGAAACCACAGGTTGATTATCAGTAAGCATGGATTAGTCAATGAGAAAGTTATCAGGCTAATCTTCTCCCTGGTAGACCAGACAGGAAACATCAACAGACGAACTAATTCAAATTTATTCTAATGCTACTTTAACAGGTTTCGACGCTGCAAATCTCCCAGATTATGGCAACGATTGTAATATAAATTGATTTCAGTAAAGTATAAACAATTTTGTGATGTGACTAGAAACTTAGTTAAGTGAGGGATTGAGGGTACGATTAAGTGGATAAAAAAGGCATATCCTAAACCCGGATTGTTCTGAAGCAAGGGAAAGTGATTTGCGGCTTGTCTTTTTAAAATGTATCTAAGTCCGGCTGGCTGGAAACAATCTTTCTTTTATTACTCTCTCCTGCCGGCTCTCAGTTTGGGCGGTGGAAGATGGCTTCCCGTTGTTCCTGAATGACTTTCACTTATGGAAATTTACCAACATCCCTTTGTGATACGGACTTCCTCTCGCTATTAATGAAGATTTTCTTGGACTAATTGATTCCTTCCCTGGAGCGCCTTCTTTGCTACAACTATTGATTGTGAAACGTGTTTTCTCTTTGGGTCCTGAAATTTTTTCTTTCTTTTTGCAATCCTGATTTGAACTTTCTCTTCTCTCCTGAACTGCGTCACCAGCCCCACCCAAAAAAACGACATCTTAGTGACACTGACTTTAACAGCTTACCAGAACTAGCAGGTTTGGAACAAAGAATGACATCTATGGAGAATGTGTTACAAGTTTTGGTGCAAGAAATTAAAGCTTTGAGAGAAGATCGTACCAGCTTAAAACAAGATATTCAGGAAACACGGAAGCAAGTGCTGGAAAACACACAGAAGACTGAAGAGCTGCAAGGGGGGCTGGCTGGGGCAAAGGGAGAGCTTTAAAATGTTAATAGTGAGATTGGAGAATTAAATGGGCATATGTCTAGGATGGATTTTGAAAGGATGTTATATTTTTTAAGATTTCAGAACATTTCTGAAGAGCCTGGTGAATGTCTTCCTGAACTCATGAGCACAATTTTAGCAGATTATTTAAATAAACCCAAAGATGAGATCAGGGGGGACATTGACCTAGTCTACAGAATAAATTCTGCATATGCCAGGATAAATGAGGTACCCAGAGAGATACATATTAAATTTGTTAGGAGGTCAACCAGGGAGGGAATTTTGAAGGCGCACAGAGGTGGTCCGTTAATTTACCAGCAAAAAGTAGTCGCTATCTTGAAGCAGATCCCTAAAAAAATTAGAGAGATGAGAAGGAAACTTTCTTCTTATCCAGAAAACTGTATGACCACGGGATTTGGTTCAAGTGGGCGATGCCTGAAGGAATGTTGGTGTTCTGGGAAGGAGGAAGAATAAGGATTAAAACAATTGCTGAGGCGGAAGCCTTTCTTAAAAAACATTCCTCTGTCCTGGGGGAAGATCCAGGGGGGCCAGGGGGGGCCACGGCCCCGCCCGCTGGGGGCCTGGAGGGAGAGACAGAAGACACAATTGCCAAGAGACTTAGATCAAAAAAAATAACTTTGCTTTGACTTTTGATTAATTTTGTATAACATCTGTATCTGGATTTTTGCAAACGGATGACAGCATGGAATTGAGAATTTAGAAGTATGTACTTGTTTTCACCTCGTAGTATTTATGAAAAATGTTTTTCTTTAACGATTTATTATGAAGCCCTGGAAGGGCCAATGACTCCGACGCGAAAGTTCTCAAAATTTCTTTTTTGTAAAAACCAATAAAACCTTTTCAATATTAAAAAAAAAAGGCATAAAATTGTACTCCAATAACTTTTAATGTTTTTAATATTTTTCATAACACCTGGTAGTTATGAATCATAACCTGTCCTGGGTGATCAATTTTTCTATGTTGTCAATACAGAGAATTTGATAAATCTCTGTAATTCAAGATTTGATGCAATGTTTATACCAATTCTCAGACAAAGCTAATTTGATGCGTTTTAAAGAATATCCATTTTCTGAGAATTATGTGTGATCTCCTAACAGAAAGGAGTGCATGAGCAACCAAGCCACGCCCACAAAACCGGTAGTTAAAAACTTTGAATCCCACCACTGGAGAGAAGAGCCACTTTGCTCTACGGAAGTGGAAGGAGAGGAGTCTGGGAGCAGCTTCTCCAACCGACAAAACCTCCCAGAGGGAGAAGGGAGGATTCAGCCGAACTGAAAGAGGCTCAGACAGAAGCTCAGAATCTTCCCAGGGTTGTTCCAGAGAGTCCGTCCTGGGAACATGAACTCAGGACAAGGGAGGAGATTCTGGCTGAAGGAGAAGGAGGGGAGACCCTGAAAGGAGGAGGAGCCCTTGGAGAGCTGAGCCACTCAAGCAGAGAAGCTCAGTCTCCTCTTCACGGAGGGTCTTAAGGCAGGGGGGTTAAACTCCACTTCATTGAGGCCTCATCAGCCTCATGGTTGCCCTCAAAGGGCCAGAAGCAGCTGAGACCATGAAGACTCACAGCGTCCAGATGGGCCTGGCTGGGGGGGGGGTCACAATCTGGTCGCCAGGACTAGGTGGGCGTGGCTGGGGGGGCATCAGAGGTCGTATTCAACTGGTTCAGACCGGTTCTGACATAGTGGAAGTTTGGAGAAGTTCAGAGAACCAGCAAATACCACCTCTGGCTGACTCTGCCCTCCCACCCACGCAGTTCCCTGACCTGGATTCCCTTGTTTCTCAGCTCAGCTCATTTGCGTGGCAGAGGGCATTGCTGTGCCTCAGCTGAGCTAAAGAAGCAACTCAGCTCCCCAGCACTGACTCTGACTCTGACTCCGAGGGCTCTTGGAGGGCTGCATGCGCACAAGGGAAGCGCCCTCTCATGGAACCACTAGGAAAAGACTTGGGATCCCACCACTGGGGAGCATGGCTGGGTAGAGATGGCTGAGTGGGGGTGGCCAGCTCGACATCGCCCACTGGGCCTGGCTGTCTCGGGGCAGCTGGGTTGGGATGGAATAAGTTGCACCAGGTGACTCCACATGGGGACAATTCAGTGCCCCACAAGCTCCTCCCCTCCCCAAACTGCTGGCAGTCACGCACACACACACGCACACACACACACACACACACACACACACACACACACACACACACACCACATTCCATGTTTGGGGGCTTTTAAACAAAGAGGAAAGAAGGGGCCTTCTCCCCAAGCCCAGGATATAATTGGCAGTTTGTAAGCTCCGATCTGGAAAAAAATCTCCAAGCTTGGAACTGTGTCTGTGTGTGTGTGTGTGTGTCTGTGTGTGTGTGTGTGAGCACAGCTAGCCAACGGATTGGCCGTTTTTCTGCCAATCCCAGATCTCCTGGGCATTTGGGAGGCAGAGGACGAGGCTGATGCACCTGGAAGCTCAGAGGAAAAAGTTTGCAGGAAGCCCTTGAGTCCAACTTCTGCCTCGAGAGTCTCTGGAGAGGAAGAGGAGGAGGAGGAGGATGGAGGCTGGGCCTTCTTGAGAGGTAATCCCTGTTTCCAATTATAGGTGGAAAAGGCGCTGGCTTTGGGGGGCAGCTTCCTCTCATGCAGCTCCCCACCTCCCACCCCCTCCTCCCCTCCTGAGATCCCTCAAGGCAGAAGCAAACTTTCTCCTCCAGGCTTCCACACCCTGCAGTCTCATCCTCCGTTTCCTATAGGGGGGGCAGGGAAGGCTTTGAGGGTGGGGTCCAGGGGTCAGGGGAGGAAGGGGAAATCAGGGTGAGCCCCAAAGTCTCGTCCAACAGAGGAGCTTCACCATCCCTGCCAGGCCATTTGGAGAATGGCAGCACAGGCTGTCCAGAGCCCCAGGCAGTTAAGGGCGAGTGTCCAGCCCAGCCCACAAGCTCCCGAGGACTCAACAGCCCAGCCCAGCCTCCCTGAGATCTTCCTTGTGGGCAGCTGCTGCAGGGCTTCCTCTCCTTGGCCAGGTTGCTCCTGGAGGCTGCCTGGAGGTCCCCCCACCATCCTGGCCCAATGCTGGGCTCCTGCCCATCCCTGGCCTTAGGGGTGGAGCCAGGGGTGGGTTTCAAACATCTTTTACTACCTATTCTGTGGGCGTGGCTTGGCAATCATGTAACTGGGTGGGCGTGGCCAACTCAATGTCACTCACCTGGAGGGGCACCTGGCCTGGCTTCTTCTTGCCCCTCCCCTCCCAGCCAGTCCTCTCCTCGCCTTGCATGCTATGGTGGGAGAGGAAGCCGTTTCAAAGTCATCTTCCCCTTGATGCTAGTCCCTAAGATGTGATTTTTCTGCCAGAAGATCGCCTGCTGTACATTTCCCAATCTTGTTTATGGCCATTCTCTTGGAAAGACTGAGTGGAGAATCTCCCTTCCCTCCAGCCTCCATTCCTCTGAAGAAGCCCCACAGCCGCTTCCTCCTCTTTGAGAAGGGCCTTGCAAATGGGGGCAGGCCAGGGGACCCTGCCAGTATGGGGGGGGGGGGCTACCAGTATGCAAACGTACGGCTGATTTCCACTACTGGTACGACCATACCAGTCCATACCAGGAGCAACCCACCTCTGCTCCCTTCCCTCCCTCCCTCCCTCCCTTCCTTCCTTCCTTCCTTCCTTCCTTCCTTCCTTCCTTCCTTCCTTCCTTCCTTCCATGGGGTGAGAGGCAGCCTGGATTTCATCATCGCTTTTCACTTGGTTTTTTTTCTAACTTCTCTCTGTGTTTCTGTCTCTATGGTTTTTTTTAACTTTGCAAACTTCTGGTAACTAGTTTTTCACTAAAGTTGATTTTGTTCTTAGAAACTGGCTGCACTATTTCATCAGCCCTTTTGTGGTGGTGCCTTTGAGGATGAGCTTTCAAAATAACATAACCAACATTTTGGTTCCAACTCAACAGGCAGCTATTTCATATCTGTGACAAGCTCTGGCATTAAGTGCCCCCCCTCCCCATTTTGTCTTTATGCAAACACATCTCAGATTTATTTGTTTCTTCAGCCACAAGTGCCGTGTATTCCCTCTGGGGCCAGTTTCAAGCATGGAGACCCCCAAACCTCTCAAGGCTACATGATGGATTTAATTCCATCTCTGCCCCTGTTATTATGAATCACATGGGGATTATTACCCTTTCATTTCCCTCCAGAGAATTTCCCAACAACCTTTGAGTCCAAGAACTGGTTGGATTCTCCAGGGATCCCTCCTGAGAGGGAGAATTATGATCAAAGGTTCAGCTCTGCTCTTTGGCCGAATCCTCCAGGGGAGACTTTGGGCAGAGAAATAGGGAGTTTGGGGACAGGCAGGGTCTGTGCTCTTGAATGTCCGTCTCTCTCCTTTCCAGGTGAAGCTGAGTGTTTCTCTGTGTTTCAATCAGGAAAGACACTGGATCATTTCCCACCTTCTGAGAATCCTTTGAATCCTTCTAATTCTTCTTTAGAAACAGGAAAGGGATTAATTGATTCACCCCATGAATGATGGACCTCCTGCTTCTCCTTCTGATGCTGCTGGTGTCCCATCCAGTCTCTGGGAAGCTGAGGATGAAATGCCCGCAGAGTTTGGAGCACCAGGATGGAAAACAACCACAGAGCTTTTACAGCCCAGGAGACCATCTCATTGCTATAGTGATCTCCAATAGACATGAAACATCACAAACCAAGTTGCTTTTCAATGTGGCTCCTTCACTTCAGTTTGTTTTCCGTGATCTGTAAGTCATACAGTGTGATGGAATTGCATTCCCTCCATTCTAACACTCTCCTTCTTTCCTGTTTTTTATTTTTCATTTATTCCTATATTGGGGAAATATGCCTAATTTCCTCAATGACTTTGATTTCTATGGCTTTTCTCTTTTGTCTTGTTTGGTGAAAGAGACTCAAATCCAAAAATGGGCCTGAAAAAAAAGGTGAAAGGGCTGCAGATTATTTTCCTCTCTCTTTCTTTTTGTTATATATTTATATAATCTTTGCAACAATTCTACATCTTTTACATTTACGTTGTGTTTCATCTATCTATCTATCTATCTATCTATCTATCTATCTATCTATCTATCTATCTATCTATCTATCTATCTATCTATCTATCTATCTTTACATATCTTTTATCTCTATTAATTCCATACATTACATCTTTCATGTATATTTGATTCTCTTATGTTTCTTATTTTGAACTATTTGTGTATACAGTCTATTCTGTACTTTCCCCTCTTGTTAATTCTGTAGTTTTGTATTTATTTCATGGTTCCTTGATCTTTTTTCTTCCCTTTATTGCTTTCCTTTCTTCCCTCCTTCCTCTAGCCCATTGTAGCCTCAGTCCCAAACTAAGTAGCCCTCGAATTCCTCTTTGTCTTTTAGCTCTTTTGTGAGATTATTTTCCTCTCTCGGTTCAATCCTTAATTTCTCACTTGAATCATGAATTTTATTTGAAGTGGTGGTTGAACCACTTGTTCTTGCTGTACCTCAGCCAATTTCCATATTTGTATAACTGATTATTGCTTTTGGATCAATGTTGGCCTAAGGCTCAGGAGGCTTCTGGAGGATTATATTTATTATATATATAAAAAAGTATTTCTTGTTGCTGTTGATTATAAAAAAAATTTTTACAATAGGGATTCCATTGGATTCTTTGATGGCTTACGATTCTCTTTCAACATCCAAACGGTCAACAAGAATTCTCGGCTCCTGCACAATCTCACACTGGGCTACAACATCCATGACAACCATTGGAGCACTTTCCACACTTCTGATGCCTTGCTGAACATTCTCTCCACTGGAGAAGCCAATGTCCCCAACTACGGCTGTGGAAGGAAGGGGAACCTTCTGGCTCTTCTTGATGGAGCTAGAATGGAGATCTCCATCCAGATGTCAACATTAGGAGGCACCTACAAAGTCCCACAGGTTTGTGTGGATTTTTCTCCATTTTCTTACACTGAGGCTAGAAGAACCAAATGTGCAGGCACAGATCAGGTGAAGCCGTGCTCAATAACAGGAACTGTGAGAGGGATCTGGGAATCCTAGGAGACAATCTCTCAAATGTGAGCCAGGAATGTGTGGCAGCAGCCAAAAAAAGCCATTGCAATCCTAGGCTGCATCAACAGAAGGAGAGAATCCAAATCACGGGAAGTGTTGGTACCGCTTTATAAAGCCTTGGAAAAAGGGCATGGAGGGAGAACCTTTTCAGCACTGAGTCCTCTTGTCAGGGATGCGATCTGGAAGAGGAGTTGCCCAGTGTGCATGTCAGTGCGTATATGCACACCAGGCAGCTCCTCTTCCGGTTTCTGTCATGCATGCATGCGACAATCAGCTGCTGGAACGTATGCGCTCACAGAAACAAGAAGAGCAGCTCTTCCACTTCTGCCACTGCAGTGCACACAAAGACCAGCTGATTGTTACATGCACATGCGCACCAGAAACCCAGAAGAGAAACAGGCAAGGCTATGCATGCCAGGCGACATGGGTCTGCATGCCACTTAGCCCGAACTGAGAAGCTGAGGCAGAGGGCTCCATTTTCCCATCCTGGGGCCTCTATGCATCCCGTTTTTCCCCTCCAGAAGCCCTCTGCTGGCCAAAAACTTTGGTCTTACTTTGCAGTTCCAGTCCGTGGGGCTTGCAAAGGAAAGACCTGGGTTCAGCCGGCAGGTGTGAGCCGGAGTGGTGGTGGTGGAATGATTTGGGTGGGGCAACCTTGTGGTCTCACGTGGGATGGGGTCTCCTTCAGACTGGAAATAAGAGCAAAGGAAACTCTTTCCCCCCACTTGCTTTGTCCTGTTTCCCCCACTGGAAAGAGCTGTTTGCAACCCACAAGGAGGGGATCCTTTCCTAAGAGCTCCCAATTCAAGGATACCAATGGGCCCCTGAGGAATCTGAGGGTGGGGAAGGCCATGGGGGTCCTAGTGATAGAAGAGACCCTCAAGGCCTCCCCAACTCACTCAGATCCCTCCTGCTTCTCCCTCCCTTCCTGCAACAAGGACTCCCTGACTTTGCAAACCTCTCTCTCCTCTCTTGTTTCTCGGCTTCTTGTCTCATGGAGCAGCTTCCAAGTAAATGGGGCCAGAGAGAGACAGGGAGGGTAAGAGAGCAATCCAATTGTGTGTGTGTGTTTGTGTCTTTGTGTGTGTGAGGGCACCGAAACTGCTGCCAATGGTGTGGGCGACACCTGAGCAGAGAGGCAGGGTGTGTGGATACATTCCTCCCCATTCAAGCAGGGCCTCCTATTTTTCCCCTCCCCAGCCAGCCAGCCCCCCCCCCAACCTGCTCCCTGCTGGCTCCTGCAAAGCCTCTTCATTCTCCACCTCCTCTTCTTCATGTTCAACTGCCAGCCAGCTAGATTTCGGGTCTATGACGAGGGCCAGGGAGGGCACGCATGAGTATGCAGTGGGGGTTGCTTGCATTGCACAGCAAACTACATCCTTCTCTCCCAAGTGGCAGTGGATTCCACAGGACAGGCTGTCATTTCTGCCCTGAAGCAGTGAACTCTGGTGGGCTGGAAGTGAGTGTGAATGGCCTGGTCCAAAACAGGAAAACCTGGACTTTTGGTACCCATTTTGGCCCTGGAAAGCCTCCTGCACCAACCTGGAAGCAGAAATAAAAAATAAAGCCCTTGCAACTCTTTGAAGGCCGAAGGAAGCCTCCAACTGAGCCAGGAAGCACTGGGGGGGTCCAGGCGATTCACACTCACTTCCAGCCCACTGGAGTTTCCTGGGCAATGCAAGCCCCACCCCCACCCCCATCCAACACACAGCATACTCACAGGTCCCCTGATCCTGGCCCTCGGCAGAGGCCCAAAAACCAGCTGGCCGGCAGGAGGTGGACCTGCATGTGGATGCTATTGGAGCTGGGCTGGGGCAACGGATATGCTGGGAGAGAAGGCTCTGCGTGCCTCAGTTTCCCCTTCATGGCTCTCATCCTTTCAATTCCTTTTTCAGATCAATTTTGGACCAGCTTCAGAGGCTCTGAGTGATAAAAGTCGATTCCCCTTTTTCCACCAGATGGACCACAAAGAAGGATTCCCGTACCCAGCAATTGTCCAGCTGCTCCTCCATTTCAGATGGACCCTGATTGGCCTCTTTGCTTCAGACTCAGAGAAGGGAGAGGATTTCATGAGGATTTTCCCTCCTGTGCTTGTCAGGAGTGGAATTTGTGTGGTTGTATCACAACGATTCTCAAAGACTGGACATGCAGAAGCCCTCAGGGATTCCCTCTCTAAGTGGAGACAAGTCAACGTCTTTGTTCACTTCATGGAAATGGATTCCATTTGGGAGAGAATTCTTCCTCTCCATTTAACATTTATGCGTCTCCCAGGACCCATTGAAGGGAAAGTCTGGATCCTCACAAATTCTGCAGGGTATCAAATGAACAAGCGCAGACTTCTCAGATACATCCATAGTATTTGGAACTTTGGTTATCTGCCAAAAGAAAGGCCAAAAGATTCTGCCTTTGAACCTGATTTCTTTGTGGAAGAAAAGTTTCAAGATCTTTATTTCCACTGTTCCCTTTCAAAGAACGTCTTTTCTGTCAAAGGCCGCAGAAGATGCACCCAGAAAGCCCCACTGGATGGACAATGGCACTGGAACAGGATCCGGATCACAAATCACTACCAACCTTATAGTTTCATGAAGACTTTGGCCCATGCGATGAATGCCGCCTATTCCTCCAGATCAAGGAGGGGAAGGAAGGCGAGAGAAAAGAGGTTGGGGTCTCCAAGGCTGCAGCCATGGCAGGTATGGGGCAGTGGTGGGTTTCAAATTTTTTTAGAACCTACTCTGTAGGTGTGGCCTATTTTGTGGGTGTGGTTTGGCAGTCATGTGACAGGGTGGGAGTGGCCAACTTGTAAAATGTGCTGAAACTCATTTAACAACGCTCTTGCTTAACAACCAAAATTTTGGGCTCAATTGTGATGATAAATTCTCTTTCTTTCTTTCTTTCTTTCTTCCTTTCTTCCTTCCTTCCTTCCTTCCTTCCTTCCTTCCTTCCTTCCTTCCTTCCTTCCTTCCTTCCTTCCTTCCTTTCTTTCTTTCTTTCTTTCCTTTCTTACATTCTGCCTTCCTTTCCTTTCCTTTCCTTCCCATTGGGTTACTGGCAGCGGAAGGCCAGACTTACTTCTGGGTCCATCGATGGAACCCCTCTCACCAGTTCTCTAAATTTCACCATCCGGCTCTTGCGAGTAGGTGCGAGCCTGCAGAAACCCATCACTGGTATGGGGGTCCCAATATGGATCCATTAATCTTAGATCCTTTGGAGGAGGAATCCAGAGGAGAAGAAGGGGAACCTTCTCAACAGATGTGGCCAATTTAATTACTCAGGGAATTAATGGTTCCAAAGAGTAGATACCATGGCATTTTTATATTAAACACTGCTGATTTGAAAATGCTGTATTCTTTCTTAAATAAATCCCCTTATTTGTGGGTTTGTGATGAGCCTGGTGGAATTCCACCTTCCTTCCGTCCCCATTGCAGGTGGGTCTGTGTGCAGCTGGAGAGGCAGCTAAGCCCCCTTATTCTCCTCCAATGAAAGGGAGCCTGGCGTGGATCTGGATGCTTTATTGGGAGAACAGGGCAGGTGAAACTGAAGAGATGCAAATGGTGGAAATCAAATAGAAAGACGAGATAGGCAGCATTCACTAACAGCCAGCAAAGGAGCAGCTGGAACCTCTCCAGGGATGCTCCGTGTGAGGGACAGAGGCCGTCTCCGGATGACCAGGGGTCTCGGTCACAACGGCTGCTTCCATCTTCTCCAAAGGCTGACAGAATACGGAGTCTGGCTTCAGACCATAGAGTTAGGCTTATCTGCCCCCGGCCACTAAATGGGGCCAGAGCAACAACAGCACAAGAGTTCCATGTTGTGGCATGACAACCTTTGTAAATTGGGAGGAGACCCTGAGGCCATCTAGCCCAACCCCTCCTCTCTGCAGAAATCCCAGTTGAAGCTTCTCTGACTGATGGCTGCTCAGTCTTTGCATTCAGACAATCCATGAAGAGGAGACTGAACTTCTCTGCTTTCCTGGCTCAGCTCTAAAACAGCTCATCCTTTTATCCTATTTTTCTCTCTCATTCAGCTAAAATCTCCTCTCTTGTAACTGGATCCATTTTTCCACCTCTGACACTCTGGAATAATAGTGAGCAGATCTTACACTCGTGGGTAACAGGAGTCAGTGATTGGAAGAGGGCTGGATCCAGTGGGGGGATTCAAAAAATTTACTACCGGTTCTGTGGGCGTGGCTTGGTGGTCATGTGATTGGGTGGGCGTGGCCAGCATGACATCACTGTTGTACTCTAGGTGGGCGTGGCCAGTATGACATGCCGTTGTACTCTAGGTTAGACCTTCTCCGCCTGCGGGAGCTTCCACTCTCGCAGGCCTGGCCCCCCGGTCTAACACGGGCCCACCTTGAGGATGGATTGATAGATCCAGAGAGGTGGGCGAGGCGCAAACTAAGGGGGTTTAATGCAAATTTTTAATTCGGCTTTTAAGGGGTTCCGGGGTGGGGGGAGGGTTTATTCAGTCAGAGGGGGGTCAAGATATAGGGCCGGCTGGCGGAAGTAGGATAAAGGAGGAGTCCACTAGGGAGGGGGGATCAGGGTTCGTCTCTGTTGAGGGCCGTCCCATTCAGTTGGTCTTAGGGAGGGGCAGGGGCAGTGGGAGACAGGATGTCCATCGTGGGTTGGGGGCTCATGGTCGCTGGCTACGAGCGATCGCTTGCCCCAACCTCCTGTGCTCAACTCATGGGCTAGGCGGTCAGGGATTACAGAGCCGGGGCCCTAGTCTGATGTTCTGCAACGCCAGGTCCGTGGTGAACAAAGCCCCCCTCATAAATAACCTTGTGTCAGAGGGGGACCCAGACCTGGTGGGAATTACGGAGACCTGGTTGGGCCCCGAGGGGGGCTTACCCCTCGTGGAAATGTGCCCACCAGGCTACCATGCATTTCATCAGCCTAGGGCCCTAGGCAGGGGTGGGGGGGTGGCGGTTATTGTTAAGGAAAGTCTGGAGCCAAAGGAGACCACTGTGCCTCAGACGACCGGCTGTGAGTCCCTCTTCGTGAAGTGGAGCCTAGGGAGGCAGTTGGGCCTGCTGGTTGTATACCTGGCTCCCCGCTATGTAACAGCAGCCCTGCCCAAGCTACTCGAGGTGATCGCCGCGATGGCGGTGGAGACCCCCAGACTTATAGTCATGGGGGACTTTAACCTGCCATCGGCGGGCGAAACATCCGATGCAGCTCGGGAGTTCATGGCTTCCATGACGGCCATGGACCTGACCCAAGTAGTTCAGGGCCCCACTCACGAGGGAGGACACACGCTGGATCTGATTTTTGTCTCTGGACAATGGATTAGTGATCTCGGAACAGGGGATTTAGTCATCTTACCCTTGTCATGTACAGATCACTCTCTCCTTCGGATAGACTTTCCTACCGTCACACCCCACCGCGGGGAGGCGGAACCGGAGACACCGAGTTGGTTCCGCCCCAGGCGCCTGATGGACCCGGAAAGGTTCCAGAGGGAGCTTGGGCCAGTACCTGTGTCCCTGCCCCGTGGCTCGACTGAGGATCTAGTGGCCGCATGGTATAGTGCGGCCACGGGGGCCTTGGACCGACTCGCGCCCTTGCGGCCTCTCATGCGGCGTCGAGTCACCCAGGCTCCTTGGTTTACCGAGGAGCTTCGGGAGATGAAACACCGCAAGAGACGCCTAGAGAGTAGGTGGAGATCTTCTCGATCTGAAGCTGACCGAACACTAGTGAGAGACCACATTAGGACTTACTTAGTGGCGCTAAGAGTGGCCAAACGTGAGTATTGTGCCACCCTTATCGCGTCCGCGGAAAACTGCCCTGCCGCCGTTTAGGGTGACCCGCTCCCTCCTTCATTTGAGGCCGCGGGAAGCCCCTCCGCAGGGTCGAGCAGAGGAATTTGGAGTATTTCTGCTGGACAAAATCACTCAGATTCGGAACGAGTTGCCCTCCACTAGTCGTCCGGTCGAGGTGTCCGGTGCTGGTCTTGAGATAACACCTTGGGAGGAGTTCGACTTTGTTACTACCGAGGATATGGACAGGTTGCGGAGGAACCTTAGAGCCACCACATGTTTATTGGACCCGTGCCCCTCCTGGCTTGTACTGGCATCCTGGGAGGTGACATGAGGCTGGCTCCAGGGCATTGTGAATTCATCTCTGAGTGAGGGGTTCTTGCCTACCATCTTGAAAGAGGCGGTGGTGAGGCCCCTCCTCAAGAAGCCATCCCTGGACCCAGCTTTATTAGAGAACTATCGTCCCGTCTCCAACCTTCACTTTTTAGTGAAGGTTGTTGAGAGTGTGGTGGCTCAATAGTTTCCCCGACATCTGGAGGAAGTTGATTATCTAGACCCGCGCCAGTCCGGCTTCTGGCCCGGTCACAGCACCGAGACGGCATTGGTCGCGTTGGTGGATTATCTCTGGAGGGCACGGGATAGAGGTTGTTCCTCTATCCTTGTCCTATTACGCCTCTCAGCGGCTTTTGATACCATCAACCATGGTATCTTATTGCACCGATTGGGGGGGTTGGGGCTGAGAGGCACCGTTCTATGGTGGTTCTCGTCCTACCTCTCTGGTCGGTCGCAATGGGTGTTGGCAGGAGGGCAGAGGTCGTCCCCGAGGCCCCTCACATGTGGGGTTCCTCAGGGGTCGGTCCTCTCGCCACTCCTGTTTAACACCTACATGAAGCCGCTGGGTGAGATCATCCGTGGTTTTGGGGTGAAATACCATCTGTACGCTGATGACACTCAGTTGTACATATCTGGATGGGTAGTAACAAACTCAAACTCAACCCGTCCAAGACCGAGTGGCTGTGGTTTCCGGCACCCTCGGTTCAGCCAGATAAGTCCAACACTGGCCATCGGGGGCGAACAACTGGCCCCCGTGGAGAGGGCGTGCAACTTGGGTGTCCTCCTGGATTCCCGGCTGTCCATGGAGGACCATGTGGCGGCCATGGCCAGGGGGGCGTTCTATCAGGTACGCCTGATACGCCAGTTGCACCCCTTACTGGACCGGGGAGCCCTTCGCACAGTCACTCAAGTGCTTGTGACATCCCGGCTGGATTATTGTAACGCTCTCTACATGGGGCTTCCCTTGAGGTGCACTCAAAAGCTACAGTTAGTACAGAATGCGGCCGCGCGGGTGATTATGGGTTCCTCAAGGCAAACCCACGTAACATCTCTCCTGCGCGAGCTGCACTGGCTGCCTGTGGTCTTTCGAGTGCGCTTCAAGGTGCTGACGACCATCTTTAAATCGCTCCATGGCTCGGGGCCTAGCTATATACGAGACCGCCTCCTGCCCCATACATCCCTTCGTCTGATCCGCTCCCACAGAGAGGGTCTTCTTCGGGTGCCGTCTGTGGGGCAATGCTGGTTGGCGACACCCAGGAGAAGGGCCTTCTCTGTGGGGGGCCCGGCCCTCTGGAACGGCCTACCCCCCGACCTTCACACTATCTCGGACCTCCGCCTCTTCCACCAACGTCTTAAGACGTATTTATTCAAACAAGCCGGCCTAGGATATCCCCCCGTTTCTGACTTACAATAATAATAATAATAATAATTTATAATTTGGTAATGGTTTTAACATGGGTTTTAGCAGGGTTTATTAATTTAATATATTTTAATTGATATTTATTGTATTTTGTGGTTTTAGATAGTGCCTGTGCGCCGTCCTGGGTCCTAACAAGGAGAAGGGCGGGGTATAAATTTAATTTTTTTAAAAAAATCACTCACATCAAAGGGAACCTTGCCTGGGGTCTCCTTGCCTCAACAAGATACAATTTCCCAGTCTATTTATTTACTGCTACTGACCATTCAAAATATGCAATTTAATCCCATGTATAAATGCCATATGTGTGCATACATATTACGTAGTATTGTGTGTGCATAGACACACAAAATGATACACAAACACACACACACAGACAACTCTTCTAAATCTCTACACATTCAACCTCACTTCCTGCATTTGGAAAAACACACCCAGAGTCCACTTTCTGCCACACATTTAACTGTAACTTCTGCCCATGAGAACATTACAGAGGCCTTCAGATGCTCTTCCCTCTCCTGCACATGACTGTCAGAGCCAGGAGATGTCATGGATTGAGTAAAATATGGAAAAACTCAATTAACAACGCTCTTGCTTAGCAACCAAAATGTTGGGCTCAATTCTAGTCATAAGTCAAGGACTATCTCTGCCTTCCTCTACATGGCAGCCTTGTCCTAGTAAACCCCTTCCTTCTTCTGGCAATTTCACCAAAATATTCCAGAGGATATAAGGTTTTAAGGGGTTGGACTACATGACCTCTGAGGTCCCTTCCAGCCAACTGTGCTGTTTCAAAGAGTCTTCTGAAGCCAGAGTTTGTGTCCTTCCTTCCTCTCATTTTCTCTCTCTCTCCCTTCATCCCTCCCTCCATGTATCTATCTATCCATCCAGCTATATCTCATTCACTTTCTCCTCCCTCCCTCTTTCTTTTTTCCTTTTTCTTTCTTCCCTTTTTCTTTCTTTTTTCTTTCCTTTCTTGTCTCTCCCTTCTCTCTCTCTCCCTTTCTCTCTTTCTTTCTTCCTTTCTCTCTTTTTAAAATTATTTTTTATTTCTAGTTTTCAGAACAAACACAACACAAAAAATAAAAACAAACAAACAAAAAAACCCTCTTTCCTTACGTACTGTGTATCAATTGGTTACAAAACGAGTAAATAAATAAATCATTTTTTTCTTCCCCCATGCATTCCTTTCACCGACACCTGTAATTTATGCAAATTCTAGTATTTTAAATCGACTATATTTGTGCATATTACCATCCTCATATCCCCATTCTCGTTTCATTGCGGTTTCTTTCCTTTCTGTCAGTAGTACAGTGCGAGATTGAATAAATTAACTTTACATTATCCTTCTGAGGCCAGACCTGAACACAAAGGAGCATCTCACAGCCAGAACAAATGTGAAAACATGAGATATAACAGCATTGTGATATTGGAAGAATTGTTAAAGTTTCTTTTATTTGAAAGAAATATTTTCTTTCCACTTTGGTAGTATGCAGGAATAAAAGAATAATATATGTATATGTTTCTTGTAGTTCCCTTTCCTTTCATTTCAATAAATCTTGTGGAAAAGAACTCCTAGATGGTCAATGAACCTAACACTTTATTTTAAAAAATCATTTGAGTCATTTTTCCTACTAACAGAGGGCTAAAAGTGTATATATGTGAGAGAAAGACTAGGAAAAGAGATAAGATGGAAGCCTGGGAACCAACTTCAAGAATTGTTAATCTCCATGAGGACCATTGGAAGAAGAGAATGAGCTTGGAATGCCATGTTTGACTTTCTCTCAGCAGGGAAGGAAATCTTCATTTGCTGATTTCCTGATAAAAACCCTCTTGGCAGAAAGTCTTGACTACAAAGGCTGTCTAAGGTTTCACTTTGGAGTAGTTTTTACTTAGTTGTCTACCTCTAAGAACCTCCCACTCTATTTTTTCTTTCTTTCCTCATCCAGAGAATTAAAACAGGAATATCTAATGATATTCAGACCCTTTAATTTCCCACTCCACAATTTCTAAAGCATTTTCTCTGCTCCTCTTCCAAGCTTGTCTTGTGTGTGAAGGGCTGGAGAAGATGCCCAGAGAAAGGGGACCTTGAGACTCTCCCCAGGAGGAGGTTGGAGGGATCCTGTCTAAAGGCAGCCGCATCATTGACCAGGTCACAAACCTTCAATGCTGCATAACATCCAGCCAGGTCCAAGAAGGGAGAGAATAAGGGTGAGGGGGGTACTTCTGTGTTTCTAGGAAGAGGCCCCCATGGAAGCTGCTCTGCTCTCCAACCACAGAGATGGCTGATCAACTGGGAATCGGCTGGCTGAAGCCGAGAGCGCTGAGCGCGCTGATTGGTTCCCTGCCTGACAGCTTGAGTATAAATAGCTGTCAGGCAGGGGAACTCTCGTTCTGTTTAGTGTACATAGTTTTGGCTAGTTGCTGTTACTGACAATAAACGTCTTACCGAATCTGACCAGCCTGGACTCTCTTTCCGGCCATTTAACATTATGAAAAGCCATCTGTAAAACATTTTATAAAAATTCTCCCTTAAATTCTGTGACTGCGTAAATTTAACATTCTGAACCCATATTTTTTCCCACGTATCTAACATAACCAATTCATCAAAATTCTGAGCCCATTTAATCATACAATCCTTAACCAATTCACTTTCTGAGTCTCTTTCTAACAATACATTGTATATTCTTTTAACATGTTTTGGACCAGTCTCTTTTATCTGCTTGATCAGTTCAGCTTCTTTATCCATAAAGCCGACCCTGCAGTCTTCTTTCCATCTCTTCTGTAACTGTATGTAATGGTATGTAATGGTATTTAGATCCCAAGAAGTTATCATGTATGTACCCAAATGTTCAACCTAAATGTTGGAGATGCGGGTGTTTAGATGCTACTTTTTTTCATGTATGGTGGACTTGCAATAAGGTTAAAGCTTTTTGGATAAAAATATGGTGGGTTATGCAAAATGTATTTAAGAAAAGAATACAATTTATCCCGCAAATGTTTTTATTGGGTATAATTAAGGATTTTGCTAAAGGGGAAACAAAATTAATTCTGTATATGGTCACAGCAGCGAGGTTGTTGATTGCTCAACACTGGAAAAAAGATTTCTTACCGACAATTGATCAATGGATTCAGAAAGTGGCGGGGTTTGCGGAAATGGCAAAAATTTCAGCTTTCTTAAAAGATCAGAAACAGGAGAATTATGCACAGGAATGGGCAAAGTGGATTGATTATATACAGAATAGATACCAGACCAGGAAGTATTATATAGCCTTTAGGTAAGAATGTTTAGATTGATAGGGTGATAAGCAAGGGATACAATGTGAATAGAGCAAATATTATATGGGATGTTTGGAATTATTAGAGTGGTGTATAGCGGAAGTCAGGGGGGTGGGTTTGAATGGGAGGTGGGGGAGGGTTAGGGTGGAGGGTGGGGAAATATAATATGTATAATTAATTTAGAAGATGGGATTAATGGGATATGGTTACGTTAAGAGAAACTTATATTATGATTTATATATGTTTAATTAATTTAGAAGATGGGGTTAATGGGATATTGTTATTTTAAGAGAAATTTATATTATGATTGTTGGGAGGTGAGGGGTTACAATATTGGAATGAGAAATTTATTTTAAGACAGGGGGAGGGGAGGGGGCATAGTATTTATATTATATGTCGGGGGGTAAAAAGGGGGGAAATTTGTTTGAATAAAACTTTTTCAATAAAAAAAAAACATTATGAAAAGCAAGAATGTGTTTCTACCCGCCAATAAGGGGCGAGGGAAGTATCCGAATCCCCCCCCCTCTTTTTCTCCTCTGGGTCCTCCTCATATTCCAGACAAGGAACAATGGATGGAGACTGAAGGAGGAGAGATTCAACCTGGAAACGAGGAGGGATTTTCTGACAGGGAGAACAAATCAACCCATGGAACAGAAGTTGCCTAGTTGTGCAGGGTCTCCTGCTTGGGCAGGGAGGGGGCTGGACTAGATGACCTCCAAGGTCCCTTCCGTCTCTGTCCTTATTCATCTTCTCAAACTCTGCTTGAAGGTTTCCTTCTGGGCCCTTTGAGCTGCCCCTCCTCCTTCCCCCCAGTGGGCAAACACCCCCCCCCCTTTGCAGATAGTGAGGAAGGGGCCACTGAGGCAGGGCTGCCCTTTGCCAAGATGGAAGTGGCCGACAGAGTCTCCCGGGCTCCAGACCGACTTTGGGCAGCAACATCTGGGGAAGGTGAGGGTTTGTCTTGGGGGGGGGGCAAAGGGGGGGCAGACGCTGTTCCTCTCTCTCCAGGCTCATGTCCAGCATTCCCCTCCCAGCTTAAAGGGTCCTTAGCCTGGTGGGGAGGAGCCCTTCTTCCTCCAGACCAACCTTAATGCTCAGAATCTGCAGGTTGATTTCCTCCCCCAGGAATGGAGCCCCTGGGGGCTTCTTCTTGAGGCTGCAGAAGGAGACCCCCTCTGCAGGGGTCCTTCCCCTCCTCCTTCCGCTCCAGCCGAAGCCCCTCTGCCCCAGAGGGAAGGCCCCCCTCGCTTAGGAAAGGCGGCTGGTCTATTGGGGAGGAGGGTGGGGGTCTCTCAGGGAAAGGCTGGCCAAGGACTCACCTGGACATGGCTGGGAGCATGGAGGCATGTCTGAAGTGGGCTGAGTTCAGGGTCTTCATGCACCAGGAAGCAGAGTTGGGGGTGGGGAATCATGGAAGCTCCTCTTAATACAGAGGACTAGAAACTTTGTACTCTCTGTAGCTCAAGGTAGTTTCTCCCACCCATTCCTGAGCTTTGCCTTCTGTCACCGCCTGCAAAATTCTTGTGGGTGGGTGGGACAGTTTTCCATGTTGGGGGGCCTTCATAACTGCAGAGAATCTTGGCTTCCCTTAGATTCTGAGGAAATGTACCCCATTTCACATAAAGGCTTACAATGATTCATTTAGTGACTGTTGGGTGTTACAATAGCTCTGAAAATAGTAAATGATTACCATTTTTCACACCTACAACCGTCACATCATCCCCATGGTCAGGTGTTCAACATTCGGAGGCTTGGCAACTGGCATGTACTTATGACGGTTGCAATGTCCCAGAGTCATTGATCCCCTTGTGTGACTTTCTGACAAGCAAAATCAATGGGGAAGTCTGTTTCACTTAACAACCGTGTTACTAGCCTAAGAACTTTAATGACTCCTTTAACGACTGCGGCAAGAAATGTCATAAAATGGGGAAAAAACAACTGTCTCGGTTAGTAACAGAAATTTTGGGCTCGGCTGTGGTCGTAAGGCAAGGACTTCCTGCCTTTCAGTTCCTTGCTGTCAGCTCTGCTTCCAAAAGGCAACCTGGAAATTGGACACTAATGTTGAAACCTTCCAAATGTCTCCATTAATGCCCTTGATGGTCTTTAAAGTATAGGCAGTCCTCGATTTACGACGGCAATTTGGCCCAGAATTCCCATAGCTAAGCAGTGTGGTTGTAAAGAACATCCCCACCACTCAGCAATGGCAATCCCTGCAGTCACGGTTGCTGTCCTTAAGCAAATCCCACCGTCATTAGGTGAGGCAACTTGGTCAGTGGGGAAGCCAGTGGGAAGTCTCAGGCCTGCAGGCAGGGAAGTGGGGGGGAAAGGGGGGAGGCTCAGGAAAGTTCCTAAAAGCCCCGATGTTCCCACCCTGACTCAGCCCCTCCTTGGACCTGGATGAATGCTGGGGATTTAGTCCTCTTGCCACAGTCAAGGATGCGGCTGCTTTCACCCAGGATCCCTTCAATCTCGTCCCAGGGGAGGATCTCGAGGTCCCCTTTCTCTGGACATCACCCAAGCCTTCCCAGACAAGAGAAGCTCGGAAGAGGAGCAGAGAATGGCTTTAGGTAGAAATCGTAGAGTGGGAAATTAAAGCGCCTGAATGTCATTAGAGGTTCCTCTTTGACTTCTCTGGGCGATGAAAGGGGGGGGGAAAGCAATAGGAATTTCTTAAAGGTGGACACATAAATAACAATAACAACAACAATCCCAACTTGAAATCCTAGAGAACTGTTGTGATCAACACTTTCTGTACAAAGGATTTTGCCAGAAAAAGAAGAAGGAACCATGGAATCGTAATGGATATTTGCTTCCCCAGCTGAGAAGAGGGAAACATTTCAGGTGAATCTGCCGTTCCAATGGTTTCCATGGAGATGATCAAAGAAGCTTTTTGGAGTTTGGTTCCCACAGCATCCATCTTATCTCTTTCTTATTCGCTCTCTCACACATAGACACATTTAGCCACTGTCAGTCGGAATCATTGCTCCAATGGTTTCTTAACAGGTGTCACGTTCATTGGCAGTTGCTGAAAAGCAAATTCCTCTGAATGATTTTCACAGAGTTCTCTTTAGCAAGATTTATTGAGATGAAAGGGAAGGGAGTTATACGAATTCAAGTCATTCAACTATTCCCCATTTGGAAACAAGTAGACATGATTTTCTTTGACTCCTACATACTATAACTGGAAATAAATTATATCTTCTTTCAAATTAAAGGACATCCTACAATTATTTAAATGTCATAATGGTGATAACACTTTAAAAACTTCTCATGTTTCTACAGTTGTCCTGGCTGTGAGATGCTCCTTTGTGTTCAGGTCTGAGCTCAGAAGGTTTTGGCCAAGAGAGAAGAAACAGCAACTGAGAAGATGATGCTGAAGACAATAAGCACACCAAGAAAATCAAGTAAAAAGAGATGGAGAAATCAAGGCTTCCCCTCACCCCAAGGGAGGAATGAAGGGAGGGGGAGAGAAAAGAGACCCCAGGAGTTTCGTGTTGCAGATAGAAAGCATCTATGCATGAATCCTCTTTTCAACTTCCATCTTCAGAGACCAGGGAATATGAAAGCCCTTATCCCATGTTCCCCTGCCTCCCTTTCCCATGCACAGGCCAGTCAAGGGGGCTCTTGCAGGGATGCCAGACAGGACTCTGCCCGGCTGAGTAGGGAGCCCCTCTTGGGAGGAGGAAGCTGGGGAGCCTCGTGTTGGGGAAGGGAAGCAGGGAATTCTCCCTTCTGCAGCGGCATCGGTCTCCGGGCAGAGTCTCCCTTGACTTCACCTGATGGAAGAGAGAGAAGGGAGGGAGGGGGGATATGTTCGGTCTTGGGGGGGCGCAGCTCAAGGGGGTTCATGCCAGCCCTTCGAGGGGAGGGTGGACTTCCTTTTGCCCTCTCCCCCATCCAGCACGGAGTGGGGCTGCAGTGGATGAGTGAAAGGGAGGCGAAGCCCCATAGCCTGTGAGGACTTGGGGGTCTCTGAGTGGGCTGGCTGGGGAGTCCTTGGCCACCTTTTCTCTCTCTCCCTCCCTCTCTCTCTCTCACACACACACTCCCTCCCTCTCTCTATCCTTGGGAGTGCCCCTCCCCCAGCCCCGTGGGGCCCCTGCCCTCCCACCCCCTCCCGGAAGCTTCTGCCTTTGGTCCCTTCCTGGCAAAGGGGCTGTTGGAGGGCCGCTTGTACCCGCAGTGCTGTGGGGTTTTCTGACCCACCACAAAGAACAGCTCCATTTGGGGTCCAATAATCGCTGTTGTGGATGTCAATGGGGGGAAATAAGAAGAGGACGAAGCGGGAATCCCTGGCTGAGAATCAGAAAGAGAGCAAAGGAAGGGGAGGGTCCTCTTTGGGGCTGCCATGAGACCCCCTTGAGCTGCAGCCCCCCAAATACCGAACGGATCCCCCCTCCCAATTTCTCTGCTTCTCTCTCTGCCACGGACCCCCTCCTCCTTCAGATGAAGCCACAAGGAATTCTACCCGGAGACCGATGATGCTCAAGCAGGGAGAATTCCCATTGGTGCTTCTGCTGTTTCTGGCCCTTCCCATCCTCCAAAGTCCGAGATCAACGCTTCCTTCCCCCAATTCAGAACCCCCATCTCTTTCAGTTCAGAGATGAAGGTTTCTGCCTTGGGTAGAGGGGCTGCGCTGGAGGAGAAGAGGGGAGGGGCACCTCTAGACACAGCCTGGAGTCTACAGGGGTTCTTTCAATCTCCCCAAAGAGGCCCCCAGAAATCTCCCCTGTTGATGATAAAGAAAATGCATATTTAATCCTTCATGTATGAACCTCAGCTAGAATTGTATTTGCACAAGATTGGAAGAGTGTAGAGATTCCTACAGATGAGAAGGTGAGAAGGAAAATATCTGAATGGGCAGAAATGAACAGGTTAACATTCGCAATGAAGGAGAAAGAGGTAAAGCTGAATATCATATGATTTAAGAAGTATTTTACCAATGGTTGGAGAATAAAAAAAGGACTTTGGAAGTGGAGAAGGCTAAAACACAAATAGAAAATATATTAAGATAGAGACATAAAGAAGATGAAAACTGTTACTGTGTATGATGAGAATAATGATGTTTAATGTTAACATGGTATCATCACTAGAAGATATTAAGAAAAACGGAGAGTTTTATAATGTTTAAATGTTCAAAATATTATAATACGAAGCTTAGGGACGTTAATGTAAACATGAATGAGAAAGATGTGGCAAATGAAGAACGATGTTGCACAGAGATGTTTCTACTCAGATGACACATAAGGAAAGATGGAATGGTTATTTTTGTAATTGAAGCATAATCATAAAAATTATATATATATACTGTATTTTTTATTTATTTTATTTTATTAAATTTATACCCCGCCCTTCTCCTAAAAAAGGACCCAGGGCGGCGCACAGGCATCATTAAAATCATACAAAAATACAAAATTGTTAAAAACTAATTAAATATTCCCTGTGCTAAAATGAATAAGACTCTAAAATTTAAAAATTATCCCTATAAAAGTCAGAAACAGGGGTTATGCTAGGCCGGCTTGTTGAAATAAATAGGTTTTAAGACGTTGGCGGAAAAGGTGGAGGTCCACGATGGTGCGTAGATCGGGGGGAAGGTCGTTCCAGAGGGCAGGGCCCGCCACAGAGAAAGCTCTTCCCCTGGGCACCGCCAACCGGCATTGCCCGGCTGACGGTACCCTGAGAAGGCCCTCTCTGTGGGAGCGGATCGGTCGAAGGGATGTATGGGGCAGGAGACGGTCTCGCATATAACTAGGTCCCGATCCATGGAGCGCTTTGAAGATGGTTGTCAGCACCTTGAAGCGCACCCGAAAGGCCACAGGTAGCCAATGCAGCTCGCGCAGGAGAGGTGTTATGTGGGATTGACTTGCGGCACCCATAATTACCTGCGTGGCCGCATTCTGGACCAACTGCAACCTTCAAGTGCACCTCAAGGGGAGCCCCATGTAGAGAGTGTTGCAGTAGTCCAGCCGTGATGTCACCAATGCCTGAGTGACTGTGCGAAGGGCTCCCCGGTCCAGTAAGGGGTGCAACTGATAGAATGCCCCCCTGGCCACGGCCGACACATGGTCCTCCATGGTCAGCCGGGAATCCAGGAGGACACTCAAGTTGCGCGCCCTCTCCATGGGGGCTAGTTGTACGTCCCCAATGGCCAGTGTTGGACTAATCTGGCTGTACCGGGGTGTGGGAACCACAGCCACTCAGTCTTGGATGGGTTGAGCCTGAGTTTGTTGCTACCCATCCAGCCCCGTACGGCCTCCAGACACCGGGACAGCACCTTGATGACATCGTTGGGGTGGTTTGGGGTGGATATGTACAGCTGAGTATCGTCAGCGTACAGATGGTATTCCACCCCAAAACCACGGATGATCTCGCCCAGTGGCTTCATATAGGTGTTAAACAGAAGTGGCGAGAGAGAGGTAGGACGAGAACCACCGCAAAACGGTGCCTCCCACCCCCAACCCCCCCCAGTCGGTGCAATAAGATACCATGGTCGATGGTATCGAAAGCCGCTGAGAGGTCTAATATGCCTAGGATAGAGGAGCAACCTCTATCCCGAGCCCTCCAGAGATCATCCACCAACGCGACCAATGCCGTCTCGGTACTCTGACCGGGCCAGAAGCCAGACTGGCGCGCGTCTAGATAATCAACTTCCTCCAGGTGTCGAGGAAACTGTTGGGCCACCACACTCTCAACAACCTTCACTAAAAAGGAAGACTGGACGATAGTTTTCTAATAATGCTGGGTCCAGGGATGGCTTCTTGAGGAGGGGCCTCACCACCACCTCTTTCTAGACAGTAGGCAAGGACCCCTCACTCAAAGATGCATTCACAATGCCCTGGAGCCAGCCTCCCAGGATGCCAGTACAAGCTAGGAGGGACACGGGTCCACTAAACATGTGGTAGCCCTAAGGTTCCTCAACCACCTGTCCATATCCTCAGTAGCAACAAAGTCAAACTCCTCCCAAGATGTTGTCACAAGACCGGCATCGGACAGGTCAACTGGGCCACTTTCAGTGGAGGGCAACTCGTTCCGAATCTGAGTGATTTTGTCCTGCAGATAAGCTCCAAATTCCTCTGCTTACCCTCGCAAAGGGGCTTCCCGCGGCCTCTGGTGAAGGAAGGAGCGGGTCACCCCGAATAGGGCGACAGGGCGGTTATCTACGGACGTGATAAGGGTGGCACAATACTCCCGTTTGGCCACTTTTATCGCCACTAAGTAAGCCCTAATATGGTCTCTCACTAGTGTTCAGTCAGCTTCGGATCGAGAGGATCTCCACCTACTCTCTTGGCGTCACTTGCAGCGTTTCATCTCCCACAGCCCCTCGGTAAACCAGAGGGCCTGGGTGAGTCGACGCCGCGTGAGAGGCCGCAAGGACGCGACTCAGTCCAAGGCCCCCGTGGCCGCACAATACCATGCAGCCACTAGGTCCTCAGTCGAGTCGCGGGGCAGGGACACAGGTATTGGCCCAAGCTCCCTCTGGAACCTTTCAGGGTCCATCAGGCGCCTTGAAACGCACCCGGAAGGCTACCGGCAGCCAGTGCAGCTCGTGCAGGAGAGGTGTTATATGGGAGTATTTTGAGGCTCCCAGAATCCCCCACGTGGCCGCATTCTGCACCAACTGGAGCCTCCGGGTGCATCTCAAGGGCAGCCCCATGTAGAGAGCGTTACAGTAGTCCAGGCGAGAAATGACAAGAGCTTGAGTATATAAAAGAAAGCACCCCTGTTGCACAGGGGTGGATTCCAGGCTCAACACAGGAAGATTCCCTGGGTAAGAGAGTCCAATGGGAACCCAGGAAGTCCAGGGAAACCGTCCCTGAGTCTCAGAGGTCAGGAGAGATGCCAGGGGTCTAGAACTGGGCACGTTGCTCCAGCAATGCTCAAGTCTTCAGAGCGGGATGAAGCAGGCAATGCCAGGGCAGCCCTTGACGAGAGGGAAGGTGGCCTCCTCACAAGTAGCCCGGCTGACTGGCATTGTACCTGCCCCCCCCATCTGCTCTACGTGTCCTTGGATCAGGAGGAGGTGGGACTCCACATCCCACTCATTGCTGATGGGCAGCAGTTGCTCCTGGTCCTCAACCTTTAGTCATCCGATGACCCAGCTGAGGCTGCTCCATCAGGCCAGCACCCTCCGAGCCCCCATCCTGTCCAACACTCAACTGCTGACTGAAACGCCCCCTCCTCCTCTAAACTCACCTCTAGAGAAGACCCTGGGGGGTGGGGGATCCATGACAGGTGGGGACTCTGTATCAGATGTCTCCTTCAAGAGAGCCACCAGGAGGAGCTGGAAGTCTGGGGAGATACACAAGAGCTCAAAGGGAAGGGGACCCTCCCGAGTGGCTAGGAGAGAAGGAGACCTGCGATGATCAGCCAAGGCCTTGATGGTCATTGGGGGTCAGAAAGAAAGGGACAGATGGAAAACTGCACTCAACTGCCCCCGTTATATGTTGATCCAGAGATCCCTTGTCTCTGAATCTCCTTCCACCCTCCCTGCATCTCCCTCTGGGAAGCCTCTCCTGCCCAGTCCTCACATTCCGACGGTTCCTCCCTCCTGTGGCCTCTTTCCTGGGAGAGAAGAGATGGGCTCCTTCTGAAGGCCTCCCCACCCTCCCTGCATGGATCTGGTTTCCCCCTGAGGGGATCCTTTGAGGGGAAGGGAGGGATCTGCTCTTCCTGGGACTCTTTCCATCCACCGAGGGTTGAAATGGCTTCTCCTTTTGGCTCTCCGGCTGCTTTTCCTCCAATGCCTTTGGGGTCCCCATTGAGATGGAGGGGATCTTCCTCCCGGGTTACGTCCAGCTCCTTCCAAGATTGGGCCCTGAGTGACCCTCCTCCACTCCCAGAGACAAAGAGAGAAACTCCCATTGAAGGACAAGAAGGAGAGATCTTCATTTGTGTCTCTTCTTTGACCCTCCCCAATATTATTTCCCCCTCTGCTTAGAATTGGGGGACCTTGGAGGCTCTTTTCCTTCTGACTCCGTCCCAGAGAACCGGAGGCCTCCTTGCTGGGCCTTTCCTGAGGGTCACCAGAGGATCCGGTTTCTTTCTCCTCCTCCGTGGGCCCCCCTTCCCTGAGACCCAGAAGAGTAGGGAGGGGCAGGGAAGGCCGGACTGAAGGGGAGGAAGGCTAAGAAACCAGCCTCCTTTTTCCTGTCTCCTGCAGAGGGGAGAGAAATGCTCCTTTTCCCTCCAGGAGCCCCTCCTGCTTCTGGAAAGCCCCCTCCTCCCTTCTCTCTGCCCCTCCACAAGGGGAGACTCGGCTTCTATCTCTCTGGGGAGACAAAGGCGTCCCAGGAAGAGAGACAGGGGTCCTTCTCCAGGCGCTTTGGATGGGGGGCAAAACCTTCGGCTGAACCTGGCAGGAGGGAATGGGGGGCCTCAGTTCTTTCCCCCTTTTGGCTCTGGGACTTTATCTCCTCTGAGGATGGATGGATGAGGGGGGGCAACAGCCCAGACCTCCCACAGGGCCTGATCTGGGGGTCCTTCTGGATCTCCAACTCCTGCCCGAGGAGCAGGGAGGGGCAGCCGTGGTCAGGAGGGGCCATGGCAGAGTTTGGGGTTTTGCCCCCCCCCCAGTCGCTCCCTTTCCTGGGCCCCCTGGGCCCCTTTCACGGCCACTCAGGCCCTGCTCTTCCCCCAGGATGGACTACCGCAGGGCTCTCTCCATGGGGCTGCCCTTGGAGAGCATCCGGGGACTCCGGCTGAGGCAGAAGGCAGCTGCCAGGGCAGTTGTGTCTCTGCCTAAACAGCCCTGGACAAAGAACAGGAGGTCCTCCACTTATGACGGTTCTTTTAGTTCAGAGTTAACAACAGCACCAAAAAAAGGGACTTATGACCGTTTTTCACCCTTACAATTATTGCAGTATCCCCATGGTCACATGATCAAAAGTCAGACCTTTGGCAGCTGTCTCATATTTATGACGGTTATAGTGTCCCGGACTCATGGGATGGCCTTTTGGGACTTTCTGGCAAGGAAAGTCAGTGGGGAAGCCAGATTCATTTAACAACTGTGGCAAGAAAGGTCATAAAATGGGGGCAAAACTCACTTAACGACTGTCTTATTTAGCAACAGAAATTCTGGGCTCCATTGTGGTCATAAGACAAGGACTGTCTATGGGCTTATTTGGAAGCTTCCTCCCCAAATGGTGAAGCCACATTCAACACAAAGACCCACAACTGCACACACAAAGGGCCAGAGTGTGACTGTGACAGGAGGGGCTGAATGGAGGCAAAGGGAACTCCTGGGACTTGGATGCCTTCAGACGGAGCCCCTTCCTCACCTGGAATGAGACCCCACTTAGATCCCCCCAGGGAGAGACACACACAGAAGGGGCAGAAATCGGGGTCTGCTTCATGTCTTTCTTGAACTCTGAGAAACTGTGTTTCTCACAATCTCTGCCCCTTCTGACCTCTGACCTCCATTTAATGAACGTGGGATATTATGGGATGCAAAGTTTGGGTCCATGGAACTGATTTCCTATGCAAAGGTTGCTTTTATTCCGTCCAATCAACTTTCCCCTTTCATTTTTCCTTCTTGTGCCAACTAGAAAAAGGAAGGTAAGAGGGATCTCTGGGGTCTCCCTTTTCCTAGGGAGATCCCACTTTATCAGGGCACCCTCAGACACGGCTTCTAAGGGATCTTCCGACTGGATTGCTTCTTGGGAAGGTGAACCAAGGCAGATTTGACTCTCAGGCACAAGGAGTTTTGAAATCACCTCCAGTTGAGGATGAGTACAGGGCCCTGATGGTGAACCTATGGCATGCCTGCCCCAAGGGCCATGTGTAACCACGTCACCCGACACGCGTGACCTTGCCTGTTTGTTTTCCAGGTCTCTGGCATGCATGTGCATGTGACAATCAGCTGTACTTCATGCACCTGGCAGTGCTGAACACCAGCGTGCACATTCACACCAGCCAGCTGATCGTCGGGTGTTTATGCGCACCAGGACCCAGAGGTTCAACTTTTCCAGAGCGCAGCCCCTCCATGCATAGCAGTGCCAAAGACCAGAGTGCGCATGTGAGCCAGCCAGCTGATCTTTGGGCAGGCATGTGCCCCAGAATCCGGAAGTTCAGTTTTTCTGGTATGTAGCCACAACAAGCACACCCACACACAATGTGCAATGTTTCCGCACCATTTTGGCACTTAGTGCAAAAAAGGTTCGCCATCCCTGGCTTAGAGATGTCTAAGAACCAACCAGGATAGCTTCCAAACCACAATCAGGGTCTTGGGGTTATTTGTCAGCCCAACTAATTGTAGCATGATTCACATCTGATGGCCATAAAAATCCATGGTTTCTGCCCTATGCAAGCCGGCTAATGGCTGAGAGTCTCTTCAGGTGTGTTTGTTGCTTTCCCAAATGGAGGTCAGGTGTGGGGAGTTGTTGGGCTGCATCCGTGTTTTTTAAACTTCAAGATGAATGGACTTCAACCCCCAGAATTCCCCACCCAACAAGGCACCTCCCAGGATTCTCTGGCCATCAAGCTGTCCAAGGAATTCTGGGAATTAAAGTCTGTTCATCTTCAAGTTCCTACTTTGAAAAATGCTGGTCTGTATCCTCTCCTTCTGTCAGGAGTTAAACTCTGCACCAAGACTTGGCTAATCCACACATTTCTGAGTAAGCAGGAGAGAATTTTGCAGATGAATCCTGGGTTGTTTGGCTAATCCCTGATTAGGTTTCCTCCTTTTAAGCTTTTGTTTTATATCTCTAGTTTTTATCTATTTCTCCCCCTTGGAAGACCCAGCCCTGCATGGCTTCTCCCCCACAGGAGCCTCTCCTGGAAAGGCACGGGGCCCAAGCAAAGCTGAAGAACCTCCCCCCCCCCCAACATTCAGCCCTGGGACCCATAAACCAGGATAGGCTCCACCAAGGAATCAGTGGTGGGGTCAGCTGCCCTAGATCCCCTCCTCCTTTCTGGTCATCTTGGGCCTTTTCTATGGGTCTGGGCTTTGGTTTCCCAAGTGCCTTATGCATTGCAATAGGTGGCAGTGGAACATGGGACTTGGGTTCCCTCCTTCCCAGGACTCAGAAGATGGACCTTGGAGGGGGCTTTCCATCTGCAACCTGAGTTAATTTAATTTAGTTTTAATGAATGTTATTTTTGTATATATGTTTATTTATATTTTATATTCCCTGTGCGCCGCCCCGGGTCCCTTTGTGGTGAGATGGGTGCGGGGTATAAATGTGAATAAATGAAATGAAATGAATGAAATGAGTCTCTATAGCTCCCCCTTTCCTGCCCCCCTTTCATTCCTCCCTTGGGGTGAGGGGCAGCCTTGATTTCTCCATCTCTTTCCACTTGGCTTCCTCTGACTTCTCCCTCTCTGTGTGTTTATTTGTGGGTGTGGTTTTTTTTCAACTAGGCAAAGTTCTGAGAACTTCTTTTCCATTCAAGTTGAATTTATTCTTGAAGTCTGGCCACACTGTTGCATCAGCCCTTTTGTTGAGCTTTGACTTTCAGAAGAAAGCAAATGTTGGTGTGGACTCAGCAGGCAGCTACTTCAGATCTGTGACATGTTGGGGCATTAAGTGCCTCCCAGGGTTTTCTCTCTAACCACGATGCCACTTTTCTAGTTAGTTTCAGCCACAAGGAAATCCCAAAGCTCTCAATACTAGATGATGGTTTTATTCCAATCTCTGCCCCTGTTATTATGATTCACATGGGGATTATTTCCCTTTCATTTCCCTCCAGAGAATTTCCCAACAACCTCTGAGTCCAAGAACGGGTTGGATTCTCCAGGGATCCCTCCTGAGAGGGAGAATTATGATCAAAGGTTCAGCTCTGCTCTTTGGCCGAATCCTCCAGGGGAGACTTTGGGCAGAGAAATAGGGAGTTTAGGGACAGGCAGGTGCTCTTGAATGTCCGTCTCTCTCCTTTCCAGGTGAAGCTGAGTGTTTCTCTGGGTTTCAATCAGGAAAGACCCTGGATCATTTTCCACCTTATGAGAATCCTTTGAATCCTTCTAATTCTTCTTTAGAAACAGGAAGGGGACTGATTGATTCGCCCCATGAATGATGGACCTCCTGCTTCTGATTCTGATGCTGCTGGTGTCCCATCCAGTCTCTGGGAAGCTGAGGATGAAATGCCCGAAGAGTTTGGAGCACCAGGATGGAAAACGACCACAAAGCTTTTATAGCCCAGGAGACCATCTCATTGCTATAGTCACCAGTGGAAAAGAAACACCGCATACAATGTTGCTTTTCAATGTGGCTCCTTCTCTTCAGTTTGTTTTCCATGATTGGTAAGCCGTTCAGGGTGATGGAGTTGCCCTCCCTCCATTCCAACACTCTCCTTCTTTTCTGTTTTTTTATTTTTCACTAGCTGTACCCACCATGCATTGCTGTGACCAAGTTTGGTTAAATGAAAAATTTTCCCCTCATAGACCCTCTCAGTGATCCCCTTCCTTCTCTGCCTCGATTTCCGCTCCCTCTCTCTCCCCTCCATCTACCTACCTACTTACCTACCAACCTACTGACCGTATTTCTCCCTCTCTCCCTCCCTCCCTATTTACCTTCTGCCGTCATTTCAAGTGGAGAGGAGGTGAAGGGCCAGGGGGAAGGGGGGGAGAGGAGGTGAAGGGCCAGGGAGAGTTAGGAGCACCGGTGTTTTGAGTGGCCATGTGTATATGGGGAGGGGGAAGAGGCAGAGGGCGAGGGAGCGTTGACTTTTTGATCGGCCAGGTGGGGAGGGGCAAAAGGAGGGGGGCAGTGAGCGAGTGAGGAAAACACAGAAGAGCTACATTTGTACATTTATGTGGCATTTACTTTGCACCAGTGTGCCATAGCCACACAATCTGTAGGTATCATTGGTGCTGCCCTTGTAAGAAACGTTGAGTGAAAATTTGGTGGCCATTGGTGTGGTAGTTTTTGAGATTAGCAGTTTTGAACATAGTTAACTTTTTATTTATATAAAAGATTTAATTTTATTCCTGTATTGGGGGATTTGTCTAATTTCCTGAATGATTTTGATTTCCATGGCTTCTCTCTTTTGCCTGATTTTGTGAAAGAGACTCAAAAACACGTCTGAAAAAAAAGCTGAAAGGCTGCAGATTATTTTCCTCCCTCAGTTCAATCCTTAATTTATCATTTGAATAATGAATTTTATTTAAAGTAGTGGTGGAGTCAGTTGTAGTTTCTGTACCTCAGCCCATTTCCTTATTTGTATAACTGATCATTGGTTTTGAATCAAGGTTGGCTTAAGGCTCAGGAGGCTTATGGAGGATTATATATTTTTTAAAAGTTTTTGTTGTTGCTGTTGATTATAATAACACTTTTTTTTACACTAGGAAGGCTTATTGCTTATACTTCATTTTCAACATCCAAACGGTCAACAAGAATTCCAAGCTCCTGCACAATCTCACACTGGGCTACAACATCCATGACAACCATTTGAGCACTTTCCACACTTCAGATGCCTTGCTGGATATTCTCTCCACTGGAGAAGCCAATGTCCCCAACTACGGCTGTGGAAGGAAGGAGAACCTTCTGGCTCTTCTTGATGCAGCTGACAGGGAAATCTCCATCCAGGCATCAACACTAGGAGGCACCTACAAAGTCCCACAGGTTTGTGTGTGTTTTTCTCCCTCTGGTAAAGTGAGGGGTGGGTGGTGGTGGGTGAGCAACAGATGCAATCATATCTTCTCCATGAAATTCAAGAGCTGCTTTTCTCCATATTAGCAAAAATGTCAATATTTTACCCCATTATGTTAATGTTGAGATGAATCATAAAAGGCCTGAAATGCAAGCAATTCATTCCCTGGAGAAGACATTCTACCAACTATTTAACTGATCAGAAAATATCCCTGGTTATTGGGGCCTCTATTGGCATCTTCATTTTCACATATAAATAATGCCTGCCCTATGCAGTCAGTTGGCAATAGTAGCATTTTATCTATCTAAAAAGTAGAATAAAAAGGACTCCAGCAATTATAGTCCAAATAGGCTGGCAGATATTCTGGCTAAAATTTATGCCATGATCCTCTTAGTTAAACTTGAAAAAAATGCATTCCTTGCAGAAGAACCAGAAGGTTTTAGATAAAATTAAAAGCTATATAGATTTTATAATAAATATTGCACGTTAATAATCTAATATTGGTAGCACATTTGTTTTGAAATATCTCATCTAGATCAGCAAAGTAAAACAGTTTGCTGGCTTTCTAGGTGTTAGTGCATTTGTCTTAATTAACAGAGAAATATTATATAGGAAATTGATGGCCCTCAAAATGGACCTTAGCCTTTTGGCCCTGATCCAAGCTCTTTCTCCAGGTCCTTGTTTAAGAGGGAGGTTTGGGCTCAATGGAGCCATGAGAAGAAGGATTGATACTTCCCAAGGACAAAGGGAAGGATGCATATTTGAACCTTTGTTATTCAGTCTAGATATGAATACTTTGACTAATGAAGGATCCAGAATCACATCATAAATAAATATTATTTCATTCTTTGACAAAAATGGCTAAATTAGTGGACCAGAAAAATGCAGTGCACATAGTATCCAGTACTTGGATTTTACAAAAGCTTTGACAAAGTAAACCACCATCTACTTCTTGGTAAGCTAAAAATATGTAGGATAGACAGCATCACCCCCAGATGGACTCAGCCTGTGGTCCTCAATGGAACTACGTCTACATGGAGGGAAACAAGCAGTGGGGGACCCCGAGGCTCCGTTTTAGGCTCAATACTTTTCAACATCTTCATCAATGATTTGGATGAGGGGAGAAATGGAGAACTGATCACATTTACAGATGACAATAAAGTGCCAGGAATAGCCAACACCCCAGAAGATAGGCTGAAGATCCAGATGGATTTGGAGAGACTTGAACCCTGGGCCTATCTAAAAAAAGGAAATTCAATGTAGAGAAAAGGAAAGTCTTACACTGAGGCTAGAAGAACCAAATGTGCAGGTACAGATCAGGTGAAGCCTGGCTCAATAGCAGGAACTGGGAGAGGGATCTGGAAATCTTAGGGGACAATCTCTCAAATGTGAGCCAGGAATGCCAAAAAAAGCCATTGCAATCATAGGCTGCATCAACTGAAGCAGAGAATCCAAATCACGTGAAGTATTGGTTCCACTTTATAAATCCTTGGAAAAACCTCCCTTGGAAGAGGGCATGGATGGAGAACCTTTTCAGCACTGAGTCCTCTTGTCAAGGATGCGATCAGGGAGAGGAGTTGCCCAGTGTGCATATCGGTGTATACATAAACACCAGGCATCTCCTCTTCCGGTTTCTGATGTGCAGAAGACCAGCTCTTCCAGTTTCTGTCACTGCCGTGCACGCAAAGGCCAGTTGGTTGTCGCACGCACATGTGCACCAGAAACCCAGAAGAGTAACGGGCAGGGCTGCGTGTACCAGGCCACATGGCTCTATGTGCTACTTAGTCCTTCCTTGCTCTCTTCCCCTCTTTCCTTCTTTTCCTTGGTCTTTCCTGTCCCTTCTTGGAGGCTCCAATGCAAAATAATAATTTTAATAATAATAATTTTATTTATCACCCGCTCTCTCTCCCCGAAGGGACTCGAGGCGGGGCACCTTCCTTGCCTTGTGATCAAATGCCACTTTTGCAAGTAGTTTGTGGCCACTGAAAAGACTGAGAACGAACCAGGCTCCGTTTATTCCATGCTTGCATTTCATGGGGAGAGACTATCTTTATTAAATACGGATTATAAGATTTTCTCATCAATTCTAGCGAGTAGATTAAAAAATTTTCTAAGGGGATTTATACACCCAGATCAAAATGGGTTTCTTCCAAATCGACAAATAAAGGACAACCTTAGAATATTAATAAATACTCTAGAATATTATGAACAGCATCCCAGCAAACAATTGGCTGTGATGTTTCTTGATGCCCAGAAAGCCTTTGATATGGTAAACTGGGAATTTTTACTATGCCAAATATCCAAAATGGGATTTTGACCCAACTTCAAGAGAGCTATGCAAGCAATTTACCCGGTGCAATCTGCCCAAGTACTATTCAATAGGGAAATGACTGGGAAATTGATATACAAAGAGGTACAAGACAGGGATGCCCCTTGTCACCTCTGTTGTTTATTCTGACTCTCGAACCCTTACTGATTACAATTCGGCAGAATAAGGATATAAAGGGATTAACTATAAAGGATCAGCAATATAAGCTTCAAGCATTCGCTGATGATCTCATCTTTATTTTGAAAGATCCATTGAAATCGGGTCCCAAACTATTGGTTTTGGAGAAGTAGCTGGCTTAAAAATTAACCGAGATAAAACTAAGTTCTTGGTCAAGAATATGGGAGCTAATCTACAGACACAACTTCAAGAGATTACAGGGATACAAATTGTTAAAAAGGTCAAGTACAGGTATCTGGCTGACCACTAAATGCCCATCAATAAAAAAGTTGAATTATCAGAAATTATTGATGGAGATGGAGAAAAAATTAAGTTCTTGGAGAAATATTCAACTCTTAATTTTAGGACGTATCGCAGTGATGCAGGCTTATATTCTACCAAAGTGGCTGTACTTATTCCAAAATGCCCCAGTTAAATTAGATAATGTTTTTTTTAACAAATTGGAAAGAATAGTCAGTAAATTTGTATGGGCTGGCAGGAAACCACGGATAAAAAGGAGAATGCTTCAGGAGCACAGGATGAGAGGAGGATTAGGACTCCCTTGTTGGGAGCTCTATTATCATGCCGCTAATTTAGCTTGGATTAGGGATTGGATACAACTCTCAAGAAGACGGGTTCTAACCATTGAAGGGTATACATTAATATAGGGTAACTATATTAATGTATTCTAAGCTAAACCTATTACGACTGCGAGAGTCCCCGCTCTCGCAGGTTTGGCCCTCCGCTCTAACGAGGGCCCACCTTGATGAAGGATTCATTAATCTGGAGAGGTGGAAGAAGCATGGTCTTAGGGGTTTTTTAATTTGTAAACTTATGTCTATCTTAGGGGGAACCAGGGAGGGGGAGGGTATAGACAGGTAGAGGCGGGTGAGGAAAGAGAGGGCCAGGCCAGCAGGCGACGGAGGGAAGCGGAAGGTTCCGTTAGGAGGGGGGAGACACAAGTTGTTCCGACAGAGGGCATTTCCATCCAGAAGGTCGTGGGGAGAGGCAGGCCCGAGGGGAGACAAGTGTTATCCTCCCGGTTGGGGGCGCGAAGCCGTTGGCTGCAAGCGGTCGAGTGCCTCAACCCCCGCAGGCTAGGTGACCAGGGAGTACAGAGCCAGGGCCTGCGGCTGATGTTCTGCAACGCCAGGTCCGTTGTCAACAAAGCCCCCCTCGTTCATGACCTTGTGTCAGAGGGGGAGCCGGACGTGGTGGGAATTGCGGAGACCTGGTTGGGCCACGAGGGTGGACTTCCCCTCGTTGAAATGTGCCCACCAGGTTACCGTGCTTTTCATCAGCCCCGGGCCCTAGGTAGGGGTGGTGGGGTAGCGGTCATTGTAAAGGAAGGTCTTGAGCCGAGAGAGACCATTGTGCCACAGACCACCGGTTGTGAGTCCCTCTGTGTGAAGTGGGGCCTAGGGAGGCAGTTGGGCTTGCTGGTTGTATACCTGGCTCCCCGCTATGTAGCAGCAGCCCTCCCCGAGCTCCTGGAGGTGATCGCCACGGTGGCAGTTGAGACCCCCAGACTTTTAGTCATGGGGGACTTTAATCTGCCATCGGTGGGCGAATCATCCGAGGTAGCTCGGGAGTTCATGGCTTCCATGACGGCCATGGACCTGACCCAACTAATTCAAGGCCCCACTCACGAGGGTGGACATACACCGGATCTCATCTTTGTCTCAGGCCAATGGAAGAGTGATCTGGGTATAGGAGATATAGCCATCACACCCTTGTCATGGTCAGACCACTCACTTCTCCAGCTCGACTTTCCGACCGCTGCTCCCCTCCGCGGGGAGACGGAACCTGAGTCACCAATCTGGTTCCGCCCCAGGCGCCTGATGGACCCGGACGGGTTCCAAACGGTGCTTGGGCCAGTTCCTGTACCCCTGACCCGCGCCCCGATGGAGGACCTCGTGGCCGCATGGAATATTGCGACCACGGGAGCCTTGGATCGGGTCGCGCCCTTGCGGCCTCTCTTGCGGCGCCGAAACACCCTGGCTCCTTGGTTTACCGAGGAGCTACGGGTGATGAAACGCCGCAAGAGATGCCTAGAGGGAAGATGGAGGTCTACCCGTTCTGAATCTGACCGGACACAGGTAAGAGCCCATTTACGGACTTACATTGTGGCGCTGAGAGCAGCCAAACGTCATCATTGTGCTATTCTCATAGCATCCGCAGACAACCGCCCTGCCACCCTGTTTAGGGTGACCCGCTCCCTCCTTCAACAGAGGGTGTGGGAAGCCCCGCTACAGGGTAGAGCAGAGGAATTTGTGATTTTTCTGCAGGAGAAAATCGCTCAGATACAGAACGAGCTAGCCCCCATTCATGGCCCAGTGGGATGCCACGAGACAGAACTTGTTTGGGAGGAATTTGACTCCGTTACTTCCGAGGATATGGACAGGTTACGTGGGCGACTGCGAGCCACCACATGTTTATTGGACCCGTGTCCCTCCTGGCTTGTACTGGCATCCTGGGAGGTGACACGAGGCTGGCTCCAAGAGGTTGTCAACGCATCCTTAAGTGAGGGTTCCTTGCCTGCTTCCCTAAAAGAAGCGATGGTGAGGCCCCTCCTTAAGAAGCCCTTTTTGGATCCAGCTCTTTTGAACAACTACCGTCCAGTCTCCAACCTTCCCTTTTTGGCGAAGGTTGTTGAGAGTGTGGTGGCACAACAGTTTCCCCGTCACCTGGAGGAAGTTGATTATCTAGATCCGCGCCAGTCCGGCTTTCGGCCTGGGCATAGCACCGAGACGGCATTGGTCGCGTTGGTTGATGATCTCTGGAGGGCCAGAGATGGGGGTTGTTCCTCCATCCTGGTCCTATTAGACTTCTTGGCGGCTTTCGATACCATCGACCATGGTATCCTATTGCATCGGCTGGGGGGGTTGGGGGTGGGAGGCACCATTTTGCGGTGGTTCTCCTCCTACCTCTCTGGCCGATCGCAATTTGTGTTAGCAGGGGGGCAGAGGTCGACCGCGAGACCCCTCACATGTGGGGTGCCTCAGGGGTCGGTCCTCTCGCCCCTCCTGTTTAACACATATATGAAGCCGCTGGGTGAGATCATCCGTGATTTTGGGGTAGAGTACCATCTATACGCTGATGACACTCAGTTGTATATATCTACCCCAAACCACCCCAACGATGCCGTAGCGGTGATGTGCCAGTGCCTGGAAGCCGTACGGATCTGGATGGGAAGTAACAGACTCAAGCTCAACCCGACCAAGACCGAGTGGCTGTGGTTTCCGGCTGCCCGATTCAACCAGCTGACTCCATCGCTGGCCATAGGGGGCGAACATCTTGCCCCTGTGGATGGGGCGCGCAATTTGGGTGTCCTCCTGGATGCCCGGCTGTCCATGGAAGATCAAGTGACGGCCGTGGCCAGGAGGGCGTTTTACCAGGTTCGCCTGGTTCGCCAATTGCGCCCCCTATTGGATCGGGACGCCCTTCGCACAGTCACTCATGCGCTCGTGACATCCCGACTGGACTATTGTAACTCTCTCTACATGGGGCTTCCCTTGAGGTGCACCCGGAGACTTCAGCTAGTTCAGAATGCAGCCGCGCGAGCAATTATGGGGACCGCAAGGTCTACCCACGTAACACCGCTCTTGCGCGAGCTGCACTGGCTACCTGTCGTCTTCCGGGTGTGCTTCAAGGTGTTAATCATCATCTTTAAAGCGCTCCATAGCTCGGGACCTAGCTATCTGCGGGATCGGAGCCTGCCTCATACATCCTCACGGCCGATTCGCTCCCACAGAGAGGGACTTCTCCGGGTGCCGTCCACTAGACTTTGTCAGCGGGCGACGCCCAGGGGAAGGGCTCTCTCTGTGGCGGGCCCGGCCCTCTGGAACGACCTTCCCCCCGATATTAGAACGACCACGGACCTCCGCTCCTTCCGTCTTAAATTAAAAACTCACTTTTTCTGTCTGGCCGGCCTGGGATAGTCTCCCTGTCTTGGGGTTTTATTGGGTAGGTTTTAGCTTTTAGTTTTATGGGAATTTTAGCACAGGTTAAGTTTCATTTAGTTTTAGAACTGTTTGTATATTTTTTACTGTTTTTATTCTGCCTGTGCACCACCCCGAGTCCCCATGGGGAGAGGGAGCGGTTTATAAGTATTAAATTATTATTATTATTATTATTATAATCTATCCCAAGGCTGGCTGGCATGCCTATCTATGGCCAAAGAAGGATAGCCAATATAAAATGTTTTCTAATCACTACATTAGAGGTATATTAATAAAATCCTGGCAGAAGGTGAAAGGCTGGCTATATAGGAAGATTCCTTGCTGGTTCGCCCCCTTAGAAGCGGTAACGTATTCGACACTCCATAACCTAAATAGGAATTGGAGATACAAAGATCTTTCAGATGCTCAGGGGAACCTAAAGTCTAGGGAGGAGTTACGCACTGAGGGAATTGAATTAGAGTGGTGGTTATATTTACAGATGAGTTCAAGATTCAGTAAGGATAAGCAGGAATTTGGAATAGATATATCACCACAAGAACTAGATAAGATCATTTGGGGTGAGGATAGTAAATTTATTTCTAAAGTATACAATTTTTTTTGCGCCATAAGACGGAAGGGAACTCTGTAAAAGGTATTATGATTGCTTGGGGGAATAACATTGGCCGAATGATAGAACCGATGGAATGGGACCAAATTTGGACCAAATATACTAAACTCACATTAGCGACGGCATTTAAAGAAAACATTTACAAAATGATTTATAGATGGTATTTGGCCCCAGCAAGGATTTCCAAAATGTTTCCTGCTACATCTGACAAATGTTGGAAGTGTGACTCTGCCAGGGGCACCTTCTTTCACCAGTGGTGGACCTGCCCAAAGGTTTTTTTTTTTAATTTTATTCATATTTATATCCCGCCCTTCTCCACGGAGGACCCAGGGCGGCGCACAGGAAATTTAAAAATATACAAAAGTACAAAATAAATACATAATTTAAACTATATATTAAATTATCCCGAGCCTATGCTAAAAATCGAATTATTAAAATACCCAATTTAAAACTTTCTAAGAGTCCCCGTGGGAGGTTAGGCTGGGCCGGCTTGTTGGAAAAAGTATGTCTTTAGACATTGGCGGAAGTGGCGGAGGTCGGTGATGGTGCGTAATTCAGGGGGTAAGTCGTTCCAAAAGGCAGGGCCCACCACAGAGAAGGCTCTTCCCCTGGGTGTCGCCAGTCGGCATTGTCCGGCCGACGGCACCCTGAGAAGGCCCTCTCTGTGGGAGCATATCGGTCTAAGGGATGTATGGGGCAGGAGGCAGTCTCGCATATAACTAGGCCCCGAGCCATGGAGCGCTTTAAAGATGGTCGTCAGAACCTTGAAGCGCACCCGAAAGGCTACAGGAAGCCAATGCAGCTCGCACAGGATCGGTGTTATATGGGAGCATCTGGTGGCTTCCGTAATTACCCGCGCGCCTGCGTTTTGGACTAGCTGTAGCTTTCAAGTGCACCTCAAGGGAAGCCCCATGTAGAGAGCATTACAGTAGTCGAGACGGGACATCACGAGAGCTTGAGTGACTGTGTGAAGGGCAGCCCGGTCCAGTAAGGGGCGCAATTGGCGCATCAGGCGTACCTGATGAAATGCCCCCCCTGGCCACGGCCGCCACGTGGTCCTCCAAGGACAGCCGGGAATCCAGGAGGACACGCAAATTGCGCGCCCTCTCCACGGGGGCCAGTGAGTAAGTAAGTCCTAATATGGATTCTCACTAGTGTTCAGTCGGCTTCGGAGCGAGAGGCTCTCCATCTGCTCTCTAGGTGTTTCTTGTGGCCCTTCATCCCCCAAAGCTCCTCAGTAAACCAAGGAGCTTGGGTGGTTTGTCGCCGCAAGAGAGGCCGCAAGGGCACGGCTTGGTCCAAGGCCCCCGTTTCTGCATTTAACCATGCGGCCACTAGGTCCTCAGTCGAGTCGCGAGGCAGGGTCACAGGAATTGGCCCAAGCTCCCTCTGGAACCTTTCCGGATCCATTAGAAGCCTGGGGCGGAACCATCTAGGAGTATCCAGTTCCGCCTCCCTGCGGTGAGGTGAAGCGATTGGAAAGTCCAGCTGAAGGAGAGCGTGATCTGTCCATGACAAGGGAGTGATGGCTAAATCCCCTATTCCCAGATCACAACTCCACTGTCCCGAGACAAAGATCAAATCCAGCGTATTTCTCCCCTCGTGAGTAGGGCCTAAAACTACCTGGGTCAGGCCCATGGCCGTCATGGAGGCCATGAACTCCCGAGCTGCTCCAGAGGCTTCGCCCGCTGACGGCAAGTTAAAGTCCCCCATGACTACCAGTCTGGGGGTCTCAACTGCCGCCTCGGCTATCACCTCTAGGAGCTCGGGCAGGGCTGTTGTTGCATAGCGAGGAGCCAGGTATACAACTAACACGCCCAACTGCCTCCCTAGGCCCCATCTCACGCAGAGAGATTCACACCCGGTTGTCTGAGGGACTGTGGTCTCCTTCGGCTGAAGACCTTCCTTAACCATAATTGCCACTCCCCCACCCCTCCCTAGGGCCCTAGGCTGATGGAAGGCGTGGTAACCTGGTGGGCACATTTCCACGAGGGGTAAACCCCCTTCGTGGCCCAACCAGGTTTCCGTTATACCCACCAGGTCCGAGTCCCCCTCTGACACAAGGTCATGGATGAGGGGGGCTTTCTGAACCACGGACCTGGTGTTGCATAACATCAGCCTAGGGCCCCGGGTCTGTGATTCCTGCCCACCTAGTCTGCGATGGGAGGACGGAGAGTTGGAGCATGTGACCGCCTGTATCCAGCGGCTAAAAGGTACTGGACCACTATCAAAAATTGGTTGTCAGAAATCACAGGATTTGATTTTCAATTGGACCCAGTTATATTTCTGTTAGGGATAAAGCCAAGAGAAGTACCTAAAGAGGCATGTACTTATTAATACACATCACAACAGCGGCACATATGACATACGTGCGATACTGGAAGTCAAAGGAAATCCCAATGAACCAACAGGTCCTGGATAAGATTCTACAATGTGCAGAAGCGGACAGGATGACATATATTCTTAAAGGGAAAAGTGAATCGCTTTTTAATATAAGTTGGGATTTCTGGTACCTATGGCTGGGAAACAGAGTGTCAGATTTGACTGGAAGTAGTGATTAAGATTTGGTTAATAGAAATAATTATTACAATGATTGTTTTTGAATCTTTTTCTCTATATAAACTCTGCTATTATTAGAAGTGTAGGAGAAATATTGAGAATTGGGGATTTATAAGACGACTGTAAGATGTGTATAAGATCTATCAGCTTGGGATGAATTAGACTACAATTGGAGGAGGCATTAAACTCCTCAGTCTTTGTTCAATGTTTATGTGGATTATTGTTCAATAGAAATTTATTTTAAGGGAAAAATATATATTAAGTTTGGATCGTTGAAACGCCACCCACAGAACCCATCAGAGAAAACCAACAAGCAAAGGCAACAACGGAAAGGGAGAGACGAGGAGGGAAAGGAAGAAAGGGTAAAGTAGAGAAAGGACGGGTGGGGAATGAAGAGTAGGAGAGAGGATAAGAAAGAAGAGAGGAGAGAAGGAGAGAGGAAAGAGGGGGGGAAAGGGAGAAGAGAGGAAAAATGAGAGGAGGAAATAAGAAGACAGAGAAGGGAGCTGGAGAAAGTAGGAGTAAGGCTGTTGCAAAATAAGATGGAGACACAGGGTGGCAAGAAAGCGATCCAAACTGTATCATATAGTATATATGTAAGAATGTGTATAGAGATTAATGATGAGTAGATAAATGTTAAACAGTATTTATAAGAATGTACATGTATAATGTAGTTTTTCAATGGTTTTTAGTAGGGTTTTACTATTTAATATATTTTTAACGTATTTTATGTATTTTATGTTTTATACCACTGATTTTTTTTTATTGAAAAAGTTTTCCACCAACAAATTTTTCTCCCCCTTTTTTTACCCCCCCTTCCCCCAACATAAAAAAACATAAATCAGGTACAAATATTATATCCCTTTACCCCCTTCCCCCAACATAAACTACATAAATCAGGACCAGCTATTATACCCTCCCCCCCCTTTCAACCTGGAATACATAAAACAAGTATCAGTATAATTCCCTCCCATATCCTCCCTAACCCTCCCCAACCTCCCATTCCCCCACCCAGCCCTGTGACTTCCGCTATATGCAACCCTAGCGATTCCAAACACAATATATGTTATCCATTCCCTTCATATTCTACCCCCTGCTGACTACCTTATTCATCTAATCTCCATCAGCTAAAAGCTACACAATATTTTCTAGTCTGATACTTGTTTTGTATATAATCAATCCACTTTTTCCACTCTTGTGTATAAGTCTCTTGCATCTGATCCTTTAAAAAAGCTGAAATTTTCGCCATTTCAGCAAATCCAGCCATCTTCTGCGTCCATTGATCAATAGGATCGCTGCACCTCACTGCGGGGAGGCGGAACTGGACATTCCTACATGGTTCCGCCCCAGGCTCCTGATGGACCCGATAAGGTTCCAAAGGGAGCTTGGGCCAATTCCTGTGGACTTGCCCCGCGACTCGACTGAGGACCTAGTGGCCGCATGGTTAAGTGCGGCCACGGGGGCCTTGGACGGAGTCGCGCCCTTGCGGCATCTCTTGCGGCGATGAACCACCTGGGCTCCTTGGTTTACCGAGGGGCTTAGGGAGATGAAGCGCCACAAGAGACGCTTAGAGAGCAGATGGAGATCTTCTCGCTCCGAAGCCGACCGAACACTAGTGAGAGACCATATTAGGACTTACTTAGTGGCGATAAGAGTGGCCAAACGTGAGAATTGTGCCACTCTTATTGCATCCGCAAATAACCGCCCTGCCACCCTGTTTGGGGTGACCCGCTCCCTCCTTCAACAGAGGCCGCGGGAAGCCCCTTTACAGGGTCGAGCAGAGGAATTTGGGATTTATCTGCAGGAGAAAATCACTCGGATTCGGAACGAGTCACCCTCCATCGACAGTGGTCCAGTCGAGCGGGCCGAGGCTGATCTTGTGACACCATCTTGGGAGGAGTTTGATTTTGTTACCACCGAGGATAAGGACAAGTTGTCAAAGAGACTTAGGGCTACCACATGATTATTGGGCCCGTGTCCCTCCTGGCTTGTACTGGCATCCTGGGAGACAACACGAGGCTGGCTCCAGGGCATGGTCAACGCATCTTTGAGTGAGGGGTCCCTGCCTGCCGTCTTTAAAGAGGCGGTGGTAAGGCCCCTCCTCAAGAAGCCATCCCTGGATCCAGCATTATTAGAGAACTATCATCCTGTCTCCAACCTCCACTTTCTAGTGAAGATTGTTGAGAGTGTGGTGGCTCAACAGTTTCCGCAACACTTTGATTATCTAGACCCGCGCCAGTCTGGCTTCCGACCCGGGCACAGCACCGAGACGGCATTGGTCGCGTTGGTTGATGATCTCTGGAGGGTGCGGGATAGAGGATATTCCTCTATCCTAGTCCTATTAGACCTCTCAGCGGCTTTTGATACCATCGACCATGGTATCCTATTGCACCGACTGGGGGGGTTGGGGCTGGGGGGCACCGTTTTGCGGTGGTTCTCGTCCTACCTCTCTGGTCGGTCGCAATATGTGTTGACAGGGGGGCAGAGGTCGGCCTCGAGGCCCCTCATATGTGGGGTTCCTCAGGGGTCGGTCCTCTCACCCCTACTGTTCAACACATATATGAAGCCGCTGGGTGAGATCATCCGTGGTTTTGGGGTGGGATACCATCTGTACGCTGATGACACTCAGTTGTACATATCCACCCCAGACTACCCCAACAATGCCGTCGAGGTTATGTCCCGGTGCTTGGAGGCCGTACGGATCTGGATGGGTGGTAACAAACTCAAGCTCAGCCCATCCAAGACTGAGTGGCTGTGGCTTCCGACACCCCGGTTCAGCCAGATTATTCCAACACTGGCCATTGGGGGCGAAACACCGGCCCCCGTGGAGAGGGCGCGCAATTTGGGTGTCCTCCTGGATTCCCGGCTGTCTATGGAAGATCATGTGGCAGCCGTGGCCAGGGGGGCATTCCATCAGGTACGCCTGATGCACCAATTGCGCCCCTTACTGGACCGGGGTGCCCTACGCACAGTCACTCAAGCACTCATCACCTCTCGACTCGACTACTGTAATGCTCTCTACATGGGGCTTCCCTTGAGTTGCACCCGAAAGCTGCAGTTAGTCTAGAACGCAGCCGCGCGAGTGATTACGGGAGCGCCTAGACACTCCCACATAACACCTATCCTGCGCGAGCTGCACTGGCTTCCTGTGGTCTTTCGGGTGCGCTTCAAGGTCTTGACAACCATCTTTAAAGCGCTCCAAGCGCTCCATGGCTCGGGGCTTAGTTATATGCTGGTTAAAAGCGGTCGCCTGCCCCATCCCCCTGTGCTCCACTCGTGGGCTAGGCGGTCAGGGACTACAGAGCCGGGGCCCTAGGCTGATGTTCTGCAACGCCAGGTCCGTGGTGAATAAAGCCCCCCTCATTAATGACCTTGTGTCAGAGGGGGACCCGGACCTGGTGGGAATCACGGAAACCTGGTTGGGCCTCGAGGGGGGTTTACCCCTCGTGGAAATGTGCCCACCAGGCTACCGTGCATTTCATCGGCCTAGGGCCCTTGGCAGGGGTGGGGGGGTGGCGGTTATTGTTAAGGAAAGTCTGGAGCCGAAGGAGACCACTGTGCCTCAGACGACCGGCTGTGAGTCCCTCTTCATGAAGTGGGGCCTAGGGAGGCAGTTGGGCTTGCTGATTGTATACCTGGCTCCCCGCTATGTAACAGCAGCCCTGCCCGAGCTACTCGAGGTGATCGCCGCGATGGCGGTGGAGACCCCCAGACTTATAGTCATGGGGGACTTTAACCTGCCGTCGGCGGGCGAAGCATCCGAGGCGGCTCGGGAGTTCATGGCTTCCATGACGGCCATGGACCTGACCCAAGTAGTTCAGGGCCCCACTCACGAGGGAGGACACACGCTGGATCTGATTTTTGTCTCTGGACACTGGATTAGTGATCTCGGAACAGGGGATTTAGTCATCTTACCCTTGTCATGGACAGATCACTTTCTCCTTCGGATAGACTTTCCAACCGTCACACCCCACCGCGGGGAGGCGGAACCGGAAACACCAAGTTGGTTCCGCCCCAGGTGCCTGATGGACCCGGAAAGGTTCCAGAGGGAGCCTGGGCCAGTACCTGTATCCCTGCCCCGCGGCTCGACTGAGGACCTAGTGGCCGCATGGTATAGTGCGGCCACGGGGGCCTTGGACCGAGTCGCGCCCTTGCGGCCTCTCATGCGGCGTCGAGTCACCCAGGCTCCTTGGTTTACCGAGGAGCTTCGGGAGATGAAACACCGCAAGAGACGCCTAGAGAGTAGGTGGAGATCTTCTCGATCCGAATCTGACCGAACACTAGTGAGAGACCATATTAGGACTTACTTAGTGGCGCTAAGAGTGGCCAAACGTGAGTATTGTGCCACCCTTATCGCGTCCGCGGAAAACCGCCCTGCCGCCCTGTTTGGGGTGACCCGCTCCCTCCTTCATCTGAGGCCGCGGGAAGCCCCTTTGCAGGGTCGAGCAGAGGAATTTGGAGTTTTCCTGCAGGACAAAATCACTCAGATTCGGAACGAGCTGCCCTCCACTAGTTGTCCGGTCGAGGTGCCCGGTGCTGGTCTTGAGATAACACCTTGGGAGGAGTTCGACTTTGTTACTACCGAGGATATGGACAGGTTGCGGAGGAACCTTAGAGCCACCACATGTTTATTGGACCCGTGCCCCTCCTGGCTTGTACTGGCATCCTGGGAGGTGACACGAGGCTGGCTCCAGGGTATTGTGAATTCATCTCTGAGTGAGGGGTTCTTGCCTACCGTCTTGAAAGAGGCGGTGGTGAGGCCCCTCCTCAAGAAGCCATCCCTGGACCCGGCTTTATTAGAGAACTATCGTCCCGTCTCCAACCTTCACTTTTTAGTGAAGGTTGTTGAGAGTGTGGTGGCTCAACAGTTCCCTCGACATCTGGAGGAAGTTGATTATCTAGACCTGCGCCAGTCCGGCTTCCGGCCCGGTCACAGTACCGAGACGGCATTGGTCGCGTTGGTGGATGATCTCTGGAGGGCTCGGGATAGAGGTTGCTCCTCTATCCTGGTCCTGTTAGACCTCTCAGCGGCTTTCGATACCATCGACCATGGTATCTTATTGCACCGATTGGGGGGGTTGGGGCTGAGAGGCACCGTTTTACGGTGGTTCTCATCCTACCTCTCTGGTCGGTCGCAATGGGTGTTGGCAGGAGGGCAGAGGTCGGCCCCGAGGCCCCTCACATGTGGGGTTCCTCAGGGGTCGGTCCTCTCGCCACTTCTGTTCAACACCTACATGAAGCCACTGGGCGAGATCATCCGTGGTTTTGGGGTGGAATACCATCTGTACGCTGATGATACTCAGCTGTACATATCCACCCCAAACCACCCCAACGATGCCGTCGAGGTGCTGTCCCAGTGTCTGGAGGCCGTACGGATCTGGATGGGTAGTAACAAACTCAAACTCAACCCGTCCAAGACCGAGTGGCTGTGGTTTCCGGCACCCCGGTTTAGCCAGATAAATCCAACACTGGCCATTGGGGGCGAACATCTTGCCCCCGTGGAGAGGGCGCGCAACTTGGGCGTCCTTCTGGATTCCCGGCTGTCCATGGAGGACCATGTGGCGGCCGTGGCCAGGGGGGCGTTCTATCAGGTTCGCCTGATACGCCAGTTGCGCCCCTTACTAGACCGGGGGGCCCTTCGCACAGTCACTCAAGCGCTCGTGACATCTCAGCTGGATTACTGTAACGCTCTCTACATGGGGCTCCCCTTGAGGTGCACTCGAAAGCTGCAGTTAGTGCAGAATGCGGCCGCGCGGGTGGTTATGGGTGCCTCAAGGCAAGCCCACGTAACACCTCTCCTGCGCGAGCTGCACTGGCTGCCTGTGGCCTTTCGAGTGCGCTTCAAGGTGTTGACCACCATCTTTAAATCACTCCATGGCTCGGGGCCTAGCTATATACGAGACCGCCTCCTGCCCCATACATCCCTTCGTCCGGTCCGCTCCCACAGAGCGGGCTTACTCCGGGTGCCGTCGGCCGGGCAATGCCGGCTGGCGACACCCAGGGGAAGAGCCTTCTCTGTGGCAGGCCCGGCCCTCTGGAACGACCTACCCCCTGAACTCCGCACCATCTCTGACCTCCGCCTCTTCCGCAAGTGTCTGAAGACACATTTATTCCATCTAGCCGGCCTAGCATAACCCCCTGTATTGACCATTAGACAGTTTTAAATTTGGGATTTTAATTCGGTTTTTAGCACAGGGTTTTTACTAGAGTAAGTTTTTTAAATTTTATATGTTTTGTATGTATTTTAATATTTCTTTGGGCCCCCTGGGTCCATTTGGAGAAGGGCGGGATATAAATTTAATAAAATAAAATAAAAATAAAAGTAGGCAAAACATCTTTCTTCCAGTGCTGGGCAACCAGCAGTCTAGCTGCAGTCACCATATACAGAATCAATTTTGTTTCACCCAGTGTAAAATCCCTAACTATACCCAATAAAAACAGTTGTGGAGTAAATTGTATTTTTTTCTTCAAGACATTTTGCTTAACCCACCAAATTTTTATCCAGAAAGCCTTAACTTTCTTACAAGTCCACCATATGTGATAATATGTAGCATCTAAACACTCACATCTCCAACATTTTGTTTGAACATTAGGGTACATACATGATAATTTCTTAGGATCTAAATGCCATCTGTAAAACATTTTATAAAAATTTTCCCGCAAATTCTGTGACTGTATAAATTTAACATTCTGAACCCATATTTTTCCCACGTATCCATCATAACTGGTTCAGTAAAATTCTGGGCACATGTTGGAATGAGTTTGGTTCAGGTCTCTGTAATGTGACCAGGCCAGTGGCCAGCGCATGGACCAGAGACCTAGGACATTAGTAGTACAACCATGACACCTGCTGGCTGCAGAGTGCAAAGGTTACATAGGTAAGTAGAAAAAACTGTATGATCATATTAGGCTACAGAATAAGCTTGTACACATATGTGATTGGCTACTATGTACCGCATTACACCAAATTGTAACCAATGGTATCCACTCATGCTTGCTTCTGCATTCCTGTGCCTAATAAATGGAAGTTCAGAACACGTTCTGGGCTTGCTCATCCCGAGGAAAACCTGTGTGTTTGTCTCTCTCTCGCCTGCCGGGACCCCATGAGTAGCCCACTGTGATGCGGGGCAAACAAAGCACCTGCACCATGGTGACCTTACCACGTGGATCTTAGGGATACGTCTCGGACTGCCTTTACTCATCCGCTCGAAGGGAAAGCTGCGCACTCGTCCCGTCTGAAACACGACTGGATTCTCGTGAGTATGGGTGGAAAACTCCCTCAACAGCAGGTGGCCCACCTGCAGGAGTTGAGAGAGTTAACCGAATCTTCTACTAAAATTGCTTCAAATGGGGGGAAATCTCTCCCTCGTTTGAAACATAAGAAATAATTGGCCTTCTATCTTATATTTGGAAACAATGTCCATCATACACGGAAAAGGGAACTTTAAAAGTCACAACATGGACTAAATTGGGGGAGTATTTTCATGCGGCTCCTAGAGCCCAATTCACATTTTGACTGCGTGGCGCGTAGTCATGGAATAATTTAATAATAATAATAATAATAATTTATTAAATTTGTTGACCGCTCCCTCTCCCCGGAGGGACTCGGAGTGGTGCACAGGGCTAATAAAACAATAAATACATACATATAGTTAAAAACAAATTAAATATTTCCCTGCGCTAAAAATTCCAATTAAAAAACTAAAATCCCCATCTAAAATTTCTGGCAACCCCATCGAAGAGAGACTATCCTAGGCCGGCCAAGCAGAACAGATATGTTTTTAGTTTTAGACGGAAGGAGCAGAGGTCCGTGGTGGTTCTAATGTCAGGGGGAAGGTCGTTCCAGAGGGCTGGGCCTCTGGATGCCTAACAATTTATCATAAAGTTGACTCTCAAACATCTCTGGAGTCTACGCCACCCCCATATGACTCCGAGATATCAAAGCAAATGGATATCAAAAAATCCAGCAAAACTGTATCCAATTTTGTCAGAGGAATTTGCTGAGAATCCAATGGCAGAGAGCTCAACGGCACCCCCTCCTCCTCCCTTTCTATGCCCCAATCCCCCAGCATGTCAGCCGGTGGGAGGACACATTATCGGAGCAATGATAGAAGCAAGGGAAAGAGGAGAGTTAGACGCTGTGCCTTTACGTGCATTTATACCAATGACTATGATTAAAGATTTAAAGGAAGTTTACAATGTTGCTAGATATAAGGCTATAGAGTAATAGGAATTTTGAACATTAAAGATCTTTTTGTATATAAGTCAGGATAATGCACCTTTGAATTTTGTAGAATTTTCCTCTCATGTCCTTTGCACATGTGAATGGAAATTCTCTCTTAGAACTTTAACTTTGATCAAAGCATAAAGTGTGTTCTCTTTGTTCTTCAAGCCTCCGTTTAAGTCTCTTGTTTGGCTTATTGTGACTTGAACGTTTTCTATGGGTTTCAATGAATTTTCACCCAATGTGATTTCTTAAGGGTAGCCACATCTGGCTTCCCATGCAGCTGAACCCCTTTGAGGTTCGGCAGGCATTCAACATGGTGACACTGGTGTGGGCCATAGACGATATCAAAGAGCGCTCCTGGTCACTTTTGGACCAGTGACATGGGCTTGGCCGGACACCAGCAGATCTTGAATCCATCCAGATCTGAATGCCAAAGAGGCTTGAAGAAGATTATACTGTGCTAGGTGAATAGAGATTTTTTTTCTTTTGGGGACAGAGGGAGTGTATTGCTGTGTGTATGTGTGTGTGTATGAGAGAAGGCCTTCGACATGCATGAGTGTATCTAATCTGTGTTTTGAGTAAGATCAGCCAGAAAGGATTGCATTGAAAGGTGTGTGTCTGTTGGAATAAATGTGAAACTTTTGATTGTAAGGGAGTGGTCAGACCAAACCCAGAGTCTGCAAAATGGATGCTCTGGTTGTTGTGTTGCGAATAAATAACCCACTTCCTGCTTCTTTTTGTGCCCCACCAGAATTTGCTTTACTTGTGGGAGGACTGGCCATTTTAAAAATCAGTGCCGTCCTCCAGGTGGGGGTGAGGGAGGAGCTCTAAGATGGCATAAATCTTTCGAGTCCTTCTGCCCAAATACTGTTTGCTCATGTTGCAAAACACTTTTAAAATGAGCAGAACAACTGCAGCCCCCCTTAATGAGAAACTGGGAGGAGATGCTCTCACTGGAGCATCTCTCTCTCCTTTTCATGCACACACAGTCAAAACAAGCAGACACCCACACATCCTTTTGCCCATTCCCCCCCCTCTTGCCTGCGTCTCTCTGAAGAATAACACAGAGGGAAGAGGAGGACAGAGGGAGGGGTGAAATCACACAGGCCAGACATAACACATACACACACACACACACACACACACACATCTTAAAGGGGACTCAAAGTACATTCACATTAATTTTACCATCAACATACCCACATTTACATACAAATAATCCCACTTCACTCTTTTTTCATGCAATTCAATCATTACAACCATTTTCATGAGCTGTATGATATTTCTTTTTCAGTTTTGCCAACAATTTTGATTTTTCTGTTGGACATTTTTTGAGTTTTACGTTTATTTTAATCTATCAGCAGGAATGATTTTCTGCTATTTTGCCTGCATTTGAGAAATGTTTTGACATACTTAATGAGAATTACCTAGCTTCCATAACAATGAAGCTGATTTTTCCCACATCCTTTTTTGATGTCAGATTTAAGATACCCCATTCTATGTCATTTGTTTATCTGTTTCTGATATCTGCCTTTGGAAAAGTTCCTTCCATCTGAATTGTTTTTTAAATTTTTGAGTGTTGATTCCAAGTTTTTTGACAATGTGGATTACTTAATCCAACTTTAATTCCTCAAAATTATGACATGATGATGATTGTTCTGAAGGATTGTTTCTTTTCTATACCTTTACATCCTAAAGATAGATACATCTTTTCCTTTACAGTACCTGAGTTTAATAATTCTCAACCCACTTCTCGCTACCAATGGAAAGTTTTGCCACAGGGCATGCTCAACAGCCCCACCATGTGTCAATATTATGTTTCACATGTTTTGTATCCTTATAGAGAACAATACCCATCATTTAAATCTATCATTATATGGATGATATTTTGGTTGCGGCTCCTGGACCTAAGGGCACTGTTTTGCATACATTGCAGCACTTACAACGTATTCTGCAGCAAGGAGGACTGTACATAGCACCAGACAAGCTACAAGTCTCACCCCCTTTTCATTATTTAGGACACAAAATGCTTGTGTCCCACGCAGCTCCTTGCCTTCCTCACATTCAGTTACCACAAAAGTCTACCCTATTGCAATTGCAGCAATACTTGGGATCCATTAACTGGATCCGGCCCTATGTAGGCCTATCTACCATGCAACTTTCACCTTTATTTACAGCCCTTACGAAAGGAAAACAACCTGCAGATGTCATCCATTTACAAAAAGAACAATTGGAAACTGTTAAATTGGTCAATCAAGCTCTACAAACAAAATGGGTGGACCGTTTAAAAAACGATCTCCCTTTTGCCTTATTACTAATTAATACACTAACATTGCCTACTGGTGCACTGGTACAGGTGGCACCGTCTTTACTAATCCTGGAATGGATTCATCTTTCTCATACACCTCGTGCAACTTTAACTTCTAAACCTTCTCAACTGGCACTTCTTATTGGCAAAGGCCGCCAGGGGTCTAAGGCCCTGGCGGGCATAGAACCCTCCATGCTTTTTGTTCCTTGCTCTCTTGCAACATGGGAACAACTATTTGCCTCCAGTGAGCAACTGCAATTCGCACTTGCCGACTGGCCTGGCACCGTTTCATGTCACCCACCACCTGATCCTAGACTGCAACTTATGAAAACTACAACCTTTGTGTGGCATTCACCTTTCCTCCCTCAACCCATTCCCGACGCTGTCACTGTTTTCGCTGATGGCAGCAAAAAATACGGGGCGTGTGCCTGGCAAGTAAATGGCCAGTGGCACACAAAAATAACACCTCCTCAAACATCTGCTCAACGTGCAGAACTTTATGCTTCTCTTCTAGCCTTTCAAGAATTTTCGGACCAACCTTTCAACCTTATACTCGACAGCCTCTATGTCTCACAACCTGTTTCTCAAATTTATGACGCATATCTCTCTCCGTCCATTGAGCCTACTCTACTATCTCTTTTTCTCGCCTTACAACACCTGATTTCTGCACAGAAATGCTCTTTTCATGTTTCCCACATAAGGAGTCATCAACCCTTCCCAGGTATTATTCAGGAAGGTAACAATGTGGCTGATGCTGTGGCCGCGGTCGCCGCATCTTCTCAACTTGCCTCTCTCTCTTTCTTCTCCCTCTCTCACTCCTTGGGAGAGCCATTCTTATTTCCATCAAAATAAAAAAGCTCTCATCAAGCAATTCGGCATTTCCGCAGGAGAGGCTACAGCAATATTGCAGCAATGCCCCACCTGCAGCAAACAAGCCCATGCTGTTCCCATGGGTGTAAACCCCAGGGGAACTGATTGTTGTCAAATCTGGCAAATGGATGTGACCCAATATGCTTCCTTCTCCCCATGGAAGTATTTACATGTATCTATTGATACATATTCAGGGTTCATCATGACCACCCCACAACGGGGGGAAGCCACTAAACATGTGATCAATCATTGCATTAGATCCTTTGCAATGCTGGGATGTCCAAAAGAACTCAAAACAGACAATGGACCTGCTTATATTAGTAGCGTATTTGCTGCCTTTTGTCAAAAATGGGGAATTACACATAAATTTGGAATACCATACAACAGCCAAGGCCAACCTATGGTTGAAAGGGCAAATCAAACTCTTAAAAATGCCCTTGACAGATATATAGATTCAAAAGGGAAAGGACCCCCTTGCCTCCCAGCAGTGCAAGACCTTCTTAACCTTTGTTTATATACCCTAAATTTCTTGAACTTAACCGGACAACCCGCTACTTCCGCGGCCTGTCGTCATTTTTCATCTCAACCTGTTGCTACCCACCAACGACCACTTGTCTACTATCGTTGCTTACCAGACCTCGCCTGGAGAGGGCCAGCTGAACTCATCACCTGGGGAAGAGGGTACGCGGCCGTGGCACTACCGGATACAACTCTGTGGGTACCGGGAAGACACGTAAAACCCTATCACCCCAAGCAACTGCCTACACCCGATAACAAGTCCATATCCGGGGACAACGGTGACATCACAACATGTTCTCGTTGACATATCTCCCCTTTTTCATCTTTGGCTCCATGACATTAACACAGGTCCAATTGATCGCACCCGCAGGAGACCTTGGCGATGACATATGGCAAACTAACGGCTACTTAAAGGATATTAGAAAGACAGCTACACTTTTCAACATCACCAACTGCTGGATCTGCATGCACATGCCTGGACAGGCGGGAGGTGGTCTTGTGTTGCATGGAGTACCCTTTAATAAGACTGGATTTATGCGTCCTTTATCTACAGCTACTACCTCACATTTAATGACTAAGGTAAAAATTGAACTCAGAGAAAAAGCTGCCTTATGTTTTTCGTCAGTGGGATACGATCAATCTTCAGCTGTCAACTTGGGAAAATGGAATTGGCTCCATTGCACAGCAATTCCACAGACTATAGCTATTATAGCAATGAAAATATGACAACAGGGGAATATGAGGTTTGTAACGACATGGAATTCATTGTTACCCTAGCCAATAACACCTACAAGAAGTCATACTCCTTACCAACGTCTCTATGGCTATTATGTGGAAAATATGCTTATAGAGAGGTCCCCGCAAACTGGAAAGGCATTTGTACTTTTGGATTAGTCATTCCCACACTGTACCAAATACCGAAGCTGCCCCCCGCACGACTACGAAACAAAAGGGAAATCACCCCTGATTTAACCTTGGGGGGGAGCACTTGGACTCAGATAGCACGGGCTGTCTTAACACCACTAGGGGTAGCAATGAACTATAGAGACATCCATATATTAAATAATTGGACTGTTGCCATGTTTAATGATACCATAAGAAGTATTAAATTGATTAATAAAGAACTAGGGGAGGGGAGGGAAGTGGCGTTAGAAAACCGATATGCGCTGGATATACTTCTGGCGGCAAAAGGAGGCGTCTGCGCCCTAATTCACTCACACTGCTGCATGTATATTCATAATTACGAACCGAATATCACAAGAACAGTGCAGCACATGGAGGAGATGGTGGCGAATAATCCGTTGCAAACAGACCCGGGACAAGACATCTGGTCCCGCCTAACATCATGGCTCCCTAATATAACATGGTTAAAGAATCTTGTAATTACTATAATTGGTATTGTTGCTATGCTTGTTATGTTATGTTGCTGTATTCAATGTTTGCCTTCATTAATAATGATGTTCAAAGGTTTTATTCCAAAGGTGCGTAATCAGCAGCAGATAAATGTCATGTACTCTGCAGATACCATCATGGAAAAGACATCTCTTCTTATATTAGATTCTGAAGATGAAGACCACTTCAGTAAAAAAATGCAACTTCAGCTTTCCATGTTAACCTTGGATGAGGTGGAGTCAGATGACCCAACCCAGAAGGAGAGCATGCATTTAAAAGCAAAAACAGTGGAGATGTTGGAATGAGTTTGGTTCAGGTCTCTGTAATGTGACCAGGCCAGTGGCCGGCGCATGGACCAGAGACCCAGGACATTAGTAGTACAACCATGCCACCTGCTGGCTGCAGAGTGCAAAGGTTACATAAGTAAGTAGAAAAAACTGTATGATCATATTAGGCTACAGAATAAGCTTGTACACGTATGTGATTGGCTACTATGTACCGCATTGCACCAAATTGTAACCAATGGTATCCACTCATGCTTGCTTTTGCATTCCTGTGCCTAATAAAAGGGAAGTTCAGAACACGTTCTGGGTTTGCTCATCCCGAGGAAAACCTGTGTGTTTGTCTCTCTCTCGCCTGCCGGAACCCCATGAGTAGCCCAATGTGATGCGGGGCAAACAAAGCACCCGCAGGCACATTTAATCATACAATCTTTAACCAGTTCAGTTTCTGAATCCCTTTCTAGCAAGACATTATAAACTCTCTTAATATGCATTGGGCTAGTGTCCTTTATCTGTCTGACGAGTTGTAGTTCATATTCCATTAAACCAGTTTTTTGATCTTCTTTCCATCTCATCTGTAATTGGTTATACTGTAGCCAAGTTAAATTAATCCCTTCTGCCAACAGTGTGTCCAAAGTCTTCAGCTGCCATATGCCCCTTTCAGCAAAAAGCACATCTTTGTATAAAAAACCCCCGAGTGACTTAATATTTGTATTCCACATGGTATCCGCAAGATCCAGCCAAAGCGGAATCTTATAATCCCACTTAGATCGGTGCTTCTTCCAGATTCTCATCAAGGCACTTCTAAGTATATGACTATTAAACACTTTGTCCTCTTTATGTTCATAGAATAAGTATGCATGCCAACCCAAATCAAGATCGTGGCTTTCTATATTCAACAGTTCAGTTTTTGTTTTTCCAAACCAATCAGTTATTTGTGTCAATGCAGCTGCTTCATAATACAATCAAAGCTTTGGAAGTTTAAGCCCACCTCTTTCGCGAGTATCTTGCATAGTTTTCAATTTCACTCTCGGTTTTTTCTCATTCCAAACGAATTTAATCAACATTTTTTGCCATTCTAACAGTTGCTTGTCAGATTTAAGCACCGGTATCATTTGAAACAAAAAGATAAATCTAGGTAAGACATTCATTTTAATTGCTGATATTCTTCCAAGCAGAGATAACTGTAATTTTTTCCAGGTTTGCAAATCTTTTTGTATCTTTTGCCACAGCACCTCGTAGTTATTTTGGAATAATTTTATATTTGAGACTGCGACTTGTATTCCTAAATATTTAACCTTTGATACTATTTCAAAACCTGCCACCCTTTCAAGTTTCTTTTTTTGACTATCTGTTAGATTTTTAACAATCATTGTAGTCTTTTTATAATTCAGTCTGAATCCAGATACTAAGCCATATTCCTCTATAATGTCTTTCATCTGGATTATTGATTTCATAGGTCGTGTTAGGGTAACAGCCAGATCATCTGCAAATGCCCTAGTTCTGTATTCCTCTTGCCTTATAGCTATTCCACTCAAGAAATCCGAGTCCCGTATTGTATTCAACAAGACTTCCAAAGTTAAGATAAATAACAATGGGGATAATGGACAACCCTGTCTTGTACCTTTATGTATGTTAAAGTTTTTTTTGACAAACTTCCATTAATAATGTTGTGCAGATTGTTCTTGATATATTGCTCCAATCACCTGTATAAACCGAGCCCCCAAATCCATTTTTTCCAAAGCCTTGATTATAAAATTCCAATTCACTTGATCAAAGGCCTTTTCTGCATCCAGAAAAACCAGCACTGCAGGGATCTGTTTATTCTTATCTAGATAGTCCAATAAATCTATAATTTGCCTGACATTCTCCTTCATGTATCTTCCTTCGATAAATCCTGCTTGGTCATGATGAATTACCTCTTGAATAACTGGCATCAATCTGTTGGCTAATACTTTTGCAAAAATTTTATAATCCGTATTTAAAAGAGATATTGGTCTATAATCTTCTGGTTTCTTAGAGCCTGCTTCTTCTTTCGGTATCAATGATACAAAAGCCGCTTTCCATGAGGAAGGTATTTTGCCACCTTGCTGTGTATTACAAAATAAATCTTTAAGATGTACAATCATTTCTGCTTGTAAAGTTTTATAATAAACTGCAGTTAAACCATCAGTCCCTGGAGCTTTAGCTGGTTTCAATTGTTTTATAGAAAAGCTAATCTCCTCGATTAGTTATTAATTGATCCAGGTTTGCCTTTTGGACCAAGGAAACTTTTGTAAGCCTTTTTCCTTCTAAATATTTATCTATAAGATTATTTTGTATGTTGTCCTTAGCATTTGGCTTAGTATAATAATCCAAAAAAGCCTTTTTGATTAAGTCTTGTTGATAAACTTCCTTCTCAGGATGCTGAATACTATTGATAGTTCTTGTATTCAATTGTTTTCTCAATGTATAAGCCAACCATCTGCCTGGCTTGTTTGCATTAGCAAAAGTATTGTGTTTTGCAAATTGCAAATTGGTTGCTGTTTGTTCCACTATAAGCATTTGAAATTGATCCTTCAAAAGATTTATAATTGCTTTTAACTTCCTATCTGTTGGATTTTTTATCAATAGCTGCTCTTTGTTCTTTATCTCTTTTTCCAACTCTATTCTCTTTTTCTGTCTATTTTGTTTGTGCTTAGAATTCATTTGTATCAGGACTCCTCGCATGTATGCTTTACCTGCGTCCCAAACTATTTCAATAGGAGTACCTTTATTTAAATTCAATTTAAAAAAATCCTTTATATGCTTTTTAAGTTTGCTTACATTTTTTTCATATCTAAGTAAATTTTCGTTTAGCCTCCAGGATCTTCTTTCTCTCTTCCCCATCTCAATTTCCATCCACACCGGGCTATGATCAGTTAACATCCTAGGAAATATCTTTGTTTTCTTTATTTTAGGAAGTAAGTCAACTGTTGTCAAAAAAAAATCTATCCTAGAAAAAGATTTATGCCTATCTGAGTAAAAAGTGAAATCCAACTCATTTGGATTGTGCACTCTCCAAATATCTTTCATTTCCAAATCCTCTTGCATTTCAAAAAAAAGCTTGTGGTAACTTTCCACCTGATTTGGCCAAACTCTTTTTATCCATTCTCGGTTGAATTACTCCATTCCAGTCTCCCATAATTAAAATACTTGAAAAATCCCATTCTAGGATTTTCAAATGGAGCATCTTATAAAATGACAATAAAGATGATGATTATTATTATTATTATAAAAACTTTCTTGTTGCTGGTTTGGGGCATATATTCCTACCACCAAAATGGGGCCATTCTCTGTATAAAGTTCAATTGCTATGTATCTTCCACAATCATCCGCTTCTATAATTTTAGCTGATAGCCTTTTATTTATATATATCACCACCCCATTCTTCTTCTCCAAATTTGAAGCTACAAATTGCATTCCCAATCTTGAATTTATCAAATATTTCTGATCTTGCACCTTAATATGGGTTTCTTGCAAACAAATAACATCATTATTAAATTGTTTCAGATAATAAAATACTTTTTTCCTCTTTTGTGGAGAGTTCAGGCCATTCACATTCCAAGACAAAAATTTAAGCATCATTTGAACTGGTCTGAAGTGTTAAGAGCAATTGCTGAAGGTCCCGTTCTGGAGAAGTGGTCTTCGGCTTTGCTCGTCCCATGTCTTCAGCTTGCTCCTTTCCCTTGACCTTCTTAGCTTGTTGTGGGTAAGATCTTCCCTGTTGCTGTGGTTCCTGAATTTGCTTAGAGACGGATCTAGTTATACGTTGCTCCTTCGGTTTGCTTGTTCGCAGTTCGACATCCAGCGCCTCTTCTACAACAGTCTTTAATGTTTTATCCAAAAAAGAAACTGGCGATGGCTCAAAAGGATCAACCACAATACCACCTGCAGCTCCCTGGGCCGCCCTTTCTTTTTGCATCTGAATTATTTGTTCCTCAGTTTCCTGGTCAAACAGCCTCTGTGCTTCAGCCTCCTTGTCTACTGGTGAAGATGTACGTGGAGATGTAGAACTCACTTTCAGAACATTATAGTAGAACTCTTCTGCCTTTGCTATGGTATTTAGATGGTATCTCACTCCTTGAAACCTCAATATTATACCGGTTGGAGCATCCCACCGATATTGAATTTTCCGCTTTTGCAATTCTGCCACCAGAAATCCAAAATCTTTTCTATCCTTTAACATTTTGGGTGGCAACTCCTTATAGACTCCAATCTCAGTTCCATCAATTTGAACAGCAGAAAGAAATGACCTTTGCAAGATATCATTTCTTATTCTCCTATCAGTAAAATATATTACCACATCTCTAGGTAATTGCCTTTGTACTGCCACACGGGAATTGACTCTGTAAGCCTTGTCAATTTTATAAAAAATCTCATCAGAATCTTCACATTTCAATAACACCGCCAGAGCATCAGCACAGACTTTTCTTAGATCTTCCCTGGTATTTTCCCTAATTCCCCTGAGCCTAATAGCAAATTCCATAGATCTGAATTGCATCATCATAATCTCATTATCCAGCTTTTGAATTTTTCCATCGGCTTCTGTAAATTTTAAATCAGTTCCCTTAAATTTAGCCTCAACGTCTGAAGCAAGCTTTTCAACTTTTTTATCCACCTTCAAAATTACATCAGAGAAGCCCTTTACCACTGTTTGAATATCTTTATTAACTAAATCAAACTTTTCTTGAACAATTCCCTTAATTTCTTTTTCAGATCTTTTGATCTCTTTGCCTATAAAGTTTTTTAAATCCTGGAAGTCTTCTGCCTTTGTCTGATCGTGCAGGGGTGTGGCTGCTTGTTTTGTTGACATCTTAGCCCATGCAGAGCCTGCTAACTTTTCTCAAAGGATTGTCCAAATCAGGTTTTTTCCCCCCTAGTCTCCAGCAGGTTTTATTACTTTATAATGTGTTAGAATACACAAACCAAGTTGGAACTGTCTTCAGTTAGTTAAGCACTAAAGCAAGTGCCATTTTTTTTCCTCTTCTCACTTCAAAGTCATTCTAACTTCAACGCTTTAATTACTTCAATACTTCAATAGTGAACAGAGAATAAAAATACTTGCAATTTGGTGTTAGATGGTAAGAATGTTGGCCGCGAATGCCTAATCCTGCTGGTAAGCAGAAGATCCCAAACACCCGGAGGTCCGGCAGCTTGTAAAGGGAGTCACGCCCTGTTAACTTCCCAGAGGCATAAATACCTTCTGGGGTCATTCAGGGGGGCTCAACCGACAGCTACCTACTGAGCTCACGAGATCTTCAAAGACTTGGAGATTAACGAGATGTTTCCCATGTCCGAAACGCCTCTTTACAGGCGGCTGGGTTGGCGGTCTTCAAAGAGACCGTCAGCGGCAGAACGCGGCACAACCAGAAGCCTATACCACTGATTTTTATTGCTGCCTGTACGCCGCCCTGAATCCCAGAAGGGAGAAGGGTGGTATAAAAATGTAATAAATAAATAAAAATAAAGAAATAAATATCAATGAATGACTTTGAAATGGGGAAAAAAAACCAAAAACTATTCTTCATGGGGACAGACTTCAGGACAGCCAAACTGTCAAAATGATGGCTCTGGGAGTTGATCAGAGCTCCTCTGTTTTTGATGGGCAACAGCTTCAGCCTTTAAGAGCAGAGCTAAGTTGTTGCTTTTCTATGAATCCACCATGATCCTTCCAAGAGCTCTTCTGTAAGGACCCTGCCATGGTCTCCTTCAGACTGGAAACAGAGCAAAGGAAACTCTTTCCCCCCACTTGCTTTGTCCTGTTTCCCCCACTGGAAAGAGCTGTTTGCAGCCCACAAGGTGGGGATCCTTTCCTAAGAGTTCCCGATTGAAGGATACCAATGCGCCCCTGAGGAATCTGAGGGCGGGGAAGGCCATGGGGGTCCTGGTGATAGAAGAGACCCTCAGGCTGCTGCCCCCTAAGCACCATGATTGCCCCCTCCCCAGCCAGCCCCACCTGACCTGCTCCCTGCTGACTCCTGCAATGCCTCTTCATTCTCCTCCTCCTCTTCTTTGTGTGGTTGTCCTTCTTTCCCAAGTGTCAGTGAGTTCCACAGGACAGCCTCTCAAACTCAGGTGGGCTGGAAGTGAGTGTGAATGGCCTAGACACCCCCCCCCCAGTGCTTCCTGATTCAGTTGGAGGCTTCCTTCGGCCTTCATGCAGTTGCAAGGGCTTTACTTTTTATTTCTGCTTCCAGGTTGGTGCAGGAGGCTTTCCAGGGCCAAAAAAAAAGGGGGGGGGAACCCTGCACTTTCGAAGCAAAAAAACAACAACCCCTCCAACTATTTGAAGGCCGAAGGAAGCCTCCAACTGATCCAGGAAGCACAAGCGGGGGGGTGGGGGTTTCCAGGCCATTCACACTCACTTCCAGCCCTCCAGAGTTTCCTGGGCAATGTGAGCGCCCCCCCCCACTGCCTACTTGTGTGTCCCCCGCCCTGGCCCTTGGCATAGGCCAGCAGGAGGGGCGCCTGCATGTGGATGCTAGTGGAGCTGGGCTGGGGCGGCTGGTGTGCCGGGAGAGAGGGCTCTGCGTGCCTCAGTTTCCCCTTCATGGCTCTAATCCTTTCATTTGCTTTTTCAGATCAATTTTCATACAGCTTCAGAGGCTCTGAGAGATAAAAATCGATTCCCTTTTTTCCACCAGATGCTCCCCAAAGAAGGGATCCTGTACCCAGCAATTGTCCAGCTGCTCCTCCATTTCAGATGGACCCTGATTGGCCTCTTTGCTTCAGACACAGAGAAGGGAGAGGATTTCATGAGGATTTTCCCTCCTGTGCTTATCAGGAGTGGAATTTGTGTGGTTATATCACAACTGTTGTCAACAACTGGACATGCAGCCTCCCTCAGGGATTCCCTCTCTAAGTGGAGACAAGTCAACGTCTTTCTTCACTTCATAGAATTTGATTCCATTTGGGAGAGAATTCTTCCTTTCCATTTAACACTTAGGCGTCTCCCAGGACCCATTGAAGGGAAAGTCTGGATCCTCACAAGTTTTAAAGGGTATCAAATGAAGAAGCACAGACTTCTCACATACATCCATAGTATTTGGAGCTTTGCTTATCTGGTAAAAAGAAGGCCAAACGATTCTGCCTTTGAACCCCATTTCTTTGAGGAAGAAAAGTTTCAAAATCATTTCCACTGTTTTTTTTCAAAGAATGTCTTTTCTGTCAAAGGCCGCAGAAGATGCACCCAGAAAGCCCCACTGGATGGACAATGGAAACAGGGAAGATTAAGGGTCCAAAATGCCTACCACCATTACAGTCTCACGAAGACTTTGGCCCAGGCCTTGAATGCCGCCTATTCCTCCAGATCGAGGAAAAGAAGGAAGGAGGGAGAAAAGAGGTTGGGGTCTCCAAGGCTGCAGCTGTGGCAGGTATGAGGGTCCTGATATGGATCCATTAATCTCAGATCCTTTGCAGAAGGAATCCAGAGGAGAAGGAGGGGAACCATCTCAACAGATCTGGCCAATTTAATTACTCAGGGAATTAATGGTTCCAAAGAGTAGATACTATGGCATTTTTATATTAAACACTACTAATTTGAAAATGCTGTATTGTTTCTTAAATAAATCCATTTATTTGTGGATTTGTGATGAGCCTGGTGGAATTCCACCTTCCTTCCGTCCCCATTGCAGGTAGGTCTGTGTGCAGCTGGAGAGGCAGCTAAGCCCCCATATTCTCCTCCAATGAAAGGGAGCCTGGTGTGGATCTGGATGCTTTATTGGGAGAACAGGGCAGGTGAAACTGAGGAGATGCAAAGAGTGGAAATCAAATAGAAAGACAAGAGAGGCAGCATTCACTAACAGCCAGAAAAGGAGCAGCTGGAACCTCTCCAGCGATGCTTCGTGTGAGGGACGGAGGCCGTCTCCGGATGACCAGGGGTCTCGGTCACAATGACTGCTTCCGTCTTCTCCAAAGGCCGACAGAAAACGGAGTCTGGCTTCAGACCATAGAGTTAGGCCTATCTGCCCCTGGCCACTAAGTGGAGCTACAGGAACAACAGCACAAGAGTTCCATGTTGTGGCATGACAACCTTTGTGAATTGGGAGGAGACCCTGAGACTAAGGTGACCAGATTTTAACAATGGTAAAGAGGGACACCATTGACCGGGGGGGGGGGGAAGAATGTGTGGCCTATTTTGTGGGAGTGGCTCAGCGGTCATGTGACCTGGGGCGTGGCCAACTTGGAAAATGTGGTGAAACTCACTTAACAATGGTCTTGCTTAGCAACCAAACTTTTGCCCTCAATTGTGGTCATGTTCTTTCTTTCTTTTTTCTTTTTTTCTTTCTCTTTCTCCATTTCTCTTTTTGTCTCTTTCTCTGTCTGTCTCCCTCTCTCTCTGTATCTGTCTCTCTCTCCTCCCTCCGCCAATCTGTCACTGTGTGTCTGTCACTATGTGTCTGTGTGTCTGTCATTTACTCACTTAATCACTCATTCTGTGTATCTGTCTATCTTTCTCTCTCTCCCTCTCTCTGACTCCGATTCAATCCCTCCCTCTGTCATTCTCTCTCTGTGCCTCTCTCTGTCTCTCTTCCTCCCTTCTTCACCATCTCTCTCTCTCTCTCTCTCTGTACTCTGTGTGTCTATCAGTCTCACTCTGATTCCCTCCCCCCTTATTTCAGAGATAGCTGAACAGATGTCTGTCTGTTTCTCCCCCCCCCCCAAGCCCTTTCTGATCCTGGGAAGTGCTCCGGTATCCTCCCCAGCCAGCATGCCTGCCACTCGTCTGCTTCCCAGGGTCTGAAGGGGCTCCACAAGGGGAGGAAGGGAACTGGCTGCCAGAGCCAGCGGAGCCAGCGGATGTTGCCCAGCAACATTCGCTACCTACCTGCCCTGTTGCTCACCCACCGGGCTCCATGGGGGGAGGAAAGGAACTGGCTGCCGGTGGGTGAGCCAATGGGGCAGGCGGGTAGCGAATGTTGCTGGGTGCCGCCCACCCTGCGCGCCTGCCCACCCCGCCCCATGCCTCCGGCAGCCAGTTCCCTGGGAAGCAGACGAGTGGCCGGCATGCTGGCTGGGGAGGCTATGGCTGCCTCCTTGGCCATGGGGCAGCCAGACCACTCCAGATTCAGCGACCACCGCCGCGGCCACCATTGCCTGCCTCACCCCCTTCTGCTTAGCTGGGCAGCTACGTCCCGACTTCCTGCTCCTGCCTCACGACCTGGATCTTCCGCTGAGGTAAGCAAGTCGGACCGCAGGAGGAGGAGAGGAGGAGGAGGAGAGGAGTGGCGGGTAGGAAGGAGGAAGAGGAGGAGGAGAAGGAGGAAGATTTGGAATATTCAAAAAATTGGGAAATTTTTAAAGGGATGCAGGATGTGTGACTAATTATTAATATGCGGAACTGTCCCACCAGAAGCGGGACGTCTGGTCACCTTACCTGAGACCATCTAGCCCAACCCCTTCTCTCTGCAGGAATCCCACTTGAAGCTTCTCTGACTGATGGCTGCTCAGTCTTTGCATTCAGACAATCCATGAAGAGGAGACTGAACTTCTCTGCTTTCCTGGCTCAGCTCTAAAACAGCTCATCCTTTTATCCTATTTTTCTCTCTCATTCGGCTAAAATCTCCTCTCTTGTAACTGGATTCATTTTTCCACCTCCGACACTCTGGAATAATAGTGAGCAGATTTTCCACTTGTGTGTAACAGGAGTCAATGATTGGAAGAGGGCTGGATCCAGTGGCAGGATTAAAATATTTTTACTACCGGTTCTGTGGGTGTGGCTTGGTGGTCATGTGACAGAATGGGTGTTTGACGGGGTGGGCGTGGCTTGCTGATCTTGTGACTGGGTGGTCATGTAAAAGAATGTGTGTGTGTGTGTGTGTGTGTGTGTGTGTGTGAGAGAGAGAGAGAGAGAGAGAGAGAGAGAGAGAGAGAGAGGGAGAGGGAGAGGAATCAAAAGCTGTTCAACATTGTGGGGCGCCTGGGAGGAGGAGGGGATAGAGATCCCCTCCCCATTTCCTCTGAGCCTCCCTTCCTCTTCCCCCCAGGTTGCCTTTCCCCCCAGGTTGCCTTGCCTTCCCCCCAGGAATGCCTCTTCCATTCTTTCTCCACCCCCCTCCTGAGAGTTTTGCCTGGGAGTTTTCTGGCCTCTGGAATGGGCAGTGGGGGGGGGGGCTCTTGGGGGTGTTGGGGGGTTTGGGCTCCCCAGAACTTTTTTGGGAGAAGCTTCACTCTGAGCCATGCCCTGCTTTCCCAATGCCCCCCCCCCCAGGCAGAGCGCATTGCGTGGAGGGTCTGCTGAGGGGCGTTTAGCTGGAGGCTCCTCTGGCCAGGGGGGGAATTGGGGCAGCTCAGGAAAGCCAGGAGGGACGGTTGAAATCCCTTGGCTGGACTTTCCTCCCTCCCTCCGCAGCAAAGGGAAGGGACGGGGAGCCTGATGGGAAGGAAGCTGCAGACGCCTGCCTCTCCCTTCCAGGCCCTTCCACCCCCCAAGAAGAGGGGGGTCAGGGGGGCCATAAAGAGAGCAGCAGCTCTGTTGTGAATGGAGGGGGGAAAGTTTGGCTTCTCTATGCCATTCAAGCCTTCAAGGGCTGCAGCAGAGAGAATCCCCACTTTTCTCTCTCCCTCCGTTCACAGCAGAGCTCCTGCAGCCTCTCCCCCCCCCACACTGCCCAGTTATGGGCCCAGCCTCCTCCGCCCTTCCTCTGTTTGGGGGAGAATTTGGTTGCAGAACCGCCAAGGGGGGGCAAACTTGGAGGGTCTTGTTCCTCCTTCCCCTTTTCCTCTCAGCCCTGCAAAACCAGAAATCCAGAGCCAGAATCCGGCAGCTGCATAAGGGGAGAGAGAGAAACCCAGGAAGGATCCTCACTGACTTCTCAGGCTGAGAAAAGAGCTGGGGGGAGATTTCTTCTTTCAGGGTTTCCAAAATGTCTTCATCTCGCTTTACAATCGAGTAGAACGAGAACATCTGGAACAGGGATGGGGGGGGATTTCAAAAATTTTTTACTACTGGTTTGGTGGGTGTGGCTAAATGGGGGGGGGTCTTGTGCCCTTGTGCACAATGTCCACCTCCACCTCCACTCTAGCAGCTGGACAGGTGCCCATCCCATTCCCACCCCAATCCCAGGTGGCTGGGCGCATCTGGAGCAGGGGGGGTTCAAATATTTTTACTACTGGTTTGGTGGGTGGGTGTAGATGGGGGGGCTTCTGTCCTTGTGTGCAATATCCACCTCCACATCCGCTCCAGTAGCCAGGCAGGTGCCCCCCCCCATTCCCACCCCAATCACAGCCGGACGGGTGCTGCTGCCTCTTTGGGATGCTGGGATGCCCTCACGGCTTCTCCCTGGACCTTTCCCGGCTCTGGCAGCGTTTCCTGGCCCTGCAGGGCTCTCTGCACCCAGCCTGCTTCAGCTGCTGACCACCGGTGGGAGTTGGCCGAGTGGGACTTCTCAGAGCAGCATTGCCCCCCTGATCAGCCTGGCTTATGGCCCCCTCCGCAGCCCTCTCTGGGGGGAGTGAAGTTGGCCATGCAGAGACTGAGGGAAGGGGGGCCAAGTAACAGCCTCGTTCTCTGCTTGGGGGCCACAAAGAGAAGCTGCCTGTGAAGGAGCCCATGAAACAAAATAAAGGTGCTCTGGTGACAATCCCAAAAGCACCAAGGTAGCTCCAAATATTTAACCGTATTTGGAGATGAGACAATTGTAGAAGAAAGATTCGATGTGGGATAAGAAACAAAGTTTTCTGCTTTTCAAATTCCTGGATGTTCCCATTCTAGTTTCATCCTTTTCTGGAGAAGAACGAATTTTGGAACATTTCCCACTTTGAACTCTACTTGGACCAAAATGGAGCGATAAAAGCAGATATAGGCATTCATGGTTTCTTGGTTCTCCCCAAGGAAGATCCCAGGGAAGAGAGACTGGCATATTTTCAAAGACAGAGACTTTCTATCATACAAGAGACTCTTTCACAGCTAAAGTTGCTCAATAAGGTGGGAGAAATTTTGGTGTCTTTTCTCTGTTTGCCAAAGCCTGAGGTCCCATTTCAAGTGGGCAAAGCCTAGAGTCGTGATGGGGAACCTATAGCACACGTGGCAGAAGTGGCACACAGAACCATCTCTCCTGACACACGGAGACATCACAAGTTGCTCTTCCAGGTTCAGGCGTGGCAGTCAGCTGGTCTTCACGTGCATTGGAGTGCCAGAAAGTGGAAGAGGAGCCACCCAGTGCTCATGTACACACCAGGAAAATGATATTTGTTTCCAATGTGCACATGCGCATGAGCCTCTTAATGTTTTGGTGTTTGGCGTGCATGCATGCGCAAAAACCACCAAGAAGAAAAGCAGCAGCCACGCGTGCTCAAAGGCACAGAGAGGAGATCCCGGCTTTGGCTTCTTAGCAGAGCAGAGCTGTGGTCAGGGCCTCCCTCCCTCCCCACCTGAGCGAGCTACTTGCACAGACCCAACCCTCCAGCCTGTGGCATAGACGTAGATCCGTGGTCTGGAGTGCCTGGCCAGCTCAGGTGCCCCAGAAGAACCGGCTGGCCCACGCACTGCCCCAGAAGAGCAACAGCAGCAGCCACAGGGGGAAGGGCAGGAGTGACCAGGAAGCCATCGCAACTGCTAGCCAGACCCTCCATGGAGTCTCCTACCACTCTCGCTATCAGGGGCGAAGGTGCAGCGGTGGTGAGGATAAATGGGCCTAGGCTTCCCTCCCCCCCCACCCGAACAGGTTTATTGCACAGGTCCAACCTGAGGCTCTGATGAGGAGCAGTCCGGAGCACCTGGCCGGTTCGGGCACATGGGGCAGCATTTGCTAGCTGGAGATCTGGCTGCCCTGCCTGCTACCCCTTCCCCACCAGTCGAGATGCTGGAAGAGGAGCTGCTGGCGAGGAGGTGAGCTACCTGCGGTTGCAATGGCTGCCCTTCCTCCTGTGGCTGTTGCAGTTGCTCTTCTGGGGTTGTGTGGGGTCCAGCTGGCTCTTCTGGGGCACCTGAGCTGACCAGAACTCCAGACCATGGATCCACATCAGTGCCATTGGCTGGAGGACTGTGGCTCTGCAAACAGCCTGCTTGGGTGGGGAGGGAGGGAAGCCCTGGTCTGTCCTTGCCCCCCCCCCCCAGCAGCAGTCATGGTGTTGCTTCTGGCTGGGATGCTGGGGCAGCCAGGAAAAGGAAAAGTTCCCATGGGGGATGTGAGGGGCCTCAGGAGGGCTGGAGGAGAGCACAGTTCCTCCCTCCCCCTCCCACCTATGGGCTCCATGTCCATCCAAGGCCTCCCCCTTTCCTCCAAGGGAGGGGATTTTGAGTGACACCTTCTCTGAATGTTCACCTTCCTTCACCCCGCCTGGTTCTCTCTTGCCTCTACCCCATAGCTCCCTCCCCATTGATTCTCTCTCTCTCTCTCTCTCTCTCTCTCTCTCTCACACACACACACACACACACACACACACACACACACACACACGGTCACAAATACCAACCCTGGGGCCTCTTCTAGCCTTGTTCGGGGGGACAAACCCCCACTCCCGTCCCATAAACAGACCCCAACTTGATTGGGGCAACCAAAAAACCCCCCTGAAGAGCCTTTCATCTAATTCTACAGAGCATCCTAGAAATGCTCCACTTGGGGGGATTTGGGAAGGGGGGAGACTGAGAGGGGGGGAGGGGGGGCCCAGCCTGGTTGGGCACTCTGCAGTGACCCCCTCTCTCAGACCCCCACAGGGGAGCCTCTGAGGGGCTTCCCTGGAGAGCCTGCAGCGCCCGCCTTCCCCCTGAGCAACAACTGAAAATGTCAACTTGTGATCTGGAGGGGCAGAGAGAGAGAAAAAGAGAGAGGGAGAAAGAGAGAGGGAGAGGGAGGGAGGAAGAGAGAGAGAAAGAAAGAAAGGAGAGAGAGAGAAAAAACACACACAAGGTGCTTTTATTGCCAGTAATCAATGTACTTGAGGGTCTCGCAGAGTCTGCGAAGCCAAGTGAGGCTCATCGGATGCTCTGGCTTAATGCCCCCTGCCCGACTTTGCCCCCTCCCCAATGCCCTTGCTCTGCCTTAAACCCCCCTGGCTTCCCCCCCCTCCCCACCGCCGGGAAACCCCTCCACAAACACGCGTGTATTTCACTCCAATCGGAGCCATTGCAGGGCTTTGAGGGGAAGGCAGCCAAATGTCTTGGAATGTATTCAAGGGTAACAGGCATATTTGATGGAGGGGGAGAGGGTTTAGCTTTAGGTTTTATTTGATTTCTATACCGCTCCTATCTCCCCATTGGACTCAGGGTGGTGCACAGGAAATTAAAAAATGACACAACAAACAATAATAAATACAGTTGCAACATTAAAATAGCATTAAATTGAAATAACCTGTGCTAAAATATAGACTAAAATAATAAATAATAATAATAATAATTTTTATTTTTCTATACCGCGTCCTCTCCCCAGGGGGACTCGGAGCGGTGCACAGGGAAAAATTAAAACAACATAAAATATATACATAAATAAATACAGTAAAAACAGATTAAATCTAATTGTCCCTGCACTAAAATCCCCATTTTTAAAATTAACATTCCCTAACCCCTGAGGTAGAGACTAACCTAGGCCGGCCAAGCAGAAAAAGTGTGTTTTTAATTTCTGACCGAAGGAGCGGAGGTCCGTAGTTGTTCTAATGTCGGGGGGAAGGTCGTTCAAGAGGGCTGGGCCCGCCACAGAGAAGGCCCTTCCCCTGGGCGTCGCCCGCTGACAAAGTCTAGTGGACGGCACCCGGAGAAGTCCCTCTCTGTGGGAGCGAATCGGCCGGGAGGATGTATGTGGCAGGATCCGATCCCGCAGATAGCTAGGTCCCGAGCCATGGAGCGCTTTAAAGATGATAACTAACACCTTGAAGCGCACCCGAAAGACGACAGGTAGCCAAGGCAGCTCGAGCAACAGCGGTGTTACATGGGTATACCTTGCGGTACCCATTATTGCTCGCGCGGCTGCATTCTGGACCAGCTGAAGTCTTCGGGTGCACCTCAAGGGGAGCCCCATGTAGAGAGAGTTACAATAGCCCAGTCGGGATGCCACGAGGGCATGAGTGACCGTGCAAAGGGCATCCCGATCCAATAGGGGGCGCAACTGGCGTACCAAGCGAACCTGGTAAAACGCCCTCCTGGCCACGGCTGTCACTTGATCTTCCATGGACAGCCAGGTATCCAGGAGGACACCCAAGTTTCGCGCCCCATCCACAGGGGCAAGATGTTCGCCCCCTATGGCCAGTGATGGAGTCAACTGGTTGAATCGGGCGGCCGGAAACCACAGCCACTCGGTCTTGGACGGGTTGAGCTTGAGTCTGTTACTTCCCATCCAGATCCGCAGGGCTTCCAGGCACTGGCACATCACCACTACGGCATCGTTGGGGTGGTTTGGGGTAGATATATACAGCTGTGTATCATCAGCGTAGAGGTGATACTCTACCCCAAAACCACAGATGATCTCACCCAGCGGCTTCATATATGTGTTAAACAGGAGAGGCGAGAGGACCGACCCCTGAGGCACCCCACATGTGAGGGGTCTCGAGGTCGACCTCTGCTCTCCTGCCAACACAAATTGCGATCGACTGGAGAGGTAGGAGGAGAACCACTGTAAAACGGTGCCTCCCACCCCCAACCCCCCCAGCCGATGCAATAGGATACCATGGTCGATGGTATCAAAAGCCGCTGATAGGTCTAATAGGACCAGGATCGAGGAACAACCCCCATCTCTGGCCCTCCAGAGATCATCTGCCAACGCGACCAATGCCATCTCAATGCTATGCCCGGGCCGAAAGCCGGACTGGCGCGGGTCTAGATAATCAACTTCCTCCAGGTGACGGGGAAACTGTTGTGCCACCACACTCTCAACAACCTTTGCCAAAAAGGGAAGGTTGGAGACGGGACGATAGTTGACTAATAAAGTTGGGTCCAAAGAGGGCTTCTTCAGGAGGGGCCTCACCATGGCCTCTTTAAGGGAGGCAGGCAAGAAACCCTCACTTAGAGAAGCATTGACAACCTCTTGGAGCCAGCCTCGTGTCACCTCCCAGGATGCCAGTACAAGCCAGGAGGGACACGGGTCCAATAAACATGTGGTGGCTCGCAGTCGCCCACGTAACCTGTCCATATCCTCGGAAGTAACAGAGTCAAACTCCTCCCAACCAAGATCCGCCTCGTGGCCTCCCACTGGACCATCAATGGAGACTAACTCGTTATGGATCTCAGTGATTTTCTCCTGCAGATAAATCACAAATTCCTCTGCTCTACCCTGCAATGGGGCTTCCCGCACCCTCTGTTGAAGGAGGGAACGGGTCACCCTAAACAGGGTGGCAGGGCGGTTATCTGCGGATGCTATGAGAGTGGCACAATGATGGCGTTTGGCCACTCTCAGCGCCACAATGTAAATCCGTAAATGGGCTCTTACCTGTGTTCGGTCGGATTCAGATCGAGTAGACCTCCATCTTCTCTCTAGGCATCTCTTGTGGCGCTTCATCACCCTTAGCTCCTCGGTGAACCAAGAAGCCAGGGTGGCTCGCCGCCGCAAGAGAGGCCGCAAGGGCGCGACCCAATCCAAGGCTCCCGTGGTCGCAGTATTCCATGCGGCCACGAGGTCCTCCATCGGGGCGCGGGTCAGGGGTACAGGAAGTGGCCCAAGCACCGCCTGGAACCCATCGGGGTCCATCAGGCGCCTGGGGCGGAACCAAATGGATGACTCAGGTTCCGCCTCCCCGCGGTGAGGGGCAGCGGTTGGAAAGTCGAGCCGGAGAAGTGAGTGGTCTGTCCATGACAAGGGCGTGATGACTAAATCCCCTATACCCAGATCACTCTTCCATTGGCCTGAGACAAAGATGAGATCCGGTGTATGTCCACCCTCGTGGGTGGGGCCTTGAATTAATTGGGTCAGGTCCATGGCCGTCATGGAAGCCATGAACTCCCGAGCTACCCCGGATGATTCGCCCACCGATGGCAGATTGAAGTCCCCCATGACTAAAATTCTGGGGGTCTCGACTGCCATCGTAGCGATCACCTCGAGGAGCTTGGGCAGAGCTGCTGTTACATAGCGGGGAGCCAGGTATACAACCAGCAAGCCCAACTGCCTCCCTAGGCCCCACTTCACACAGAGGGATTCACAACCGGTAGTCTGTGGCACAATGGTCTCTCTCGGCTCCAGACCTTCCCTAATAATAACCACTACCCCACCACCCATGGCTAGGGCCCGGGTCTGATGAAAAGTGCGGTAACCTTGTTGGCACATTTCAACGAGGGGGAGTCCTCCCTCGTGGCCCAACCAGGTCTCCACAATTCCTACCAGGTCCGGCTCCCCCTCTGACTCAAGGTCATGAATGAGGGGGGCTTTGTTGATCACGGACCTGGCGTTGCAAAACATCAGCCGTAGGCCCTGGCTCTGTACTCCCTGACCACCTAGCCTGCGGGGGTTGTGGCACTTGACCGTTTGTAACCATCGGCCTCGTGCCCCCAACCGGGAGGATGGAACTTGTCTCCCATCGGATCTGCCTCTCCCTGCCACCCTCTCAATGGGTAGGCCCTCCATGGAAACGACCCCTGTATCCCCCCTCTTAGCGGATCCATCCACCTCCTTCCGTAATCTGCTGGCTCGGCCCGTTCCCTTCTGGCTAGTCTCCACCTGTCTATACCCTCCCCCCTCTCTGGCACCCCCTAAGATAGAGAACAAATTTTTAACTAAAAAAACCCTGAGGCCGCGCTTCGCCCACCTCTCCGGATTAATAAATCCCTCATCAAGGCGGGCCCTCGTTAAAGAGGAGGGCCAGACCTGCGAGAGCGGGGACTCTCGCAGTAGCATAAGGTCTGCCTTAGAATACATAATATAATTATACTATATAAATATAAATATATAAATACATAGACACGTAGGTATATCTATATAAATAAAAATGTAAAATAGTTTGTACGAATCCACTAATCTCAAAAAGTACCCGACCGATTTAAACGAAACTTTCACACAATGTAGCGAAGCACTTCGGATAATAGAATAGCTAATCATTTTGTGCCTAACAAATATGTGTTGTCTGTAATTTAAACACAAAAAAAGGTAAGAACTGAAAAATATTCTTACTTCGCTGTAGCTCCTCCTACGTCATGAAAAAGCCACCTGCACGTGCGATTGACATGCGCAATTGACAGAGAGGGATTGGGGATCATTAGGGCCGTTGAGATAGATAGGAGCCCTGAAAGAGAGAGAAATACAGTAGGTAGGTAGGTTGGGGCTTATATGGTGGTTGGGTGTATGTGTTTGTGTGTGCAGGTGTAGATCTACACACAGATTGGTTGGCCATTTAACCAGACTGGGCCCCAGCAACGCGTGGTCGGGTATAGCTAGTAAATAAATAAATAAATAAATAAATCAGCATACAGATGGTACTCTACCCCACAACCACGGATGATCTCGCCCAGCGACTTCATATAGGTGTTGAACAGGAGGGGTGAGAGGACGGACCCCTGAGGCACCCCACTTGTGAGGGGCCTCGACATCAACCTCTGCCCTCCTGCCAACACAAATTGTGACCGACTGGAGAGGAAGGAGGCGAACCACCGCAACACGGTATTGGTATCGAAAGCCGCTGAGAGATCTAACAGGACCAAGATAGAGGAGCAACCTCTATCTCGGGCCCTCCAGAGATCATCCACCAGCGCAACCAATGCCACCTCTGTGCTGTGCCCGGGTCAAAAGCCGGACTGGCGCAGGTCTAGATAAATAGTTTCCTCCAGGTGTCGGGGGAACTGCTGTGCCACCACACTCTCAACAACCTTCGCCAACAAGTGGAGGTTGGAGACCAGACAGTAATTAAGTAACAACGCTGGGTCCAGGCAAGACTTCTTGAGGAGGGGTTTCATGACCGCCTCTTTCAAGGCGGCCAGCAAGAACCCCTCACTGCTTTTGGCACTCAATGGCAAAAAGGTTTCCCATCGCTGGCCTCAAGTCTCCAGGGGGGTTGGCCTTCCATGCCAGTTGGTGTCATCTAATGGAAGTTCTTCAACAGAGGGGATATAAGTGGAAGGACTTTGCTGTGTTTTATGGAAACCTTTCAAGATCTTATTGGTCAAAGTTTTATTCTATATTTAAAAATTCCAATGGAATAAAAGTTTCCTAAAAAGATTATAGTAAACTTTATTCTCAGTTTTAATAAGAATAGATCATCATACCTAAATCCTTTTTGGTTCGCATCCCATAATTGGGGGAGCACAGGGGGGTCGTGCATGGGTGTGCCACACCCATTATGCAATAATAATAATAATAATAATAATAATATAATATTTAATATTTATAAAACCGCACCCTCTCCCCACAGGGACTCGGGGCGGTGCACAGGTAGAATAAAAACAATAAATACATACAAACAATTCTAAAAGCAAATTAAACATAACCTGCGCTAAAATTTCCCCATTAAAACTAAACAATACTAATTTCCCAATAAAAACCCCAAAGACAGAGAGACTTATCCTAGGCCGGCCAGACAGAAAAAGTGAGTTTTTAATTTAAGACGGAAGGAGCGGAGGTCCGTGGTCGTCCTGATATCGGGGGGAAGGTCGTTCCAGAGGGCCGGGCCCGCCACAGAGATAGCCCTTCCCCTGGGTGTCGCCCGCTGACAATGTCTAGTGGACGGCACCCGGAGAAGTCCCTCTCTGTGGGAGCGAATCGGCCGTGAGGATGTATGAGGCAGGATCCGATCCCGCAGATAGCTAGGTCCCGAGCCATGGAGCGCTTTAAAGATGATAATTAACACCTTGAAGTGCACCCGGAAGACGACAGGTAGCCAGTGCAGCTCGCGTAAGAGCGGTGTTACATGGGTAAACCTAGCGGTTCCCATAATTGCTCGCGTGGCTGCGTTCTGGACTAGCTGAAGTCTCCGGGTGCACCTCAAGGGGAGCCCCATGTAGAGAGAGTTACAATAGTCCAGTCGGGATGTCACGAGGGCATGAGTGACTGTGCGCAGGGCGTCCCGATCCAATAGGGGGCGCAATTGGCGAACCAGGCGAACCTGGTAAAACGCCCTCCTGGCCACGGCTGTCACTTGATCTTCCATGGACAGCCGGGAATCCAGGAGGACACCCAAATTGCGCGCCCCATCCACAGGGGCAAGATGTTCGCCCCCTATGGCCAGCGATGGAGTGAGCTGGTTGAACCGGGCAGCCGGAAACCACAGCCACTCGGTCTTGGTCGGGTTGAGCCTAAGTCTGTTACTTCCCATCCAGATCCGCAGGGCTTCCAGGCACTGGCACATCACCGCTACGGCATCGTTGGGGTGGTTTGGGGTAGATATATACAACTGAGTGTCATCAGCGTATAGATGGTATTCTACCCCAAAACCACGGATGATCTCACCCAGCGGCTTCATGTATGTGTTAAACAGGAGAGGCGAGAGGACCGACCCCTGAGGCACCCCACAAGTGAGTGGTCTCGAGGTCGACCTCTGCCCCCCTGTCAACACAAATTGCGATCGGCCAGAGAGGTAGGAGGAGAACCACCGTAAAACGGCGCCTCCCACTCCCAACCCCCCCAGCCGATGCAATAGGATACCATGGTCGATGGTATCGAAAGCCGCCGAGAGGTCTAATAGGACCAGGATGGAGGAACAACCCCCATCTCTGGCCCTCCAGAGATCATCAACCAAAGCGACCAATGCCGTCTCGGTGCTGTGCCCGGGCCGAAAGCCGGACTGGCGCGGATCTAGATAGTCAACTTCCTCCAGGTGACGGGGAAACTGTTGTGCCACCACACTCTCAACAACCTTCGCCAGAAAGGGAAGGTTAGAGACTGGACGATAGTTGTTTAAAAGAGCTGGATCCAAAGAGGACTTCTTAAGGAGGGGCCTCACCATCGCTTCTTTTAGGGAAGCAGGCAAGGAACCCTCACTTAAGGATGCGTTGACAACCTCTTGGAGCCAGCCTTGTGTCACCTCCCAGGATGCCAGTACAAGCCAGGAGGGGCACGGGTCCAATAAACATGTGGTGGCTCGCAGTCGCCCACGTAACCTGTCCATATCCTCGGAAGTAACGGAGTCAAACTCCTCCCAAACAAGATCTGTCTCGTGGCATCCCACTGGGCCATCAATGGAGGGTAGCCCGTTCTGTATCTGAGCGGTTGTGACCCACCCACCCCACTGCACATGTGCGCATGACAGGTGCTCCCCCCATTTTTTGCATGCTTTTTTCACCCTCCCCAGGCTCCAGAGGCTTTATAGGAGCCTGGGGAGGGCAAAAACAGCCTCCCCCCCCAGAGGCCCTCCGAGGCTCCAGGGACTTTCAGGAGGCTTCACTCTTTTCACCCTCCTCTGGTGTGCCTGGGGAGGGCGAAAAGCAGCTTTGAAAATGGTGAATTCAGCTGGCCAGTGCCCATATTCGCACGTGGGGCCAAAAATGTTTGTGTGTGCTCCAGTTTTGGCAACCGGTGCCCAAAAGGTTCGCCAACACTGCTCTAGACTATTAAGTAGAAAAGTCCTTCATTGCAACATGAAATGCCAAAAGCAAAAGGGAGTAAGTAAATGGAGAATCTGCCAGTTGTTCTACCTTGCGCATCTGTTTAGAAGGAGTCAGAGGTTTCCTATCTACCTCAGTGAAGACCAGAGGCTCCTTGTCTCCATCCATTTCTCCCTCCATTTTCCATGGACGGAGAGTCCTAACATCTTTTCTTTGGCCTTCCTTGTTCTTCTGCTCAGTCCCTGCCTCAGTCCAGATGTGCGGAAAGTTGTCATCCTGGATTTGTCCAGAGGGCTCGAGAAGGAGAGCCAGTTTGCTGCTATAACTGCGTTCCTTGTCCGGAGGGGACCTTCTCCACTCAGGAAGGTGGGTCACACTGGAGGAAAGGAAGTGGAACTGATTCATTATATACATGAAATAATAAAGGTTCCTATGATGGTTCTGAATGTCACACAGGAAATTATTCGGGTCCTAATGCTTCTCTCACTTTAATAGACGATTAAGCAAAAATTGATTTTTCAAAAAAAGTCTTATACTCCTTATCCTCTCTCACTAGAGGTACTAATAAATGTGACCTGGACAATATCAACTGGTCTCTATTGTTGTCCAAATAAGGTATTTCCTGAAAGGTAAACGGAGAGAATAGTAAGGGAATATGTTTCTTTTTCCTCAGATGCAGGAGAATGCACCAAGTGTCCAGATGACAAATATCCAAATGAGAACAGAGTCCAATGTATCCCCAAAGTTATAACCTTCCTGTCTTATGAAGAACATCTGAGCATCATCCTGGTCTCTTCTGCCCTACTCTTGTTTTTAATCACAGCCCTTATTTTAATCATCTTCATTAAATACCGAGAAACTCCCCTTGTCAAAGCCAACAACCGGGACCTCTCCTACATCCTCCTGGTCTCCCTCCTGCTTTGCTTTTTGTCTTCTTCTCTCTTCATTGGTCAACCAAGGAAAGCCACCTGCCTTCTCCGACAATCAGTCTTCAGCATCATCTTCTCAGTGGCCATTTCTTCTCTCTTAGCCAAAACCATCATGGTGGTGCTGGCTTTCCTGGCCACAAAACCAGGGAACCGAGTGAAGAGATGGTTGGGGAAGATCTTGGCCAACTCCATCATCCTCCCTTGTTCTGCTGTCCAAGTGATCATCTGCTCCATCTGGCTGGGAGCTTCTCCCCCCTTCCCTGACTCTGACCTCCACTCCCAGCCTGGAGAGATCATCCTGCAATGCAACGAAGGGGCCGTTGTCATGTTCTACATCACCCTCAGCTACATGGGCTTCCTGGCTACCATCTGCTTCACGGTGGCTTTCCTGGCCAGGAATCTGCCTGGGGCCTTCAACGAAGCCAAGCTGATCACCTTCAGCATGCTGGTCTTCTGCAGCGTCTGGGTGACTTTTGTGCCCACCTACCTGAGCACCAAAGGGAAATACATGGTGGCTGTCCAGGTCTTCTCCATCCTGGCCTCCAGTGCTGGTCTGCTGGGCTGCATCTTCATCCCCAAGTGCTACATTATCCTTCTGAGGCCAGATCTGAACACAAAGGAGCATCTTACGGCCAGAACAAATATAAAAGCATGAAATATGATACCATTGCAATATCGGATGAATTATTAAAGTTTCTTTTATTTGAATGGAGATATTATTTCCATTTACATAGTGTGCAGGAGTCAAAGAAAATCAAATCTATGTATTTCAAAATGCGAAATTATTGAACGACTGGAATTCTTGCAGGTCCCTTCCCTTTCAGCCCAATATATCTTGCTAAAGAAAACTCTGTAAAAAATCATTCAGAGGATTTTGCTGTTCAGCAACAGCTACTGAACGTGACACCTTATAAAAAATAATTTGGGCACTTGTTCCTACAGCTAATGTGTGTGCATGAGAGAGAGAGAATGAGAAGGAAAAAAGAAGAGGAAGCTCTGAGAACCAAAGACCAGCCTGGCTGCTTGATCCCCTCCCTGAGAATGCGGGAATGATGGGAAATGCCATGTTGGCTCTCAGCTGGGGAAGGAAATCTTCATATTGCCTCTTATATCATTCTTTCTTGATTTCCTGATCAAACCTCCTTTGCAGAAAGTGTTCAGCAGAAGAGCTGCCTGGGATTTCAGTTTGGGATTGCTTTTATTTTGGTATGTATTTCACACCAAAATAATAAAATAATTTTAGCAATTTTCAGACCCTTTAAATTTCCTCTCTACAATTCCTACCTGAAGCATTTTCTTTGCTCCTCTTCCAAGCTTGTCTTGTGTGTGAAGGGCTGGAGAAGATGCCCAGAGAAAGAGGACCTTGAGACTCTCCCCAGGAGGAGGTTGGAGGGATCCTGTCTAAAGGCAGCCCCATCATTGACCAGGTCACAAACCTTCAATGCTGCATATCATCCATCCAGGTCCAAGAAGGGGGAGAATAAGGGGGGGGGGCTTTGAGGTTTCTAGGAAGAGGCCCCCATGGAAGCTGCTCTGCTCTACAACCACAGAGATTGCTGATCAATTGGGAATCAATGTTTAGGTCTCAGAATGGCTCCTAATTGGGAATAGGATCCCTTCGCAAAATCCATTTTAAGGAGATAAGAAAAGTTCTGGTGAATTAAAAGAAGGTCAGTCTAAGATTCACAGGGGCCACACAGAGGCCTCTGGTTCCCCCACAAGGAGAAGAAGGCAGAGACTGATGGCTTTGCTCAACATGGAAGAGGCGTTTTCCCAGAATTTCCCATTCTTCCATCACACCACACAATATTGGACCCTCAGCCATCTCACACTCCAGGAAGCCCCAATTCTGGTATCCCACATTAAACTAAGAAAACATTTCCAACTTTCACATCCACCCTCAATAAGAACCAAGGTGGGACTGGAACTAAAGAGCCTCCCGATGATTGGCCCAAAGTCCCTCAGGAGGATTTCATGCCTATGGGAGGATTAGAACTCAGAGTCTCCTGTATATTGGCTGAAACTCCCCCAGTTTAGGCTTTCATGCCTAAGGCAGAGCTGGAACTCCCAATCTCCCCATGATTGTCTCAAAGTCGCTGGATTTAAAGCTTTAGTGAGGGGAGCAAAGTCCACTCCCCAATGGTCGGTCTGTCTGAGCCCCCATCCTTCCCGCCTCGTCCCCGCAGAAGCCTCCTCGGGGCTGGCCGGGAGTCTCGCCAGGGAGCCGGTCAAAGTGCAGTGGGCAGGGAGGAGCGGAGAGGCCGACTGGACAGGCTCCTTCCCTTCCGGGCCATGACGGGACAGGCTGGTAGCCTGGGGGGGGTGTCAGAGCCCAGGCGGTGTTAGATTGGAAGAAGAATTCCGACTCAGGCATAGTCAAACAGCAACATTTATTAACAACTATCTACAAATACACAAGAATCATTACAGGCAAGGCTTTCCCACCTGACAGCAGTTTATATACAGCTTTCAGGTGGGAAACCTTCAGCAAGGCAACTGCAACATTGTTTCAGTTAACAAAGATCTAAGTCCTAAGATGCAACTTGTAAGAACTTTAAGATCCTTCCCCCTATGGTCTTTGTAAGATCTTGTAGACCTATGTCCTTTTAAAGTCCTTTAAAGACCTTTTAAAGACCTTGTGGACTGAAGCAGCCGAACTGAAATCCCAAACTTAATCCCTCATTGATGCACTTTAACTTTACTATTTATTTGTCATCTATCTATGAAATTTATATCTTAAATCGAGGCCAACGATGCTTTTTTAAAACCAATTTTAACCCATGACCCATTTATGAACTCTACTCTTACATTGTACAGTATATCTATTTATAATTATTTATTTAATTATTTATTTATATTCTAATGTACTCCAGAGCTGACCTATTGTTACTGCGAGAGTCCCCGCTCTCGCAGGTCTGGCCCTCCGCTTTAACGAGGGCCCGCCTTGATGAGGGATTTATCAATCCGGAGAGGTGGGCGAAGCGCGGTCTCAGGGGTTAATTAGTCTGTAAATTATTGTCTATTTTAGGGGGTACCAGGGAGGGGGGAGGGTATAGACAGGTAGAGATGAGTGAGAAAAGAAAGGGTCGGACCAGCAGACGGCGGAGGGAAGCGGAAGGATCCGTTGGGAGGGGGGAAACACAAGTCGTTCCGATGGAAGGCATACCCATCCAGAGGGTCGCAGGGAGAGGCAGGTCCGAGGGGAGACAAGTTCTATCCTCCCGGTTGGGGGCACGAGGCCGTTGGTTGCAAACAGTCAGGTGCCACAACCCCCGCAGGCTAGGTGGTCAGGGAGTACAGAGCCAGGGCCTGTGGCTGATGTTTTGCAACGCCAGGTCCATGGTCAACAAAGCCCCCCTCATCCATGACCTTGTGTTAGAGGGGCAGCCGGACCAGGTGGGAATTGCGGAGACCTGATTGGGCCACGAGGGAGGACTCCCCCTCATTGAAATGTGCCCACCAGTTTACCGCGCTTTTCATCAGCCCCAGGCCCTAGGCAGGGGTGGTGGGGTAGCGGTTATTGTTAGGGAAGGTCTGGAGCCAAGAGAGACCATTGTGCCACAGACCACCGGTTGTGAGTCCCTCTTCGTGAAGTGGGGCCTAGGGAGGCAGTTGGGCTTGCTGGTTGTATACCTGGCTCCCCGCTATGTAACAGCAGCCCTGCCTGAGCTCCTCGAGGTGATCGCTACGATGGCAGTTGAGACCCCCAGACTTTTAGTCATGGGGGACTTTAATCTGCCATCGGTGGGCGAATCATCCGAGGTAGCTCGGGAGTTCATGGCTTCCATGACGGCCATGGACCTGACCCAATTAATTCAAGGCCCCACCCACGAGGGTGGACATACACAGGATCTGATCTTTGTCTCTGGGCAATGGAAGAGTGATCTGGATATAGGGGATATAGTCATCACGCCCTTGTCATGGTCAGACCACTCACTTCTCCGGCTCGACTTTCCAATCGCTACTCCCCACCGCGGGGAGGCGGAACCCGAGTCACCTATTTGGTTCCGCCCCAGGAGCCTGATGGACCCTGACGGATTCCAGGCGGCCCTTGGGCCATTTCCTGTATCCCTGACCCGCGCCCCGATGGAGGACCTCGTGGCCACATGGAACACGGGAGCCCTTGCAGCCTCTCTTGCGGCGGCGAGCCACCCTGGCTCCTTGGTTTACCGAGGAGCTAAGGTTGATGAAACACCACAAGAGATGCCTAGAGAGGAGATGGAGATCTACTCGGTCTGAATCTGACCGAACACAGGTGAGAGCCCATTTACGGACTTACCTTGTGGCGCTGAGAGTGGCCAAACATCATCATTGTGCCGCTCTCATAGCATCCGCAGATAACTGCCCTGCCGCCCTGTTTAGGGTGACCCGCTCCCTCCTTCAACAGAGGGTGCGGGAAACCCCACTATAGGGTAGAGCAGAGGAATTTGGGATTTATCTGCAGGATAAAATCGCTCAGATTCAGAATGAGCTAGTCTCCATCGATAGCCCAGTGGGATCCCACGAGGCGGGTCTTGAGACAGTTTGTTGGGAAGAGTTTGACTCTGTTACTTCCGAGGATATGGACAGGTTACGTGGGCGACTGCGAGCCACCACATGTTTATTGGACCCGTGTCCCTCCTGGCTTGTACTGGCATCCTGGGAGGTGACACGAGGCTGGCTCCAGGAGATTGTCAACGCTTCTCTGAGTGAGGGTTTCTTGCCTGCCTCCCTTAAAGAGGCCATGGTGAGGCCCCTCCTGAAGAAGCCCTCTCTGGACCCAGCATTATTGGTTAACTACCGTCCGGTCTCCAACCTTCACTTTTTGGCGAAGGTTGTAGAGAGTGTGGTGGCACAACAGTTTCTCCGTCACCTGGAGGAAGTTGATTATCTGGACCCGCGCCAGTCCAGCTTCCGGCCCGGGCACAGCACCGAGACGGCATTGGTCGTGTTGGTAGATGATCTCTGGAGGGCCAAAGATGGGGGTTGTTCCTCCATCCTGGTCCTATTAGACCTCTCAGCGGCTTTTGATACCATCGACCATGATATCCTATTGCATTGGCGGGAGGGGTTGGGGGTGAGAGGCACCATTCTACGGTGGTTCTCCTCCTACCTCTCCGGTCGATCGCAATTTGTGTTGGCAGGAGAGCAGAGGTCGACCTCGAGACCCCTCACATGTGGGGTGCCTCAGGGGTCGGTCCTCTCGCCTCTCCTTTTCAACACATATATGAAGCCGCTGGGTAAGATCATCCGTGCTTTTGGGGTAGAGTACCACCTCTACGCTGACAACACGTAGTTGTATATATCTACCCCAAACCACCCCAACGATGCCGTAGCGGTGATGTGCCAGTGCCTGGAAGCCGTGCGGGCCTGGATAGGAAGTAACAGACTCAGATTCAACTTGTCCAAGACCGAGTGGCTGTGGTTTCCGGCATCCCGATTCAACCAGTTGACTCCATCACTGGCCATAGGGGACGAACATCTTACCCCTGTGGATGGGGCACGCAACTTGGACGTCCTCCTGGATACCCGGCTGTCCATGGAAGATCAATTGACAGCCGTGGCCAGGAGGGCATTTTACCAGGTTCACCTGGTACGCCAGTTGCGCCCCCTATTGGATCGGGATGCCCTTTGCACAGTCACTCATGCCCTCGTGACATCCCGACTGGACTACTGTAATTCTCTCTACATGGGGCTCCCCCTGAGGTGCACCCGAAGACTTCAGCTCGTCCAGAATGCAGCTGCGCGAGCAATAATGGGAACATCTAGGTTTACCCACATAACACCGCTCTTGCGCCAGCTGCACTGGCTGCCTGTCGTCTTTCGGGTGCGCTTCAAGGTGTTAGTTATCATCTTTAAAGTGCTCCATGGCACGGGACCTAGTTATCTGCGGGATCGGATCCTGCCCCATACATCCTTGCGGCCGATTCGCTCCCACAGAGAGGGACTTCTCCGGGTGCCGTCCACTAGGCTATGCCAGCGTGCAATGCCCAGGGGAAGGGCCTTCTCTGAGGTGGGCCAGCCCTCTGGAACGACCTTCCCCCCGAAATTAGAACAACTACGGACCTCCGCTCCTTCCATCAAAAACTTAAAACACACTTTTTCTGCTTGGCCGGCCTAGGTTAGTCTCCGTCTAATAGGGTGTTAGGGGATTTTAGTTAATTTATAATTGGGGATTTTAGCGCAGGGATAATTTTAGTTTAATTTGTTTTTACTTATTCTATTTATGTATTTTCTATAGCTATTTTAATTTCCCTGTGCACCGCTCCCAGTCCCCTTGGGGAGAGGACGCGGTTTACAAATAAAAATTATTATTATTATTATTATTAACTAGACAGAATCCGGCCAGCCGCGTCTTAGCCAATCAGACGCGGCTGTCTGCTCCATTCAGGAATGCGCTAACTTAAAGTTCACCAGACTTACTGGCATGGTCGTAAGTCTGAGGATTTAACACTCCTTCCCCCATAGTCAGTGCGCATGAATCAAGTCTCTCTGTCCGTCAAGATGTAAGTGCATGCATACTCGTCCAAGTAGGCGGGGCGGTGTCGGACCCGCTCTGAACGCCTCAGTTGCTGCGGAGAGCTCGGCGACGTAAGTAGTTCCTGGGGAAGCTCCTCCCTGCGGGGAGTGGAGTTTCTACCTGCGTCACCACGGCCTGCCCCCGGAGGTGGAGTCGGCGTAGCTGGAACTGGCGACAATGGTAAGTCTGGGTGAGGGGGCGTGGCGGCCGGGCTTCAGGTTTCTGATGATTGTTGGCAGGCAGCGGCTTGGCAGGGTGGGCCTCCTAGCGGTGAGGCCCACAATTCCGTGTCGGCTTGAGTGGAGTAGTCCTGAAGGGGACTGCAGGGTGCAGCTGGTGCGGAGAGGCCTGGACTGGCAAAGGCCTCCGGAGTCAAATTCTGCGGTTCGGCTTGAACAGGGAACTGAAGCCCAACGGGGGCCAACGGCCAGGCACGGCCTGGTGTGGTGAAGGCCGGTTTGGGCAGGCGGCGCCTCAGTTGATCCAGGTGGCGCCGCCACTCAGATCCATCTTGTAGGCCGACCCTGTAAGAACAGGGGGCGGTTAAGTCCAGGACGGTTGCGGGAACCCAGCGCAGCTCCCCTGAGAAGTTTCTCGCCCAGACCTGGTCCCCTTTATTAAAGAGGCAAGTGTAGGGAACCTGCAGGTTGCTCCGCTGCACCCCGTTGTAGTCGGGGTGCAGTCTGTCCAGGGTGGTCCGCAAGCGACGGCCCATCAAGAGCTCCGCGGGGCTCTTTCCTGTGGCCGGGCAAGGAGTGACATACTGTCCCAAAAGGTACGCTGCCACCCTCACCTGCCAGTCCCCTTTATCCAAACGGGCCAAGGCTTCCTTGGCTGAGCGGACTGCTCATTCAGTGCGTCCATTGGACGCCAGGTGATAAGGGGCAACCGGCGCGTGGCGGATCCCTTGGGTGGCCAGAAAGTCCAAGAAGGTGGAGGACTGAAATTGGGGTCCGTTGTCGGACACAACTACGTCCGGCAACCCATGTGTGGCGAATAGGCGGCGCAGTGCGCGCACGGTGCTCTCCGCTGTGGTGGAAGCCATGATAATCACCTCCACCCAGCGGGAGAACGCATCGACCACAACTAGGAAATTCTGGCCATGGAAGGGACCCGCGAAATCCAAGTGAAGCCGGGATCAAGGGCTCCTGGGAACGTCCCACTCCCTCGGCGGGGAGACCGGCGGGGCAGGCCGGGAAGATTGGCATGTGGAGCAGGCGGCCACCCAATTCGCCACTTCAGCATCCATGCCAGGCCACCAGACATAGCTCCGGGCCAACGCCTTCATGCGGACTATGCCTGGGTGATTGGCATGGAGCGACTGAAGAACCATGTGTCTCAGGGGCTTCGGGACAATGACCCGATGTCCCCAACACAAGCACCCGCAATGGAGAGAGAGCTCCATTTGGCGTGTCTTGAAAGGCCGAAACTCTTCGGCCACTCTGCCCGAAGGCCATCCCCTCAGCACCCATCGGCAAACCTGGGAGAGGACGGGGTCTGCCCGGGTGTGAGCGGCGATGGCAGAGGAAGACAAGCGCAGGTCGGACTCTGCCACAGCCAGGACAGAGAGGGCCGGCACAGGTGCCGGATCCGTCCCAGGAAGAGGGCAGCGGCTTAGGGCATCGGCATGCCCTATCTGCTTGCCTGGACGGTAAGGCAGCGTATAGTCATACGCTGCGAGGAACTTCGTCCAACGGGTCATCCTGGGAGAAAGGATGGGGGGGTGTCGGACGGTCACCGGCCAACAGCCCAAGGAGCGGCTTGTGGTCCGTGACGACAGAAAAGGTCCGCCTGTAGAGGTAATTGTGAAACTTCTTAATCCCGGACACTACAGCCAAAGCCTCCTTGTTGATTTGGCTGTAGTTTCTCTCCGTTTGAGACATCGTCCAGGAATAAAAAGCAATGGGGGCTTCTGAACCATCTGGAAAGACGTGGCTGAGGACAGCCCCCAGGCCGTACGGGGAGGCATCGCATGCAAGCGTCAGAGAAAGCCTGTCATGGTACTGGACTAGCACCGCGTCTGACATAAGCGTAGCTTTGACAGCCACGAACGCATGCGGATCGGTCGAGCAACCAATGCAGCGGCTTGGCTAACGATGCCTTGTGGGGAATAAAAGGCGCGTAAAAATTCAAAAAGGCCGAGGAATGCCTGCAGCTCCGTTTTGGAGGCAGGAGTGGGGGCCTTTTGGATGGCCTCGACCTTGGAGGGGGTTGGGTGAATTCCTTGGGCATCAATCATGAAACCCAGGAATTCCACCCTCGGCGCAGCAAATGTACATTTGCTGTGCTTCAATTTTAAACCCACGCCCCTGAAAATTCTGAGGACCTTCTGCAACGTCTTGACGAGCTCTGATATGCTGGAAGCAGCAATCAGAATGTCGTCGAAGTACAGTACCACGCCAGGGAGTCCATGGAGCAATCGCTCCATGAGGCTCTGGAAGATCCCCGGGGCCAGGGACACGCCGAATTGGAGGCAGCGACAGCGAAAAGTCCCTCAGTGAGTGATGATAGTCTGCGCCTCCGCAGCCTCGTCATCCACCAGGAGCTGTTGGTAGGCTTGTGCCATATCCAGCTTCGAGAATACTTGTCCCTGCCCCAAAGAGTGGAGCAGGTCCTGTACTACTGGAACCGGGTATGGGTTCGCCTGAAGCCCGAGGTTGATCGTCGATTTATAGTCGGTGCAGATCCAGACGGACCCGTCGGGCTTGATGGGGACCACAATCGGGGTCTCCCATTTTGCCTGATTGATGGGTTTGAGCACGCCCTGCGCCACTAATCGATCTAATTCCGCTTCAACCTTGGGCTTCAGCGCGAACGGCAGCCTGCGGGCCTTTAAGCGGACAGGAGCAACCTGAGGGTCAAGGTTCAGGGAGACTGGGGTGCCCCTGTACTTTCCTAGGCTGCCATCAAAGACGTCGCTGAATTCCTTAAGCACGGCATCTACCGGAGAACTGGCGGGCACGCTGTTTACTCCTTGGACTGACAGTCCCAAGTCTGTAAACCAGTCCAGTCTGATCAAGGCAGCTAGAGAATTGGCCACTACTAGGACGGGAAGGAACCCATGGAAGGGGCCACAGTCCACCCTCACCATGTGTTGTCCTAGAATGGGAATGGCTGAGCCCTGGTAATCTCTTAGGACAGTTGTCGCTGGGGTGAGGTCCTGCTTACAGAGTTTGGGGCATAGTTTGGTTAGTTGTGTCCAAGAAATGAGGGATCTAGAGGACCCGGAGTCTACTTCCATTCTGACTCCTACCCCCTCTAAACAAACCACCGTTGTCAGTCTCGTACTCTCTGCCAGGTCATAGGTCAGTGCTGGGGGCGTCTCGGACAGCACGAAGCAGTCGGGCGGCTGTGGCGGGTGGCATCTTGTTCTTTTTTGAGCCATTTGTTGGCGTGGTGGAGTTGACCTGGTGGTGGAGGCGGCTGCTGGCGCAGTTGCTGGAGCAGCGGCGTGGCACACAGCTGCCAGGTGTCCCTTCCTGCCACATCGACGGCAGACTGATGCCTTGAAGGGGCAGTCGGGTCTTTGGTGGGCGCCTCCGCAGCCCAGGCAGGCTCCGCTGTTTGGTTGGGGCGTGAAAGAGCGGCTGGGCAGGCGTCCTGTCACCCTCATGCATGCCCCTAGCTCTTCTTCTTCCATTTCGTCTAGCGGGGCTATTTCGTCCACTAGACACGCTCGCAGTGAGGGGAAAAGGGGAGGGTGAGCGCAGCCCATGTCAGATGTTGATATTTCTGACAATTCCGCCGCGTGGGCTTCTTCCACCGCTTGCTCCAGAGTCAACACAGTTTTAGATAGCAAGCGGCGCTTGAGGCGGATGTCCTTGATGCCGCACACGAACTGTTCCAGCAGCGATTCCTCCAGGAAGGCTGCAGGGAACTCACACAGAATCGCGGTAGCTCTTAACTTTTGGAGGAACTCGGCTACGGATTGCTTTGGCTGTTGCACGCATTGTCTAAACGCATAGCGGTGCACTATGCGTGATGGCACAGGTGCATAGTGTGGTCTCAGGCGGCCCAGGAGATCGTCCCATGGAACTTTGTGCACCGCTGCTGGGGCGGTGATGGTTCGCGCGGTGGCGAACAAATCTGGTCCGCCGCACCCGAGGAAGAGACTCAGCTTTCTTGCTGGTGCGAGCTCGCCGTAGTCATTGGCTATCAGGAAGCACTCGAAGCATGCTAAGAAGGAGGCCCATTGCTCCTTCATTGGGTCGAACGGTGCGAACGGTGGCATCGTCGTCATGGTTAGGCTGTGGTGGGCTCTAGGCGCGCAGTCAGTAGATGCTTCGTTCCCCGTTATGGTCTTACTGACTAAGCCTGAATCCCACCTTCATCGCCAGTGTTAGATTGGAAGAAGGATTCCGACTCAGGCATAGTCAAACAGCAACGTTTATTTAACAACTATATACAAATACGCAGGCATCATTACTGGTTAACTTTTTCCGCCTGACAGCAGTTTATATACTGCTTTCAGGCGGGAAACCTTTCAGCAAGGCGAGTGCAACATTGTTTCAATGAACTAGACCGAATCCGGCCAACCGCGTCTTAGCCAATCAGACCCGTCTGTCAGCTCCATTCAGGAATGTGGTAGCTTAAAGTTCACCAGACTTACTGGCACGGTCGTAACTCTGAGGATTTAACAGGGGCCATGGTGGGGGCCAGAGGAGAAGGCCACGTACCTTAGAGGGAACATAGGTTGTTATACGACCTGCATCTGATTAGAAGGAGTCAGAGGTTTCCTATCTACCTCAATGAAGACCAGAGGCTCCTTGTCTCCATCCATATCTCCCTCCGTTTTCCATGGACGGACAGTCCTAACATCTTTTCTTTGGCCTTCCTTGTTCTGCTCAGTCCCTGCCACAGTCCAGATGTGCAGAAACTTGTCATCCTGGATTTGTCAAGAGGGCTCGAGAAGGAGAGCGAGTTTGCTGCTATGGCTGCGTTCCTTGTCCGGAGGGAACCTTCTCCACTCAGAAAAGTGGGTCACCCTGAGGAAAATGGGGGGCTTTGTGGAACTGGATCCACCCAGAACCTTTTCACGAAAGTGCAAGTTAAATGATAGATCGAAGCTCACCTGGTTTTTTACATTTATTTTTAATCTGCAGAATTTCTTATCTAAAAGGAAGTAAACCAAAAAGACTTTGAAGAAGGGGCTGTGAGGAGAGGAGGGGGTAGCAGACTAAGCAAGCTTTACTAACAGCAGAGGAAATCTCTCTCCTGCTTCTTAGTTTGGACTTGTGCTGCTAAGTTCACCTTTCTAGGAACATCTGAGTTCTTTGGAACTGGATGAATTGTGTGAGGTCCACCTTCTGAAAGACCTTGCAATTCATTGTATATTGGATCCTCCCCTTGAGGATCACTGAGAAGGAGTCACTGGTCCATAATGTGGTGCTGTGGATAGTTACACAAATAATCTGCCATTCATGTAGATCAATCAAACAGAATAGAGCTGGAAGGAACCTTAGAGGTCATTTAGTCCTACACCCTGCTTAAGCAGCAGTGAAATTCAAACATTTTTCCCTAATGGTTCTGTGGGTGTGGCTTGGTGGGGAGGTCATGTGACTTGGTGGGCATGGACAACTTTTTTTTTACTTTTTAAAAGCATTTTTAAACTACTGTTTCTCCTGAAAGGTAGTTTAAAAATGCTTTAAAAAGTAAAAAAAAATAGTCTAATGATCAGCTGTGTGAAAATCAGCTGTGCTTCATAATCGTCAGAACTTTTCTTTATACTTCTTAAAGCACTTTTTGCTACCAGTTCGAGTGAACTGTCCCAACCGGTAGAATTTCACCCCTGCTTTGTATCATTTCAACGGAGTGATTGTTTAATGAAATTGTTTCAAAAATTCTTTCTTGGAAAATGCTTGTGGTATCAGCTGATATCCAAAGAAGGTATTTTCTGTAAGATAAAGGGACAGAATGGTAAAGAAAGTTGATTTTTGGTTTCACAGATGCAGAAAAATGCACCAAGTGTCCAGATGAAAAATATCCAAATGAGGACAGAGTCCAATGTATCCCCAAAATTATCACCTTCCTGTCTTATGAAGAACATCTGAGCATCATTCTGGGCCACAAAGCCAGGAAACCGAGCGAAGAGATGGTTGGGGAAGAGCTTGGCCAACTCCATCATCCTTTCTTCTTCTTCAGTCCAAATTGTCATCTGCTCCATCTGACTGGGAGTTTCTTCCCCCTTCCCTGACTCTGACCTCCACTCCAAGCCTGGAGAGATCATCCTGCAATGCAACGAAGGGGCCGTTGTCATGTTCTACGTCACCCTCAGCTACATGGGCTTCCTGGCTGCCATCTGCTTCACGGTGGCTTTCCTGGCCAGGAATCTGCCTGGGGCCTTCAACAAAGCCAAGCTGATCACCTTCAGCATGCTGGTCTTCTGCAGTGTCTGGGTGACTTTTGTGCCCACCTACCTGAGCACCAAAGGGAAATACATGGTGGCTGTCCAGGTCTTCTCCATCCTGGCCTCCAGTGCTGGTCTGCTGGGCTGCATCTTCATCCCCAAGGGCTACATTATCCTTCTGAGGCCAGACCTGAACACAAAGGAGCATCTCACAGCCAGAACAAATGTAAAATCATGAGATATTAAGAATCACCAACACACCATTATTTGTAAAAGTACTAATTTTTACGCGGCTACTGAAGGGGATTCAAAATAATTTAATCATTAAAATAGATCCATCACAAAAGTACGAGGATTCTTTTTCTGTGCGAAACATTTACCAATTCTAAAAACAAAACCAATTGTTTCTACAATGATCAGGAATTGTAATATCTATCAACAATTATAAAACATATATATAAAATATATATGGAACTGAGCTGGCCATTATAACCAGTTAAAATCACTACTTTAAACAAAAGTTAGCATTCAAGTTTGGATGGAGAGAGGAAAATAATCTGCTTGTTACGGTTTTTATTCCGTCCCATTTTTGGATTTCAGCGACTTCCACAAAATAAGAGAAAAAGGGAGAAGCTTTGGAAATCCAGACCCTGCAGCAAATTAGAGACAGGTCCTTTCTTATAGGAGAAAGTGGGATAAAGAGAAAAGGAGGAAAGTGTTAAGAGGAATCCAAACAGAGGGAAGGAAACTCCAGCACAGGGAATGGCTGAGGGAGGAAACTGACCAGGAGGAGCCTGGTTGGAAGTCCTTGTTTTATGGGATCTTCTGGTGAAACTGAGGATTCTCCCAATGAGAAGGTCTCCTGGCCTGGAAGAGTTCCATAGATTGTTTGCATCCTGGTGCTCCAAACTCTGCGGTCATTTCATCCTTAGCTTCCCAGAGACCGAATGGGACAGAAGCAGCATCAGAAGGAGAAGCAGGAGGTCCATCATTCATGGGGCGAATCAATCAATCCCCTTCCTGTTTCTAAAGAAGAATTACAGGAATTCAAAGGACTCCTGTGATCTTCTGGGAGAAGAATGGAGGTGAGGCCAAAGTGAATTCCAACAACCCTTTATCTATATAAATAAAAAGTTAACTATGAGTTTGTTCAAAACCGCTAATCTCAGAAACTACTGCATTAATCGCCACCAAATTTTCACACAACATTCCTTACAAGTGCAGCACCAATGATACGTAGAGATTGTGTGGATATGGCACACTGGTGCCAGGTAAATTTCACACAAATGTACAACTGCAGCTCTTCTGACTTTTCCTCACTCGCTCAGTCGCCCCCCTGGCCTCCTTTTGCCCCTCCCACCTCACCACTCGAAACACCGGCAGTCGCAATTTTCCCCCACCCTCTGCCTCTTTCTGGCCCCCCCCCAACCTGGCCATTCAAAATGCTGGAGTTCGCAATGCTCTCCGCCTCTTTCCGCCACCCCCCACCTGGCCACTCTAAACAATGGCAGTAGATAGGTAGGTACTTAGATAGAGGGAGAGAGGGAGAGAGGGAGAAATACAGTGGGTAGGTAGGTAGATAGGTAGGGAGAGGGAGGGAAGGGAGAGGGAGGGGAAACCGAGGCAGAGAAGGTAGGGGGTCATTGAGAGGGTCTATGAGGGGAAACGTTTTCATTTAACCAAACTTGGCCACAGCAACGTGTACCTGCGAGGCAGCTGAACTCTCTGGCTGACACTGCTTCTTTCAAAGGAGACTGATCATCCGAACAACCAATCAGGAGAAAGCATTTTCCCACTTCAACGGAAGACCAGAATGAGAATTTCAACTGACAACTATTCACCCTGAAAATGAGACCTTCCCAGATAATAAGCCCAACTGGCTTTTGAGCGCATGCGCTAAAACAAGCCCTCCCCCCAAAATATTGCCACACAGCATCAGCCATGAGGTGACCACGCTCACCCCCTTCTGTAACCTCAAAAATAATAAGACTTTCCTGAAAATAAGGCCAATCGCTTATTTCGGGTGTCAAAAGAAAATAAGAGCCTGTTGACTACCACTGGTCTATTGCAGTGGTCGGCAAACCGCGGCTCACGAGCCACGTGCAGCTCTTTAGCTTGTCACGTGCAGCTCTTCCTCCGCCCAGCCAACACAGGCAGACTCCATTTGCCGCCTCAGAGCCCTGCGACACACAGCTCCCGCCGCCCGTGGTTGCCTGTTGAGTGCATTGCGAAGGGCATGGCGACCACTTGGCTGCTTCCCAGAGGCTTCGTGGTGGGGGGGGAAGGCGACCGATGGCTGGTGGATGAGCCATCGGCCAGGGAGGACTGCTGGGCGCCACTGGAGCGCTTCCCAGCTGGCATGGCAGCCACGTGGCTGCTTCCCCGACGGTTCGTATCGGTGGAGGGGAAGGAAATCGGCGGCCAGGGAGGACTGCTGGGCACCACCGGATCGCTTCCCTGCCGGCATGGCAGCCACTTGGCTGCTTCCCCGAGGGTTCGTATCGGTGGAGGGGAAGGAAATCGGCGGCCAGGGAGGACTGCTGGGCACCACCGGATCGCTTCCCTGCCGGCATGGCAGCCACGTGGCTGCTTCCCTGAGGGTTCGTATCGGTGGAGGGGAAGGAAATTGGCGGGCAGGGAGGACTGCTGGGCGCCACCGGAGAGCTTCCCTGCTGGCATGGTAGCCAAGAGGCTGCTTCCCCGAGGGTTCGTATCGGTGGGGGGGGGGAGAAATTGGCGGCCAGGGAGGACTGCTGGGCGCCACCGGAGAGCTTCCCAGCCGGCATGGCAGCCACGAGGCTGCTTCCCCGAGGCTTCATTTTGGTGGTGGGGGAAAAATCGGCAGCCAGGGAGGACTCCTGGGCGCCACTGGAGCGCTTCCCCGAGGCTTCGTTTTGGTGGTGGTGGGAAAATCGGCAGCCAGGGAGGACTCCTGGGAGCCACTGGAGCGCTTCCCCGAGGCTTCGTTTTGGTGATGGGGGAAAAATCGGCAGCCAGGGAGGACTCCTGGGCGCCACTGGAGCGCTTCTCAGCTGGCATGGCAGCCACGTGGCTGCTTCCCCGAGGCTTCGTATCGGTGGGGGGTAAGGAAATCGGAGGCCGGTGGAGGAGCCATTGGGATGGGCAAGCAGGGAGGAATGCTCGGTGCCCCAGAGTCTTTCCCCCGGAGCCGTTGGCGCCCCTTCCCGGCCCAAGAACATTCCCAGCTTTCTGAAATCTGAGAACAATTTAGGAAAGACGGAGAATAAAGCTGCCTGGAGATCCACGGCCCTCTTGCCCATGGAATTTACAAACCTGATCCTTCTTTCCTACCATAAGGGAAAGCAATAAACTTTTTATTACTTCTTTTCTTTATATCCAATAATAGTTGCCTTTGTTTTGTGGCCGATTTAATACTACTTTGCACCACCAAATTGCTTTTTTTTAATTGCAAAAGTTTTATTGGGTTTTACAAATTTTGTGGATAGGGTGGGGTAAGATGAAATACAAAAATATTTTGAGAACTTTCACGTCGAGATCGTTGGCCCTTCTAGGGCTTCTTAATAAGACATTGGTAATACATTTTCAATAATGCTACAAGGTGAAAAGAAATGCATACATCATATAAATTCTAAATTCTTTGCTGGCAGTCGTGTACAAACATCCAGATAAAAGTTATACTGTATTAATAAAAAGCAAAGTCATTTTTTAGATCTAAGTCTCTTGGCAATTGTGTCTTCTTGTTCTCCTCCCTGACCCCCAGTGGGCGGGGCCGTGGCCCCCTCCGTCCCCCCTGGATCTTCCCCCAGGATAGAGGAATGTTTTTTAAGAAAGGCTTCCGCCTCAACAACTGTTTTAATCCTTACTCTTCCTTCATCCCAGAACACCAACATCCCTTCTGGCATCACCCACTTGAACCAAATCCCGTGGTTAAACAATTTTTTAGATAAGAAGGAATACTTCCTCCTCACCTCTCTAATCTTTTTTGGGATCTGCTTCAAGATGGCGACTTCCTTCTGTTGGTACATTAACAGACCCTCTCTCTGCGCCCTCAATATTCCCTCCCTGGTAGACCTTCTAACAAATTTAATATGTATCTCTCTGGGTAGTTCATTTATCCTGGCATATGCTGAATTTATTCTGTAAACCAGGTCAATGTCCCCCCTGATCTCTTCCTTGGGTTTATGTAAATAGTTTGCTAAAATTGTGCTCATGAGATCAGGAAGGCATTCACCAGTTTCTTCCGAAATGTTCTGAAATCTTAAAAAATATGACATCCTTTCAAAATCCATCCTAGACATATGACCAGTTAAATCTCCAATTTCAGTATTAACATTTTTAAGTTCTCCCTTTGCCCCAGCCAGCCCCACTTCCAGCTCCTGTCTTCTGTGTGTTCTGCATCAATTTTTTCTATGTCTCCAAAAGTTCAAGCTTAGAGCTGCAATGATCTTTTCTCAGTTCTTTAATTTCCAGCACCGAGTGTAACACTGCTTCCATAGCTGTCATTCTTTCTTCCAATCCTGGGTTTTCTGGTTGTTTTTTTGAAGCCATGGTGAGCTGTTTAAGTCAGTGCCACTAAGATGGCGTTTTTTGGGTGCGGCCGCTGGAGTAAGTCCAGAGAAGAAAGTTCAGATCAAAATTGTAGAAAGTTATAAAATCTGGAGAGAAAAGTAATTTTCACAATCAATTATGCAGACAAAGAAGGCACTCCAGGGAAGGAATCAATTAATCCAAAAAATCCTCCATTGGTAGAGAGAGACAGTCACAAGAAATGTTGGTAGTTTTCCATAAAAAATAGTCCTTTAGGAACAAAGGGCAGCCATCTTCCCCCGCCCAGTCTGGGAGCCAGCAGGAGAAAGTAACAAAGAAAATTATTCCAGTGAAGCCGGAATTAGATACATTGTATAGAAACAAGCCGCGAAAAACTTTCACTTGTTCAACAAAGTCCGGATGCAAAATATCCGCTTCCTCGCATTCGAGGGGCCATTTCTGAATGCCGCTGTTATAACTCCCAGGGGGCGGGGTTTAACAAACACCCCCCTCCACGTTTCTCTCAATCAAAGCTGCCAGCAAAAAAGTTAAAGTCACTTACTCTCCACCTCGCAGCCAAAGCCCCGGCAAAGCCATCCGGCCCGAACGCTCCATTCTCTCCAAATCGGCTACCGTCCTCCATTGGCAAAGGGAACCAAGCCCCCCGCAGCATGTCTTCTCTCTCCTAGACCAAAGACAAGGATCCCCCCGGCTGCCGCCAAGCAAGAAAGGTCCAGGCAAGCCGATCCTATGGGGTTCCCTAAAAAAAGGGGTGCCCCGCCCTGTTTGGGGCCGAAAAAAGAACAAAATGGCAGACAAGTCCTAGGACTCATCCGTCGCCGCCAGAAGCCGGAACAGGAAGTCGCACCATCAAATTGTTGTCCTCAAATGATTTTTCTTTTTTTCTGTTGAGAGCCGCCTGAACGTTAAGCAAATAAGAGGTCTTAAAGTGTTACCATTAAGTTTTCCATTGCCTGCTCTCTAGTAAAGGGGTCTGCAAAGTTGGTTGAGGAATTCTGGGAGTTGAAGCCCACCAGTCTTAAAAGAGCCAATGTTTCAGACCCCTGCTCTAGTAGTTTGCTGTAATTAATCTCTACTTTTTTTAATTACTGGGGTTAGAGCAGGATTTAAGAAGGGAGAAAGAAAACATATTTTCTTTTCTTGCAGCCTCCTGTGAACAGCTAATACACTGTGCTTGTGTGGCATTAAGCTTTGCTTCTGGGCCTTCTCCTCGTTAGGTAAGTGAGCCAGGAAGAATTACAGATGAATCATATTCTCTTGGTCTGCCACACTGCCCATAACTTTGATAATGTGTGAAGAAAGGAGCTTAAGATAATTTTTCAGAAGCTTATTAGGCCCCAAAAGGCTTCTGTTGTAGTAACAACACTAAAGACACAGTAACAGTTAGGACCTTGGGGGGGGGGGTAGATGGGACTATGGATGCTAGACCCCTCCTGGTCAGTTTCTGGTCCCAGGGAAGCCAGAGGGGCTGCAGTTTTATTATTATAAAATGAAACATTTTTTTTAGGTGCCCTGATTTGAAATGGCTACTGTTGCATTATGACGCTGCACCACGTGCTAAGCATTTCTGTTAGTGCAGACTGGTTTTGGCCGGTTGGACACAAACATGGAGGCTAGCATGAAAAGTCACTAGTCATGCCCTGACACCTAACACCTTGGAGAAAAGTTCCCACCTTCTTGCAACGTGCTAACTACGTACAACGTGCAAACTGTCAACAAACAGCACGGAACGCCTATTTTACTGTGTGGATTTCCTTTTATGGTCATGATTTATGTATTGTTTACCTATGACAACTTATGCTTAACCCTGCCTTCTGATAAAGTTAATAAAAGGGCTTGCAGGCTTTTGTCTGCGTGCAGTTCCATCCCGTTTCAGAGAAGATATGGTGTCGTGTTTCTTTTCTCCCTATCCGTGGGCTGGCCCGCCTGATAACGGCGTGAATGTTATCACTTCAACTGGTTAACCCCGACGTGGATTCCATTCATCATTTTGTGCGGTGTGTTGGTGTCGGAGTCATCCCGTCCAGCCTCAGAAACTCCTCATGCTTATCCTCCGCCTCCGGGCCCTCGAGCCAACTGATTTACAGTTCCCTTCATAAGTATGTGGAGTGGTTGTTCTAAAAAGCAGTTTCGACACATCTGTGATTTAGGAGACCCTCTGAAGGCTTCCAAAAAATTTTCTGATAAGGGCACTCCCTTGTCGCAAATTACAAAGGCTCAACTAATTAGACTCCTAAAATATGTTTGGCTTAAATGTCCGATCTATTCTGTAGATGGATCAACAAAAGTAACAATCTGGCATAGAATTTTAAACTATCTGAATGAGCCGTCAAAACTTCCTCAAAGCAGGGGTGGTTGCCACGGTAACACTGGCTACCCCCACTTACAAGACTTACTATCAACATCGTCTCTCCTTGCTATACAAAAATACAAAAAGCAGGGGGAGAGGAATTTTCAGCTCTTCCAGCTATCAGGAACAGTCTGTGTTAGTTTTTTTAAATTTTTTTGATGCACACTAGAATCCTTTTCGCAAGCGTTATCTATTGGCCTTGATAAATCATTGCATGGAATGTTTTAATTGGAACTTCAAAAGACAACACGTAATTGGCTTTCAGGAATGCAAAAGGATTTCTTGCATAGGAAAACTACATTGTAAGAATGTTTTAATTTTTTCTCTCTAGTTAGTGTCTCTGTTTAAATGTACATAAAAGTTGGGATATGTTACTTAGTTTACAATGTTGCTAGATATAAGGTTATAGAGTAATAGGAATTTTGAACATTAAAGATTGTTTGTATATAAGTAAGGATAATGCACTTTTGAATTTTGTAGAATTTTCCTTCCATGTCTTTTGCACATGGGAATGGAAATCCTCTCTCAGAACTTTAACTTTGATCAAAGCGTAAAGTGTGTTCTTTTTGATATTCAAGCCTCCGTTTAAGTCTATTGTTTGGCATATTGTGACTTGAACGTTTTCTATGGGTTTCAATGAATTTTCACTCAATGAGATTTTTTAAGGGTAGCCATATTTGGCTTCCCACACAGCTGAACTCCTTTTAGGTTCGGCAGGCATTCAATATGGTGGGTTGGAGACACTGGTGTGGGCCACAGACGATGTCAAAGAGCGCTCCTGGTCACTTTTGCACCAGTGACATGGGCTTGGCCGGACACCAGCAGATCCTGAATCCATCCAGACCTGAATGCAAAAGAGGCTTGAACAAGATTGTACTGTGCTAGGTAAATAGAGATTTTTTTTCTTATGGGGAAAAATGGGTTTGTTGCCTTGTGTGTATGTGAGGAAAGGCCTTTGATGTGAATGAGTGTTGCATTGAAAGGTGTGTGTCTGTTGGAATAAATGTGAAACTTTTAACTGTGAGGGAATGGTCAGACCAAACCCTGAGTCTGAAAAATGGACGCCAAAAAAGATTTTTGGTTGTGGCGTTGCAAAGAACTCACTTCCTGCTTCTTCCTTGAGCACCATCGGACTTTGCTTTACTTGAGGGAGGAGTGGCCATGTTAAAATTAATGCCCTCCTCCAGGTGGGGGTGAAGGAGGACCCGTCCTTCCGCCCGAATACTGCATGCTCATGTTGCAAGAAAAACTTTTTAAAATGAGCAGAAAAACCGCAACCCCCCTTAATGGGAAGGTGGGAGGGAATGATCCCTGGAGCTTCTCTCTCTCCCTTTCATTCACGAAGTCAAAACAAGCAGATACCCACGTTTACATACAAATAATCCCCTTTCACTCTTTTTTCATGCAAATTATTTATTATTACCATTTTAATGAGCTGTATGATATTTCCTTTTTAGTTTTGACAACAATTTTGATTTTTTCTCTTGGACACTTTTTGAGCTTTATGTTTATTTTAATCTATCAGCAGGAATGATTTTCTCCTATTTTGCCTGCATTTGAAAATTTTTTGTCAAGTTTAATGGGAGTTACCTATCTTCCATAATGAAGCTGATTTTCTCACATCTTTTTTTGATGTCAGATTTAATGTACCCCATCCTATGTCATTTGTTTGTTTGTTTCTGATATCTGCCTTTGGAAAAATTTCCTTTCATCTGAATTGTCTTTTAATTTTGAGTTTTTGACAGCTTTTCAGACCTTGCTTTTGCCATGACGATTAATTCTCCGCTTTAAAAAAAGGGGGGGAATTGGTTGCCATTATGATTTTGCTCCCAGAAGCCTCTTTACCTCACGCCCCATGGCAGATTTTTACAGCCAATGGGAACGCTACAATGTGGATTATGACATGATGATTATTGATTTAAAAGATTGTTTTTTCTCCATTCCTCTGCATCCAGAGGACAGATGCTTATTTGCTTTCACTGTTCCTGAACTTGATAACTTGATAATTCTATGCCCACTTCACGTTACTAATGGAAAGTGTTACCTCGAGGTATGCTCAATAGTCTTACCATGTGTCAATTTTTTGTAGCGCATGTCTTAAATCCTTATCGAATTCAATATCCAAATTTTTTGATTTATCATTATATGGATGATATCCTAGTGGCTGCACCTGGCTTAAAGGGTACACTTCTGAAAACTTTACCTCATCTTCAACAAATTTTACAACAGGGTGGTCTTTACATAGCTTCTGACAAAGTTCAAACTTTTCCTCCTTTTCAATATTTAGGTCACAAACTACTTTCATCTCATGCTGTTCCTGCATCTCCACAGGTACAGTTACCTCCACAACCAGCTTTGCTTCAATTGCAGAAATACTTAGGTTCTATCAATTGGATACGTCCTTATTTAGGTCTTACTACTGTTCAACTTTCACCTCTCTTCAACGCCTTAACTAAAGGTAAGCAACCAGCAGACAAAATCCCATTGCAAAAAGAACATTTTGAAACAATGCAATTAGTAAATCAGGCTTTAAAAACGTTTGCTGGATGGTTTTCCTCTTGCACATTTGATAATCAACACGTTACTATTACCTACAGCTGCAATTGTACAAGTTACACCTTCACTGTTAATTCTTGAATGGATACATCTTTCACACACACCTCGCTCAACTTTAACTACAAAGCCAGCTCAATTGGCACTTCTTATTACTAAGGGTCGCCATCGTGCTAAAGCACTTGCTGGACAGGAACCAACTATGATCTATGTTCCTTCTTCTCTTGCTACTTGGGAAACTCTTTTGGCCTCCAGCGTAGCATTACAGTATGCTCTTGCTGACTGGCCTGGTTTTGTCTCTTGCCATCATCCTCCTGATCCAAGATTACAACTTTTGAAAACCACACTTTTCGTGTGGGAAACTCCTTTTTCTTCATTTCCAATTCCAGATGCTGTTAGTTTTTGCACAAAAATTACTCCACCACAGACTTCTGCCCAACGCGCAGAATTCTATGCTTCAATTTTGGCTTTTCAACAATTTTCTGATCAACCTTTTAACCTCATTTTGGATAGCGTCTATGTTACACAGATTATCTCTTCTATCTATCAAGCCTACCTTTCACCTTCTATTGAATCTTCCCTTTTGTCACTTTTTCTCACTCTTCAACACTTCATTTCTCAGAGAACAAATCTCTTTCATGTTTCTCATATAAGAAGTCATCAACCATTTCCAGGTATGATTCAACAAGGAAATGATGCTGCAGATCAAGCTGCTTCAGATGCTACACCTTTATCAACAGTCTATTCTGTTTCTTTCTTAACTCCTTGGGAAAGTCATTCTTATTTTCATCAAAACAAAAAGGCGCTGATAAAACAATTTGGTATAACAACAGCAGAAGCAACTGCTATATTGCAACAGTGTCCTACTTGTAGTAAACAAGCGCATTCTATTCCTATGGGAGTCAATCCCCGAGGGACAGAATGTTGTCAAATTTGGCAAATGGATGTTACCCAATATGCTTCCTTTGCTCCATGGAAGTATATCCATGTGTCCATTGACACATATTCAGGTTTCATCATGGCTACCCCTCAAAGAGGCGAAGCTACAAAACATGTAATTAATCATTGCATTCGTACTTTTGCATCGTTGGGACGCCCAAATGAACTCAAAACTGACAATGGACCTGCTTATACAAGCACTGCATTTGCTGCCTTTTGTCAGAAATGGAGCATAACTCACAAATTTGGTATTCCATATAATAGCCAAGGACAAGCCTTGGTTGAAAGAGCAAATCAAACTTTAAAACATGCTCTTGACCATTACATTGGCTCACGGGGGAAAACAGCCCCTGGTCTCCCAGCTGTGCAAAACACTCTTAACTTGTGTCTTTATACTCTTAACTTTCTTAACCTGACTGGTCAACCTGCAATGTCTGCTGCTTGTCGTCACTTTTTCTTCTTCTCCCTCTGCTGAACATCAGCGACCACTTGTCTACTATCGGTGCCTACCTGACCTGACCTGGCGAGGACCTGCAGAGCTCATCACGTGTGGAAGTGGTTACGCCGCCATCGCCCTGCCTAAAAAGACTCTGTGGATTCCTGCTCGACACGTTCGTCCCTGTCATCTGCCACCAAAGACCAAAGATGCAGATACATCTTCTTCTGATCCTGTCACTTCTCCAGATGCAACTGCTGCTTGTGACAACCATCAAGATCAGTAAAGGACTTTCAACCAAAGACATCAACCAAAGAACATCAGGTACCAAAGCACTACATCAACATACTGACTTTACAACACCTTCAGTCCCATTGCGGTTGCGACGGGACCTTGATAAACATTTTCACACAGCCAAACGCAATGTGCTGTCTGGAGATACCACATATTGTGTACCTTGCATCAAAATCACTTACTCACTGTTCCGCCAGACACCATTCCAAAACAAGAAAAAGATAGGAATTGTACATAACAAGACTATCCCCACCAGCTGACTGTTACCAATACACTTGCAATCCCGTTAACATCACCTTTCTTGTTCCACAAAACTGGCTAACTGCACAAAATCCCCAGACAAATCTTTGGAGAAAATTGTTGACATGAAATTCTTGACACTGCCAGAAAACAATGACTTTGCTTGGTCCACCCCAGACGGACTGTATTGGATTTGTGGACGTTTTGCTTACAACAAATTGCCATCAAACTGCTATGGGTCTTGCGTCCTATCCACCATTCGCCCTGGTTTCTTCCTACTCCCACTACGACAACGACAAGATCTGGGAGTTCCAGGACTTCCGGTTCCGGCTCCAGCGGCGACGGGCGAGCCTAGCGCTCGCTCGCCGTTTTGTTTCTTTTTCTGCCCCCCCCGGGGGTGAGACGCCCCTTGTTTGGGGGTCTCCCATAAAGCCAGCTTGCCTGGGACGCTCCCCCCCATGGCGGTGGGGGAAGCGACCCTTGTCTTCGGCTTAGGTGAAGGAGAACATGCTGTGGGGGGTTCTCCCTTCGCCAAAGGAAGACGGCGCCATTCGCAATTATAAAGAGGGTTAAACGGCTGAGTCGGAAGGCTTCCCGAGGCTTCAGCTGCGAGGGGAGAGTGAGTGTTTAAAAACTTTTTTTTTCTGCTGTCAGCCGGGCTGAAAGGACTGGGAGAGGGGTGTTTGTTCTTAAAAAACCCCCCTCAGACTTAAGCGGCACTCGGAAATGGCTTCTCGTGGCGAGAAAGCGGAAATCTTTAATCCTGACTGTTTGCAGCAAGGGAAAGTGATCTGCGGTTGTTTGCAACAATGTTTCTAGGTCTGGCTGAAACAATTTATTTTACCACTCTCTCCTCTGGGCTCTGAGCTTGGGCGGTGGATGGTGGCTTCTCTTTGTCCCTGCCTGACTATTTCACTTATGGAAAATTCCCAGCGTCTCTTTGCAATTTGGACTTCCTCTGGATATTAACGAAGAATTTTTTTCTTTTTGGATTTGTGATTTCTTTTCTGGAGTACCTTCACTATTATATTTATTGAGTTGGAAAATTGTTTCTCTCTTGGTTCCTGAACTTTACAACTTTACAACCCTGAACTGAACTTTTGGCTCCTGAATTGCCTCACCGGCCCCACCCAAAAAACGCCATTTTAGTGGCATTGATTTTAACAACTAATCATGGCACAAGAAACAGCACTGGCAAGTTTAGAACAAAGGATGGCTTCTCTTGAATCTGTTATACAAACTTTGGTACAAGAAATTAAGGCCCAGAGGGCAGAAAATATTAACTTCAAGAAGGAGTTATTGGATACACGGAATCAAGTGCTGGAAAACACACAGAAGAACGAAGAATTGGAAGGGGGGCTGGTGGGGACTAAGGGAGAGATTAAAAATGTTACTAATGAAGTTGTGGAAATAAATGGGCATGTGTCTAGGATTGATATGGAAAGAATGACATATTTTTTGAGATTTCAGAATGTTTTTGAGGAATCCGGTGAATGCCTCCCTGATCTTATGAGCACAATTTTAGCAGACTATTTACATAAACCTATGGATGAGATCAGGGGGGACATTGACCTAGCCTACAGAATTAACTCAGCATATGCCAGGATAAATGAAGTACCTAGAGAGATACATGTGAAATTTGTTAGAAGGTCAACCAGAGAAGAAATCCTGAAAGTGCAGAGAGGTAGTCCATTAATCTACCAACAAAAAGAGGTTGCTATCTTGAAGCAGATCCCAAGAAAGATTAGAGATGCAAGAAGGAAATTTTCCTTCTTGTCTAAAACATTGTTTGATCATGGGATTTGGTTCAAGTGGGTGACACCCGAAGGGATGCTGGTGTTCTGGGAAGGAGGAAGAGTGAGGATTAAAACAGTTGCCGAGGCGGAAGCCTTTCTTAAAAAACATTCCTCTATCCTGGGGGAAGATCCAGGGGGGACGGAGGGGGCCATGGCCCCGCCCACTCGGGGCCAGGGAGGAGAAAAAGAAGATACAATTGCCAAGAGACTTAGATCGAAAAAATAACTTTGCCTTGATTTTTTTTTGATTAATTTTGCATAATATTTGTATTTGGATTTTTTGTAAATGTCTGACAGCATAGAACTGAGAATTTAGGTATATGTACTTGCTCTCACTTTGTAGTGTTATGAAAAATGTTTTTTTTTAATTGTTATCAATGTATTTTGAGGTCCCGGAAGGGCCGACGACTTTGACGTGAATGCTCTCAAAATTTCTTTGTATCCCTTACCCCACCCTACAGAAAAAATGTAAAACCAATAAAACTTTTTCAATATAAAAAAGATCTGGGAGTTCCAGTCTACGAAGAACTAGGCATTGTGCGAGACCGCAGAGACATTATAGACACAAAAGACATTCATAGAGGAGATCGGACTGACGAGGATTGGCCTCCAGAACATGTAATTGCCGTCTACGGCCCTGCGACATTGGCAGAAGATGGCACATTTGGATATCATAGTCCCATATATATGAAAAACAGAATAATCCGTCTTCAAGCTGTAATTGAAATTATTACCAATCAAACAGTATTAGCTTTACAACATTTAGCCCGAGAAAGTGCAAAGTCTAGAACATATATTATGCAAAATCGTTTAGCTCTTGATTACTTATTAGCAAAAGAAGGGGGAGTATGTGGTAAATTTAAATTTAAATTTAATTTAACTAATTGCTGTATTGAAATTGATGATAGTGGAAAAGTCATCCAAGAAATAACAGAAAAAATGGTAAAAATTGCTCATGTGCCTATACAAACATGGCATGGTTTAAATTTGAAAGAAATGTTTGGTTCATGGTTTCCAAAATTACCTGGTTTACAAGCTATTGTAGCTTTAATTGGTATGATTGCTTTAGGATGTATTGTTTTACCTTGTGTTTTGCCTATTTTTGCTTGTGCAATTTCTAATAGCTTATCTTTGTTTGCTGAGAAACGAGCTATAGTTCACATCAACGCTTTGTGGGAACAGAAGTATGCTCCTGAGCCCCAGGGAGACCCCCTGGAGAAGAAACCGTTAACCTTGGGCAGCGATGAGGAGGAAGAGGTAATTTCCAAACACTGAATCAAGCCTTCCCTCAGGCTGCTGTATGGTGACGAAGAACATCTTTTTTGAAAAAATAAAAACAGAGGAGATGTTGCATTATGCATCACGTGCTCAGCATTTCTGTTAGTGCAGACTGGTTTTGGCCGGTTGGACACAAACATGGAAGCTAGCATGAAAAGTCACTAGTCATGCCCTGACACCTAACACCTTGGAGAAAAGTTCCCACCTTCTTGCAACATGCTAATTACGTGCAACGTGCTAACTATCAACAAACAGCATGTAACGCCTCTTTCTACTGTCTGATTTTCCTTTTATGGTCATGATTTATGTATTGTTTACCTATGACAACCTATGCTTAACCCTGCCTTCTGATAAAGTTAATAAAAGGCCTGCGGACCTTTGTCCGTCGCGCAGTTCCATCCCATTTCAGAGAAGATCTGGTGTCGTTTCTTCCCTCCCTTATTCATGGGCCTCGCCCGCCTGATAACGGCGTGAATGTTATCACTTCAGAGAGACCGAGAGAATTGTCTCAAGTTACGAAAATTCATTTAGTGACTATTTGAAGTTGAAAAGGCACTGAAAACAGCGATTTATTGCCATTTTCCATACTTTTCCATGCATTCTCCCCATCATGGTTACGTCAAGGAAATTTACACACTTAGAAACCAATATGTAGTGATTGCAGTTGCAGGGTGGTTGTCACATGATCCCCTTTGATGACCTTCGGACAAGCAAAGTCGTTGGGGAAAGCCAGATTCACTTCACAACCAGGTTACAAACTTCACCAACTGCAGTGGTTTACTTAACAACGGTGGGGTTCCTCATTGTGATGACCCTGGGTGTGGTACAAAAGGCAACACAGCTGGAGAACCATCATGAGTCCCTTTCTTATCCCCAGCTGTGCGCCCAACGTCCCTTTCAACTCTCCGGCGTTGAGAAAAACTCTCCCACAAACCTGCAGCAGCCTCTGGCTGACAATTCTCCAGTCCAAATGTTGTAAGCAGAAAACTCCTAACCCTAAATCCAACAAGGGAAGAGAAGGTAAATAATCCGGCAGGGCAAGCAAGATGAGGAGTTCCAGAAGTGAAGGAGGAGGATTCCAGGAACTCAGATAAGCAGTTAACACCAGATGAACTCCGTGTTTGTTCGTGACAACCGCCCCTCCCATTTGCCTCTCCTTTAAACTCCATCCCCAGGTGTGCCTTGTGTAGGGAATTCCTTCCCCGTAAGCCACGCAATCCAGGTTGTTCTCTTCTCCGTTCTTCCCTGCATCCCTAAGAGGAGGAAGAGGTCCTTGGTCTTCCTCTGAGCCCCCTCTCCCTTCTTCTCCCTCTCCCCTGCTCTGCCCAGCCTGACTTTGCCATTCCCCAGTTTCCTCCACAGCCAAAAGAGCCACTCTCCCGCTCTCTGCCAGCTGTTCGTCTCCCATCTGAGAGTCAGACTCTCAACGGGGGCAGGACATTGTCTTTCCCATGGCTTATATCCGTAATGGCCATCCTATGGCATGTGTGCCACAGGTGGCAGGCGGAGCCATTTCTGCCCGCATGTGAGCTGTCGCCCAAGTCAGTTGCACTGCACATACGCACACGCCTCCTGCTGGCCAGCTGATTTTCAGGTCTCTGCTGGGAGAAGCATGCGCATGCACAGGGGCTGGTGGGATACATTGCCCCCCCATGGACTGTTTTTCATTCCCAGAGGCTTCAGGGAGGCCTGCTAGCACCAAAATGGGGGTCGTGCATGCATATGGGATGTGTGTGCAGGGAATGCAGGGGGATTGGATTATGGGTGTTGGCACGCCCACCAAGCCATGCCACGCCCACCAAGCCACACCCACAGAACCAGTAGAAAAAATGAATCCCACCACTGGTCGCCTTGTGGCTCCTTGTCGTAATGGGCTTCAGGAGGAGAATCTTATCTCCCCCACTAGGAAGCAGGAGAGTGAAAAGATTCAATCAATTCCAACTTCATGAGATCTTTTTCTTTCACAGGAAATTGATTGAGTAAAACACGAGGGAGCTGGGCTGAGTCCCCACAGAGAAGGTTCTGTGTAGCCCTTGTGGCACGAGCACCATAGGTTCACCCCCACGGCCCTCTCCCATTTCAGACAGGTGGTTGCCCAATCTCTTCTTCAAACCCTCCAGTGATGGAGCACCCACGACTTCTGGTGGCAAGCTGTTCCCCTGGTTTCTCCTTCATTCCAGGTTACTTCTATCTTGGATTACCTCCTATCGAACCTAAATGAGTTTTATAAGGCCTAAACGCATGCAAGGGCTTGATGGATGATCAGGAAAGAATATCATGCAGTATTTCTCATAATTAGCAATGCTATACGTACAGTTATTTTTCTTATTATATCTGGTGATTTCTTTACATCACCTGCCATATTGAAAATGGCCACAAGGGGGCAGGCTATTGTGATGCAATTTCCCACAGACCAGTGGTAGTCAACCTGGTCCCTACCGCCCACTAGTCACCATTCCTGTGGAACCGGTGGGTGGATAGAAAATTTTACTACTAACAGAGATACAAAAGTAGGCGGTAGGTATAAAAAGGTTGACTACCCATCCCATAGACTTTTAAGAGTGGTGGGGTGGAGCTCTCGTCTCATAATCAGGAGGCTGAGATCCCAGGTAGAGGCAGATATTTCTCTCTCTGGCCACAATGAGAATTTGTCTGCTGAACAAAACTCCACGTTGGCGACATGAAGGGCATCCGGCCAGGAAACACCCAGCTCCATTCAGTTGCCCAGACTCCACCCTGCAAGGGATCAGATGAATAAAAGAGTATGAATTTCCCTTGAGACTTATTGTGTGTTATGTGAATGTATAGTCACTTCGACTCTGCCGTACTGCATTGTTTTTAAATGTTAAAATAATATGTTTGTCCCCAAAAATCAGTTCCTGTAATTCTTCTTTAGAAACAGGAGGGGGATTGATTGATTCACCCCATGAATGATGGACCTCCTGCTTCTCCTTCTGATGCTGCTGGTGTCCCATCCAGTCTCTGGGAAGCTGAGGATGAAATGCCTGCAGAGTTTGGAGCACCAGGATGGAAACAATCCATGGAGCTCTTCCAGGCCAGGAGACCTTCTCATTGGGAGAATCCTCAGTTTAACACAGGAAGATCCCATAAAACAAGGACTTCCAACCAGGCTCCTCCTGGTCAGTTTCCTCCCTCAGCAATTCCCTGTGCTGGAGTTTCCTTCCCTCTGTTTGGATTCCTCTTAACACTTTCCTCCTTTTCTCTTTATCCCACTTTCTCCTCTAGGAAAGGACCTTTCTCCAATTTCCTGCATGGTCTGGATTTCCAAAGCTTCTCCCTTTTTCTCTTATTTTCTGGAAGTCGCTGAAATCCAAAAATGGGACAGAATAAAAACCTTAACAACTCCAGATTATTTTCCTCTCTCCATCCAAACTTCACTTCATCCCTTGAATGCTAACTTTTGTTTAAAGTAGTGATTTTAAATAGTTATAGTGGCCCCTGCCCAGGACAGTTCCTTTTTTTATAATTGTTGATAGATATTACAATTCCTGATCATTGTAGAAAGAATTGGGTTTTTTTTTAGAATTGGTAAATGTTTCACACAGTAAAAGAATCCTCGTACTTTCATTATAGATCTATTTTAATGATTAAATTATTTTGAATCCCCTTTAGTAGCCGGGTAAAAATTAGTACTTTTACAAATAATGGTGTGTTTGTGACTCTTAATATCTCATGATTTTACATTTGTTCTGGCTGTGAGATGCTCCTTTGTGTTCAGGTCCGGCCTCAGAAGGATAATGTAGCACTTGGGGATGAAGATGCAGCCCAGCAGACCAGCACTGGAGGCCAGGATGGAGAAGACCTGGACAGCCACCATGTATTTTCCTTTGGTGCTCAGGTAGGTGGGCACAAAAGTCACCCAGACGCTGCAGAAGACAAGCATGCTGAAGGTGATCAGCTTGGCTTCGTTGAAGGCCCCAGGCAGATTCCTGGCCAAGAAAGCCACCATGAAGCAGATGGCAGCCAGGAAGCCCATGTAACTGAGGGTGACATAGAACATGACAACAGCCCCTTCGTTGCATTGCAGGATGATCTCTCCAGGCTGGGAGTGGAGGTCAGAGTCAGGGAAGGGGGGAGAAGCTCCCAGCCAGATGGAGCAGATGATCACTTGGCCAGCAGAAGAAGAGAGGATAATGGAGTTGGACAAGCTCTTCCCCAACCATTTCTTTGCTCGGTTTCCTGGTTTTGTGGCCAGGAAAGCCAGCACCACCGTGATGGTTTTGGCCAAGAGAGAAGAAACGGCAACTGAGAAGATGATGCTGAAAACCGTTTGTCGGAGAAGGCAGGTGGCTTTCCTTGGTTGACCAATGAAGAGAGAAGAAGACAAGAAGGAAAGCAGGAGGGAGACCAGGAGGATGTAGGAGAGGTCCCGGTTGTTGGCTTTGACAAGGGGAGTTTCTCAGTATTTAATGAAGAGGATTAAAACAAGGCCTGTGATTAAGAATAAGAGTAGGGCAGAAGAGACCAGGATGATGCTCAGATGTTCTTCATAAGACAGGAAGGTTATAACTTTGGGGATACATTGGACTCTGTTCTCATTTGGATATTTGTCATCTGGACACTTGGTGCATTTTTCTGTATCTGAGAAAAAATAACACATTCCCTTACTATTCTCTCTTTTAACCTTTCAGAAAGTACCTTATTTGGACAACAAGTGATACCAGGAGATATTGTCCAGGACACATTTATTAGTACCTCTAGTGAGAGATGGTAAGAAGTATAAGACTGCTTGAGCAGAGGGTAGGACTAGAAGACCTCTGAGGTCCCTTCCAGGTCCCTTCTGAATAATTGATTGATCTACATGACTGACAGAGTATTTGTGCAATGAATTCCCCACCATAACTATCCAGAGCACCACATTATGGACCAGTGACTCCTTCTCAGTGATCCTCAAGGGGAGGATCCAATATACAGTGAATTGCAAGGTCTTTCAGAAGGTGGACCTCACACAATCCATCCAATTCCAAAGAACTCAGGTGTTCCTAGAAAGGTGAACTTAGCAGCACAAGTCCAAACTAAGAAGCAGGAGATAGATTTCCTCTGCTGTTAGTAAATCTTGCTCAGTCTGCCACCCCCTCCTCCCATGTAACACCGCTCCTGCGCTAGCTGCACTGGCTGCCTGTCGTCTTTCGGGTGCGCTTCAAGGTGTTAGTTACCATCTTTAAAGCGCTCCATGGCACGGGACCTAGCTATCTGCGGGATCGCATTCTGCCTCATAAATCCCTTCGGCCGATTCGCTCACACAGAGAGGGACTTCTCCGGGTGCCGTCCACTAGGCTGTGCCAGCGGGCGACGCCCAGGGGAAGGGCCTTCTCTGTGGAGGGCCCCACCCTCTGGAACGACCTTCCCCCCGAAATCAGAACAATCACGGACCTTCGCTCCTTCCGAAAGCTATTAAAAACGTACTTCTTCCGTTTGGCTGGCCTAGGGTAATTTTAATTTTAATTTTAAACTATTAAGGGGTTTTAGGGATAGTTATATTTTTATAGAAGTTTTTAGCGCAGGGTCAGTTTAATTTGATTTGTATTCTGTTTTGTTGTAATTTGTTTTTTAATTTCCCTGTGCCCCGCCTCGAGTCCCTTTGGGGGGAGAGAGTGGGATATAAATACATTTTATTATTATTTATTATTATTATTATTTCTTCCCAGCCCCTCCTTCAAAGTCTTTTTGATTTACTTCCTTTTAGATAAGAAATTATGCAGGTTGAAAATAGATGTAAAAAACCAGGTGAGCTTCGATCTATCATTTAACTTGCACTTTCATGAAAATGTTCTGGGTGGATCCAGTTCCACAAAGCCTCCCATTTTCCTCAGGGTGACCCACCTTCCTGAGTGGAGAAGGTCCCCTCCGGACAAGGAACGCAGTCATAGCAGCAGAGTGGCTCTCCTTCTCGAGCCCTCTTGACAAATCCAGGATGACAAGTTTCTGCACATCTGGACTGAGGCAGGGACTGAGCAGAAGAACAAGGAAGGCCAAAGAAAAGGTGTTAGGACTCTCCGTCCATGGAAAACGGAGGGAGAAATGGATGGAGACAAGGAGCTTTTGGTCTTCACTGGGGTAGATAGGAAACCTCTGACTCCTACTAAACAGATGCAGGAGGTAGAACAACTGGCAGATTCTTCATTTACTTCCTCCCTTTTGATTTTGGCATTTAAGGTTGCAATAAAGGACTTTTCTACTTAATAGTCTAGAGCAGTGTTTGGCGGTGGGGGAGGGGGGAAAGCCAGGGGGGTTTAAGGCAGAGCAAGGACATTGGGGAGGGGGCAAAGTCAGGCAGGGGGCGTTAAGCCAGAGGATCCGAGGTGTCCCCAGCCATTGAGGGAATCTGGAGGAAGGGGGAGCTGGCTTCGAGGCAAGAAGACCAGGGGGTGGTGTGTCCTGTCCCCCCACAAGTCCCACTTGAAAGATGCTGGCAGGGGAGCAGTGCTGGGCAAGCGCTTGTCCCCAGCCCAGCAGCCCCCAAGCTTCCCCTCCCAACCCCTCCCATCCAAGGACCAATGAAACCAGGCTGTTTCCTGAAAGGCTGCAGAGGAGCCTCGCTTGGCTTCACAGACCCTCCGAGACCCTCAAGCACATTTATTACTCTAGCAATCAAAGCACCTTGTATGTGTTTTTTCCACTCTCTCTCTCTGTCTCTCTCTCCCTCTTTCTCCCTCCCTCTATTTTTCCCTCTCTCTCTTTCTCTCTCTCTCCCCCCCCTCTCTTTTTCTCTCCCTCCCTCTCCCTCTCTCTTTCTCCCTCTCTCTTTCTCTCTCTGCTCCTCCAGTTCGCAACTTGACATTTTTAGTTGTTGCTCAGGTGGAAGGCGGGTGCTGCTGGCTCTCCAGGGAAGCCCCTCAGAGGTTCCCCTGTGGGGTCTGGCAGAGGGGGTCACTGCAGAGCCCCCAACTGGGCTGACCCCACCCCTCCCCTCCCTCTCAGTCTCCCTTCTTCCCAAATCCCCCCCAAGTGGAGCATTTCTAGGTAGCTCTGTGGAATTAGATGAAAGGCATTTCAGGGGTTTTTGGCTGCCCCGGTAGAGTTGGGGCCGGTTTATGGGACAGGAGTGGGGGTTTTCCCCTCCCCCCAACAAGACTAAAACTGTCCCTGGGGTTGGTGTGTGTGTTTGTGTTTGTGTGTGTGTGAGAGAGAGAGAGAGAGAGAGGGAGGGAGGGAGGGAGGGAGGGAGGGAGGGAGGGAGGGAAAGAGCAATCCATGAGGAGGGAGCTATGGGGTAGAGGCAAGAGAGAACCAGGTTGGGTGAAGAAAGGTGAACATTCAGAGAAGGGTGCCACTCAAAATCCCCTCCCTTGGATAAAAGGGGGAGGCCTGGGATGGACATGGAGCCCGTAGGTGGGAGAGGGAGGGAGGAACTGTGCTTTCCTCCAGCCCTCCTGAGGCCCCTCCCATCCCCCATGGGGGCTTTTCCTTCTCCTGGCTGCTCCAGCATCCCAGCCGTTAGCAACACCGTGAAAGCCGTCGGGGGGGGCAAGGGGGTGGTAGTGGCAAGGACATGCTGGGGCTTCCCTCCCTCTCCACCCAAGCGGATTACTTGCAGGGCCACAGCCCTCCAGCCCAAGGCAGTGATCTGGATTCATGGTCTGGAGTGCATGGCCAGCTCATGCGCCCCAGGAGAGCAGCAGCAGCAGCCACAGGGAGAAGGGCAGGAGCGACCAGGCAGCCACGAGGCAGCCACGATGCAGCAGTGGTGAGGACAGGTATGGCCAGGCGACCAGGCAGACACCGCAACTGTGGGTAGCTCGCCTCCTCACCTGCAGCTCCTCTTCCAGCATCTCGGCTGCTGGCGAAGGAGCAGCAGGCAGGGCAGCCAGACTTCCAGCCAGCAAATGCTGCCCTTCTGCCATGTGTGCCTGAACCGGCCAGGTGCGCAGCCTGGGCATGCGCAGCCACTGGTCTTTTTGTTGGTGGTTTGTGCACATGCATGCACACCGGAAACCAAAACACTAAGTGGCTCATGCGCATGTGTGCACTGGAAACAAAGATCATTTTCCTGGTGTGCGCATGCGCACCGGGTGGCTCCTCTTCCACTTTCTGGCACTCCAATGCGTGTGAAGACCAGCTGACTGCCATGTCTGAACCCGGAAGAGCAACTGGTGATGCCAGGAGAGATGGTTCTGTGTGCCACTTCTGCCACACGTACCATAGGTTCCCCATCATGGCTCTAGGCTTTGCCCACTTGAAATGGGACCTCAGGCTTTGGCAAACAGAGAAAAGACACCAGAATTTCTCCCACCTTATTGAGCAACTTTAGCTGTGAAAGAGCCTTTTGTCTGATAGAAAGTCTCTGTCTTTGAAAAAACGCCAGAAGCTCTTCCCTGGGATCCTCCTTGGGGAGAACCAAGAAGCCCGAAATGCCCAGATCTGCTTTTATCTCTCCATTTTGGTCCAAGTAGAGTTTATAGTGGGAAATATTCCAAAATTCGTTCTTCTCCAGAAAGAGATGAAGCTAGAATGGGAACATCCAGGAATTTGAAAAGCAGAAAACTTTGTTTCTTATCCCACATTGAATCTTTCTTCTACAATTGTCTCATCTCCAAATATGGTTAAATAGGATACAAATACTGCCATTATCTTCATAAGTGAATGAAGAAGTTTGAGAAAAATTCATCAAACTATAGAGAAAATATAATCAACACAGATGGTCAATTATAGGGAACATTCTAGAGCAGATGACAAATAAAGTGAACAGAGAAAAAAAAGATGATCCATAAACTCTTTGAAAATAATAGGGTGATTCCCAGAAAGCCTCAGTTGATCAAGAAGAAATCTCTCAGGCTGATCTTCTCCCTTGTAATCCTGATGGAAAACTCCTCCAGATCAGAGTTGAGTTCCTAATGGTTTGGACCAGTTTGGCTGAATTGGTAGTAAGTTAGAGGCCTGGGTCAGTGGAACCTACAACAACTGGTTCTCTCGGCCATATTGTTCTTGTCTTCTGCGCATGCGCAGAGCAACCGGCAATAGAGGCAGCCGGAACCCACCCCTGGCTCGATCCCACTTAGGAGCCTCAGTTTACTTGTGAGCCCCATTGGCCTTTCTCCCTGCCTCTCCCGGCCAATGTTGCTCACAAGTAAACTGCAGCTAGGATCTCCCACCTGTTGCATGCCTGAAGACGGCATGGAGGCCTGGGCGAAAGCTGGGAGGGGGGCGCAACATACGGGATGGGGCCTGGCCAGCCCTGCTGTCACATCAGCTGCATCAGTGAGACACTCCCCACCTCCCCAGACTGAGGCCACAGCCGTCACCTGCTCCCTTTGTCCACCCAGCCAATGGGAGCCACAGCAGCACCAGTCATGGCTCAGAGCTTCCTTTGCCAGCTGGCAGCCGAAAGGTTCTCCCTCTTAAAAGCCTCCAATGATGGAGCTTTAGGATCCAACCACACTTTAATTAACCAACCAACCAACCAACCAACCAACCAGGGCTTACTTTGGAAACAGAAGAAGAAAGAAACAGCGAGTGACTGTGCCCAGGCTGGGGGGTATTTTGGGGGAGTTGGGGGGGTGAGGGGAGGGTAGGAGGTCTCTGAGTGGAAGACCTCACTTTCCAGTCTCACAGTCGCACAGTAAACAATGGCTGAGAGATGCTCACAGTGGGGTGCAATGGAGGGGGGCAGAGGATGGGCCAGGCCTGGCCACGAGATGCACATCTTACTGGCAGCTCTGGATCTTGTGGCTTTGGGGGGGGGGTTCTTTTAAAAAATCCCTCTGCAGAGGTGCTGAAACCCTCCGAGGTTGCTTTGGGGGAGGGAAGAGGGGCAGCATCCCCCCCTCCTTGGGTGCCTGCAGCCTTGGAGCAACTCTGGGCCTTTGCACAGTAAAGAAAACCTTCTTGTGAGTGTGAGAAGTTATTAATGGCCTCCACTGTGCAAGGGCCAGGAGTTGCTGCAGGCTCTGAGGCTACAGGTGCCCAGGGAGCGAGGAATGCTGCCCATCTGCCTGGCCCCTCCAGAAGCAACCTTGGTCTTTTGGAGGGGGGATCCACAGATCGAATTAATTTTGTTTCGTGGGCTCCTTCACAGTCAGCTTCTCTTTCTGGCCCCCAAGCAGAGAACGAGGCTGGTACTTGGCCCCCCTTCCCTCAGTCTCTGCATGGCCAACTTGACTCCACCCAGAAAGGGCTGCAGGGGGGGCCATAAGCCAGACTGATCAGGGGGGCAATGCTGCTCCGAGAAGCCCTACTCGGCCAGCTCCCACCGGTGGTCAGCAGCTGAAGCGGTCTGGGTGCAGAGAACACTGCAGGGCCAGGAAACACTGCCAGAGCCGGGAAAGGTCCAGGGAGAACCCATGAAGGCAGCCCAGCACCCCGAAGGGCAGCAGTGCCCGGTCACCTGGGATTGGGGTGGGAATGGGGCAGGCACCTGCCAAGCTGCTGGAATGGATGTGGAGGTGGACATTGCACACAAAGGCACAATTTGTCTAGCCACACCAACCGAACCGGTAGTAAAAAAAAATTTGAACCTCCCCTCTGCTCCAGATATTCCAGTTCCACTCTATTGTAATGTGAGATGAAGACATTTTGGAAAGCCTGAAAGAAGAAATCTTCCCCCAGCTCTTTTCTCAGCCTGAGAAGTCAGTGAGGATCCTGGGTTTCTCTCTCTCCCCTTATGCAGCTGCCGGATTCTGGCTCCAAGGCCTTTGGGAGCTGCCCCCTCCCTCCCCCTCCCCTCTGCAGAAACTCCTCTGGCTGCAGAATTGGGATCCCTCCGGTCTTCTTTTCTTGTCCCCTTATCTAATCCTGCCACCCCTTCTCCCCCCTGCACAGGCTCAGTGACTGCTTGGAGGGGGAGAAGGATTTCTGGTTTTGCACGGCTGAGAGGAAAAGGGGAAGGAGGAACAGGCCCTCCAAGGCTAAGGTGACCATACGTCCCGCTTCTGGTGGGACAGCCCCGCATTTCAACCATCTGTCCCGCGCCCCACGGCATCTTAAAAATGCCCCGCTTTTTGGCGGCGGGGGCCGGGCGTGCGGCGTGCGCTCTGCACACGCTCAGAGGCACGGAAGATGGGCAGGAAGCGGCGGGCTGGCAGGCAGGTGGAAGGGGAGGGCAGGCGAGGGAGGAGCCAGACCCAGGCAGGCTGCAAGCGGCGGAAGAGGAGGAGAGCCTTATTTGCGCCGCGCCACGATGCTCTCAGAGCTGTCGTCCGGAAGCCCCATCGCCGCCCGCCTGTCCCGCCATGGGCGCCCGGGATGAGCCAGGCGAGGAAGTGGTGGCGGTGGGGCTTCCGGACGGCCGCTCTGAGAGCATCGCGGCGTGGCGCAAAGAAATTCAGGGCCGCACAGACTCCGGCTGGCTCTCCTCCTTTTCCGGCTGCCCGCCATCCCGTTGCTTCCTGCCTGCGCCTGGCACCTTTGAGCACGTGCAAGGGCACTCAGCTGAGCGGGCCAGGCCCGTCGGGGGAAGCCTTGCAGCTCCTCTGCTAAGTCCCAGGGCGAGCGAGCAAGCGAGCGGGCAGACGGACGGGCAGGCGGCCACCTCGGCAGACTCCCACAGCCAGCTTGGAGCAGGGTTTGCTGGGCCCTGCCTTAGCAGAGGCGCCGCAAAGCTTCCCCTGACGGACCTGGACCGCTCACCTGAATGCCTTTCCCTGCATCGGGCCGCCCCAGGAGCAGGGTCGGACGCCCTTGTCCCGTGTGTCGCTTCCGATCTGCGCAGGACATGATGCGCCAAAGTGGGCACGTGCATGCACACACACCCCTGTCGATGGTGTCCCGCTTTGGGACTTTCAGAAATCTGGTTACCTTATCCAAGGCTGCCCACCCCCTTGGCATTTCTACAACCAAATTCCCCGCCCCCAGACAGAGGAACCCCACCCCCACCCACATACTGCAGGGCAGAGGAGGCTGGGCCCATAACTGGGCAGAGTGTGGGGGGAGAGGCTGCAGGAGCTCTGCTGTGAACGGAGGGAGAGGGAAAAGTGGGGATTCTCTCTGCTGCAGCCCTTGAATGCTTGAATGGCAGAGAGAAGACAAACTTTCCCCCCTCCATTCACAGCAGAGCTTCTGCTCCCTTTATGCCCCCCCCCTGGCCCCCTCTTCTTGGGGGGTGGAAGGGCCTGGAAGGGAGAGGCAGGTGGCTGCAGCTCCCTTCCCATCAGGCTCCCTGTCCCTTCCCTTTGCTGTGGAGGGAGGGAGGGAAGTCCAGCCAAGGGATTTCAACCGTCCCTCCTGGCTTTGCTGAGCTGCCCCAATTCCCCCCTTGGCCAGAGGCTCCTCTGGCTAAATGCCCCTCAGCAGATCCTCCATGCGCACTGTCCATGGGGTGTGGGGGCATCTGGAAGGCAGCGTAGGGCTCAGAGTCAAGTTTCTCCCAAAGAAGTTCTGAGGAGCCCAAGCCCCCCAACACCCCCCTCCCCCCACTGCCCCTTCCAGAGCCCAGAAAACTCCCAGGCAAAGCAGCTCCATCTCTCTCTCAGGAGGGTGGGAAGAGAAAGAATGGATGGGAGGAAAGGCAACCTGGGGGGAAGAAGAAGGGAGATCCAGAGGAAATGGGGAGAAGGTCTCCATCCTCTTCTCCTTGCAGGCACCCCACAAGGTTTAATAGCTTCTGATTCCTCTCTCTTTCTCTCTCTCTCTTTCCTCCCATTCCAACGTGCAGTGCAAGGAAGCTGCCCACCCTTCCAACTCCCCATAAATCCCCCTCCTGTGGCTGCTCCAGAGAGAGAAGCTTGCGTGGAAGAGGCGAGAGGAAGACTGCTGCCTGCACAGCTAATCTAGTTAGTCAGCCGGACTTTCCTGAGAGGCGAGCGATGCTGCCGGGCGCTTGGAAAGGACTTTGGTGATTGGCCCACCACTAAAAGCAAACAATGAATCGAGGAGCAGAGCTGGTTGGAGAAGTGTGTGTGTGTGTGTGTGTGTGTGTGTGTGTGTGTGTGTGTGTGTGTGTGTAAAATGGTCGGTTCCATCCAAGGAGTTTTTTATTCAGGTGGGACTCCTGGTTTTGGAAAGAGGAAAGGAAGGGATACAAAGAGAGAGAGAGAAAGAAAGAAAGGGAGAGAGAGAGAAGGGAGAGACAAGAAAGAAAAAAAAACAAAGAAAAGGGAGAGAAAGAAAGAGGGAGAGATGGAATGGAGGGAAAAAAGAAAGAGGGAGGGAGGAGAAAGTGAATGAGATATAGTTGGATGGATAGATAGATACATGGAGGGAGGGATGAAGGGAGAGAGTGAGAAAATGACATGAAGGAAGGACACAAACTCTGGCTTCAGAAGACTCATTGAAACAGCACAGCTGGCTGGAAGAGATCTCGGAGGTCATCTAGTCCAACCCCCTACAACCTTATATCCTCTGGATTATTTTGGTCCCACAGGGGGAAATTACCAGGAAAGGGAAGGAGTTTGCTAGGACAAGGCTGCCATGCAGAGGAAGGCAGAGAAAGTTCTTGACTTATGACAATTAAGCCCAACATTTTTGTTGCTAAGCAAGAGCGTTGTTAAGTGAGTTTTGCCCCATTTTACTCAATCCATGACATCTCCTGGCTCTGACAGTCATGTGCAGGATAGGGAAGAGCATCTGAAGGCCTCTGTAATGTTCTCATGGGCAGAAGTTACAGTTAAATGTGTGGCAGAAAGTGGACTCTGGGTGTATTTTTCCAAATGCAGAAAGTGAGGTTGAATGTGTAGAATTTTAGAAGGTGTGTGTGTGTGTGTGTGTGTGTGTGTGTATCATTTTGTGTGCCTATACGCACACAATACTATGTAATATGTATGCATACATATGGCATTTATACATGGGATTAAATTGCATATTTTGAATGGTCAGTAATAGTAACCAAATAGACAGGGAAGTTGTATCTGGTAGAGGTGAGGAGGGGCCAGGCAAGGAACACCTTTGATGTGAGTGATGTCAAGTAGGCCACGCCCAGACCACAACCCGTGGGTGTTGACATGGAAGGGAGGAAAAGTGCGGCAAAGATGGATGATGAGAGCAGCCCTTATGAAAGAAGAGGAATTTAGAAATTCTTTGGGTCAGGAAATGAGATATTTCTTTGAGGAGAATAGGAGGAAAGATACATCGATTCAAATCATATGGGACACTGCGAAAGCAGTGATTAGGGGGAATGCAATTAAATACCTGGCGACTAAATGGAAAAAGGAAAGGGCCAAGAGAATGGAATTAAAGGATGCCCTTACGAAGGCTGAGGAGACCCTCCAAAAGGATCCATCCTCTGTGGCAGCGAAGGAGATGAGGGACATCATGAAACATAAGATGTCCCTATTAGACCAACAGGATCTAGTAGAGAAAATTCAAAGGAATAGACAATATTTCTTTGAACATGCTAATAAAGTGGGAAAATGGTTGTCATATAGGCTTAGAAAACAAGCAATAAAGAAGAGGATAGAATGGTTACAAGATAAGGGAGGAAATCTGGTAGGGTCGAGTCACCAGAAGAAAAGAGTGATTGAGGATTTCTTCTCAGGACTATATAAGAAAGATCAAACTATGGATGGAAATATCGGAACTTATTTAGATAAAATCCAATTACAGGAGGTTTCACATAATGTAAAGGAATTTTGGACTCAGAGATTACCGAGGACGAGATAAAAGAAGCAATTAAGAAGCAATCAAATGGGAAAATGCCAGGGCCGGATGGTTTACTGGCTGAAGTGTATAAAGAGATGGTGGAAGTGTTTAGTAGTCACTTAAAGGAGTTATTTAATAAAGTTTTGACAGAAGGTAAAATCCCCCAAACTTGGACAGAGGCCTATATATCCTTGATTCCAAAGGATGATTCAGAGCGTACCCTAATAAAGAATTATAGACCTATTTCTCTACTAAATACGGATTATAAGATTTTCTCATCAATTCTGGCGAGTAGATTAAAAAATTTTCTAAGGGGATTTATAAACTCAGATCAAAATGGGTTTCTACCAAATCGACAAATAAGGGACAACCTTAGAATAGTAATAAATACTCTAGAATATTATGAACTGCATCCCAGCAAACAATTGGCTGTGATGTTTCTTGATGCCTAGAAAGCCTTCGATATGGTAAACTGGGAATTTTTACTATGCCAAATGTCCAAAATGGGATTTGGACCCAACTTCAAGAGAGCTATACAAGCAATTTACACGGTGCAATCTGCCCAAGTACTATTCAATAGAGAAATGACTGGGAAAATTGATATACAAAGAGGTACAAGACAGGGGATGTCCCTTGTCACCTCTGTTGTTTATTCTGACTCTCGAACCCTTACTGATTACAATTCGGCAGAATAAGGATATAAAGGAATTAACTATAAAGGATCAGCAATATAAGCTTCAAGCATTCGCTGATGATCTTGTCTTTATTTTGGAAGATCCATTGAAATCGGGCCCCAAACTATTGGATGAAATTACTGGTTTTGGAGAAGTAGCTGTCTTAAAAATTAACTGAGATAAAACTAAGTTCTTGGTCAAAAATATGGGAGCTAATCTACAGACACAACTTCAAGAGATTACAGGGATACAAATTGTTAAAAAGGTGAAGTACTTAGGTATCTGGCTGACCGCTAAATGCCCATCAATAAAAGAGTTGAATTATCAGAAATTATTGATGGAGATGGAGAAAAAATTAAGTACTTGGAGAAATATTCAACTCTCAATTTTAGGACGTATCGCAGTGGTTAAGGTTTATATTCTACCAAAGTGGCTATACTTATTCCAAAATGCCCCAGTTAAATTAGATAATGTTTTTTTTTAACAAATTGGAAAGAATAGTCAGTAAATTTGTATGGGCTGGCAGGAAACCACGGATAAAAAGGAGAATGCTTCAGGAGCACAGGATAAGAGGAGGATTAGGACTCCCTTGTTGGGAGCTCTATTATCATGCCGCTAATTTAGCTTGGATTAGGGACTGGATACAACTCTCAAGAAGACGGGTTCTAACCATTGAAGGGTATAATCTATCCCAAGGCTGGCATGCCTATCTATGGCCAAAGAAGGATATCCAATATAAAATGTTTTCTAATCACTACATTAGAGGCATATTAATAAAATCCTGGCAGAAGGTGAAAGGCTGGCTATATATGAAGATTCCTTGCTGGTTCGCCCCCTTAGAAGTGGTAACGTATGGGGATGTAAGAAAGGTGCAATCCCACCAGGCTCATCACAAACCCACAAATAAGGGGATTTATTTAAGAAAGAATACAGCGTTTTCAAATTAGCAGTGTTTAATATAAAAATGCCATGATATCTACTCTTTGGAACCATTAATTCCCTGAGTAATTAAATTGGCCAGATGTGTTGAGATGGTTCCCACCTTCTCCTCTGGATTCCTTCTCCAAAGGATCTAAGATTAATGGATCCATATCGGGACCCCCATACCTGCCACGGCTGCAGCCTTGGAGGCCCCAAGATCTTTTCTCCCTCTTTCCTTCCCCTCCTCGATCTGGAGGAATAGGCGGAATTCAAGACCTGGGCTACAGTCTTTATGAAACTGTAAGGCTGGTAGTTAGTTTGGGCCCTTAATCTCCCCCATTTCCATTGGGTCTCCAGTGGGGCTTTCTGGGTGCATCTTCTGCGGCCTTTGACAGAAAAGACGTTCTTTGAAAGAGAACAGTGGAAATAATAATCTTGAAACTTTTCTTCCGCAAAGAAATCAGGTTCAAAGGCAGAATCTCTTGGCCTTTCTTTCAACAGATAACCAAACTGCCAAATACTATGGATGTATGTGAGAAGTCTGCGCTTGTTTATTTCATACCCTGCAATACTTGTGAGAATCCAGAGTTTCCCTTCAATGGGTCCTGGGAGACGCATAAATGTTAAATGGAAAGGAAGAATTCTCTCCCAAATTAACCCAAATTCCATGAAGTGAACAAAGACGTTGACTTGTCTCCACTTAGAGAGGGAATCCCTGAGGTATGCAGTATATCCAGTCTTTGACAATCGTTGTGATATAACCACACAAATTCCACTCCTGACAAGCAAAGGAGGGAAAATCCTCATGAAATTCTCTCCCTTCTCTGTGTCTGAAGCAAAGAGGCCAATCAGGGTCCATCTGAAATGGAGGAGCAGCTGGACAGTTGCTGGGTACAGGAATCCTTCTTTGTGATTCATCTGGTGGAAAAAGGGAAATCGACTTTTATCACTCAGAGCCTCAGAATCTGAATGAATATTGATCTGAAAAAGGAATTGAAAGGATTAGAGCCCTGATGGGGAAACTGAGGCATGCAGAGCCTTCTCTCCCAGCATCTCAGCTGCCCCAGCCCAGCTCCACTAGCATCCACATTCAGGTGCCCCTCCTGCCAGTCAGCTGGTTTTCGGGCCTATTTTGAGGGCCAGGGAGGGGGACGCCTGAGTATGAAGTGGGGGGGGGCTTGCATTATGCAGGAAACTCTGGAGGGCTGGAAGTGAGTGTGAATGGCCTACACCCCCCTCCTCCCCAGTGCTTTCTGGCTCAGTTGGAGGCTTCCTTCGGCCTTCAAACAGTTGCAAGGGCTTTATTTTTTATTTCTGCTTCCAGGTTGGTGCAGGAGGCTTTCCAGGGCCAAAATGGGTACAAAAAGTCCAGGTTTTCCTGTTTTGGACCAGGCCATTCACACTCACTTCCAGCCCACCAGAGTTCACTGCTTCAGGGCAGAAATGAGAGCCTGTCCTGTGGAACCCACTGCCAGTTGGGCAGGAAGGACAATGACAATGATGAAGAAGAGGAGGAGGAGAATGAAGAGGCTTTGCAGGAGCCGGCAGGGAGCAGGTCAGGTGGGGCTGGCTGGGGAGGGGGCAATCATGGTGCTTAGGGGACAGCAGCCTCCATGCTCCGACTGTGCTGGGGGGTGAATGAGAGGCCCTGCTTGAATGGGGAGGAATGTACCCACACACCCTGCCTCTCTGCTCAGGTGTCGTCCACACCATTGGCAGCAGTTTCGGTGCCCTCACACACAAAGACACACACACACACACACTCACAGATTGCTCTCTTACCCTCCCTGTCTCTCTCTTGCCCCATTTACTTGGAAGATGCTCCATGAGACAAGAAGCCGAGAAACAAGAGAGGAGAGAGAGGTTTGCAAAGTCAGGGAGTCCTTGTTGCAGGAAGGGAGGGAGAAGCAGGAGGGATCTGAGTGGGTTGGGGAGGCCTTGAGGGTCTCTTCTATCACCAGGACCCCCATGGCCTTCCCCACCCTCAGATTCCTCAGGGGCACATTGGTATCCTTCAATCGGGAGCTCTTAGGAAAGGATCCCCTCCTTGTGGGTTGCAAACAGCTCTTTCCAGTGGGGGAAACAGGACAAAGCAAGTGGGGGAAAAGAGTTTCCTTTGCTCTGTTTCCAGTCTGAAGGAGACCCCATCCCACGTGGGACCACAAGGCTGCCCCCCCCCAAATCATTCCACCACCACCACCATGGCTCCCACCCATTGGTTGAGTGCAGGCCTTACCTTTGAAAGCCCCATGGACTGAAACTGCAAAGTAAGACCAAAGTTTTTGGCTGGCAGAGTTCTTCTGGCTGAAGGGGAGGTCAAAAACGAGATGCACGGAGGCCCCAGGAGGGGAAAATTTCACCCTCTGCCTCAGCTTCTTAGCTAGGGCAAAGTGGAACACAGAGCTATGTCGCCTGGCACACGCAGCCTTCCCCTGTACTCTTTTGGTGCACATGTGTGTGCGATGATCAGCTGGCCACTGCATCGCAGTGCCACAAACTGGAAGAGCTGGTCTTCCTGAGACGAGGGTGAAGGTGACTGGGATGCTTTATCCCATGCCTCTTTCTTTTCTCCGCTTGCCCAAACGAGCGAAGGAGGTGCCGGACCCAAACTGCCCACTAACCCACCTTCCAAACAGCCCTCCTCCTCCTCTCTTTTGGCCTGGGCTCCCTGGAGGGGGAGGGATGGCTCTTCCCAAGACCGGCTTCTTTCCTTCCCTCCTGCGGCTGGCAAAAGAGGCATTTTCACAGCAGAGGCTGAAGCACAATCCCTGCAGTCAGTTCCGTCTCTCCCTTCCCCAAGCAGGTCCCGTGGCTGCTGGAGCCCTGGCCGGCTCTTGTCATCGCTCAGAGCTTTCAGCAAAGCGGCTCCAGCAGCCACAGGTCCTGCTTGGGGAAGGGAGAGCCGGAACTGACTGCAGGGATTGGGCTTAAGCCTCCACTGTGAAAATGCCTCTTTTGCCAGCTGGGAGGCTGGCAAAGAAGCCTCCATTTCCCTGTTGCTGCCGAACTCACTGGGGCAGAAGGTCCCTCCCAGCCAGGAAGGATCTCCAGGAGAAAGCCAACTGCAATGGGACGCCAAGGAGCGGCTGCCCAGCAGAGCCGGGGGCTGTAGGTGGCAGGAAGGCGGGGGTCGAGGCTGCCCTGGGAACCTGCAATGTGATGGGGCAGCTGCCAGGGTGAGAGGTCTTCAGAGGTGCCCCACCTGCCCCGGGGCCAATTTGGGTCCCGCTTGAAGGAACGGGCACTGGCTCTTCCTGCCATTGAGCACAGAAATCCCCATTGCAGTTGATTCGGCTGGGAGGATGGAACCCCGAAAGCAAGGGGTGCTCTGCCACTGCTGGTCCAGCTGCTGCTGTCAGGCGCATTCATGTGGGAGAACTCCCCAGCGTTTCACAGTTCAGGGATGGCGGAGAACTAAAGCAAGACTCTACCTTATCGCTCTCTTCCTCCCTCCCTCCCCCCTCTCTCTTCCTCCCTCCCTCTCTCTCTCTCTCCCCCTCCCTTCCCTCCTCCCTCTCTTTCTCCCCCTCCCTTCCTCCCTCTGTGTGTGTGTGTGTGTGTGTGTGTGTGTGTGATAGAGAGAGAGAGGGACAGAGAGGGAAGGAAAGGGAGAGAGAGGGAGGGAGAGGGAGAGAAGGAAGGATAGACTCTTTGGGGAAATATAATTGATCTCAGGATCCTTTCTGGATATAGGATAATGAACTATTTATTTATTTATTTATTTATTCGATTTGTTAACCGCACCAATCTCCGTTGAGACGGACTCTGGGCGGTGCACAGGACATTAAAATTTACAATAAATAACAATATACAAAAGTTAAAAAGAAATTAAATAGAAAACCTGTGCTAAAATCCCATTAAAAACCTATCTATAACAACTAATTTTTCTATAATGTTGACATATTAAACATTGTGGATGGTTTCATCCCTGTAAATATCAGAGATATTTTTGGGTCCATCTGGATTCATTACAAAATTTCAAAGAATATTTCCTATGCTGGAAAATGGATTCAGAAGATGGAACTTCCTCTCTCCCTCCCTCCCTCCCTCCCTCCCTCCGTCCCATCTATCTATCTATCTATCTATCTATCTATCTATCTATCTATCTATCTATCTATCTATCTATCTATCTATCTATCTATCTATCTATCTATCTATCCATCTCTATTTACCTGCCTAGCTATCTCTGTCCAAACAGTATGAAACCTGATAGGGCCCCTGAGTTGATAAAATGCCTGTTCCTCTCCAGCTGTTCTTCTTATCCAGACAAATAAGGCACCCACAACAATGCCTTCATATTGCCTGGATATAAGAGAGAAAACTATGCCCCCCCCCCCTTCATCCTTTTCCCTCCCAAGTTCAGAATAACCACAATTTCACCTGCTTTGGATGGAAAGAGAAGGTAAAGCTGGCTCTCCCCTCAGATTAACCATGCAGCCCTCTTCTGCCAACTGATCTCTCTCTTCTCTGGTGGAAATAAAGATGTTGATGAAGCCTATAAAAGGTGGAATATTATGGAAATACAAGGAAGTGTCTGTTGCTCAGTTGGTGGATCAGGTTTGTAAGGTGCCACAACATCTAGTTAGGTCCACCTATTGTGTCCCTTTGGAAAGACAGAAGGAGTTAGAGTAAGAAAGAGGAAAAGAGAAAGAAAGAGAAAGAAGGAAAGAGAAAGAAAGAGGAAGGGAGAGAGAGGCAAGAAAAGAAGGAAGGAGGGAAGGAAGGAGAGAAAGAAAGAACGGGAAAGAAAGAGGAAGGAAGGAAAAAAAGAAAGAGAACTCATTACTTCAATTTAGCTCAAAATTTTGGTTACTAAGCAAGAGCATTCTTTAGTGAGTTTCCCACATTCTACAAGTTGGCCCCACCCAGCCAATCACATGACTGTCAAGCCCCGCCTACCAGTCACATGGCCATCGAGCCACTCCCACAAAATAGGCCACACCTACAGAATAGATTCTAAAATATATTTTTTTATAAATAATTTTTTATTTATTCTTAAAAAAAAAAATCATACAAACATAATTTTAAACATATTGCCGTCACAGCGCGGGAAAGCAACATTTAAATAACCAAACTTAACATTACAGTCCTAATAGTAGGCCTAATATTTAACACCAACATTTACACTATATACAGCCCATCTAGTTAACCTACCTACTTCATCAATTCTTATTCGTCCTTTAATTTCTGATTGATATTATTTACCAATATCCGATTTAAACATATATTATTGCTTCAGTTGTTATTATTCGGTCGTTCCCGTATCCAATTATACCACCTCTTCCACGAGTTATAGAATTCTGAGTCCTTTTTTCCTTTAATTAATTTTGTTAATCTGTCCGATTCTGCGCACTCATTAATTTTATTTATTACTGCCCTATCTGTCGGTATTTGATCATTCTTCCATTCCTGGGCAAATGCCAATCTTGCCGCAATAATTATGTGCAACACCAAAAACCATATGGGGGTTTAAGTCCTAACAGGAAGGTTTTCTGTTTCAAATCTAATCGATGTTGGGTGATTTCTATTAACCACTGTCTGATCTTTTTCCAGTATTTAATCGCCATTGGGCAGGTCCACCACTGATGGAAATAGGTCCCCTCTCTGTGGCCACATTTCCAGCAATTAGGCATGGACCCAGGGAACATTCTGGCAAGTCTTGCCGGGGGTAAATGCCACATATATATCATTTTATATGTATTTTCCTTATACGAAGCTGCCATTGTCAATTTCATATTTTTGAACCAGATTTCTTCCCAACTTTGAAAGTCCAGCGTGTGTCCTATATTCCGTCCCCAAGCAATCATGCAGTCTCACCACTTCCTCCCCTACGTCTAATAATGATAGATATGCATAACACTTGGAGAGCATCCCTTTCTCTTTCCCAAAAAGAACCATGTCCAGTTCTTGTTTATAGGGATATATCCCTTCAGCCTTCTGATCTTTTTTGTATCTTGAGAATATCTGGGAGTATGGCCACCAGTCGATATGGTATCCTTGCGAGGATAATATTTCCCTGGTCTTCAAATTCCCCTGTGCATCTAAGATCTCCTCATATGTCAAGATCTTCTCCTCTCTATATCGTGTTGGGTAGACAAGGGCTTCCTGAGTTGAAATCTAACACGGCACCTTCAAATATATCTTCCTCCTCAACTTCTCCCAAGTATAACTCAAGGTCCTACGCACAAGATGGTCATTGAAGTGTTTGGGTCGCTCAGAACCGGGCCAAATATAAAAGTGCCAACCATACTGTAGGCCCCAGCCTTCAATAGTCAGGAGCCGTGTTCTTCTCAGGGTCATCCATTCTTTAATCCAAATTAATAAAGCCGCCTGATAATAAAGCTGCCAATTGGGGAGGCCAAATCCCCCTCTAATTCTAGGTTCCTGTATCATTTTCAGTTTAATTCTGGGGTTTTTACCTTGCCAAATGAATTTTGAGATGGCTCTATTCATTTCATTAAAGAATTTCTTTTCCAATCTTACAGGGGCCGATTGAATAGAAATAACCATTTGGGGAGGATACACATTTTAATAACTGCTATTCTCCCCATGAGGGAGAGTTGCAGGTTCTTCCATCTGCCGAAATCTTGGACCATCTGTTTGTAAAGATGAACATAGTTATCTTCTTTTATGGAGCTACATCTCCCTGTCAGCCATATTCCTAAATATTTGATCTTATTTACGATCTTCAGACCACTCGGTCTTCAAGTTGGTGTTTCTGTCTTAGGGTCATGTTTTTGACCAGCATTTTGGTCTTATCTTCGTTAAGAAGTAGACCTGCAACGCTCCCAAATTCCCTAATTAGTTCTAACAAATGTGGTCCTGATTCTCTTGGTTCCTCTAGAATGAAGGCCAGATCATCAGCAAAGGTTTGCACCTTAACCTCCTCCCGTCTAATCCTCAGTCCCTTTATCTCATTTTTCCATCTTACTTCTCTCAGTAGAGGTTCCAAAGTCAAGACAAATAAGAGCGGGGATAAGGGGCAGCCCTGTCTTGTACCTCTATGTATCTCGATCTTCCCTGTTTGGTCTCCCTCAATCAATACCCTTGCTGTTTGCTTCTGATATACGGCCTGAATTGCACCTATGAATTTTGTGCCAAAATCCATATAATCCATCTGGGATATCATAAAGTCCCAGGAGACCCGATCAAATGCCTTTTGGGCGTCAACAAAAACTACGGCCATCTGTTTATCCGGGCAGGCCTCAAAATATTCCAGGGTATTCATAATCATCCTCAAATTATCCCGTAGGTGTCGGTTGGGGAGGAAGCCATTCTGATCTGAGTGTATAAAGGTATTGAGAAAGCTGGTAAGTCTTGCTGCTAACACTGCCGCAAAAAATTTATAATCAGAGTTTAGCAGCGAAATTAGCCTATAATTTCTAATAAGTGACAAGTCAGTCCCTTCCTTGGGAATAATGGAAATAAACGCTTCAGACCACGATGCTGGAATCTGGGTATCCCTCATCACTCTGTTATACAACTCTGTCATATATTTACCCAGTACCCCAAACATCGCCTTATATAATTCAACCGGTAGCCCATCTGTACCTGGGGTCTTCCCATTGGCTTGTTTCATCATGGCTGCTTCTACTTCCCCTTCCGTTATATCAGCGTTAAGAAGTTGCTTCATAGATTCAGGGACTTGTGGTAGGTCAGATTTCATCAAAAACTGTCTGATTCCTTGTGTCTCTTCTCCCCCTTTCTCATACAATTTGGTAAAAAATTATTGTGCCACTTCTTCTAAAATATTTTAAAATATTTTTAAACACACCACTGGCATGGGCGCCAGAGACAGAGCTGCGAACATGCACATTGGGCAACTCCTCTTCCAAATCGCATCCCTGACAAGCGGACTCAGTGCTGAAAAGGTCCATCCTTTATTATTTTAAATTTATTTAAATTTATATCCCGCCCTTCTCCACAGAGGACCCAGGGCGGCGCACAGGAAATTTAAAAACATATAAAATACAATAAATATAATTTAAAAACTATTAAATAAACCTATCCTGCGCTAAAACCAAAATTTAAAAACCCAATTTAAAACTATCTAAAAGTCCCCATGGGAGGTTAGGCTCAATGCCCTCTTCCAAGGGAGGTTTTTCCAAGGCTTTATAAAGTGGTACCAATATTTCCCGTGATTTGGATTCTCTCCTTCTGTTGATGCAGCCTAGGATTGCAATGGCTTTTTTTGGCTGCTCTCACACATTCCTGGTTCACATTTGAGATATTGTCCCCTAAAATTCCCAGATCCCTCTCACAGTTCCTGTTATTGAGCCAGGCTTCACCTGATCTGTACCTGTACATTTGGTATTTCTAGCCTCAGTGTAAGACTTCACTTTTCTCTACAATGAATTTCATTTTGTTAGATAGGTCCAGGGTTCAAGTCTATCTAGATCCATCTGGACCTTGAGCCTTTCTTCTGGGGTATTGGCTATTCCTGCCAGTTTAGTATCATCCGTAAATTTATAAATTCTATATAGCGGTTCACTACCTAAAACCTTCTGGTTCTTCTGCAAGGAATGCATTTTTCTCAGGTTTAACTACGAGGATCATGGAATAAATTTCAGCCACAATATCTGCTAGTCTATTTGGCCTATAATTGCTAGACTCCTTCTTATTCCACTTTTTAGATATATAAAATGCTACTATTGCCAACTTCAATCTGACTGGATAGAGCAGGCATTATTTACATGTAGAAATGAAGATGCTAATAGAGGCCCCAACAACCAAGTGATATTTTTGATCACTTAAATAGTTGGTAGAATGTCTTCTCCAGGGAATGTATTGCTTGCATTTCAGGCCTTTTATGATTAATCTCAACGTGAACATAATGAGGTAAAATATTGACCATTTTTGCTAATATGGAGAAAAGCAGCTCTTGAATTCCATGGAGAAGACATGATTGCATCTATTGCTCACCCACCACCACCCACCCCTCACTTTGCCATATGGAGAAAAACACACACAAACCTGTGGAACTTTGTAGGTGCCTCCAAATGTTGACATCTGGATGGAGATGTCCCTGTAAGCTCCATCAAGAAGAGCCAGAAGGTTCTCCTTCCTTCCACAGCCGTAGTTGGGGACATTGGCTTCTCCAGTGGAGAGAATGTCCAGCAAGGCATCTGAAGTGCGGAAAGTGCTCCAATAGTTGTTATGGATGTTGTAGCCAAGTGTGAGGTTGTGCAGGAGCTGGGAATTCTTGTTGACCGTTTGGATGTTGAAAATGTATATTAAGCCATCTGGAAATTTATAAGCATTCCTATTGTAAAAAAAAATGTTATTATAATGGGCAGCAACAAATACTTTAAAAAAAATAATCCTCCAGAAGCCTCCTGAGCCTTAAGCCAACATTGATCCAAAAGCAATGATCAGTTACACAAATAAGGAAATGAAAATACAACTGATTCCACCACTACTTTAAATAAAATTCATTATTCAAATGATAAATTAAAGATTGATCTGAGAGAGCAAAAATTATCTGCAGTCCTTTCAGCTTTTTTTTTCAGGCCTATTTTTGGATTTGAGTTTCTTTCACCAAACCAGACAAAAGAGAGGAGACTTCATAATAAAAATCATTCAAGAAATTAGACATCCTCCAATAAAGGAATAAATGAAAAATAAAAAACAGAAAAGAAGGAGAGTGTCAGAATGGAGGGAGGGCAACTCCATCACCCTGAATGACTTACAGATCAGGGAAAACAAACTGAAGAGAAGGAGCCACATTGAAAAACAACTTTGTATGCAATCTTTCCCTTCCATTGGTGACTATAGCAATGAGATGGTCTCCTGAGCTGTAAAAGCTCTCTGGTTGTTTTCCATCCTGGTACTCCAAACTCTTCGGGCATTTCATCCTCAGCTTCCCAGAGACTGGATGGATGAAAAGCAGCATCAGAAGCAGAAGCAGGAGGTCCATCATTCATGGGTTGAATCAATCAATCCCCTTCCTGTTTCTAAAGAAGAATTAGAAGGATTTAAAGGATTCTCACAAGGTGGAAAATGATCCAGTGTCTTTCCTGATTGAAACCCAGAGAAACACTCAGCTTCACCTGGAAAGGAGAGAGACGGACATTCAAGAGCACAGACCCTGCCTGTCCCTAACCTCCCTATTTCTCTGCCCAAAGTCTCCCCTGGAGGATTTGGCCAAAGAGCAGAGCTGAACCTTTGATCATAATTCCCCCTCTCAGGAGGGATCCCTGGAGAATTTAACCAGTTCTTGGACTCAAAGGTTGTTGGGAAATTCTCTGGAGGGAAATGAAAGGGAAATCATCCCCATGTGGCTCATGATAACAGGGGCAGAAATGGAATTAAATCCATCTTCTAGAATTGAGAGGTTTGGGGGTCTCCATGCTTGAAACTGGTCCCAGAGGGAATACACGGCACTTGTGGCTGAAGACAAAAAGAAATGTGACATTTATTGGCATTGTGGTTAAGGAGAAAATCCCAGAGCCCAGTTAATGCCATAGCATATCCCAGATCTGAAATAGCTGCCTGCTGAGTTAAAACCAAAGTTTATTTTGTTTGAAAGTTAATGCTCAAGGGCACCACCACAAAAGGGCTGATGAAATAGTGCAGGCAGTTTCTAAGAACAGAATGAATTTTAGTGAAAAATTAGTTATCAGACCTTTGCAGAGTTAAAAAAAAATCACACAAACACCCAGAGATGTAAGAAAAAAATGAGTGAAAATAGATGGAGAAATCAAGGCTGCTTCTTACCCTAAAGAAGAAAGGAAAGAAGGAAGGAAGGAAGGAAGGAAGGAAGGAAAGGAGGAAGGAAGGAGGGAGGGAGGGAGGGCGGTAGGGAGGGAGGGAAGGAAGGGGAGCTCAAGATCTTCATGTTGCAGATGAAAAAGCAGACTTCAAAATCCAACTTCCATCTTCAGAGACCTGGGAATGCAGAAGCCTATATCCCATGTTCCCCTGCCCCCCTTTCCCATGCAGAGGCCAGGCAAGGGGGCTCTTGCAGGGATGCCAGACAGGACTCTGCCCAGCCGAGTGGGGAGCCCCTCTTGGGAGAAGGAAGCTGGGGAGCCTTGTGTTGGGGAAGGGAAGCAGATCTGCAAAATCCCCCTCCAGGTTCCATCTTCTGAGTCCTGGGAAGGGGGGAGACCATATCCCATGTTACACTGCCACCCCTTTCCATGCATGGGGCACTCAGGGGAAAGCAAAGCCCAGACCCCTAGAGAAGGCCCAGGATGGCCAGGAAGGGGGAGTGAATCTGGGGCATTCCTGGGTAGAGACTAACCTGGTTTATGGGTCCCAGGGTTGAAGGTTGAGGGTTCCTCCAGCCTCGCTTGGGCTCCGTGTCTTTCCAGGAGAGGCTCCTGTGGGGGAGAAGCCATGCAGGGCTGGGTCTTCCAAGGGGGATCCGTTGTTGCCTGGGAGGAAAAGGCCTCACCCTGGAGGAGACCCTCTGTGACTCTGAGGAAGATGGGGGTCCCCTGTGGCCTCTCCAGAATGGTCTGAAGATGTTACCTACATTCTAAAAACAATGAATCCAGGGGTGGGTTTCTGCAGGTTCGCACCTACTCGCAAGAACCGGTTGGTGAAATTTAGGGAACCGGTGAGAGGGGGTTCCACCAGCGTACCTGGAAGTAAATCTTGCCTGCCGCTGCCAGTGACCCAACGGGAAGGAAAGGAAAGGAAGGAAAAAAGAAAGAAAGAAAGAAAGAAAGAAAGAAAGAAAGAAAGAAAGAAAGAAAGAAAGAAAGAAAGAAAGAATTTATCATCACAATTGAGTCCAAAATTTTGGTTGCTAAGCAAGAGCGTTGTTAAATGAGTTTCACCACATTTTAAAAGGTGGCCACTCCTACCCTGTCACATGACTGCCAAGCCACGCCCACAAAATAGGCCACACCTACAGAGTAGGTTCTAAAAAATTTGAAACCCACCCCTGCCAGGACCTTCCAGGAGAGCCTCCTTTATTTATTTTTATTTTATTAAATTTATACCCCGCCCTTCTCCTTGTTAGGACCCAGGGCGGCGCACAGGCATTATTTAAAAAACACAAAATACAATAAATATCAATTAAAATGTATTAAATTAATAAACCCGTGCTAAAACCCAATGTTAAAACCCTTACCAAATTGTAAATTTTTTTTCCTTAAAAAGTCAGAAACGGGGGGCTATCCTAGGCCGGCTTGTTGGAATAAATACGTCTTAAGACATTGGCGGAAGAGGCGGAGGTCCGAGATAGTATGAAGGTCGGGGGGTAGGTCATTCCAGAGGGCCGGGCCTGCCACAGAGAAGGCCCTTCCCCTGGGTGTCGCCAACCGGCATTGCCCCGCCGACGGCACCCAAAGAAGACCCTCTCTGTGGGAGCGGATCGGACGAAGGGATGTATGGGGCAGGAGGCGGTCTCGTATATAGCTAGGCCCCGAGCCATAGAGCGATTTAAAGATGGTCGTCAATACCTTGAAGCGCACTCGAAAGGCCACAGGCAGCCAGTGCAGCTCGCGCAGGAGAGGTGTTACGTGGGTTTGCCTTGAGGCACCCATAATCACCCCCGCGGCCACATTCTGTACTAACTGTAGCCTTCGAGTGCACCTCAAGGGGAGCCCCATGTAGAGAGCGTTACAGTAATCCAGCAGGGATGTCACAAGCGCTTGAGTGACTGTGCGAAGGGCTCCCCAGTCCAGTAAGGGGCGCAACTGGCTTATCAGGCGTACCTGATAGAACGCCCTCCTGGCCACGGCCGCCACATGGTCCTCCATGGACAGCCGGGAATCCAGAAGGACGCCCAAGTTGCGTGCCCTCTCCACGGGGGCCAGTTGTTCACCCCCAATGGCCAGTGTTGGACTTATCTGGCTGAACCGGGGTGCCGGAAACCACAGTCACTCGGTCTTGGACGGGTTGAGCTTGAGTTTGTTACTACCCATCCAGATCCGTACGGCCTCCAGACACCGGGACAGCACCTCGACGGCATCGTTGGGGTGGTTTGGGGTGGATATGTACAACTGAGTGTCATCAGCGTACAGATGGTATTCCACCCCAAAACCACGGATGATCTCACCCAGCGGCTTCATGTAGGTGTTGAACAGGAGTGGCGAGAGGACCGACCCCTGAGGAACCCCACATGTGAGGGGCCTCGGGGACGACCTCTGCCCTCCTGCCAACACCCATTGCGACCGACCAGAGATGTAGGACGAGAACCACCGCAAAACAGTGCCTCTCAGCCCCAACCCCCCCAATCGGTGCAATAAGATACCATGGTCGATGGTATCAAAAGCCGCTGAGAGATCTAATAGGACAAGGATAGAGGAACAACCTCTATCCCGTGCCCTCCAGAGATCATCCACCAACGCGACCAATGCCGTCTCAGTGCTGTGACCGGGCCAGAAGCCGGACTGGCGCGGGTCTAGATAATCAACTTCCTCCAGATGTCGGGGAAACTGTTGAGCCACCACACTCTCGACAACCTTCACTAAAAAGTGAAGGTTGGAGACGGGACGATAGTTCTCTAATAAAGCTGGGTCCAGGGATGGCTTCTTGAGGAGGGGCCTCACTACCGCCTCTTTCAAGACGGTAGGCAAGGACCCCTCACTCAGAGATGAATTCACAATACCCTGGAGCCAGCCTCGTGTCACCTCCCAGGATGCCAGTACAAGCCAGGAGGGGCATGGGTCCAATAAACATGTGGTGGCTCTAAGGTTCCTCCGCAACCTGTCCATATCCTCGGTAGTAACAAAGTCGAACTCCTCCCAAGGTGTTATCTCAAGACCAGCACCGGACACCTCGACCGGACCACTAGTGGAGGGCAGTTCGTTCCGAATCTGAGTGATTTTGTCCTGCAGAAAAACTCCAAATTCCTCTGCTCGACCCTGCAGAGGGGCTTCCCGTGGCTTCCCGCGGCTTCCCGCGGCTTCCCGCGGCTTCCCGCGGCCTCAAATCCCTTGGCTGCTTCTCTCCAGCTGTAACCACTGAGCCCCCTTGCTCCTCCTCTGAGCGTCCCTTTTTGGCCTCTGCTAATGGCATAGCTGTGCTGAGGATGATGGGAGCTGGAGTCCATGCGTTTAGTAGGTGCACATGGGAAGGCTTCTTGTGGCTGTTCATGCAGGAGAGGGATCCATAAACAGAACTTGGAAAAAGACTCTTGAAAGCAGCTGCCTCCATTGTTTCCTCCAATGCTTGGCAGGAGAGAGAGAGGGGGGTGGGGGAAGCCAACCACATTCTCCCTTTTTATTTGTTCGTACTTTTTCACTTTGATGGAGGAGACACACTCAGACTTTCTGCTGTGGTGAGCAACCCCAGTATCCTGAGGCCTGGCCTAACTGGGAACCAGCATCCAAAAACATCTGGGAGGCTCCAGGCAGGAGAAAGAGCCTCAAGGTCCCCAGTTGATCCTCTGAAGACACACGGAGAGATCTCTGCAAGGCTCCATCGAGCTTTGTCCAGGCATTGTGGGAAACCTCTGACCCCCTCCATCCACACAGGTTCACTTCTGCCTCTCTCCCAGCATCCCAGCTCTGTTGCCTGATGCCAAACCTGGAATCGGTTCACACAATGTTCTAAATCCCATTCACTTAGCCATAGTTTAGTCAAATGTATTGAGTGGCCTGTGGAAGACCCCGAATCCAAAGTGGATCCTATGACACGTTTTCCATCCTTTGTGCAAACAGACTGAATTGGCCACCAGCACACACCGGATTGGTGGTAAATGTAGGTGAGTTCACAGAACACCCTTAACCCAGGTTAATGAAAGAGAAGGGCTATTTAGGCAGTGTCTGCCAGGCCGAAATTGTCATGACTGCTCCTACCTCCATTCAAGAAAGAACACACTTAAGCATATTCAAAATGATTAAGGTTACTTTTACTGAATAAGGAAAAGACAGCAGCAAAGGTTAAGCCAGAAGTGGCTACTTTAGGCGCGAAGCATACATATCAAAGCATAAGCCAAACCCCAATCACCCATGACCCCCACCCCAATGTCCAATACAGTGTCTTCTTCGTTGTCAGATGGGTAACACGTCCAGAGCTGTCATCAGAATGGAATGTGATACCGTTACGCTTAGAGATATCACCTCCTAGCCCCATCCTCCTCCAGCACACTTAATAACAACATCCCCCCACCCTCCCCGTTTCTATGGCAGCCAAGCATGCAGGAAAGCGAAGGCTGACATCCGGCCGTCCTCCAGAAAGAAAGTGTTCAACCCTGTAAAAGAGACGAAAAAGACAAGACCACATAATAAGACACACAATGAAGACAAAATAGAGTTCAAGGCTTATTGGGATACTTGGCATAAAATTGTCTCAGTAACTTCGGGGCCTTAACGTGGCATTTATCAACCCATTCATTATGGGAGGTGGGGAAGTCCTTCCAAACTACTAGGTACTGTACTTTGTTCCTATGCATTCTGGAATCCAAAATGTCTCGAACCTCATAGTGTTGTTCCCCGTCAACCAACACAGACTTAGGAGAACCAGGGTATGGCTTGCGAAGATGTGAAAAGCGTTCAGGTTTCAATAGGTGGACATGGAAAATTGGGTAAAGGCGTCGATAGGATTTAGGAAGATCCAGCTTAACGGAAACAGAACTTATTATCTTGGTGATCGTAAAAGGACCTATAAACTTAGGACCTAACTTCTTGCATTTCTGAGGACTATCCAAATATTTAGTAGAAACATAAACTCGATCACCAACGTTGTACGTCGGAGGTACTGCTCATTTCTTATCTGCATACCGCTTATGCGATTCATGCGCATCATCCAAAGTTTTGCGGATAATAGGCCAAACAGCCGACAGCTTCCCAGTCCACTCTGAGAGGGAAAGAATCGTAGGAAGTTCATGAGGAAGCTCAGGGATGGGTACAAAGTCCTGACCATAAATTACTTTGAATGGGGTCATACCAGTACTACTATGAACTGAATTGTTATAAGCTACCTCAGCATGAATAAGGAGATCAGCCCAGTCATCCTGCTGGAAGTTTATAAAGCAGCGCAAATACTGCTCTAGAACCGAGTTAGCCCTCTCACAAGCCCCATTCGTCTGCGGGTGGTGGGAGGAGCTTAAGCCCTGGGCGGAGCCAGTGTCAAAAATTCCTTCCAAAATTTCAAAGTGAACTGAACGCCTCGATCAGAGATGATGCGCTTCGGAACACCATGCAAGCGATAAATATGAGTCAGAAATAGTTTTGCCAAAGTCTTAGCCGATGGTATCTTTGAACATGGTACAAAGTGAACTTGCTTGGAGAATAAATCTGTAACAACCCATATAACCGTAAAACCTTGGCTATTTGGAAGGTCAACAATAAAGTCCATAGATATCTCCTTCCAAGGAGCCTCCGGCCGCGCTATGGATTGGAGAAGACCGTGAGGTTTGCCGGGAGGACGTTTCGAAGCGGCACATGTTGGGCAACTAGCGATATAAGATTCAATGTCCTTTTTCAGCGAGGGCCACCAGAACTGGCGTTTAACCAAATGCATAGTCTTTACAAATCCGAAATGACCAGCCAATCTGGAATCATGTGCCCTCTGTAGGACAAATGGCCGAAGCGTTGCAGGTACATAAATTTTGGATCCAATCCAAGGTAGATCATCCCTTAGGGTACAATCGGCAGAGTGGGCGGAGTACCATTCATCGGTGAGAAGTTCAATCTTAATTCTAGAGACCAATTCAGGTGGGGGGTCGGTTTGCAGGACGGAATGACTCCTGGTGATCACCGGGTTAGCCATGCTATATAGGGGAAGAACCGGCTGAACCACCGAAAGTTTAGAAGTGTCATATTGAGGAAGTCTGGATAAGGCGTCAGTCATAAAGTTTTTACCCCCGGGGATATATTTCAAAGTAAAGTTGAAACGATTGAAGTATTGAGACCAGCGTACTTGCTTCGGAGATAGTTTACGAGAAGTTGTGAGGTACTCCAAATTCTTGTGATCAGTCCAGACCTCAAATGGGTGAGGGGCATCTTCCAGAAAATGTCGCCAAGACATGAGTGCCCAACGAACAGCAAACACTTCCTTCTCCCAGATTGCCCATCTCCTCTCGGTATCGGATAACTTACGAGAGGTGTAAGCGCAGGGTTGTAGTAGACCTTGCTGGTTATATTGTAACAAGACAGCTCCCACAGCCACGTCGCTAGCATCTGCTTGGATGACGAAAGGAGTATTAACATCTGGGTGTTTAAGCACAGGTTCTGCTGCAAATAAGGGCTTCAATTTTTCAAAAGCGGCCTGGCACTCCATAGTCCAGTTGAGGGGAGAACTTGGCCGAGGCTTACTTTCTCCATTGGTTTTGAGCAGGTTTGTGATAGGCAGAGCGATACTAGCAAAAGAAGGTATAAATTGGCGGTAAAAGTTAGCAAAACCTAAAAAACTTTGTAATTGTTTTCGGGTACGAGGAGGGGCCCACTCTGTTACATCTTTGACTTTTCCGGGATCCATCTCAATACCCTCTGCTGAGATATGATATCCCAGATAGTCTATTTTATCTTGATTAAATTCACACTTAGAAAGTTTAGCGTAAAGTTCGGCTGCTCTTAGTTTATTCAAAACAGAGCGGACTAGTTTTACGTGTTCCTCACGTGTCTCTGTGTATATGACGATATCATCAAGATAAACGATAACGCCCTTGTACAGGTGCTCATGCAATACTTCGTTGATTAGTTGCATAAAAACCGACGGCGCCCCCTGTAGGCCAAAGGGCAACACTTTAAACTGAAAGCACCCTAAAGGGCAGTTAAATGCAGTCTTCCACTCATCACCTTCCTTAATCCTTATCCTGTAATAAGCTTCTCTGAGGTCAAGTTTAGTGAAGATTTTGCCTGTGGCCAAATGCGCTAACATGTCCTTCATGAGAGGTAAGGGGTAGATGTTGTGTTCGCATATAGTGTTCAAAAATCTGTAGTCAGTTACAAGATGAAGAGAACCATCTTTTTTCTCTCTAAACATCACAGGGGCTGCTACCCGTGGTCTAGCAGGTTCAATGAAACCCCTTTCCAGGTTTTTATCAATAAATTTGCGAAGTTCAACCATTTCACGAGGTGTCATAGAGTAAATACGTGGTTTGGGAAGTTGTACCCCAGGGAGGAAATCAATAGAACAGTCAGTGTCCCAGTGGGGGGGAAGTGTGTCAGAAGATTTTTCACTAAAAAGGTCTTTCAGGTCCCAGTATTCCTTAGGAATTTTTTCTTCCCCTGGTATAACTTCCAATATGGGAACAATTTGGCTTGTGTTGACAGGTTCCTGGATAGGTAGTGGTTTATCTAGAGAATGTATGGTGGGGCATTGCGGAACTGGTTCCGCTTTCGGGTCAGGTGGCATAGGTGAAGGGATGCGAACCCAACCTTCTTTCCAGTCAATTAGTGGATTCCATTTCCGTAGCCAGTTCAAGCCCAATATGACTGGGTTATCAGCAATCGGGGCAACAATAAAGTTAATGAATTCCTGATGGTGGTCGCCAATAGACATCTGAATTGGTTCTGTTACAAACTGTGCTGGGTTACCACCCGCTACGGTACCGTCCATTTGGCAGAAAGCTATGGGAACTTTTAGATTCTTTAGATGAAAACCCATATGCTATACTAAATTTTGGCTGATAAGGCATCGTGAACAACCAGAATCTAAAAGTGCAAGTACTTTACAATTGCGGCCACTAGAGGGAGCCAAAAGATGCAAAGGAATATTAAGGGGCCCTGAGAGGGGACTCACCCAATTCTCGTCATTTGAGTCCGTATCCTTCTCCCAGTCGTCCGGCTCCCTCTGCTGGTGATGATCGGTGGTGAGATCCAGGAGCTCAGCTCCGCGCATCGCTTGCTTCACACGCATGCTCGGGGTTTTCGCGCGTTTTTTCACTTCCGTGGACAGCTGCAGGCGGGGTGTTTCTTTCACTTTGCAATCATTCGCCCAATGTCCCTCCCTTCCACAGCGGAAGCAAGCATTTGATCGGGAAGAAATCAGTTTTCCCTTTCTAATTCCCTTCTGGTAATCATGACCAAAACTGGGGGGGGGGGGATTCTTTCTTCCTTTCCCTTTCGATCTCAGGCAGTGCATTGTTACGCAGCAGATCTATCTCAACATCAGCGTATTAACTTCTGTTAATACAGCTTTGATACAAAGTGGGGTTCAGGCCTTCAGTATATTCATCAATAAGGGCTTCAATGCTCCACCCCCTCATATAACATGCAAGCTCACGAAAACGTTGACTATAATCTTGAACTGGTCTGTTTCCCTGGCGTAAACTTCTGGCTTTCTGTCATGACTGCTTCTACCTCCATTCAAGAAAGAACACACTTAAGCATATTCCAAATGATTAAGGTTACTTTTACTGAATAAGGAAAGGACAGCAGCAAAGGTTAAGCCAGAAGTGGCTACTTTAGGCGCGAAGCATACATATCAAAGCATAAGCCAAACCCCAATCACCCATGACCCCCACCCCAATGTCCAATACAGTGTCTTCCACGTTGTCAGATGGGTAACACGTCCAGAACTGTCATCAGAATGGAATGTGATATCGTTAAGCTTAGCGATATCACCACCTAGCCCCATCTTCCTCCAGCACCCTTACTAACAACATCCCCCCACCCTCCTCGTTTCTATGGCAGCCAAGCATGCAGGAAAGCGAAGGCTGACAAGGGGCATCCAAGGGCCCAGAAGGAAACCAGAGTTTGGGAAGATGAATAATAACAGATTTGGAAGGGACCTTGGAGGTCATCTAGTCCAACCCCCCAAGCAAGAGACACGTTCTTGACAAATGGAAGTCCAGTCTTAGCCTCTTTGCCTCTCTTGACCCCAACATCCTCCCCTCACCCCCTCTCACCTTTTCCTCTCGGATCCTCACCCCCAAAGTGCCCGGAGGATCCTGTTTGTGACATTCCCTCCCGCAGCTCCCACTTAGCGGATCAAACCCCAGCCAGGCAGCCTCACTCCAGGACCCCTCCCGAAATCCGCCCCAGGTGGGGAGGGGGCTTCTCGAGGGACGGCTGGTTTGGGAAGTTCGGAAGGGTTTCAACTCGGACGAAGAGGCCAGCTGGACAGTCCCAGAGGGCCCCTTCAGCTCCGCCTGGCTGGCTGCCTCCGCAAATGGCGTGGCCGAAGTCTGAAGGGCGCTGGAACTGGAGCATCTCCGGTGCTGTGAGTCCTTTTGGGGAGGGGGGTGGGGCGGAGACCTCCGGCTAACGGTGTGAGAGAGCGCCCCCTGTGGGCAGGGCGAGGCAGCGCTCTGGCTGGACCGGAGGGGGAGGGGCCCCGGGGCTCCTCTCGAGGGGGGGAGTTTCGGGGGCGTCGGGCAGAGTGGAGGAAAGGGAGGGGCTGGGATTCTGAGAGCTTTCCTTTGGGGGGAGGGAGGGGGAGGGAGGGGCTCCCCTGCTGGCTGCCTTTCCCGCAGCGCTCATCCTCCCATCCAGGGGAGACCCTCCGCATCCCTGCTGAGCACCAGGCGAGCTGCCAGCCGAGCCCTTGAAGCCACCGCGGGAGAATGGAGGCTCTTTGGCCCCTGGAACTGGCTTCTCTCACGGCTCCTCTGCCGCCTTCCTCAGGCGCTTGGCCGGATCCTCACCCGCTGCTCTCCCTTTCCCTCCCGTTCTCTCTCCGGCTTTGAGCCCCCCAACCGCTCTCCTTCGCCCACAGGCAACGCCCCCCCAAAAGCAGCGCCCCAGAATCAGCCTGGGAAGGTCCGGACAGGGAGGACCCGCCCCCTCCTCCCCCGCAGCTCCGCTCCCCTCAGGCCCGCTGCGCTCCCACCGGTGCCCTGGCGAGTCTCCCGGCCAGCCCCGAGGAGGCTCCTGTGGGGACAGGCGATGAGTGGAAAGGGGCTCAGGGCAGGGGAGGGTCTCACATGCTGTTGCTACCGGTTCTGTGGGCATGGCTAGTGGGGAGCATGTGACTGAGTGGGTGTGGCCAATTCTTTTGAAAAGTTTTGATTTTATTTTTCCATAACCACTTAATCTTAGAGTGGGTCATCTGGATACAGCCTTTGTGTCATCATATTTACCAGTGACATCATTTTAATCTATTTTTATCTTGTTTTTAGCTTTGCATTTCAATTACCTTTTAATTCAACTCCTCCCTTATAATTCTGCCTTCTTTCCCACATTATTCTATTTTCTGTTTCTTTTTGTCCAATTTTATTTTCTCTCCATTGATAAAAACATCCCCATGTCTTATAATACTCTGATTCTTCCTTCTCTTTGATTGCCAACGTTAATCTGTTCATTTCTGCACAACCTGAAATGAACTTGGTTTAATTCATTTTAATATTGTAATTGTTTGTGGTTTTATTGTATTTTTAATTTCGCTGTGCCCCTTCGGGGAGAGAGAGCGGGTTATAAATTAAAATGATGATGATGATGATGATGATGATGATGATGATGATGATGATGATGATGATGATTATTCTAATGTTTTTTTAATTACCTCTCCCCCTGATTGAATTTTTTTCCATTTTCCAATTTTGTGCAAATGCAGGGGAAGAGCCCTGAGAGGCTTTGGCAGTGAGAGAGAAAGACTTCAAAGTCAGTGGGTGGAGCTGGTGTGTGGCTGGTGTGCTTTTTTCTGACTTTTCCCGGGTGCAAAATGCTTTCAAAAATAAAGTTTTAGGTTTGTTTGTGGGGGGTTCTAAAGGGGTAAGGGTGTGAGTGAGAGAAAATATTTGAAACCCACCCCTGAACCCAACCCTGCCAGCTGGACTCGGGTGCAACCTGGGATGCCAGGAGTTTAAAGGAGAAAATGAAAGGGGCCCCTGAGATGCCTCTTCAGCCTAATAGCCCCAAACAGAAGTTATATGCATCGTTGTTTACAAGCCTGGAGGTGAAATGGGCATCAGAGACACCCTGAGCAGGGCTACGTCAGATCAGGGGGCGCCTGGAGGGGAGCATGGGCATCGGAGGGTTTCTTGGTTGCAACAGGAACAAACCTTCTTGGCCAAAGTCAGTCAAGCAGACGAGCTTCAATGTCTCAGATCAGGGGCTACGTCAGCTCAGGAAGCCCCCAGACCCTGATGCATCTTTTACAGGCGTTGAAGGCCTTCCTTCTGAGTGGGGGGCCGGATAAGGACGAGGAGGAGGGTCCTGCAATCGTGAGGGAATGTTGGTCCTTCAGAGACGAGATCCACGTACAAAATGGCATCCTGTACGAAGGTCCAAGAGTCACAGAGCCAAAGTCTCTGAGAGCAGAGATGTCCTTGCGCAGACACTGAAGCCCCACTGGGGGAGAGCCATGCTCCAGAGAAGCCCCTGACCCTCTTCACTGCCCTAACATGCAAGGCGAAACCAAAGACTTTGGGAGCAATTGTCCCACTTGCAATGAATGGGAACCTTTGCAACAAAAGGAAGCCCTGAGATGCCACACGAGACACCCTCCCGTCCTTGGCAGTTCATCAGAGTGGATTTGTTCAACCATGCAGGGTAGGAAGTTGGCACCCACCCCTCTCCTAGAAAAATGAAACATTTTAGGGAATATTGAAAAGGCAGAATATTATTTTTCCCTCAATGAAAAAAAGAGAGAGGAGTGTTTTAAAGACAAAGCAGCTCCCTTCCCCCTCACCTTTCTCAATGGGCCATTAAGGCCTAGTCTATTCTACATAACAAAGATCCACCTCCTTCAGGCAGAGCCATAGTAGGAATTGCCCAAAGCCCTTTCATTACATCATCACCCAGCAAGGCTCAACCAAGCTTGGGACTCAGGACAGCTTACAGAGTGGCCACTGCAGGGCCCCATGGGAGCCTGACAACCAGTCAGAGATCCAAAAGCCCAGAGGGGGAATAAAACTCAGGCAGCCTCAGCCTCTCTTCCCTTTTTCCTTCTTCACCCAACATCATCAGGGCAGGGGATCCTGTCCGCCATTAAGAACCACCTTTCCCAGCGGCCTCCATGTTTCCAGTCTCTTTTCCCCCACTTGCAACTGAACCCAGATGGACGTTTCTCCCAACAGCAGGAAAAGAGGACCTGATATTAGTGGATCTTCATTCAGACTTCTGGGAAATTGAACTTCTGCCTGACTTGCCTGCTGGATCTACTATTAGGACGGGGGGGGGGTGTCAAACTCAAGGCCGACAGGCCGGATCCAGTCCAGGGGGTGCTTAGATCTTCCCTGGGGAGGGAGGGGGGCTGGAAACAGCAAAGGACCAGTGAAAACGGAGGTTGGGGATGGGGGGTATGTGGCCCCAGATGCCCCATTTCCTCTGGCCGAGGGCAGAGCCTTAACCTGTGGGATGTGTTGGTGCTGGTTCTCATCTGAAAGTTCACAATGTTGTTTGGTTAACCTGAAAAGGAGAAGATGCTACAGGTGTTATGTCGACCTTCCATGCAGCTCCATCATTCCTCTCTGTTGCAGCTGTTTCCTGCATCACATTCACCTCCATTGTTCCCATGATGCATTTCCGGTTCTTCTTGTCGTATTCCCTCTCCAATCAGAGGGCTTCTGCACAGGGATGGCTTGTGGTGTGTTTTACTTCCTTCACGTGGAACAGAGCAGGAAGGGCCAGGGCAGAAACCGAGCTGGGAAACCCTGCAAGGAGAAGCTCAAAAACCTCTTGACAATTGGTAGAGAAACCGAAGTCTCCTTCGTCAGGGAAGGAAGTTTAGGAAAAACAGGAAAGGAGGTTTCAGGGCTGAATCAGCCTCAACCAGGGTTTCTCAACCCTGGAGACTTTTAGATGGGTGGACTCCAACTCCCAGAATTCCCCACACAGCTGAACTTAAGAATCAGGGGAGCAAATGGGGGTTGACTGCACAGAACACAATTTCCTCTGCAGTCTAAAAGTTTTGAGGGTCGTTCAGAGGGGTTGAAACAGCTGCCTCAAACCTCTGCCTCTGCCCCCATTTTGCTCCTTCAACTTCATTCCATGCAAGAAAAGTCCCCATTTCTGAACCTTCCCTCTCTAGAGGTGCCAAAGGGATTGAGAAAGAACATGGATGGTGTTAGATTCTCGGCAGAGAGAGAGAGAGTCCAGACCGGTAAGATTAAAAGCTCTTTATTCGGAACAGCAACTGTTGCTAAAAAGTGACTATTTTAAAAAGGTTGCACGCCTTCTGCCCTACAGCTCCTTTTATGGAGAGCTGCTAGGCAGCCGGCCAATCAGCGCGTCAGACGCCCTCGGCCACAGCCAGCCGCGCCTAAGCCAATCAGACGGCTGGCTGTTGCCGGGGCTTTTTGAATGCCCGTCAGGATGCAACACTCCTTTCCCCCCAGCGAGCACGCACGCGGTCCCTAGCACACGTACTTGCTGAGGTAGGTGGGGCTGCGTCTACTCCGCCCCGAGCGCCTCAATGTCTCTGCCGGGGCCGATGGAGGAGGACGAACTGTGTCGTCATGGTCTGTGATGTCGCCGCGTGCCACTGGAGACGGCGGTGCAACGTCCGGGGGCGCGTTCTGTGGGTTGGCATCGTACTCCAGTCCCTTGGGTGTTGGGCCCAGATCGGCCGGGTCCGGACATGGATCGGACCGTCGTCGTTGCGCACTTGGGGTGTGCTGTGTGTCAGGTTGTGGATGTTCCAGGGACGACGGTTCCGGCATAAGCAGACCCGGAAACTGTTCAGGGGTGGAGTGGTCGGAGAAGGTGGTAGATGGCCAGGATGGTGCGGTGATGGGCCAGTCGTCTCGCTGGGTTGAGGCCTCGACGGTCGGCAGGTCTGGAGGCCGTGATGGCGCCGGCAGGGCTGAAAACGGAGGGCGGCGCCTCAATTGATCCAAGTGGCGCCGCCACTCGGATCCATCCGGTCATCCAACCCTGTAGGAACAGGGGCCCGTTAGTTCGCGGACGACAGCGGGTACCCACCGCGGATCCCCAGCGAAGTTCCTGGCAAAAACTGTGTCGCCGACGGAGAAACGGCGGGGAGAGGGGACCCCCAGTTTGCACGGCTGCACCTTATTGTACTGGGGGTGCAGCCTGTCAAATTTGGTCCGCAGGCGGCGGCCCATCAGCAGCTCCGTGGGGCTCTTCCCTGTCGCCTGGCAAGGCGTAGAGTGCTGTCCCATGAGGTAAGCATCTACCCTTGACTGCCAATCCCCTCTATCCATCCTCCCGAGGGCCTCCTTGGCCGAGCGGACGGCTCTTTCCGCCTGGCCGTTTGCGGCAGGGTGGTAGGGGGCCGTTGGCGTGTGCCGGATCCCCTGGGAGGCCAGGAATTCCTGGAAAATGGCAGAGTGAAATTGGGGCCCGTTGTCGGAGACCAGGGAGTCCGGCAACCCGTGCGTAGCGAAAAGGCGCCGGAGCGCGCGCACGGTGCTCTCGGCCGTGGTCGAGGCCATCAGGATGACCTCGGTCCAGCGAGAGTAAGCGTCTACCACCACCATGAAGGTCTGGCCGTGGAAGGGGCCGGCGAAGTCAATGTGAACCCTGGACCACGGTGACCTAGGGGCGTCCCAATCCCGATGGGGAGCGGAGGGGGGAGCGGGGCAAGAGGTCTGGCACGCCTGGCAAGCACCCACCCAGGCGGCCACCTCGTCGTCCATGCGCGGCCACCAGACATAACTCCTGGCCAACGCCTTCATGCGAGCTATGCCCGGGTGGGTGGCATGGAGGGAGTTGAGTGCCTGGTGGCGGAGGGGCGGGGGAACGATGACCCGGTCTCCCCATAGCAAGCACCCGCTGTGGAGCGACAGCTCCAATTGGCGGGACTTGAAAGGCCGATACGCGTCCGGCAGCGAGCCCGAGGGCCACCCTCGGAGGACCCAGGTGGAGACCTGGGACAGGACAGGGTCGGCCTTGGTCTGCGCAGCGACATCGGACGAGGTGAGGGGCAATTCCGAATCGGCCACAGACAGGACGGACAGGGCCGGCACCGGCGCCTGATCCGTCCGGGGGAGGGGACAATGACTGAGGGCGTCAGCGTGCCCCAGCGGTTTCCCCGGACGGTAGAACAGCGTGTAATCGTACGCTGTTAGAAACTCCATCCACCTGGTCATCCTGGGAGAGAGAATGGGAGGGGTAGGCCGGTCACCGGCCAGAAGCTCAAGGAGCGGCTTGTGGTCGGTGAAAACGGAGAAGTGGCGGCCGTACAGGTACTCGTGGAATTTTTTAATCCCGGACACTACAGCCAGGGCCTCCTTGTCAATCTGACTGTAGTTGCGCTCCGTAGGAGACAGAGTCCGGGAGTAAAAGGCAATGGGGGCCTCCGAGCCGTCGAGGCGGATGTGGCTCAGGACGGCCCCCACCCCAAAGGGGGAGGCGTTGGATGCCAACACCAAGGGCGGTCAGAATACTGAACCAGCACGGCCTTAGACGTTAGCATGTCTTTAATGGCCGCGAATGCCTGCGCCTCTCGGCTGCCCCAGCGCCAGGCCGCCGAGCGATCGAGCAATCGGTGGAGCGGCTCGGCTAGTGACGCCTTATGCGGGATAAAGGGAGCGTAAAAATTGAGCAGGCCGAGGAATGCCTGCAGCTCCTGTTTGGAGGCAGGGGTGGGGGCGTCGTGGATTGCCTCGATCTTGGAGGGGGTGGGGTGAATGCCCTGGGCATCAACCATGAACCCCAGAAATTCAACCCTCGGCTCCGCAAATTTGCACTTACTGAGTTTCAATTTAAAACCCGCGCCCCTGAAGATGGTGAGGACCTTCCGGAGTACTTTGGCGAGGTCTGATGTGCTGGCGGCGGCTATCAAGACGTCGTCAAAATATGGAACAACCCCCGGAAGCCCATGGAGCAGCCGCTCCATGAGGCTCTGGAAGATCCCCGGGGCGACGGAAACACCAAATTGGAGGCGACGACAGCGAAAAGCTCCTCGGTGGGTGACAATGGTCTGCGCTTCAGCCGCCTCGTCGTCCACCGGAAGCTGCTGGTAGGCCTGCGCCATATCCAGCTTTGCGAAGATGCAACCCTGTCCCAAGGAGTGTAGCAGGTGTTGCACCACCGGAACCGGATATGGGTTCGCCTGAAGCCCGCGGTTGATCGTCGACTTGTAATCGGCGCAGATGCATATGGAACCGTCGGGCTTGATGGGAACTACGATGGGGGTCTCCCACTTCGCCTGGTCGACCGGCTCCAGTACGCCCTGCGCCACTAGGCGATCAAGTTCCGCGTCAACCCTCGGCTTCAGTGCAAAAGGCAGCCTGCGGGCCTTGAGCCGAATTGGAGCAACCTGAGGGTCTAGGTTAAGGGAAACCGGGGAGCCCCTGTAAGTGCCCAGAGTGCCGTCGAAAACGTCGGGGAAGTCCGCCAGGACCGCATCCACCAGCGAGGCGGTTGGCACCCGGTGCACACGCTGGACCGAGAGACCCAGGGCAGCGAACCAGTCTAAACCTATGAGGGCGGTCAGGGGGCGCTTGACGACCAGGATGGGCAGGAACCCGGTGAAGCGACCATAGGGGACATGGGCGCGGAGTTGGCCCAGCACGTCGATGGGGTTGCCCTGGTAGTCCTTTAACAGAGTCCCAGGCTGTGACAGATCGGCAAGATTAAAAGCTCTTTATTCGGAACAGCAACTGTTGCTAAAAAGTGACTATTTTAAAAAGGTTGCACGCCTTCTGCCCTACAGCTCCTTTTATGGAGAGCTGCTAGGCAGCCGGCCAATCAGCGCGTCAGACGCCCTCGGCCACAGCCAGCCGCGCCTAAGCCAATCAGACGGCTGGCTGTTGCCGGGGCTTTTTGAATGCCCGTCAGGATGCAACAGATGGGCTTCCTGCACACACACACACCACTTTGGCAGTGCTGACTTCTATGTAGAGCAGTATTTCCCAGTCTTGGAATCTTTAAGATAGGTGAACTTCAACTCCCAGAATTCCCCAGGCCTTAATCTTTGCTGGCTGTGGGATTCTGGGAGTTGAAGTCCAGCCATCTTGAAGTTGCCACGGTCGAGACCCCCTGAGCCAGGTGTGTGTGTGTGTGTGTGTGTGTGTGTGTGTGTGTGTGTGAACTGAGGTGAGTTAAAGGTGATTAAAACAAGCAATTTAACACTGATGGGGCCACAATACAAAAAGTGGGCTTCCTTTGTGTGAGGATGGAACACAAAGAAAAAACTAATAATAATAGCAATAAAGGTAAAGCAGAATACTTGACTCTTCTGGGATTATTTTTTCAGGAATGTAATTTAATCTATTTAATTTAACACGTTTCAAGGAACCTAATTGGGGTTGGGGTGATATGTACAAAGCTTTCTTCAGAAGAAAGATTTCCTGTGTCTATTTCCCTTTTCTAAAACTTATCTCAGTGTATTCAGAAGCCATAATTGACCCTTCACTGGTTTAATAAGAGCGATGGGGAAAGTGGAGTTTAAGAGACAATGAATTAGGGAGCCGTCTTTTGATCCAAACATTCAGACGGTTGCAGGTTTCCACCTGCTGCAAAATGGGAGAAGCAGTTTCTGCTTTTGGCCTCATCCTTCATGATTGCCCTTCCTTTGATGGGAAGGGATCCAGGCAGCCCTGATCTTCAGGAGGGGGGGAGGGGGAGAGTCCAAAGTCTGAATTTACTCTTTGACACTTTTTGCCTGAAGCCAAGTTCTCCAGCAGGAAAAGTTTCCATTCAGAGTCAGTGGGAGGAGAAGCTGCCCCGGATTCCCTGAGTCTCTGCCCAGAGTCTCCCCTGGAGGATTTGGCCAAAGAGCAGAGCAAAACTTTTCTCATAATTCTCCAACTAGTTTTTGCACTCAAAGTTTGTTGGCCGTTTCTCTGGAGGGAAATGAAAGGGAAATAATGCCCACGTGGCTCATAATGATAGAGGCAGAGATTGAATTAAATCTGTCATCTACTTTTGAGAAGTTTCGCATCTCCATCCATGAAATTGGCCCAGAGGGAATACAGGGCACCTGTGGCTGAAGAAAAAGAAATCTGACATTTGTTGGCACAGCAGTTAAAGAGAAAATCCCAGGGGTCAGTTAATGCCCAAACATGTCACAGATCTGAAATCGCTCTCTCTTATTTCAGGGAGCAGAATAAATTTACTTTACTTTGAAAGTTAATGCTCAAGGGCATTGCCACAAAACAGCTGATGCAATAGTGTGGCTGTTCTCCAAGAACACAACCAGGCTCAGTCAAAACGTGTCATCAGAACTTTGTGTAGTTAAACAAAAACCACACATACACAGAGGGAGAGGGGAGTGTTTCTGTGTCTTTGGAAGGAAGTTCTTGTTTACAAGCTAACTTTTAGCTCTGCAGAGGAACTGGAGCAGGTGTTACACCTCTCCCCTATAATTTTGGAAGCCCTGGGGATTTCCTCCTCCCTCTTTTCTCTCCAAGAAGTTTTCTGTCACCTTGGAAACAGCATCCTGAATGAGAAATGTAATGCAAAGTTAAAATGCAGTTGTAGAAGGGAAAAAAATAATTTTAAAAATCTGCTAAAAAAATAAAATAAAATGCTGCCCTCATTCTAAACAATAACTGGCTTGGCCTGAGATGGAGACTTTGTGTGTCTCTGCACACTCTGGCCTTCCTGCTCTCCTGCTCCTTTCCCACTTGGGAGGCTTCTTTCCAAATGTGACAAATCAGTCCAGCGAGATTCATCTGAGTCCATTTGCAGACAGACAGTGAAAAAATCCTTATTTTAATCCATCTTGACTCAGGCAGCCTCAAAATCCAAGGTCTCAATGGAGTCTTTCTCATGGTATGAGAAATCCATCCCAAATTCCGAGATGCATCCCCTCCCTCCCTCCCTCCCTTCATCAAAGTCATGGATTCAAATGAGGGTGAATCCAACACACAGAGTAGAACAGGGGGACCAGATTGAATAACTGATGGCCAGTCCATTTCCTTCAGGTGGTGAAGATCTGGGCCAGCATGGAATGGTCCCCCTGTTGAGGTTGTGGGATCTTCACACCTGGAGGTTCCTGAGAAGGGGATGTAGACAGAGGCTTCTCATGGATGGATTGGATGGTTTCCCTGCATAAGGCAGAGGGTTGGTCTGGATGATTTTGCACTCCATTCCAAGTCTATTCTTCCATTTGTCCCCAGTAGCCCTGACTATGTCTATTTCTCTATTTCACAATTAATTTGTCTATTTATACACACCCAAACACTTTTTATTTGAAAGATTAACTTTTTAATAGTTGAACATCTAGTACCTGTCAAGAAAATCATCATTTTCTTCTTTAGTCCATTTAGCTTCTGCCAGATTCCAGAATGACTCCAGATGACAGTATAACACACAAAATCCAAATGCAATTCCAATCAGAAAAGGAAGAATAAAAGAAGAAGAAGCTAAAAAAGAAGTAGATGGTGAATCCACTAGCAGTGAATAGGTTAAACACTGCATGATTCACTGGGTGAGGAATGTTGGTCATAATATTGGAGCACATTGTAGTAATGTGGACTCCATTAAAATTTAGAATAGCCAAATAATAGAGTTGGAAGGAACTTTGGAGGTCTTCTAGTCCAACCTGCTTCTCAAGCTGGAAGTACTAAACAATTTCAGAGAAAAGCTTCTCCAATCTCTTCTGGAAAACCTCCCTCAATGGAGCAGCCACAAATTTCAGGATGCAAACTCTTCCACTGATGAATAGTTTTTCTCTGTCACGGAATTTCTCCTGGCTCCTCAGTTGGATCTCTCTTCGCTGAGCTCTCATCCGCTGCTCCTTTTTCCTGCCTTCAGGGGCTCTGGAGGATAAATGGAGCCCGCTCTTCTCCGGGACAGCCGGTCAAGTGTTGAACGAGGTCATCCCAAACCCTGCAGCCCTTCTCTTCCTTAGACCGGACATGCTCCGTCCCTTAATCCAGGGGTCCCGTAACCTCCAGTCCCTGGACAGGCATCAGCCAGCAAGCCTGCCCCACCTCAACCCACGACCCCTCCCATCCTCTCTGGTCAGTGGGAAAACCTCTCTCCACGGATCCGGTCCCTGGGGCCCAAGAGGGGGGCGGGGGCTGCCTTAATGGACCATCATCATCTGGTTCAGCCTCCAGATCCCCCCCCCTTTTCTTGCTCCTCTGCCCACTGAGGGACTGAGGCCAAGGGGGTTGGGGAGAGCTGACAGCGGACCCCCCCAAAAAAGCAGCCCGAAGGTCCCATATCAGACCTATCAGGCTCGCAAGAGGTGCGAAGGGTGGCTTGGAGATCCGGTAGTGGCAGCGGTGGGAGCCCCACCTCACCCGCCCGGATGTCGTTACTTCGTGGTTTTTACTCACTGCATTTTCAGCCCTGCCACCTTGCCTGACGCGGCTGCTACGGCTTCGCCTTCGTCATGGGCTGCAGGAGGAGGAGGAGGGCGCCCGTCTCCCCCTTTGGGAAGCGGGCTCAATTTCACTGTGCTGCTGCAAATGAACCTGGAGGACGGCTGCTTCGGGCGGCTTTTTTAGTCCCACAAACGCTGGCGAGAAAGGCGACGGAGCTGGGCTGGGAGAAAGAGAGAGCGAAAGAGAGAAATAGAGGGAGAACGAGAGGGAAGGAAAGAGAGAAAGGAGGAGGAAGGCGGGAAGAGAAATAGGGAGGGAGAGAGAGAAAGACGGAGAGAAGGGAGGGAAAGAGAAAGCAGAGGCGTAGCGTGGGGGGTGCAGGGGGGGCCGGCCGCACCGGGCGCAACATCTGGGGGGGCGCGCTCGCACTCGTAGCTCTCTGCCCCTGCCTGGCTCACTCACTCTCTCTGCAGTGCTGGCTGTGCGAATCCGATCCGAGCCGCCGGGTCGCCGCCCACTGTGGGGGGGGGGGTGCCCTGACGCAAGGGGTCCCCAAACTTGGCAACTTGAAGACTTGTGGACTCAACTCCCAGAATTCTCCAGCCGGCTGGAGAATTCTGGGAGTTGAAGTCCACAAGTCTTCAAGTTGCCAAGTTTGGGGACCTCTGGCCTGGGGCGTTAACACGGGGCCCGGTGCTGAAGCAAAACACAGCGGCCCCGTTCTTAGTTATATCCGACCTCCGGGGTCCCGAGGCGGAGGGTCCTCCCGCGGCTTTCACTCAAGCTCCGCGCAGGTGGTAGCCGCAGCTGGAGCTCCCCGCTCGTCCTGCAGAGCCAGCCGCCAACCTTAACGTCACCCTGGGAGGAGGCGGAGTGGAGCAAAGTCTCCAACTCCTTGCCGAGTTTTCTCTCTCCCCCCCCTCCCCCTTTTACGATTGCACACACACGCAACCCCCTCTCCGCCAAAACTCTCGGCGACGCCTGTTCAAAGGCTGAAAGCGCCACGGCGCTGTTCTCCTCCCCTCTCAGTTAGAAAACACCAAACAATGAGGAGGAGTTTGAGGGGTGGGGGTGGACGAAAGAGCGAGCCGGTGTTTTAATTAAGATTCTCAGGGCAGGGGAGGAGAAAAGAGGTTTCTCTGCGAGGAAGGAAGGAAACCAGGAGGGTTGGAGGAACGGAGGCGCTTCCCTCAGAGCCGAGTTTCAGCTTTGCCGCCGCCTCTGCTACGCGCAGAGAAGTTGAGCAAACAGGAAACGTGGTGGCTTGCACACACGGCAGCCGCTGCTCTGATTCATTGGGGCTTGAAGCTCGCCCGAAGGAGGACAGAGAGGAGGCGGAGGAGGAAGGTGTTGGCTGCCTCCAGCTCCAGGGAGGAGAGCGGCTGGCCGTCTGCGTGTCGCCTACAGCCTCCCTTTTGCCAGAGAGCACAGTCCCAGCTCGCCCGAGTGGCGCGAGTCTTGCCCGCCTCACGCGCTCCGAGAGGGAGCCGGCACGCGCTTCGGTCCCCCTCTGAGCAGCGCCGCAGAGAGCGCTCTCCCCGCCCGCTCGCCGAGTGTCGTTGCTGGAGTTGATAAAAGAAAAGAATGTGCTGCCAATTTAAAAGCAAAAAGGACAAATGGCGTGCATGGTTTTGCAACCTTTATATCTTAAAAGGCCATAGGTTTGTATTGTAAATGTCACTGTAACTTAGTAAGTAGAGGGGATGTGATCATACATTTTGTAAATCCCCTGTAATAACAGAATAAAAAAAGAAAGGTCACGTGTCCACTGGAGACACATTAGTATACATTGAACACACATGTGTTTTAGATAGATGACAGATGAAATAAGTTTCTGTAGTTTTTGCACTTGGAAAGGCAACATTAAATGTGCTGATTAGAAACCACTGTTTCTAACTTAAGATGTTAAACCAAAATCATCAATTTACAACTTCTCATGATTTGGACCACCCCAGGGAGACCTTTCTCTGCATGTCCACTCAGTACTCACAGAAAATACCCATCACCACCTCTGTTTAGATTGCAACTTTCTGTTATGTTAAAATTTCAAGCATTTCAAGAGGTAGTGGGTCACCTATTTTGCATTATTCTCCTGCTTGTGTTTTAGTTTATCTCCGTATGCCTCTTTGTCAGATCACATCTAATTAGAGGATCAAGCACTACTCTTTAACACTAAGAACATAATGTAATCTTGATATGATGGTTGTGAGACGACATATAATAGCATGGCCCATGCTAGGTTACTACATTTGTAGATTTGTATTCATAGACCTGCTGAAAATGTGGAGAATGTGTAATGCATGTTCGCACTCAATAAAGTGTTTGAAAATAAACTTGTATTTAGATGCATTTTACTTTAATTACATCAGTATTTTCATAACAAACAATACATGTGCTTAGGGGGTAAGGGTTTCTTTAACTAATCTAGTGGAAGAGACTCGAGTGCTAAAATCCACGGGTTAGGGGGCGCAAATTACTTGCTTTGCCCCGGGTGCTGACAACCCACGCTACGCCACTGAGAGAAAGGGAGGAAGGAAATGTTTTATTGTCAGCGTTTAATATATAAAAATATCCTAATTCACATAAAATCCCCATGGGGCAAATCAGGAAGAAGAAGTCCCCGGCTGCCCCAGGGGGAGATTGGCAGCAGAGGCCCAGGCTGACCTCATTTTCCCCCCTGGACCCCACCAGCCCCACCTGGCCTGCAGGTGCCCAGGGCTCACCTGGGAGCCCCACCTGTCCCCACCTGTGACGTCAGAGCTCCTCCCCCTCCCAGCCAAGCCCAAGGAAGGCCCCTCCCTCAGAGGTGAGTTTTCTTAAAGCCCCTGAGCTCCCCCTGCCTCCCTCTCCCCCAGCCCCCCTCCCTCCCTGCCCTCACTAGGGAGGGGGAGGGTCTCCTGCAGACCCCTCTGGCCCTGAAGGACCCCCGCGTGGCCCCTCCTCACAGCACAGCCACCTGCAAAGCCCCCTCCCAATTCAGCCCATTGGAGGCCGCTTGACCGGCAAGGAGGGAGCCAGGCGCAGGGAGGCCACCTGGGAGTGAAGGGGATCAGAAAGCCCCCAGGTGAAGCTGACCCAGAGATCTGGGCAAGGCTGTTCTGAAGAGGTCGCCATTGCCTCTTTCCCAGGGCTCTGAGAGAGTGGCTGGCCCAGAGCCTCCAAGCTGGCTTAGTGCCCAGGGCAGGACTGGAACTCCCTTCTCCAATGGCCCCATTCCCATGTGCCACTTTTAACCAAAAAAGTTTGTTTCCTGAGGTTGAACCTTTTGGCTGAGGAATCGGTGAATTATGGGAACTCCAAAGTGGATCAATTCATGGGAGAGAAGCTGAACAATGGGAGACACAGGCAGTCCTCGAGTTACGACAGTTTGTTTAATGACTGTTCAAAGTTACAACAGTACTGAAAAATTCGACTTATGACCGTTTTTCACAGTTACGACCTTTGCAGCCTCCTCATGGTCACATGGTCAGAATTCAGATGTTTGGCCACTGATTCATGTTTATGGCCATTATGGTCATGTCCCAGTATCACATGATCCCCTTTTGCGACCTTCTGACAAGCAAAGTCAATGGGGAAGCCAGATTCACTTAACAACCGTGTTACTAATTTAAGAACTGCAGTGATTCACTTAATGACTGTGCCAAGAAAGGTCATAAAAAGGGAAAAACTCACTTGACCGATGTCTCACTTAACAACAGAAATGTTGGGCGCCATTGTAGTCGTAAGTCGAGGACTACCTGTATTAGGGACACTTTTCTGCTTGCAAGGACCATGTTCACACAATCTACCTGACCAGGCCAGGGTCCTCGCAGCCCCCCTGAGACAAAGCAGAGGTCCAGGTGGAGCCTCCTCAAAACCCCTAAGAAACCATGGATGACCACATCCCCCCCTCCTCCTCCTCTCCTCTGGGGTCTCCCCTGGAACAAACTCAGGCATTGGGGGGAGCTCATTCCTGGCCAAGAAGGGGCTTCCTCCTCTCTGGGCAGAACCCGGCTTTGGTCAGACACGGCTGTGAACCCCCTGGAGGAGAACAGAGTCCAATCCCTCCTCAACCAGGCATTGAGAAGCCACAGCTTGAACCCAGAGCCACCCAGGATCTGGTCTCCAGGCCCTGAGAGGAGAATCTGAGGGACGGTGAGTGGGAGAACTTTCAAGCAGTGGACCTGGGATATGGGCCATCCTCTGTTCTTCTCTGTCAGGATGGACCTTCCAGTCCCTTCAGTTCTACCCCCTCCCTCCCTCAGCCCCCAGTTCCCCCTTCTGGGCCAAGAAGTTCATGTTAATGTCTCCCACCCCCAGTGAAGAGACACAATCCCTGAACAATGGATCCAAATAAACCAGGAAGAAAGGAGCTCCAACAGCCCCTTCAAACCCCTCAGCCTCAGAGAAGGGGAAGGGTACCCCCCCCCCCAAGTACATCCCCACAGCAGAGGAAGCCCCACCAGATCTCTGGAAATCAGGTTGCACCAACCACCACACTGTGGGCATCTCCACCATCTTTGCAGAGCTCCCTGTGATAAGATCTCAGAGGTTGCCACAAAGAAGAGGGAGCCAAACTATTCTCTAAGGCACCTGAGAGCAGAACAAGAAGCAATGGGTGGAAACTAATCGAGAGAAGCAACTTAGAACTGAGGAGAAATTTCCTGACAGAACAATTAATCAGTGGAACAGAAGTTGCTTCCAGAAGTTGTGAATGCCCCAACCCTGGAAGTCTTTAAGAAGATGTTGGATAGCCATTTGTCTGAAATGGCATAGGGCTCCTGCCTAGGCAGGGGGTTGGACTAGAAGACCTCCAAGGTCCCTTCCAACTCTGCTATTGTAGTGTATTGTAAAAGATGGGTGGCCAATAAATGCAATGATTGGATACAGAGGTAAGTAAGTGGATGGATGGAGAGAGAGAGAGATGATGGATGGATGGATGGATGGATGGATGGATGGATGGATGGATGGATGGATGGATGGATATAGATGATAGATAGATAGATAGATAGATAGATAGATAGATAGATAGATAGATAGATAGATAGATAGATAGATAGATAGATAGATAGATAGATAGATGGTAGATAGATAGATAGATAGATAGATAGATAGATAGATAGATAGATAGATAGATAGATAGATAGATAGATAGATAGATAGATCTCAGTTGCAGACCTTATGGTCCATTCTTTATTTCATAAACTAAGAAAGGTCAAAATATAAAGAATCTTAGTGTATTATATGAACCTGGAAAGACAACTTATAAATGATACAAAAGGAAAAACAAAAAAACTTTCATCCATTCTGCAATTTTCTCCCCTTTTACTCAACAATCTAGTCCACAAGTTGTCACTTTCCTGTTTCTTAATGAGCTCTTATCCAAAATTTAATATTGCTAGAAAAGATGGGAAATGAAATTTCAGTTCAGGTACAAACAATTTAAAAACCAGCTGCAATTAGGGTCAATATATAGAGCTGCATTGGCTGCCTGTCGTCTTTCGGGTGCGCTTCAAGGTGTTGGTTATCATCTTCAAAGCGCTCCATGGCACGGGACCTAGCTATCTGCGGGATCGCATTCTGCCCCATACATCCCTGCGGCCGATTCGCTCCCACAGAGAGGGACTTCTCCGGGTGCCGTCCACTAGGCTATGCCAGCGGGCAAAGTCCAGGGGAAGGGCCTTCTCTGTGGCGGGCCCGACCCTCTGGAACGACCTTCCCCCCAAAATCAGAACAACCACGGACCTCCGCTCCTTCCATCAAAAATTAAAAACACACTTCTTCTGCTTGGCCGGCCTAGGGTAATTAAGCTATTTTAGAGGTTTTTAGGGCTTAGTTTTAGTTTTTTTACATGGGATTTTAGCGCAGGGCTAGTTTAATTTCATTTTAACATTGTATTTGTTTGTGGTTTGTATTACTATTTTTAATTCCCTGTGCCCCGCCTCGATTCCCCTCGGGGAGAGAGAGCGGGTTATAAATTAAAATTAAAATTAAAATTAAAATTAAAATTAAAATTAAAATTAAAATTAAAATTAAAATTAAAATTAAAATTAAAATTAAAATTAAAATTAAAATTAAAATCAAAATCAAAATCAAAATCAAAATCAAAATCAAAATCAAAATCAAAATCATAATCATAATCATAATCATAATCATAATCATAATCATAATCATAATCATAATTATTATTATGATTATTATGATTATTATGATAATGATTATGGTTATTATGATTATTATGATTATTATGATTATTATGATTATTATGATTATTATGGTTATTATGATTATTATGATTATTATGATTATTATGATTATTATAATATGGGATTCTGATATAAAATGAAATTCCAAAAAGGCCCGACTCTTAACATTGGGCAGAGTTCAAGATGGCCTCCTTGTCCTTAGAAGACAGGCAACACCAGAGTTCCATGACATTTAAGTTAAAGTGGCATCAAACTCCATAACTCTGGGTGACCTTCCCCAGCAACCTCTGGAGACAAGAGACTATGTCCATTCCCTGAACTGTCTTCTCCAACACTTTCTGGACATGTCCTGACAGGAAGGACCACAACCACAACAGAACAATGTCCCCAGGGGTGTATCTGTGATTTTTCACTATAACCTGCTTTTCTCCAGCCTCTCCTCCTCACATGGAGCCCAGAAAAGATTAGGATCCCAAGAGGAGAAGTAGCTTCTCACTGTAATTATGACCATCTGGGCCTTTGAGACACACAATGTTATTTCTCCAGTTTTTGACTTTGATGTAGAAATCCACACACAAAGGATCTTGTGTCAGAAAAGGATAAAGTCCTTGGGTCAAACTCTCTGGGAAGAGGCTTTTGTTACAGGCAGAGGCTCTGCTCTTGATTGCACCTTTCTCTCCTGTCCAGGTGAAGCTGAGTGGCTCTCTGTCCATATCAGGAAAGCCTCTTCTGAGAGCCTTTGAATTCCTCCAACTGTCCCTGCTGCTTGTCTTAGAAACAGGAAAGGGATTGATTCACCCCATGAATGATGGACCTCCTGCTTCTGCTTCTGATGCTGCTTTTGTCCCATGAAGTCTCTGGGAAGCTGAGGATGAAATGCCCACCAAGTATGGAGCACCAGGATGGAAAAGGACCACAGAGCCTTTACAGCCCAGGAGACCATCTCATTGCTATAGTCCTCACTAGAAAGAAAACATTGCACACAAAGTTGCTTTTCAATGTGGTTCCTTCTGTCCAGCTTGTTTTCCATGATCTGTAAGTCATTCAGGGTGATTCCTATATTGGGGGGATATGTCTAATTTCCTGAATGATTTTGGTTTCCATGAATTCTCTCTTTTGTCTGATCTTGTGAAAGAGATTTACATCCAAAAAGGGTTCTGAAAAAGAGGTAAAAGGGCTGCAGATTATTTTCTTTTCTCAGTTCAATCCTTAATTTATCACTTGAATAATGAATTTTATTTAAAGTAGTGGTGGAATCAGTTGTAGTTGCCTCTCCTCAGCCAATTCCCATATTTGTGGAACTGACCATTTGTTTTGGATCAATGTTGGCTTCAGGCTCAGGAGACTTCTGAAGGATTGTATATTCTAAAAAAGTATTTGTTGTTTATCTTGATTATAATATAATTTTTTACAATAGGTATGTGGATGGTTTTTCAATGGGCTTAAAATTAATTTTCAATGTTCAAACGGTCAACAAGAATCACCAGCTCCTGCACAATCTCACACTGGGCTACAACATCCATAACAACTATAGGAGCACTTTCCGCACTTCAGATGCCTTGCTGGACATTCTCTCCACTGGAGAAGCCAATGTCCCCAACTACGGCTGTGGAAGGAAGGAAAACCTTCTGGCTCTTCTTGATGGAGCTAAAACGGCCATCTCCATCCAGATGTCAACATTAGGAGGCACCTATAAAGTCCCACAGGTTTGTGTGTGTTTTTCTCCATGTGGTAAAGTGAGGGGTGGGTAATGATGGGTGAGCAATAGATGCAATCATGTTTTCTCCATGGAATTCAAGAGCTGCTTTCATCCATATTAGCAAAAATGTCAATATTTTACCCCTTCGTATTCATGTTGAAATTAATCATAAAAGGCCTGAAATGCAAGCAATACATTCCCTGGAGAAGACATTCTACCAACTATTTGACTGATCAAAAATATCCCTCCAGGGAGCCCAGGCCGAAAGAGAGGAGGGGGAGGGCTGGTTGGAAGGCAGGTGAGAGGGCAGTTTGGCTCTGGCACCTCCTTTGCTCCTTTGGGCAAGCAGAGAAAGGAAGGAGGCATGGGATAAAGCATCATTCCCCTCCATGTCTCTGAAAAAACTGGCCCATGCCCTGTCCCCAGGTGTATAAGAGAGCAGGGAAGTGGGTATGGATGGAGACATCGGAATTAGGGAAACTGGTCAATTGGAGTGTTGTAGGGCAGCTTCCTTAGCAGCCCTATCTGCAGCCTGATTCCCTTTTGCATTTAATAATCCTCTTTCCTTCCATAATAAAGCTACTACCATCTGTAAACCATTCACATTCAGCATTTGGGAGAGGCTGATCACTAAGATCGGGTCTACTGGCAGATACAGAATCCACCATGTTGTAACTTCAAAGAAAGACAGGGTCCGGAATCAGGTTTGCTCAAAAACATAGCTTTTATTAGCTAGGCAAGGCTTACAGAGAAGTTAGTGTAGTAAAAGAAAAGGTGCAGTAGACAGGGGCTCCCACGCTTTGACAGCTCTTTATATTTGGAGCTGTCAAAGGGGGAGCCAATCAGGCTGCAGCAAGGGCCAGGCGCGCCTCAGCCAATCAGGCGCGTCTGTCGGTTGGCCGCCTTGCTACAGCCTGTTGCCAAGGCTCCAAGAGGCAGCCTGGAAGACCTGCGGCCGGTCGTAACTCGAGACCGGTCGCAGGTCGAGGACACAACACCCCTTTCCCCCCTCCCTCTGCGCGTGCGCGAAAACTGTCCATCAAGAAGTGGAGCATGCGCAGTCTGTTCTGATCGCTCCAGAGTCACTACGGCAGCAGAAGGAGAAGGACATGCCCGTTGAAGCTCCTCCCTTCGGGGTGTAGCTCCGGGCGGCGGCGTCGGAGGGCCTTCCCGAAGAGGCGGGGTCGTCAGGAGTGGTGAGTCGGGCGAGGGGGCGCGGTCTTCAATGGGAGGGCCTGGTCGGCTTGAGCCAGGCCTTGGTGGTTGTCAGGCGAAGAGGAGAAGGCGTGGTCTTCGATGGGAGGGCCTGGTCGGCTTCAGCCAGGCCAGGCCGAAGATGGTTGCCGGAAGCCGGGGAAACCCAGGCCCGGCCGGGCAGGGTTGTTGGGCCCCAGCGAGGCAGCCGGATGGTTGCCGCTGTTGCTGCTGGTGCTGCTGGGCGGCTGCCGCTGCTCTGCTGCTGGTGCTGCTGGCGCGGCGGTGGTCTGGCGTCTCGGGGTTCTTCGTTTCGTTGGTGGCGGCGGCTGGGACTGCCGGTTGTCCGGAATCCGCCGCGGAGTCCATGGGTGGGCCGGCGCTGGTGCCGGTGGCCCCTATGGCCGCAGCGGCGACCGATGGGGCCCTGAACGGGTAATCGCCCCGGGGAAAGGCTTTCCCCACGGTAGGGGGTCGAGGTCTCGGCCGTCTCGCAGGCCCTGATCGAGCTTCCTGGCCTGGTCGTCGTAGGCCGGCAGGAAGGTGCTTGAGGTGGCCCGTGGTGAGGCCCAGCGGCAGGTAGCCGAGCGTCCTGGCCCGTGGGGAGGCCCAGGTTGCGGTGTCCCGCGGCAGGTCGTCGACCGCTGCCGGGGTAGCTACAGCGTGCGCGGTTTCGAGGTCTCGGCCGCCGCAGCTTGAGAGGTCGTCGAGCGTCCTGGCCCGGTCGTCGTTGGCCGGCAGGAAGAGCTTGAGATGGCCCGTGGGGAGGCCCTGGTTTCCGTGGCCGCGTCGATGGGCCGAGCGGAGGAAACGATCCGGTTGATCGTACCGCAAACAAAACAGGGAGGGTAAAAAATCTTTTTGCTGTTTCTCGATGAGCGCTGCCTGATCCCACCCTCGGCGCCAGTGTTGTAACTTCAAAGAAAGACAGGGTCCAGAATCAGGTTTGCTCAAAAACATAGCTTTTATTAGCTAGGCAAGGCTTACAGAGAAGTTAGTGTAGTAAAAGAAAAGGTGCGGTAGACAGGGGCTCCCGCACTTTGACAGCTCTTTATATTTGGAGCTGTCAAAGGGGGAGCCAATCAGGCTGCAGCAAGGGCCAGGCGCGCCTCAGCCAATCAGGCGCGTCTGTCGGTTGGCCGCCTTGCTACAGCCTGTTGCCAAGGCTCCAAGAGGCAGCCTGGAAGACCTGCGGCCGGTCGTAACTCGAGACCGGTCGCAGGTCGAGGACACAACACACCACATGTACGCAAACACGGGGCAATAGTGTAGCTGGATTGAGGGTATTGCATACCTCTAATTGCATGGCTGGGGAGTCAAGCAGGAGAGCCTGATACTTGGCTTAGGGCCCCCAGTCACCCAAAATATCCCTTTCATATCAATAATCTCCTGAATCCTGTGTGGGACTTTGACTATTGGATGTTGTCCCAGTGTTAGCTTTTGGGCGACCTCAACTAGCAGGGCAGTTGCTGCCTCAGCTCTCAGACATCCAGGCCATCCTAATGCCCACCCCCATCTATTTGCTTACTAAAATATGCTTCTGGGTGAGAATTCCTGCTGCAATGACTTTCCACCCAAGTACAAGGAGGGTAAAAAAGATGTAGTGGGGTCCGGAAGCCTCAGTGCCAGTGCTTTCATAAGCTCACTCTTTATTTATGCTTGCTGGCATTCTCCAGTCCATTCACATATTTCCAACCCCACCCCCCCTTTAACAGCCTCATAAAGGGGCTTGGCAATAAATCAAAAATTAAGAATCCAAATTCTACAAAAACCAGCCATCCCCAAGAATCCCAATTGTTTTCCATTAAGAGAGGGCTTTAATAGATTGGTTCCCTCTTTAGGCTAACAGCCTCTGCTGTCCAGTTGAGATGCCGTACCCTAAGTATTTAACCTCCTGCTGTGCAAGTTGGGCTTTTGTTGTTTCAGGCACATTATAGCCGTTCCCGAACTCCCAACAAAAAGTATCAGTAGTCCAAGGAGCAATACATTTTTTAAAAACAGATCTACTGGCTCCTGATTACCACTCTGCAGCAAACAAATCCCTATCTTTGATTCTTCACATGCAGTCCTGAAATCCATGCGCTATGGCACCAAGAAATAATTGTCACTTCTCCATGCCTGCATTTATTTACATTAATTCCATTAATCTGTACAATTGCACCTCCTATGAACAGTAGGCCTGAGAGTTCCATTTATTGTTCTTTGGAAGTTTTGGAAACCACCACAGGAATATTATGCTCTGCTCCTCCCTTTATACTTAATCCAAATCTTCCTACAGTTTGCCTTCTAATTGCTACAGTTGTTTCATCAGAATAAAATGGTTGACCAGACACACAGATAACATTTTGTCCTTGAATTTGTGAAAAGAGGTTTGGCTAAGTGCAGCCGCACTTTGAAAGACTTCCACAGAGGTGAGCTGGGGGAGCAACAGCTCCCTGCCCCCGGCCTCTTCACCCTTCTTTTTCTGCTTGCATGGCTAAAGCCACCAGGCATCCACACTTCCAATATCCTTCTTTTCTACATATAGCACACGGGTAGGGTCCCAAGGGGACCTTTCCTCCTCCATGCCCATAACTACTTTCAGATTCCCTAAACTCCAACTCCTCGCCACTCCTCTTCCGCATGTCCTCCTTCCTCCCCCCTTTTCCTGCCTAGGGGCATCTGCTGGGAAGCATTTCGGTGAGTCTTCTGAATTCTTTCTCATTCCTTCTTTCTCTTCAGTAAGCTATCTCAACAAAAGAAGGGCCCATTAAGAGTGGGGATACACAGGCCGTTTCCATGGAGGGCCTACCCATCAAGACGGTTGTAGGGAGGGGCAGGTGCGATGGGAGGCAGGTTTTTCCTTCCCGGTTGGGGGAACAAGGCCTCTGCTTGCAAGCGGTCAGATGCCACAACCCCCGCAGGCTGGGTGGTCAGGGATTACAGAGCCAGGGCTCGAGGCTGATGCTCTGTAATGCCAGGTCCATGGTCAACAAAGCCCCCCTCATCCACGACCTTGTGTCGGAGGGGGAGCCGGACCTGGTAGGAATAGCGGAGACCTGGTTGGGCCACGAGGGAGGACTTCCCCTCGTTGAAATGTGCCCACCAGGTTACCACGCTTTTCATCAGCCACGGGCCCTAGGCAGGGGTGGAGGTGTAGCGGTCATTGTCAGGGAAGGTCTTGAGCCGAGAGAGACCACAGACCATATGTACCACAGACCACCGGCTGTGAGTCCCTCTGTGTGAAGTGGGGCCTAGGGAGGCAGTTGGGCGTGCTGATTGTATACCTGGCTCCCCGCTATGTAACAGCAGCCCTGCCCGAGCTCCTCGAGGTGATCGCTACGATGGCAGTTGAGACTCCCAGACTTGTTGTCATGGGGGACTTCAATCTGCCATCGGTTGGCAAATCATCTGAGGTAGCTCGGGAGTTCATGGCCTCCATGGCAGCCATGGATCTGACCCAAGTAATTCAGGGCCCCACGCATGAGGGGGGGCACACGCTGGATTTGATCTTTGTCTCTGGTCAGTGGAAAAGTGATCTGGGTATAGGGGATATAGCCATCACACCCCGGTCATGGTCAGATCACTCACTTCTCTGGCTCGACTTTCCAATCACTACACCTCACCGCGGGGAGGCGGAACCGGATTCTCCTATATGGTTCCGCCCCAAGCGCCTGATGGACTCGGATAGATTCCAGACGGTGCTTGGGCCATTACCTGAGTCCTTGACCCACGCCCCGACTGAGGACCTGGTGGTCGCGTGTAATACCGCGGCCACTGGGGCCCTGGATCGGGTCGCGCCCTTGCAGCCTCTCTTCCGGCGACGAGTCACCCTGGCTCCTTGGTTTACCGAGGAGCTGAGGGAGATGAAGCGCCTCAAGAGATGCCTAGAGAGGCGGTGGAGATCCACTCGGTCTGAATCTGACCGAACACAGATGAGAGCCCATTTACAAACTTACCTTGTGGCGTTGAGAGTGGCCAAACGTCACCATTGTGCCACTCTCATTGCATCCGCAGATAACCGCCCTGCCGCCCTGTTTAGGGTGACCCGCTCCCTCCTTCAACAGAGGGTGCGGGAAGCCCCGTTGCAGGGTAGAACAGAGGAATTTGGGGAATATCTGCAGGATAAAATCGCTCAGATTCAGAGCGAGATGGTCTCCACCGAAAGTGGCCCAGTGGGATGCCCCGAGGCAGATCTTGAGACCGTTTTGTGGGAAGAGTTTGACTCTGTTACTTCCGATGATATGGACAGGTTATGTGGGTGACTTCGAGCTACCACATGTTTATTGGACCCGTTTCCCTCCTGGCTTGTACTGGCATCCTGGGAGGTTACACGAGGCTGGCTCCAGGAGGTGGTCAATGCTTCCCTGAGTGAGGGGTTCTTGCCAGCCTCCCTTAAAGAGGCCATGGTGAGACCCCTCCTCAAGAAGCCCTCTCTGGACCCCGCATTATTGGTGAATTACCGTCCGGTCTCCCATCTTCGCTTTTTGGCGAAGGTTGCAGAGAGTGTGGTGGCACAACAGTTTCCCTGTCATCTGGAGGAAGTTGATTATCTGGACCCGCGCCAGTCCGGCTTCCGGCCCGGGCACAGCACTGAGACGGCATTGGTCGCGTTGGTAGATGATCTCTGGAGGGCCAGAGATGGGGGTTGTTCCTCCATCCTGGTCCTATTAGACCTCTCAGCGGCTTTTGATACCATCGACCATGGTATCCTATTGCATCGGCTGGAGGGGTTGGGGGTGAGAGTTCTCCTCCTACCTCTCCGGTTGATCGCAATTTGTGTTGACAGGAGGGCAGAGGTCGACTTCTAGGCCCCTCACTTGTAGGATGCCTCAGGAGTCGGTCCTCTCGCCACTCCTGTTCAACACATACATGAAGCCGCTGGGTGAGATCATCCGTGGTTTTGGGGTAGAGTACCATCTCTACGCTGATGATACACAGCTGTATATATCTACCCCAAACCACCCCAACGATGCCGTAGCGGTGATGTGCTGGTGCCTGGAAGCCGTGTGGGCCTGGATGGGAAGTAACAGACTCAGACTCAACCCGTCCAAGCCCGAATGGCTGTGGTTCCCAGCATCCCAGTATAACCAGTTGACTCCATCACTGGCCATAGGGGGTGAACATCTAACCCCTGTGGATGGGGCACACAACTTGGGCGTCCTCCTTGATGCCCGGCTGTCCATGGAAGATCAAGTGACAGCCGTGGCCAGGAGGGCGTTTTACCAGGTCCGCCTGGTCCGCCAGTTGCGTCCCCTATTGGATCGGGGTGCCCTTTGCACAGTCACTCATGCCCTCGTGACATCCCGACTGGACTACTGCAATGCTCTCTACATGGGGCTCCTCTTGAGGTGCACCCGAAGGCTTCAGCTAGTCCAAAATGCAGCCGCGCGGGTAGTTATGGGAGCCTCTAGGTTCTCCCATGTAACACCGCTCCTGCGCGAGCTGCATTGGCTGCCTGTCGTCTTTCGGGTGCGCTTCAAGGTGTTAGTTACCATCTTTAAAGCGCTCCATGGCACGGGACTTAGCTATCTGCGGGATCGCATTCTGCCCCATACATCCCTGCAGCCGATTCGCTCCCACAGAGAGGGACTTCTCCGGGTGCTGTCCACTAGGCTGTGCCAGCGGGCGACACCCAGGGGAAGGGCCTTCTCTGTGGCGGGCCCGACCCTCTGGAACGACCTTCCCTCCGAAATCAGAACAACCACAGACCTTCGCTCCTTATACCATTTCAGACAAATGGCTGTCTAACGTCTTTAAAAAGATGTTAGACAGCCATTTGTCTGAAATGGTATAAGATTCCTGCCCATGCAGGGGGTTGGACTAGAAGACCTACAAGGTCCCTTCCAACTCTGCTATTGTATTGTATTGTACTTCCGACAGCTATTAAAAACACATTTCTTCCGTTTGGCTGGCCTAGGATAATTCAAATTTTAAATTGTTAAGGGGTTTTTAGGGATAGTTTTAATTTCATAGAAGTTTTTAATGCAGGGTAAATTTAATTCGATTTTAATTTTGTACTTTGTCTGTTTTAATTGTTTTTAATTCCCTGTGTCCCACCTCGAGTCCCTTCGGGGAGAGAGAGCGGGTTATAAATACAATTTATTATTATTATTATTATTATTATTATTATTATTATTATTATTATTATTATTATTATTATTATTATTATTATTATTATTATTATTATTATTATTATAATCTGAAATATCTTTCCACAGACCTCCGTCTACTTTCTGTAACTTTCTTTCCTGATGAACGGAAGCTTCATGATCTAAATCAGTGTATTATGTAGAATCCTGGTTTATCCGTTCAAGAAAAGTCCTCAGGACTTTCCTCTTTCTTTTGCCTTACTTCATATACTTTTGCAAGAATCTTAATTTAAGGAACCCCCCCCCCTTTTTGGGGGGGGATTCCATATAAGATTGAGAATTCTGTAGCCTCATATTGTCCCTATCATCATCCAGATTCTATTCGGGCTTTGTAAGAGTGGGAGGGGGGGGGCATTCCCAGTGGCTGGCATTCTCATGCTGTTTCTCCTTTTTTTTAATAAACTGCCGTTTCATTGCCCCCCTCACCAGTCTCTGTTCCTCTGGTGTTAAAAGGACATCCATCAATGTCCAAATGTCTGTCCAAGTGGGGAGTGCATCCTTATAATAGATAAGAACAGAGTGCATTTTCTCTGGGTCTTTCCTATAACTGGGATGTTGTTGCTTCCAGTTATAAAGGTCAGAAGTAGAAAATGGTATGTAAACAAGCTCTCAATAGAATCTATTGCCTCCTCCTATCACAATATTTTCTCGGAGTGAGCTGAGGTTTTAGATTTGAACGAGATGGGATTTCACAAGATTCACTCACTGTTTGATTACATTGTTCCTCAGCCTCCCCCCCTTCTCTGGGATCTCCTTGCCCGGAGTGTCCCATTCCATTAGTAAGCAGGGGTGGCAAAGCAGTCTCAGAGTCCTCCAGTATAACCAGAGAAGCACTGGGATTCTTTATAAGAAAGGGAATCAAAATAATGAACCCCTTTCACAGTCTAGGGATAGGAACTCAACAGAAACAAGCATTTACACATCAGCATACTTACACATTTGTCCTCCATTCAAACTGCTTGCATAAAAATCCACATACAAATATTTCCTTTCATACTTTCTCCAGACAAATCAATCATCATTATCATTATTTTAGGGAGCTTTCCCAAGCCAATAAGCTCCATTTTTTCCCAAATCTCTCTCTCTCTCTCTTTTAAGTAAAATAATAAACAGTTAGAAGGCCTTTTTGTTTATTGTTATTAGAGGGTCTTACTCCTCTCCCAAGTCTTGGAAATGACACAACATAGAAACACTACCTCCACATTCCTCCAACAGAAATGGACTATTAACAAGTTTCACAAATAAACTCAAATATTGTATCTCTGTCTGACTCTTTTGTTTCTGCAATATTGTTTTTAGTTGCTCAATAAATCCCATATTATGAGGTCCCTCAAGTGGCAAAAAATCACCTGGATTGTCAAAGGGACATTGAGGCCAGACATACATACAATAATGAGAAAAGGCTGCCTTTGATCCTTATATCTACTCCTCCTAATATCTCAGATTGAGGCAAAATACAACCCATTGGCAAATGTTTGAGCTGCTTCCCTTTTGCAACTCTTGTTACTCCTGCACTGGATGCCTTTTTGCTACCAGTTTCCCCTTACAAAATCAGAACACGGGCAGATATAACCTTTATCACCTGGGACATCTCCAGTCCAGTCCTTACCTTTCTTCCACATTTTGCCTCTTTCGGTTCCTCCACCGGTTCCTGCTCCTCGTTTTCTTCAGGGCTTCAGCCTTTGAATCCAATTAAGAAGTCACCAAGGATCTTACCGAGGCTGGAAGTTCATTTAGACAGTGGCTCATAACACTCAGTCAACCCACACTCTGCATCAGTGAGACAAGGGGATCTCTGCATCACGCCTTGCTTTTCAGAGTTCTCAATCACTGTCAAATGACTCCTGAGCTCTGAGGGCGGATGGCAGTGCAGAGACACAAAGTACTGGTCACCGACCAGGAGTTTTATTTCAGAGCAATCACACACAGCCCTTTCAGCCACTAAGTCTTACCCGTCCAGGGACCCTCCTCTGGTAGTCTTTGGTGCCTTCCAATTGAATCCAGGCTTGGAATCCCAGACAGAGCCCCCAGATTGATGTCCCCAATTCGGGTTTGAGCCTGGTGCCGAAGCCAATGATGAATGCCAGACATGAGGTGCAGGTTTTCTGTTTGCTTTTTATTGGAGTCCTCCAAGGAAAAGGGTTCCTGGTCAAAAGGCCAAGAACCCAGAACAAAGGATTAAGAAAGCTTTTATATATTTTCACTCAAGGAGAAAGTGGGATAACAAGAAACATCATTTAATAAGCATTTTAGTAATAATTCTACAGTTTGTTCTATTGGTCTATAGCTGTCCCATTCCTAGCTCTTAGCTAATGAATACCCAGGAGTTCTCTAATACACATTTCATTTGCCGTAGCCCATCTTTGCCTCTAACTTTTAGCTGAGGTCTGCAAACTTGTTACCTCTTATCAACTTTCTAGCTCCCCATAATTGCTACACATTTTACCCATGCATATTTCTTGTTGATAAGCATTCTTTGTTCTTGGCAGACAGACGCCCCCCCCCCCCATTTCCAGTATTCCTGTTTTACTTTCAAATGTGTGTCATGATCCAATCCATCACGATTGCCCCCTCCCTTGCTAGACCCACCTAACCTTCTCCCTGCTGCCTCCTGCAAAGCCTCCCCATTATCCTCCTCCTCTTCTTCATCATTGTCATTGTCCTTCCTCCCAAGTGGCAGTGGATTCCACAGGACAGGCTCTCATTTCTGCCCTGAAACAGTGAACTCTGGTGGGCTGGAAGTGAGTGTGGATGGCCTGGTCCAAAACAGGAAAACCTGGACTTTTTGTACCCATTTTGGTCCTGGAAAGCCTCCTGCACCAACCTGGAAGCAGAAATAAAAAATAAAGCCCTTGCAACTGTTTGAAGGCCGAAGGAAGCCTCCAACTGAGCCAGGAAGCACTGGTGAGGAGGGGAATGGAGGCCATTCACACTCACTTCCAGCCCTCCGGAGTTTCCTGCACAATGCAAGCCCCCCCCTCCCGCCCCACTGCATGTGGATGCTAGTGGAGCTGGGCTGGGGCGGCTGGGGGGCTGGGAGAGAGGGTTCTGCATGCCTCAGTTTCCCCATCAGGGCTCTAATCCTTTCAATTCCTTTTTCAGATCAATTATAGATTAGCTTCAGAGGCTCTGAGTGATAAAAGTCGATACCCCTTTTTCCACCAGATGTTCCCCAAAGAAGGGATCCAGTACCCAACAATTGTCCAGCTGCTCCTCCATTTCAGATGGACCCTGATTGGCCTCTTTGCTTCACACACAGAGAAGGGAGAGGATTTCATGAGGATTTTCCCTCCTGTGCTTGTCAGGAGTGGAATTTGTGTGGTTATATCACAACGATTCTCAAAGACTGGATATACTGCATACCTCAGGAATTCCCTCTCTAAGTGGAGACAAGTCAACGTCTTTGTTCACTTCATGGAATATGAGCCCATTTGGGAGAGAATTCTTCCTTTCCATTTAACATTTATGCTTCTCCCAGGACCCCTTGAAGGGAAAGTTTGGATCCTCACAAATTTTAAAGACTATGAAATAAAGAAGCGCAGACTTCTCACATACATCCATAGTATTTGGAAGTTTGCTTATCTGACGAAAAAAAGGCCAAAAGATTCTGCCTTTGAACCTTATTTCTTTCTTGAAAAAAAGTTTCAAGATCCTTATTTTCGCTGTTCTCTTTCAAAGAACGTCTTTTCTGTCAAAGGCCGCAGAAGATGTACCCAGAAAGCCCCACTGGAGACCCAGGAGAAAAGGAACAGAAGAAGGTTAGCAAATCACTACCAACCTTACAGTCTCATGAAGACTCTGGCCCAGGCCTTGAATGCCGCCTATTCCTCCAGATTGAGGAGGGGAAGGAAGGAGAGAGAAAAGATGTTGGGGTCCTCAAAGCTGCAGCAATGGCAGGTATGGGGGTCCTGATATGGATCCATTAATCTTAGATCCTTTGGAGGAGGAATCCAGAGGAGAAGGAGGGGAACCATCTCAACAGATCTGGCGAATTTAATTACTCAGGGAATTAATGGTTCCAAAGAGTAGATTCCATGGCATTTTTATATTAAACACTGATAATTTGAAAATACTGCATTGTTTCTTAAATGAATCCCCTTATTTGTGGGTTTGTAATGAGCCTGGTGGAATTCCACCTTTATTCCGTCCCCATTGCAGGTGGGTCTGTGTGCAGGTGGACAGGCAGCTAAGCCCCCCTATTCTCCCCCAATGAAAGGGAGCCTGGCATGGATCTGGATGCTTTATTGGGAGAAGAGGGCAGGTGAAATTGAGGAGATGCAAAGAGTGGAAATCAAATAGAAAGATGATAGGCAGCATTCACTCACAGCCAGCAAAGGAGCAGCTGGAATCTCTCCAGAGATGCTCGGTGTGAGGGACGGAGGCCGTCTCCAGATGACCAAGGGTCTCGGTCACAACGGCTGCTTCCATCTTCTCCAAAGGCCGACGGAAAACGAAGTCTGGCTTCAGACCATAGAGTTAGGCTTATCTGCCCCCGGCCACTGTGGGGCTGGAGCAACAACAGCACAAGAGTTACATGTTGTGACATGAACATCTTTATACATTTGGAGAAGACCTTGAGATCATCTAGCCCAACCCCTCCTCTCTGCAGGAATCCCAGTTGAAGCTTCTCTGACTGATGGCTGCTCAGTCTTTGCATTCAGACAATCCATGAAGAGGAGACTAAACTTCTCTGCTTTCCTGGCTCAGCTCTAAAACAGCTCATCCTTTTATCCTATTTTTCTCTGTCATTTGGCTAAAAACTTCTCTCTTGTAATTGGATTCATTTTTCCACCTCTGACACTCTGGAATAATAGTGAGCAGATCTTACACTCGTGTGTAACAGGAGTCAGTGAATGGAAGAGGGTTGGATCCAGTGGTGGGATTCATTTTTTTTACTACCGGTTCTGGGAGCATGGCTTAGTGGTCATGTGACTGGGTGGGTGTGGCCAACTTGACATCACTCACATCAAGGGCTACCTTGCCTGGTGTCTCCTTGCCTCAACAAGATACAATTTCTCTGTCTATTTATTTACTACTAATGAACATCCAAAATACACAATTTAATCCTATGTATCCATGCCATATATGTACATCCATATTACATAGTATAGTGTGTGTATAGGCACACAAAATGATACACACACACACAAACACACACACACACACAAGCACAGCTCTTCTAAAACTATAGACATCCAACCTCACTTTCTGCATTTGGAAAAACACACCCAGAGTCCACTTTCTGCCACACATTTAACTGTAACTTCTGCCCATGAGAACATTACAGAGGCCTTCAGATGCTCTTCCCTCTCCTGCACATGACTGTCAGAGCCAGGTGATGGATTGAGTAAAATGTGACAAAACTCACTTAACAACGCCCTTGCTTAGCAACCAAAATGTTGGGCTCAATTCTGGTCATAAGTCAAGGACTATCTCTGCTTTCCTCTGCATGGCTGCTTTGTCTTAGTAAATTCCTTCCCTTTTCTGGCAATTTTGCTCTCTGTTAGAAACACCAAAATAAGCCAGAGGATGTAAAGTCTCCTGCTGGAGCAGGGGGTTTGACTAGATGACCTCCAAGGTCCCTTCTGATCCTGCAGAGGTTGGATCTCACAGATCCCTTCCAGCCTTAGATCCCTTCCTGTCTTTTGTTTCCCTCCCCCCCTCCCCCCCTCTCCTCGAATCACCTCTGCATCTCGCCTCATTGTTTGCTTTTAGCAGCAGGCTGATCTCCAAAGTACTTTCCAAGGGTTCAAATTTTTTTATTTCTGTGCTAAAATTTGGATAAAATAGAATTAAAACCAATAAATATCAAATTTAAAATTATTCCCTAGTCCAGTGGTCGGCAAACCACAGCTTGCGAGCCACGAGCAGCTCTTTGGCCTCTCGGGTGTGGCTCTTCCTCTCTCCTTTCCCCCCCCCCCCAGGCAGCATGTCGGTTGGGGGGGGCTCTGGCTGTCTCCCCCTGGAGTGAGCAAGCAAGCCAATGGGCGGGGAGAATGCCCAGGGCTGTGGCTGCACTGGAGCCATCTGGGTGCCGCGCGCACAGGGAGGCGTGTGCGCGCTGCCCAGATGGCTCTGGCGCAGCCGCAGACCGGGCGCTACCCCCGCCCGTTCGCTTGTTTGCTCGCTCCAGGGGGAGACAGCCAGAGCCCCCCCAACCCACATGCTGGGCCCTCCGCTGCCTCCGGGGGAGAGGGAGGAGAGAGGAAGAGCCGCACCCGAGAGGCCAAAGAGGGACCTCGTGGAAACGTGGCTGGCTGTCCTGCCCGATGCACTCAGACGGCGGGAGCTGCCTGTCACAGGGCTCGGGGCCAGTAGCAGCAACAGCCGCCTGCAGACAGTGCCGAACCATGCTTTCCGGGGCTGGCCGCCGTGTGCGGCTGGGACAGAGGTGGGCATGTGGCGGCCGGACAGCCTCAGCGGGGCTTGGATGGCCACGGCCTCAGGTTCTCCCCGCGCCCGCTCACTGCGTGAAAACCTGTGCTGGGCTTTCCACTGCTGGGGGTGGGGGGAGAGAGGGAGGGGGAGACTGACATACAGAGAGAGAGGGAGGGGGAGGGAGGAAGAGACAAACAGAGACACAGAGAGAGAGGAAGGGAGAGAGGGAGTCAGAGAGAGGGAGAGAGAGAGACACACACACACACACAGAATGACAGATGGGTGGAGGGAGGAGAGAGAGACAGATAAAGAGAGTGATAGACAGAGACAAAAAGAGAAAGAAAAATAGAAAGAAAAAGAAAGTGGTAGAGAGAGAGAAAGAAAGAAAGAAAGAAAGAAAGAAAGAAAGAAAGAAAGAAAGAAAGAAAGAAAGAAAGAAAGAAAGAAAGAAAGAAAGAAAGAAAGAAAGAAAAAGAATTCTGGTTGCTAAACAGGTCCGTCGTTAAGTGAGTTTCACCACATTTTCCAAGTTGGCCACACCCACCCGGTCACATGACCGCTGAGCCACTCCCACAAAACAGGCCACACCTTCCGGCTCTCAAAAGAAATTTCAGTCGTGGTACTGTTGATATTTGGCTCTCTTGACTAATAAGTTTTCCCACCACTGCCCTAGTCTATGTCAGGCCGGCTAGATAGAAGAAATGTGCTTTTAACATCCAATGGAAGAGTCGTAGGTCCGTGATGGTATGGATATCGGGGGGCAGGTTGTTCCAGAGTGTCGGACCCGCCACAGAGAAGGCTCATCCCCTGGGAGTCGCCAGCCAGCATTGACCGGCTGACGGCACTCTGTGGGAGCGGACAGGTCGAAGGGAAGAATATGGTAGGAGGCGGTCTCTCAAGTAACCAGGGCCTGTGCCATGGAGCGCTTTAAAGATGGTAACTAGCACCTTGAAGCGCACCCGGAAGACCACAGGCAGCCTGTTCCTCCTTCCCCTTTTCCTCTCAGTCCTGCAAAACCAGAAATCTCCCTTCCCCCTCCAAGTAGCCACTGAGACTGTGCAGGGGGGAGAAGGGGGGGCGCAGGAGAAGATAAGGGGACAAGAGGAGAAGATCGGAGGGATCCCAATTCTGCAGCCAGGGGAGTTTCTGCAGGGTGGGGAGGGGGAGGGAGGGGGCAGCTCCCAAAGGCCTTGGAGCCAGAATCCGGCAGCTGCATAAGGGGAGAGAGAGAAACCCAGGAAGGATCCTCACTGACTTCTCAGGCTGAGAAAAGAGCTTGGAGGAGATTTCTTCTTTCAGGGTTTCCAAAATGTCTTCATCTCCCATTACAAGTAGAACTAGAACATCTGGAGCAGGGGGGTTCAAACCTTTTTACTACTGGTTTGGTGGGTGTGGCTAGATGTGGGGGGGGGGGCTTGTGCCCTTGTGTGCAATGTCCACATCCACATCCATTCCGGCAGCTGGGCAGGTGCCCACCCCATTCCCACCCCAATCCCAGACGGCCGGGCGCTGCTGCCTCTTTGGGATGCTGGGCTGCCCTCACGGCTTCTCCCTGGACCTTTCCCGCTCTGGCAGCGTTTCCTGGCCCTGCAGTGCTCTCTGCACCCAGACCGCTTCAGTTGCTGACCACTGGTGGGAGCTGACTGAGTGGGGCTTCTCAGAGCAGCATTGCCCCCCTGATCAGCCTGGCTTATGGCCACCTCCGCAGCCCTCTCTGGGGGGAGTCAAGTTGGCCATGCAGAGACTGAGGGAAGGGGGGCCAAGTACCAGCCTTGTTCTCTGCTTGGGGGCCAGAAAGAGAAGCTGCCTGTGAAGGAGCCTTCGAAACAAAATAAAGGGGCTCAGGTGACACCACCACCCCAAAAACCCCACCAAGGTTCCTTCTGGAAGGGGCAGGCAGATGGGCAGCATTCCCCCCTCCCTGGGTGCCCGAAGCCTCGGAGCCTGCAGCAACTCCCGGCCCTTGCACAGTGGAGGCAGTTAACAACTTCTCACAATCACAAGAAGGTTTTCTTTACTTTGCAAAGGCCCAGAGTTGCTCCAGCCTGGCCCATCCCCTGCCCCATGTGTCACCCCCAAATAACCTTGTATAGTAAAGAAAAAGTTTGCAAGAGTTTGAGAAATTGTTAATTAATTGATACTCACGAGAAGGTTTTCGTTACTGTGCAAGGTTTTTCCCTGCACACAACGGCTGAGAGACGCTTGCAGTGGGGGGGGGGCAATTTGAGCCCACCCCCCCACCCCAAGGCAAGGCGCATCAGCCACAGTCAGACTGAATAAGCCAGGGGTTGCTCCCTCGACTGGCTCCACCCAAGATCCCCTCATCCTTCTGCCCACTTCTGCCCAGCGGCCTCCCCCAATTCCCCTTGCCCCACCATTAAGGCAACCGATGGTGGGCAACCCGAGCCGACTGGGCACAAAGCTGGGATGACAATGAGTCTCCCTCCTGCCTGCTTGCCCAGCGCTTGCTCAGCTGCCCCCTCTGATCCCCCAGCTGGATGCAGCCACTCACCGGAGACTGGAAAGCGAGGTCCTCCACCTGCCTTCTTGTCCAGCACTTGCTCAGAGACCTCCTACCCTCCCTCCCACCCATCCCCCAACAGCCCCCCCCCACCTGGGCCAAACTAAGCCCTGGTTGGTTGGTTGAAGTGCAGATGGATCCTATCACTGGAGGCTTTTAAGAGGGAGAAGTTTTTGGCTGCCAGCTGGCAAAGGAAGCTCTCAGCCATGACTGACGCTGCTGTGGCTCCTGCTGGCTGAGTGGACAAAGGGAACTGGTGGCGGCTGTGGCTTTGGTCTGGTATGAGCTCCTGGCCTGGTCTGGGGAGCAGAAGAGTGGCTGTTGTAAAAGCAGGGCTGAGAAGGCCCCATCCCGTGTGTTGCTCCCCCCTCCCAGCTTTCACCCATGCCTCCATACTGTTTTCAGGCGTCCAACACGTGGGAGATCCTAGCTGCAGTTTCCTCGTGAGGAACATTGGCCGGGAGAGGCAGGGAAAAAAGCCAATGGGGCTCAGGAGTAAACTGAGGCTCCTAAGTGGGATTGAGCTAGGGGTGGGTTCCGGCTGCCTCTACTGCCTGTTTCTCTGTGCATGTGCAGAAGGCAAGAACAATATGGCCGAGAGAACCGGTTCAGGGGTGTGGCCAGCCTGGGTCGTTGTAGGTTCTTTACATTTTGATGATTTTTTTTCAAACTTTCTCATTCACTTATGAAGATAAAGGCAGTATTTGTATCCTATTTAATCATATTTGGAGATGAGATAATTGTAGAATAAAGATTCAATGTGGGATAAGAAACAAAGTTTTCTTCTTTTCAAATTCCTGGATGTTCCCATTCTAGTTTCATCCCTTTCTGGAGAAGAATGAATATTGGAATATTTCTGACAGAAAACTCTACTTGGACAAAAATGGAGAGATAAAAACAGATCTGGACATTAACTGCTTTGTGGTTCTCCCCAAGGAGGATCCCAGGAAAGAGACTCTGGCGTATTTTAAAAGACAGAGATTTTCTATCAGACAAAAGGCTCTTTCGCAGCTAAAGTTGCTCAATAAGGTAGGAGAAATTCTGGTGTCTTTTCTATGTTTGCCAAAGCCTGAGGTCCCATTTCAAGTGGGCAAAGCCTATAGCCGTGATGGGGAACCTATGACACACGTGTCAGAAGTGGCACACAGAACCATCCCTCCTGGCACATGGAGCAATCACCAGTTGCTCTTCCGGGTTCAGGTGTGGCAGTCAGCTGGTCTTTCCGCACATTGGAGGGCCAGAAAGTGGAAGAGGAGCCACCCGGTGCGCATGCGCACACCAGAAAAATGAAATTTGTTTCAAGTGTGCACATGCACAAGAGCCACTTAGGGTTTTGGTGTCTGGTGTGCATCCATATGCAAAAACCACCAACAAAAAGAGCAGCGGCCATGTGTTCCCAAAGGCCCAGAGAGGAGATCCCGGCCGTGGCTTCTTAGCAGAGCAGAGCTGTGGTCAGGGCTTCCCTCCCTCCCCACCTGAGGGGTCTCCTTGCGTGTTCCCAGCCCTCCAGCCCATGGCTCATATGCGGTCTGAAGTACCTGGACAGTTCAGGTGCCCCAGAAGAGCAGCAGCAGTGGCAGCCACAATGGGCAGGGCAGGAGTGACCGGACAGCCATCGCAACTGTGAACCAGACCCTCAGTGGCATCTCCAACACCTGGCGCTTCCAGGAGCGAAGGTGAAGTGGTGGTGAGGACAGGCGGGCCAAGGTGTCCCTCCCTCCCCACCCAAGCAGGTTTCTTGCACATCTCCAACCTGAGGCTCTGATATGGTCCAGAGCACCTGGCAAGTTCGGGCACATATGGCAGCAGGGCAGCATTTGCTGGCTGGATGTCTGGCTGCGCTGCCTGCTGCTCCTTCCCCAGCAGCTGCTACATCCAGCCGAGATGGTGGAAGAGGTGCTGCTGGTGAGGAGGCGAGCTACCCATGGTTGGGTGGCTGCCTGGTAGCTCCAGCCTTTCCCCCTGTGGCAGCTGCTGCTGCTCTTCTGGGGCTACATGGGGGCCATCCAGCTCTTCTGGGGCACCTGAGCCAGCCAGGCACTCCAGACCACAGATCCACATCAGTGCCAGGGGCTGGAGGGTTGTGGCTGCACAAGTAGCCTGCTTGGGTGGAGAGGGAGGGAAGCCCCAGCCTGTTCTTGGCACTACCATCCCCTTGCCCCCCCCCCTCAGTGGCTGTCAGGGTGTTTCTTCTGGCTGGGGTGCTAGAGCAGCCAGGAAAAACCCCCATGGGGGATGGGACGGGCCTCAGGAGGACTGGAGGAGAGCACAATTCCTCCCCCCCTCCCACCTACGGGCTCCATGTCCATCCCAGGCTCCCCCTTTCATCCAAGGGAGGGGATTTTGAGTGACAACCTTCTCTGAATGTTCACCTTTCTTCACTCCACCTGGTTCTCTCTTGCCTCTACCCCATAACTCCTTCCCCATTGATTGTCCCTCTTTCCCTCCCTCCCCCTCCCTCCCTCCTTCCCTTGCTCCCTCCCTCTGTCTCTCTCTCACACCCACAAAAACCAAACCTGGGGACTCTTCTAGTCTTGTTTCCCCCCCGGGGGGGGGCAAGCCCCCACTCCCGTCCCATAAACCAGCCCCAACTCGACTGGGGCAGCCAAAAAACCCCCCAAAGGGGCTTTCATCTAATTATGCAGAGCTTCCTAGAAATGCTCCACTTGGGGGGATTTGGGAGGGGAGAGTTAGGGTCAGCCCAATTGGGGGACCTGCAGTGACCCCCTCTGCCAGACCCCTCCGGGAAACCTCTGAGGGGCTTCTCTAGAGAGCCTGCAGCACCCGCCTTCTGCCTGAGCAACAATTGAAAATGTCAAGTTGCAATTTGGAGGGAGCGCGAGAGAGAGGAAGGAGAGAGAGAGAAAGAATGAGAGATGAGAGAGAAAGAGAGAGAGAGAGAAAAAACAAGGTGCTTTTATTGCCAGTAATAAATGTCCTGGAGGGTCTCGGAGGGTCTGCGAAGCCAAGAGAGGCTCCCTCACAGCCTTTCAGGAAACAGCCTGGTTTCATTGATCCTTGGATGGGAGGGGTTGGGAGGGGAAGGTTGGGGGGGGCTGCTGGGCTGGGGACAAGCACTTGGCCAGCACTGCCCCCCTGCCAGCGTCTCTCAGGTGGGACTTGTGGGGGGGACACCACCCCCTGGTCCTCTTGCCCTCCAAGTCAGCTGCCAGGATAAATGTGGCTACCCCTTCCTCCAGATTCCAGGAAGGGATTCTGGCTTTCTATTGGAGGGAGGGGGCATTTCCCACACAACTTTCTCTCCCTGTCTAGAGCTGCAGAACTGGCTACTCAGTGGGGACGTACAACCACCCTGATGGGGATCAGGTGGGCAGGCAGGGAAGCATAAGGATCCCCGAAATCTGGAAGCGGCGCATGTGCACCAGGCAGCTGGTCTTTGTGCACACATGCATGCCAGAAACCGATAGACCACATTTTTTTTATTTTATTTTAAATTTATACCCCGCCCTTCTCCTGACAAGGACCCAGGGCGGCGCACAGGCAATCTTAAAAACCATACAAAAATACATTATTAAAAACTAATTAAATTATATCCCGTGCTAAAAACCCTTATAAAACCTTACGAATCAAAATTTATCAGAATAAAAGTCAGAAATGGGGGGCTATGCTAGGCCGGCTTGTTGGAATAAATACGTCTTAAGACGCTGGCAGAAGAGGCGGAGGTCCGAGGTAGTGTGTAAATCAGGGGGTAGATCATTCCAGAGGGCTGGGCTCGCCACAGAGAAGGCCCTTCCCCCGGGTGTCGCCAACCGGCATTGCCCAGCCGACGGTACCCGGAGAAGGCCCTCTCTGTGGGAGCGGATCGGTCAGAGGGATGTATGGGGCAGGGGCGGTCTCATATGTAGCTAGGCCCCGAGCCATGGAGCGATTTAAAGATGGTAGTCAGCACCTTGAAGCGCACCCGAAAGGCCACAGGTAGCCAGTGCAGCTCACGCAAGAGAGGTGTTATGTGGGATTGCCTTGAGGCACCCATAATCACCCGCACAGCCGCATTCTTGACCAGCTGTAACCTTCGAGTGCACCTCAAGGGGAGCCCCATGTAGAGAGCGTTACAGTAGTCCAACCGGGATGTCACGAGTGCTTGAGTGACTGTGCGCAGGGCCACCCAGTCCAGTAAGGGGCGCAACTGGCGTATCAGGCGTGCCTGATAGAACGCCCCCCTGGCCACGGCTGTCACATGGTCCTCCATGGACAGCCGGGAATCCAGGAGGACGCCCAAGTTGCGCGCCCTCACCACAGGGGCCAGTTGTTTGCCCCCGATGGCCAGAGTTGGAGTTACCACCAGGTCCGGGTCCCCTCTGACACAAGGTCATCACGGACCTGTCGTTGCAGAACATCAGCCTGGGGCCCCGGCTCTGTAGTCCCTGACCCCCTAGCCCACAAGCAGAGCACAGGGAGTTGCGGCAAGTGACCACTCGTAACCAGCGGCCACCGTCTCCCAACCCATGATGGGCATCCTGTCTCCCGCCGACCCTGCCCCTCCCCACGACCGATCGAATAGGAAAGCCCTCTGTAGGGACGACCCCTACTCCCCCCTCCTTAATGGACCCATCCATTATCCTATAGATATTATACCGGGGGATCTTGGGGGGTGTTGCCGGGGTTATTCCACCGTGGGATGAGTCTCTCGCCGCAGGGTCTCTCTCTCGCCGCTAATCACTTGCCCCCCCCCCAAAGGTGTTTTACCGGGGGGGGCTGTTGGGGCTTTCACCGGGACTGCTGGGGCTGCTGGGGCTGTTAAGGCTGCTGATGTTCTCACCGGGACCATCAGGCCCCACCAAGGCCTCCGCTGGCCAGCAGGCCACACCAATGCCTCCGCCGCATCGCAGGCTCGACACTCCACGCCAGGGCTTCCGCCGGGGCCTCCACTGCTCCACCAGGCCTCCGCCGGGGCCTCTGACGCTCCGCCGGTCCGCCACTCCTCCGGCCTCTCCGCAGCCGCCCTTCGCCCTTCCACCGCTTCACCACCTCGCCATTCCCCACCCGGGCCTCCACCAGGTCTCCACTGCTCCGAAAAGGCCTCCGCCGGGGTCTCCGACGGTCCGCCACTGCTCCGGTGCCGCTCCGCCGCTCCGCCAGGGCCCCCGGCGCTCCTCCTCTAGCGCTCCGCCGTGCCTCCTGTCTCAGCCGTCACACCGACCGGCGCTGGAATGGCCTCCATGTGACGGCTGGCACTTTGACTTTCTGGGACCGCACTTGTTGATCACCCTAAGGGGCTGGCCGCGTCCTCCGGAGCCGAATGGGCCTGCGGTCACCATCGCTCTCAAAATGCCATCACCATTCCTTCCAGCATGGCTAGTGCGCATGCTGAAAACCGGATGATCACCTAGTTTTCAGCGAGTGTACAAGCTCACACCTATATTGGTGCAGTGGGGCCAAAAATATTCGCCAACACTGCTCCAGACTATTAAATAGAAAAGTGTTTTATTGCAACATTACATCCAAAAGCAAAAGGGAGGAAGTAAATGCCAGAAAAAGGTAGACCACATGGCTGGTGTGCATGGGGAATCTGCCAATTGTTATATCTCCTGCATCTGTTTAGAAGGAGTCAGAGGTTTCCTATCTACCTCAGTGAAGACCAGAGGCTCCTTGTCTCCATCCATTTCTCCCTCCGTTTTCCATGGACGGAGAGTCCTAACATCTTTTCTTTGGCCTTCCTCGTTCTTCTGCTCAGTCCCTGCCTCAGTCCAGATGTGTGGAAAGTTGTCATCCTGGATTTGTCAAGAGGGCTCGAGAAGGAGAGCCAGTTTGTTGCTATGACTGCGTTCCTTGTCCGGAGGGGACCTTCTCCACTCAGGAAGGTGGGTCACCCTGAGGAAAATGGGAGGCTTTGTGGAACTGGATCCACCCAGAACATTTTCACGAAAGTTAATAAAGATCACTTTTTTTTACTTTTAATCTGCACAGATATTTTTTATCTAAAAGGAAGTAAATCAAAAAGAACTTTGGAGGAGGGGCTGGGAAGAGATGGGAGGAGGGGGTGGCAGACTGAGCAAGCTTTACTAACAGCAGAGGAAATCTCTCTTCTGCTTTTTAGTTTGGACTTGTACTGCTAAGTTCACCTTTCTAGGAACATTTGAGTTCTTTGGAACTGGATGGATTGTGTGAGATCCACCTTCTGAAAGACCTTGGAATTCTCTGTATATTGGATCCTCCCCTTGAGGATCACTGAGAAGCAGTCACTGGCCCATAATGTGGTGCTGTGGATAATTATTGGGGGAACTCATTGCACAAATATTCTGCCAGTCATTTAGATCAATCAATCAGAATAGAGCTGGAAGAAACTTTAGAGGTCATTAAGTCCTACACCCTGCTTAAGCAGGAGACCCTGTACCAGCGGTGAAATTCAAAAATTTTCCCTAACGGTTCTGTGGGTGTGGCTTGGTGGGGAGGTCATGTGACTGGGTAGGCATGGACAACTTTTTTTTTCTACTTTTTAAAAGCATTCCTTACAGTGAGAACAATTAATGAGTGGAACAGAAGTTGCCTCCAGAAGTTGTGAATGCCCCAACATTGCAAGTCTTCAAGATGATGTTGGATAGCCATTTGTCTGAAATGGTATAGGGCTTCCTGCCTAGGCAGGGAGTTGGACTAGATGACCTCAAGGTCCCTTCCAACTCTGCTATTGTAGTGTATCGTAAAAGATGGGTGGCCAATAAATGCAATGAAAAATTCAAATATTGTGACTTTTTTATTTTTATTTTTTACTTTTTAAAGCACTTTTTGCTACCAGTTCGAATGAACTGCCCCAACCGGTAGCATTTCCCTCCTGCCCTGTATCATTTCAAAGGAGAGATTGTTTAATGAAATTGTTTCAAAACTGCTTCTTGGAAAATGCCCCTGGTATCAGCTGTTATCCAAAATAGGTACTTTCTTTAAGATAAAAGGACAGAATGTTAAAGAAAGTTGCTTTTTGGTTTCTCAGATGCGGACAAATGCACCAAGTGTCCAGATGATAAATATCCAAATGAGAAGAGAGTCCAATGTATCCCCAAAATTATAATCTTCCTGTCTTTTGAAGAACCTCTGGGCATCATCCTGGTCTCTTCTGCCCTACTATTGTTTTTAATCACAGGCCTTGTTTTAATCATCTTCATTAAATACCGAGAAACTCCCCTTGTCAAAGCCAACAACCGGGACCTCTCCTATATCCTCCTGGTCTCCCTCCTGCTTTGCTTCTTGTCTTCTTCTCTCTTCATTGGTCAACCAAGGAAAGCCACCTGCCTTCTCCGACAAACGGTCTTCAGCATCATCTTCTCAGTTGCCGTTTCTTCTCTCTTGGCCAAAACCATCATGGTGGTGCTGGCTTTCCTGGCCACAAAACCAGGAAACCGAGTGAAGAGATGGTTGGGGAAGAGCTTGGCCAACTCCATCATCCTCTCTTCTTCTGCTGTCCAAGTGATCATCTGCTCCATCTGGCTGGGAGTTTCTCCCCCCTTCCCTGACTCTGACCTCCATTCCCAGCCTGGAGAGATCATCCTGCAATGCAACGAAGGGGCCGTTGTCATGTTCTACGTCACCCTCAGCTACATGGGCTTCCTGGCTGCCATCTGCTTCACGGTGGCTTTCCTGGCCAGGAATCTACCTGGGGCCTTCAACGAAGCCAAGCTGATCACCTTCAGCATGCTGGTCTTCTGCAGTGTCTGGGTGACTTTTGTGCCCACCTACCTGAGCACCAAAGGGAAACACACGGTGGCTGTTCAGGTCTTCTCCATCCTGGCCTCCAGTGCTGGTCTGCTGGTCTGCATCTTCATCCCCAAGTGCTACATTATCCTTCTGAGGCCAGACCTGAACACAAAGGAGCATCTCACAGCCAAAACAAATGTAAAAGCATGAAATATTAAGAGTCACAAACACACCATTATTTGTAAAAGTACTAATTTTTACCCGGCTACTAAAGGGCATTCAAAATAATTTAATCATTAAAATAGATCTATCGTAAAAGTACGAGGATTCTTTTACTGTGCGAAACATTTACCAATTCTAAAAAAAAACACCAGTTGTTTCTACAATGATCAGGAATTGTAATATCTATAACAATTATAAAAATAAGGAACTGGGCTGGGCAGGGGCCACTATAACTAGTTAAAATAACTACTTTAAACAAAAGTTAGTATTCAAGGGATGAACTGAAGTTTGGATGGAGAGAGGAAAATAATCTGGAATTGTTACGGTTTTTATTCCGTCCCATCTTTGGATTTCAGCGACTTCCACAAAATAAGAGAAAAAGGGAGAAGCTTTGGAAATCCAGACCATGCAGGAAATTAGAGGCAGGTCCTTTCCTATAGGAGAAAGTGGGATAAAGAGAAAAGGAGGAAAGTGTTAAGAGGAATCCAAACAGAGGGAAGGAAACTCCATCACAGGGAATGGCTGAGGGAGGAAACTGACCAGGAGGAGCCTGGTTGGAAGTCCTTGTTTTATGGGATCTTCCTGTGTGAAACTGAGGATTCTCCCAATGAGAAGGTCTCCTGGCCTGGAAGAGCTCCATGGATTGTTTCCATCCTGGTGCTCCAAACTCTGCGGGCATTTCATCCTCAGCTTCCCAGAGACTGGATGGGACAAAAACAGCATCAGAAGCAGAAGCAGGAGGTCCATCATTCATGAGGTGAATCAATGAATCCCCTTCCTGTTTCTAAAGAAGAATTAGAGGAACTCAAAGGACTCCTGTGATGTTCTGGGAGAAGAATGGAGGTGAGGCCAGAGTGAATTCCAACAACACTTTATCTATATAAATAAAAAGTTAACTATGAGTTTGTTCAAAACCGCTAATCTCAGAAACTACTGCATTAATCGCCACCAAATTTTCACACAACGTTCTTTACAAGTGCAGCACCAATGATACGTAGAGATTGTGTGAATATGGCACACTGGTGCCAGGTAAATGCAACACAAATGTACAACTGCAGCTCTTCTGAGTTTTCCTCACTCACTCAGTCGCCCCGCCCCTGGCCTCCTTTCGTCCCTCCTACCTTGCCATTCGAAACACCGGCAGTCGCAATGTTCCCCCGCCCTCTGCCTCTTTCTGCCCCCTCCACCTGGCCACTCTAAACAATGGCAGTAGATAGGTAGGTAGTTAGATAGAGGGAGAGTGGGAGAGAGGGAGAAATACAGTAGGTAGGTAGGTAGGTAGGTAGGTAGGTAGGTAGGTAGGTAGGTAGCAGGGGTGGGTTTCAAAATTTTTGGAACAGGTTCTGTGGGTGTGGCCTGCTTTGTGGGAGTGGCTTGCCGGCCATGTGACCGGGTGGGAGTGGCTTGCCGGCCATGTGACTGGGTGGGGGTGGCTTGCCGGCCATGTGACCGGGTGGGAGTGGCTTGTCGGCCATGTGACCGGGTGGGAGTGGCTTGCCGGCCATGTGACCGGTGGGAGTGGCTTGTCGGCCATGTGACCGGGTGGGAGTGGCCAAGATGATGTCACTGAATACTTTGCCCCAATGGATGAACTACAGTATGCTTAAAATAAGTACAAAAAAAAAAGAACTACTTACAGAAGGAAGATGACTGTTCTTGCCAGTCTTCAGTATCACTTAATCCAATGAATGGCCTGCACAAAGAAGAGACACAGAAATAAAATCTTCCATTGCATGCACTGCATTAGGATGAAACTAGCACACCAAACAATAAAGACAGCTACTCACATAGGAAAGATTACTGCCTTGCTGGTCTTCTGCACCAGCAACTCACCATCTTACTTCAATAACCTGCGCAAAGGAGAGACACAGAAAGCAAAGCTTTAATTGCCTGCACTTTACTATGTCGAGCAAGGATGAACCCAGCACGTAGCACACCCAGCAGGGAAGACAGCTACTTACAGAGGAAGGATCATTGGCTTGCCGGTCTTCTGCACTCCACCGTATCACAGGGCTTCAATAACCTGCGCAAAGGAGAGACACAGAAAGCAAAGCTTTAATTGCCTGCACTTTACTATGTCGAGCAAGGATGAACCCAGCATGTAGCACACCCAGCAGGGAAGACAGCTACTTACAGAGGAAGGATCATTGGCTTGCCGGTCTTCTGCACTCCACCGTATCACAGGGCTTCAATAACCTGCGCAAAGGAGAGACACAGAAAGCAAAGTTTTAATTGCCTGCACTTTACTATGTCGAGCAAGGATGAACCCAGCACGTAGCACACCCAGCAGGGAAGACAGCTACTTACAGAGGAAGGATCATTGGCTTGCCGGTCTTCTGCACACCACCGTATCACAGGGCTTCAATAACCTGCGCAAAGGAGAGACACAGAAAGAAAGGCTTTAATTGCCTGCATTTACACCTTAAATAAGAATAACACAATGAAAGAGATACACGCAAGTACTTACTTGTGTTATTGCTTTCTTCTTCTTGAATGTTGATATTCCCACAATATTTTCCAGCTTCCAGATTCTTCATCTGGAGCTTTTCTTTTCTTTACTCGTGCATCATCAGCTGTGTGGTGGTGCGATCTGAGCCACTCTTTCACTGTAGTCATTGGGTCCCATTCCTTAACAGGCATGCCATCAATACATATCACCATCACATTACTCATGTTTGGAATAGTTAGGCGGGTTCTTAGCTCTGTACATATGAGGTTCATTATTGAGAACCCCGTTTCCGCCTCTGCTGAACTAATAGCAATTGTCCTGACAATAGCTCTAGCTTTTTCGATACTGTCAGGAATTTTATAATTGTCTGGATTTTTTAGGACATTTTCCAAAAAATCTCTGTAGTCGTTGAAATTAATTTCGTAATTAAAAATGTTCTCAAATGCAAGCAAGGCTGTCTCTGCCTCAGGCCATGGAACGACTACATCTTCAATTTTCCAGTAATCTGGCTCCAAATATGTGATAAAGTGTAACTTGTTTGCAGCTGGCAGCAGGCTACCTGTTTTTAGATGGTCACAATCCATCAGCCTTTTCTTCAAATTGGTAATGATGCTTGACAGAAGCTTGTCACGTGGAAGGGCAACAAATCGTTGATTTGGAGTTAAATTTAGGTTTTTGAAGACTTGTGTTTTTAGCATTTCAACAAGTTTTGTTTCATATTTGCCCTTTTTATGTCTAAGTGCTTCAAAAGCTTTAATTGTTCGCACTACTAACTTTTCAGCCTTGATGATGTATGTCTCTCTCCCCTGCAGGGTATTTGATAGAAGAGAAATCTCACTTAGGATATCAATCATGAGGACCAGATCCTTCAAAAAATTAAGATTTTCAAAATGGGAAGCCATGCCTGGAAAGCTTTCATTACCCAGAAAAAACTGATGTAGCGCTGGATAATCACGCCACACAGCTATGGTTGTCCTTAAACTACAGGCAGCCCATCTTGGTCCCAAAACTCTGCCAATCTTCACAACGTCATTGCCCAATTGTTTAGAGATTTGGAAAAGCCGATTCTGGCTGGTGACGGATCTCTGGAAAATGCTGTATATTCTATCAAGGAAGATCTTGAAGTGGTTGACTTGCTTTACTTCTCTTATTGCATCATCCAGCACAAGTTGGAGGCGGTGGTTCAAGCAGTGCCAGATTACAATGTTTGGGAAGTCTCGAGCTATTCTGGCATTGACTCCAGATTTTCTTCCAAGCATAACGTTGGCACCATCGGAGCAGAAAGCAATTAAATTCTTCTGTAGATATTCGGTGGTAAACCCAACTCTATGCAAGCTTTCCATTGCTGCAGAAAATATGGTCTCCGCATCTTGTTTCTCTAATTCCAAGAGCTCAACGAAAATATTGTTGGGTATGCTGGATTCTCAACTCTAACAAAAACTATCAGCACTGCTTTAATTGAAATTGTTGAGGCTTCATCGATTATTAGGCACACCTTTAGATCCTTTGCAATAATCTCAGAGAATACAGTGGTTTTTATGTCATTTGCAATGAATTCAATTATTTTCACCGCAGATCTCCGTGAATGCAAGCCAACTCCCACATCCTTTCCAATTGTTTGCAGCAGATTTACCTGCGCTTCGATGTCTGAGAATGGTTTACATCAGTGGTTCCCAAACTTTTTCAGTCCACCGCCCCCTTGGTGCTACAAACTGATCCTCAGTGCCCCCCACCAGTGGTGGGTTTCAAATTTTTTTAGAACCTATTCTGTAGGTGTGGCCTATTTTGTGGGCGTGGCTTAGCAGTCATGTGACCGTGTGGGAGTGGCCACCTTGTAAAATGTAGTGAAACTCATTTAACAACGCTCTTGCTTAGCAACTAAAATTTTGGGCTCAATTGTGATAATAAATTCTTTCTTTTTCATTCTTTCCTTCCTTCCTTCCTTCCTTCCTTCTTTCTTTTCACTCTCCCCCTCTTTCTTTTTTTCTTTCTTTCTTTCCTTCCCTGTGTCACTCTCCCTGACTTTCTTTCTTTTTTTCTTTCTTCCTTCCTTTCTCTTCCCCTTCCTTCTTCCTTGTGTCACTCTCCCCCTCTTTCTTTCTTTCCTTCCTTCCTTGTGACACTCTCCCCCTCTTCCTTCCTTCCTTCCTTCCTTCCTTCCTTTATTTCTTCCTTTTTCTTCCTCTTCCTTCCTTTCCTTTCCTTCCTTTTTCCCTTTCTTGTGTCATTCTCCCTTCCTTCCTTCCTTCCTTCCTTCCTTCCTTCCTTTCTTCCTCCCTCCCTCCCTCCCTCCCTCCCTCCCTTCCTTCCTTCCTCTCTCTCTCTCTCCCCCCCCCCTCTCTCACACATACTTTCCAGTTGGTGAAAATTTCTGTTTTGCCAGCTGGGAGGCTAGCAAAGAAGACTCATTTTCCCTGCTGCCCGCAGCTCTCAGAGGCAGGAGGCAGGGAAGTGAGCCCTAGGCCTCATTTCTGCCTCCTTCTTCGAGAGCTGGCTTCAGGGATGGCCAGCCTCTCCCACCACTGCACCCTTCATTCACCTTCCACCCGGAGGCTCTGCTGGCAGTCGCCTCCCAAGACGGCTGCGAGCCTTCCAAGGAGGATGCTGGACATTGGGGGTGGGGGGGGGCATCTGCTGTTTCTGCTGCTGCTGCAACTGGTAATGCAGGCTTCTCGCATTAAGTTGCAGGCGCACCGATTCCAGCAGCTGCGTTTTGCTTTGAAACTTGCTGCCCCAGCAACCTGAAGGGGACATTCTCCCAGCAACTTTCTCTCTTGCAAAACAGGTGCGCGAGGCCCCCAATGATCTGATGGGAACCGTGAAGAGCCAAACTGTGCCCAGCCATCCTTACTCCCTCCCAGCTAAGGGTGGGAGCACCTGAGATGTCGCTGGAAGAATGTCCCCTTTGGATTGCTAGGAAAGCAAGTTTCAAGGCAAAACGCAGCTGCTGGAATCGCCCCGTTTCCAATGGGGGGGGGGAATCCATGTTTTTCCTCCATCTCCATGGATCCCCCCTATTGGAAATGAGGTGGCCGTGAAAGGGAAGGGAGCACCCCCCCCGCGTGTCTTCTTGAAACAGCAGGAGGAGGAATGGGGGGGGGGAGTTTGGTTGTTTGAAAAGCCCCGCATGGAACTCCCCTCCTATTCCTCCTCCGGTTGTTTGAAGACACGTGGGGGGCGCTCCCTTCCTTTCACAGCCACCTCATTTCCAATTGGGAGAGATCCATGGAGATGGAGGAAAAACATGGATTTCTCCCCCCCACCTCATTGGAAACGAGGCGGCTGTCAAAGCAAGGCAATGCCCCCCCCAGAAGAAGAAACAGAAGGGGAGTTAGCATCAGCCCTCCGCCCGCCCGCCAAGCGGTAGTTGGGTTGGGTGGGCGCTGGGCCCCCTGTCCTGGCCAAGTGGCGCTCGTGGTTGCCGCCGTGCCCGCGCCCCGGGCTGCCTGCTGAGGAGGAGGAGGAGGCAGGGGCGTGTTGTTGGCAGTGGGCAGGGGTGGGGTGGGTGCAGCACTGCAGCCCTTGCCCTTGGGGCTCTTAAGGGACATGCTGGCTGGCGCTGCTTCAGGGGGGCTCGGCTGCCGCACCTGCCTGGGTCTGCCCGCCCCGCCCACCACCGCGCTCCAGCCGGGCTCTGCCACCAAAGCCGCCCTGCACCCCTTGCCTCTCATGTGGGGAGGTTGCAAGACATGCGCCGGATCTTCCGCACCGCTTCCCCAGATGCATGGAGGGGCCAAAAGCGGCTGCACTGGAGCTCCATCCCCGGAGACTTTTCAGAAGGAAGGAGGCAGCCCCTGATCTGGACTAGCGGAGGCTCTAGTCCTGCTTGAGCAGGGGCTGGACTAGAGGACCTCCGAGCTCTCTTCCAGCTCCCTCCGGTTCACTTTGGGGCTGGAGCAGAGGCTTCCTTCCTCACAGGAGAGGCGTGCGCGCATGGGCGCTGCTTCAATCTCCATCCCCGACCGGCTCTGGGGTCCCCTCCTCCCTCCGCAAAAGCCCCTGCCAGGCCAGCAAAGATCCCATCTGGACCAGGTGGCGCTGGGACCCCCTGTGCCCTCCGCGCCCTCGCAGTGGCTCTCTTGCTCTGAGCTGCGCTTTGGAGTGGGCAGCGATCCCTCGAAAGCCCCCAAGTTGGTCCTCCTCCTCGCCCGGATCCAGAGTGGCGCTCCCCGCCTGGCCTTTATCCCTGCTGGCTGACTAGAGGACCTCCGAGCTCTCTTCCAGCTCCCTCTGGTTCACTTTGGGACTGGAGCAGCAGCTTCCTTGGGGCCAGCAGGGACAAAGGTCGGGCGGCGAGCACCGCGCTGGATCCGGGTGAGGAGGAGGACCAACCTGGGGGCTTTCGAGGGATCGCTGCCCGTTCCAAAGCACAGCTCAGAGCAAGGGAGCTGTGGGGGCGCAGGGGACCAGCGCCACCTGGTCTGGATGGGATCTTTGCTGGCCTGGCAGGGGCTTTTGTGGAGGGAAGAGGGGACGCTGGAGCTGGTCGGGGACAGGAGATTGAAGCAGTGCGCGCACACGCCTCTCCTGGGAGGAAGGCGGTGATTGGAGGGGAGGGTGGTGACGTTGCTTAAAGGGAAACCCGCTATTTCCAGGTTTGTTTTAACGATGTCATCCTTCTGCCCACGCCGATAGGCTTTAACAGCCCATCTTCCGATCGGCAAGTTTCTTCCTCACCCTCAGTGCCCCCCTGTTGCCTCCTAGTGCCCCCCTGCAGCCGTTTGGCCTCCTAGCGCCCCCCTAACGCAGGCCACCGCCCCCTGGGGGGCGTTACCGCCCACTTTGGGAACCACTGGTTTACATCTTTGCGCCAGATCATAAGCAGTAGAAAATATTGTGCAAGTACTGGCTAAATATCTGTCAGTTGACTTATCTATGGATTTGGTGAAAGCATCCTGCTCACATTGCGTACTGGTCTCCACGCAAATAAGGTGTGCTTTTGATTGAAAATGTAGCTTTAATTTTTTTCTGAGCGATGCTTGCTGTGTTTCCTTGTTTGTCCCTGCCGGCACAACCTGCAAATGCTTCCACTCTTTGGAAACATGAATACCCTTCTCTAATGAGAACAAGGGTTTTGCACAGTACTCACAACCCAACTTCTTGTTGGATACTACCATTCCATCATACTTGTCCTTGAAGTGTCTGTACTGCTGCAATTTCCAGCAGTCAGGAAGTTGTGGAACTTCAGTGGAGGAGATGGACTTGCTGCTTTCTCCAACCTCAAGTGGTGGAAGTGGTTGTGCTTGTGGTGCTGGTGCTGGTGCTGGCGACTGTTGTGGATCAGGTGATTCCTCAACTCTTGGTTTTTTGGAGAAGAAAGTGGTCATACTCTGTTGTTTCTTCTTCATTATGTTAAATAATACTAACTGCAACAGAAATAAAACAATATTGGACTCAATTGTGGTTGTAAGCTGAGGACTACAGGTAACAGAAGGGACCTCTGCTTACAACCAACAATGTAGTCTTTTCAGGAAGGATGATCCCCAACAAACAGGAAAGATATGAACAAACAGGAAAGAAATAGTCTTTCATCCAAGCAGTTAGATCAAGAATGAATCTCATAGGTAGATTCCCAAAGCTATGCAGATTTCCTTTTTCTAAAGTTTAGTTCTCAGTTCCAAAAAACAGTAAAATATGAATTAGGTTCAGTACTTAGGTCGGTCAAAGTATCTATTCAACAGTTAGTGCTTAGAAGCAATGGTAAAGCAAGATATGGAATTAGAACCAGAAATATTTTGTATATTTAATTTCACACGTTAGCTGCTGGAATTATGTTTGCACAACAGCGGAAAACCAGAGATATGAAAGTGAATAAATACTACAATGTGCAGGAATAAATAAAGTGACAATTAAAATCAAGAAGGCTTTGAATATTTTTTCACGTTGGATTTGTTTTAGCAATTGCTAAGTAAGAGAAACAGAAAATAGAAATCCAAAAGTATGAAAGACAACACCAATTATGTAAGGAAAGGTCACTAAAATGTATAAGGAAATATTAGTAGTACTTGATCATTATTAACGTGTACAACTGCTGCAGGACATAACACACCCACGCAAACCATGACAGTGCCAGGAAAACACCAGAAAATAGAATCCCTCCTACAAAAGACTGAAAATGAAACCAGTTTTTCCCCCAAACCTTAGGGACAGGAGAGACAAAGCCATTGGAATAAAAACCATCAAGACATTGCGGGAAAATTATAAAGCACACACAAGCTCACAGAACCAGCAACCACCTAAGAATTACCTAGACAACCAGGGTAAAGCACACTCTTTCTCGCAAAGCTGCCTTGCACCAACCTGGCAGCCCATAGAAAAGCAGCCACTTTGAGACACATAAACCACTTAAAAGCAACATATTGCATCTCAAAGAAAACATTTGCAAAAAGGAATAAAATCTCTTGAAAAAATTTTTTTTATAAACAATTACAAAATAAAATTTCCCTAAAATAATTAAAAAAGATATTTTACAAATAAAAAAATCCTTAAAAACCATTAAGCATTCCACAAAATGACACAATTCTACCAAACACAATTCTATCACCAATAATGTATACTGAAATCATTTAAAGATATTCCTTGTAATAATTTAAAATATAACCATGTTAAGGGTAGAATAACACTATGTATTGAAGTGAACCATTTAAAAAAATTCTTTAATCAATACATTTTAAAGTACTGAGTATAGAATTTTTAAAAATGGTTTATATTAATTTGTTTTTCATAGAATCTTTTTTTAAATAGTCTAAGACAATTTAAAAAAGGAACCCACACACAATAAATTGAAGTAAACCATTTTTAAAAATTCTATGCACAATAAATAGAATAATCTTTAAAAAATCATTAAAAAAAATAAAAGAGGGGAGAAAACCAGGTCACTTACCAGGAGGCAGAATCAGCAGCTCTCTGATGAAGGAGGCAACAGGACACAGGTAAACGGGACTAGAGGGAGAAGGGAGGCAGCAAGCCAGGTGAGGCTGAGAGAGGGGGGAGCTGGGGGGCTTTTGGGCATTGTGGCATCAGCAGCTCGCCTCCCCCCCCCCATCCTCCCCAGCGCGTGAAAGGCACCGGCAGATATATAGCAGGGCCCTTTAAATTTTGCGCCCCTGAGGAGGGGAGGATGCCGGCGCGCGAAATTTGAAGGGCCAGTCTATGAAGCTGCCGGCCCCTTTCTCAACACGTTAGTGGCGTGTTTTAAATTTGAGGCTTCCCGGGCCTGGGAAGCCTCAAATTTAAAACGCCGGGGCCTAGAAGCTGCCGGCGTGGCTGCAGGGGGTTGGGACGGCTTTGCACACCTAGCGAATAGCTGCGCGAAGCCCCCCCCAGCCTCCGCATCGCGCCAAGAGCGGCCTGGCAGCTTCAAAGCTAAAGGGCCCAGGCTGGGCCTTGAAACTTTCCCTGTTGGCGCGGCTGGGCGGCCGGCCGCGGGGCCTTCGCACAACTAGAGCGCCTTCCGCCGCCCGCCCCCCAACCGCGCCAACAATGAAAGACCTGAAGGGCTCGGCCCGGGCCCTTTAGCTTTGAAGCCTGCCGGCTAGGGGCGGCGGAACAAGAGCGCGCTAGGCTGCGCGAACCCCCCTTGCCCCCCGCCAGTCGCACCAACAGGGAAAGCGCTTCAAGGCCCGGCCTGGCCCGGCAGCTTCAAAACTAAAGGGCCCAGGCTGGGCCTTGAAACTTTCCCTGTTGGCGCGGCTGGGGGGGGCCTTCGCGCAACTGGAGCACCTTCCGCCGCCCCCCCCAGCCACGCCAACAATGGAAGACCTTCAAGGCCCGGCCCCCGCTCTTTACTTTTGAAGGTGCCAGGGCCTTTTGCACGCGGCTAGTGGCGGCGGGAGAGGCGGGGACGCCACCGCTAGTCGGGTGCGAAGCCTGCTTTTGGCTTCCACAAGGAGGCTTCGAAGCTAGCCTCCTGCCCCCCCCCCCTAAGCAAAGTTGCTTACCTGGGGAAGGGGAGCAGCTTGCTGGAAGGTCAGATCAAAGAAAGGAGGGCCGATCAGGAACAGACTCTTTTGAACGGAGTAAGTCTCTGTGGAGAAAAACTCTTTTCAAAAGAGAAGTGTTGCCGTTGGTGCAATACTTTTAAATAGGTCCAGCCTGATCACTGATTGGCTGCTACACTTTTAAATGTAATCAAGCCAATCAGTGAGCGTCGGGCTGGACTGGAGCTAGGGCTGGAGCTAGCGATACACAATGGACGAGCGAGCCACGTGTTCCTGTAGTTACTTCCGGGTCCATGGTCCAACCGGATCGGCCAGGATCTCTAAATTTTATGATCAGGCTCGCGCGATCTGGGGCGATCCCTTAGGAGCCCACCCCTGATTTTAAGAGACAATAAAGTTATCCTATCCTATCCTCCATTCTCTTCTCTTCTCTTCTTCCTATCCTATCCAATCCTAAATTCTATTCTATTCTGTTCTGTTCTTCTATTCTATCCTCTCCTCTCCTATATTATCCTATTTGAAATTCTATTCTATTCTATTCTATTTCTATTTCTATTCTCCCTTTGAGAACCTCAAGATGGATGCCTAGAAACGTAGTCATGGCAACGGGGTTTATTTTTCATTGGCTGAGAGCTTTTGCTGCTCCTCCCAACGGCTTTTTCAGTCTGATCCACTTGGACAGGGGGATTCTGGGCAGGCAGAGAGTCGTTGGAATGTACCAACTCTTGAAACTCTTAGGGGCCTTTCTGTGGTAACGGTCGTGATCTTCCTGAGGGAGCAGCCCAGAAAATGGGGCTCTGGTTGTCTCTGAGGCCTCCTCCTCTGGGAGAGGAGAGGAGAGGAAAGAAGAGAAGAGAAGAAAAGAAAAGAAAAGAGAAAAGAGAGCTGGAAGGGACCCTGGAGGTCTTCTAGTCCAGCCCATTGCTCAAGCAGGAGAACATCCATCATAGGATAGGACAGGAAAGAAGAGAAGAGAATAAAAGAGAAGCAAATAGGAGAGAGGAGAAGAGAAGAGGATAGGATGGAATAGAAGAGGAGAGGAGAGGAGAGGAGAAGAGAAAAGAAAAGAAAAGAAAAGAGAGGTGGAAGGGACCCTGGAGGTCTTCTAGTCCAGCCCCCTGCTCAAGCAGGAGTACCTTCATCATAAGATAGGAGAGGAGAGGAGAGAAGAGAAGAGAATAAAAGAGAAGAGAATAGGATAGGAGAGGAGAGAAGAAAGAAAAGAAAAGAAAAGAGAAAGGAGAGCTGGAAGGGACCCTGGAGGTCTTCTAGTCCAGCCCCCTGCTCAAGCAGGAGAACCTCCATCCTCTCAGACAAGGGGCTCTCTGCTCTCTTCTTCAAATCCTCCAGGGAAGGAGAGCCCACAATCTCTGGATGAGGAGCTCCCGTTTCTCCCCAGCTGCCTCCAGAACTCTGCAGAGGAGGCTGCGATCTTCTCCTTTCTCCCCCTGGAGCTGCATCTCCAGCCCCATAATCTTGTGAAAGAGGAAGACAAGAGAGACATTGGCCCCCTCCAGTCTCCCCCCAACCCCGCAAACCCTCCAAACTATTTAAAGCGAAAACTCCCTAAAAAAACCCCGGCTCTTCCTCTCCCTTCCTTGCTAAGGGGTCTCCTTCTACCCTTTGCCCAAGTCAGGGCTGCTGCCAGGGAATGGCTCCCCTCCTCTCCTTCCTCTCCAGCTCCCTGCAGAGCTCTGGGGTGTTATTGACAAGAGGAGAGTTTTGCTTCAGGAGCTCCTCATTCGACTGTTTTGTGTGGTCGTAAATACGAGGACCAGAGAGAAATTGGCCCCTTGATTTTTTTTACTTGGAACTTTTTCTTCAATTGAGAAATATTAAAAAAGCCTTTATGTACTGAAAATACCTTTCTCTGTGTGTTAATTCAGTGTTTGTGATTCCTATTGGCAAACAATCAGAAATCTCTCCTTGCAGGAAACTTTGCTGTAACCATTAATTGGTTTTTTTTGAAAGGCTCAGGAAAAGGGACAAATGGGTACATTTTCCAGGAGAGTCTGAAGGGATTTGACTTAAGCATTAAGGTTAGCATCCTTATGCTTATAAGAGTTGGATTACTTGATGCTTTGTTTACTTCCGTATTTAGCAAAGAAAGTCTACACACCCCTGTTAAAATGCCACGTTTTGGAAATGCAAAATAAAAAACCAGACCAAGATAAATCACTTCTGAGTGCTTCTTCCTTTCATATAACCTATAACAGGGATGGCTAACCTTCTTCTCCTCACGTGTCGAACCTGCACCCACATCCATAAGGCTATGCGCCCTGCTGTCAGGATCTGTTTCTTCGAGTACTCAAGAAAGACCACACTTAGACATTGTTTGAAATGAATAAGGCTACTTTTACTAAGTAACGAAAGTGAACAGACCAGGTAAAGCAGGAAGTGAATAGTTTAGCCGCGAACATTGAGTATTAAAGCTTAAGCCCATCCCAAGCCCTAACCCACCCCCCCTAGCATTGTCCAATATACTTTCTTCTCCGACATCAGGTGGGCAGGTCATCACCAGCATGGAATGTGAGACCGTTAGTTGAGAGATAACACCAACCGGCAACATCTTCCACCAATCATCCACCAGCAGAACAATTGAATCCCAGCACCCCACCCTCCCCGTTTCCATGGCAGCTAAGCAGTGCAAGCGAAGGCTGACATCCGGACCTCCTCCAGGAACAGTGAGAGACCCCGGACGTCCTTCAGAAAGAGGTGCTAGACCTGTAAAACAGACAAGAAAAGACAAAACAACATATAGGAGAGAGGGAAAGGGTCAAGGCTTGTGCGGGTATTTGGCATAAAACTTGCGTATCAGCTTAGGAGCCTTGATATGCTCTTTATCCACCCATTCGTTGTGAGAAGGGGGAAAATCTTTCCACATGACCAAAAACTGAGTTTTATTCCTACGGACCCTGGAATCCAAAATGTCCCGAACTTCATAGTGCTGGTGACCGTCCACGATTGTAGGCGTAGGGGTATCAGGAAAAGGTTTGCGGAGATGCGAAGTGCGTTCAGGCTTCAACAGGTGAACATGGAACACCGGATACAGGCGACGGTAGGTTTTTGGGAGATCCAAACGGACGGACACAGAGCTGATGATTTTTGTGATAGTGAATGGACCAACAAATTTGGGCCCCAGTTTTTTGCATTTCTGCGGGCTATCCAAATGTTTCGTAGAGACATATACCCTGTCACCAACTTTGTAGGCAGGGGGGACCGCTCGTTTCTTATCAGCATACAATTTATGTGATTGATGAGCATCGTTCAAAGTCTTACGTATGATCGGCCAAACTGAAGACAATCTGGAGGACCAATCGCCCAAAGAGGGAACTGTTGGTGAGTCGTGAGGCAATACGGGGATGGGCACAAAGTCCTGTCCATAGATGATTTTAAAAGGGGTCATATTTGTACTGGAGTGAACAGAGTTATTATAGGCCACTTCGGCATGTATTAGAAGATCAGCCCAATCATCCTGTTGAAAATTTATGAAACAACGTAGGTATTGTTCCAAAACGGAATTGGTCCTCTCACAAGAACCATTCGTCTGGGGATGGTAGGAGGAGCTTAGGCCTTGGGAGGAGCCAATCAACTTCAAAAATTCCTTCCAAAAGAGAGACGTAAATTGAGTGCCTCTATCAGAAATGATACGCTGGGGAACACCATGAAAACGGTAAATATGGGTAACGAATAGCCTAGCCAACGACTTGGAAGACGGAATCTTCGAACAGGGCACAAAATGAACTTGTTTGGAGAAAAGATCTGTAACAACCCAAATGACAGTATAGCCTTGGCTGGGTGGAAGGTCAACAATAAAGTCCATCGAAATTTCCTTCCAAGGTGCTTCTGGCTTCGCCACGGACTGGAGAAGGCCATGTGGTTTTCCAGGAGCACGTTTAGACGCAGCACAAACAGGGCAACTGGCAATAAACGATTCAACATCTTTCTTAAGTGAGGGCCACCAGAATTGTCGTTTAATAATAATAATAATAATAATAATAATAATAATAATAATAATAATATATTTAATTTCTAGACCGCTCCCTCTCCCCAAGGGGACTCGGAGCGGTGCACAGGGAGATTAAGACAATAAATATATACAAAACAGTTAAAAACAGATTAAACATAAGACCCTGCGCTAAAATTCCCCAAAACCAATTCCTAAAACCCTAAGCCCTATAATACTGTAATAAGAGGCTACCCTAGGCCGGCCAAGCAGAAAAAATGCGTCTTCAATTTCAGACGGAAGGAACGGAGGTCCGTGGTAGTTCTAATATCGGGGGGGAGGTCGTTCCAGAGGGCAGGGCCCGCCACAGAGAGAGCCCTTCCCCTGGGCGTCGCCCGCTGACAAAGTCTAGTGGACGGCACCCGGAGAAGTCCCTCTCTGTGGGAGCGAATCGGCCGTGAGGAAGTATGGGGCAGAATCCGATCCCGCAGATAGCTAGGTCCCGAGCCATGGAGCGCTTTAAAGATGATGACTAACACCTTGAAGCGCACCCGAAAAACTACAGGTAGCCAGTGCAGCTCGCGCAAGAGCGGTGTTACATGGGTGTACCTTGTGGTACCCATTATTGCTCGCGCGGCTGCATTCTGGACCAACTGCAGCCTCCGGGTGCACCTCAAGGGGAGCCCCATGTAGAGAGAGTTACAATAGTCCAGTCGGGATGTCACGAGAGCATGAGTGACTGTGCGAAGGGCATCCCGGTCCAATAGGGGGCGCAACTGGCGAACCAGGCGAACCTGGTAAAACGCCCTCCTGGCCACGGCCGTCACTTGATCTTCCATGGACAGCCGGGAATCCAGGAGGACACCCAAGTTGCGCGCCGCATCCACAGGGGCAAGATGTTCGCCCCCTATGGCCAGCGATAGAGACAGCTGGTTGAACCGGGCAGCCGGAAACCACAGCCACTCGGTCTTGGTCGGGTTGAGCTTGAGTCCGTTACTTCCCATACAGACCCGCACGGCTTCCAGGCACTGGCACATCACCGCTACGGCATCGTTGGGGTGGTTTGGGGTAGATATATACAGCTGAGTATCATCAGCGCAGAGATGATACTCTACCCCAAAACCACGGATGATCTCACCCAGCGGCTTCATATATGTGTTGAATAGGAGGGGCGAGAGGACCGACCCCTGAGGCACCCCACATGTGAGGGGTCTCGAGGTCGACCTCTGCCCCCCTGTCAACACAAATTGCGACCGACCAGAGAGGTAGGAGGAGAACCACCGCAAAACGGTGCCTCCCACCCCCAACCCCCCCAGCCGGTGCAATAGGATACCGTGGTCGATGGTATCAAAAGCCGCCGAGAGGTCTAATAGGACCAGGATGGAGGAACAACCCCCATCTCTGGCCCTCCAGAGATCATCGACCAACGCGACCAATGCCGTCTCGGTGCTATGCCCGGGCCGAAAGCCGGACTGGCGCGGGTCTATATAATCAACTTCCTCCAGGTGACGGGGAAACTGTTGTGCCACCACACTCTCGACAACCTTCGCCAGAAAGGGAAGGTTGGAGACGGGACGATAGTTGTTTAAAAGAGCTGGATCCAAAGAGGGCTTCTTCAGGAGGGGCCTCACCATGGCCTCTTTAAGGGAGGCAGGCAAGGAACCCTCCCTCAGAGAAGCGTTGACAACCTCTTGGAGCCAGCCTCGTGTCACCTCCCAGGATGCCAGTACAAGCCAGGAGGGACACGGGTCCAATAAACATGTGGTGGCTCGCAGTCGCCCACGTAACCTGTCCATATCCTCAGAAGTAACGGAGTCAAACTCCTCCCAAACAAGATCCTCCTCGTGGCAACCCACTGGGCCATGAATGGGGGCTAGCTCGTTCTGTATCTGAGCGGTTTTCTCCTGCAGATAAATCACAAATTCCTCTGCTCTACCCTGTAGCGGGGCTTCCCGCACCCTCTGTTGAAGGAGGGAGCGGGTCACCCTAAACAGGGCGGCAGGGTGGTTATCTGCGGATGCTATGAGAGTGGCACAATGATGACGTTTGGCCACTCTCAGCGCCACAATGTAAGTCCGTAAATGGGCTCTTACCTGTGTCCGGTCAGATTCAGATCGGGTAGACCTCCATCTTCTCTCTAGGCATCTCTTGTGGCGTTTCATCCCCCTCAGCTCCTCGGTGAACCAAGGGGCCAGGGTGGCTCGCCGCCGCAAGAGAGGCCGCAAGGGCGCGACCCGATCCAAGGCCCCCACGGCCGCACTATTCCATGCGGCCGTGAGGTTCTCGATCGGGGCGCGGGTCAGGGGTACAGGAAGTGGCCCAAGCGCCGCCTGGAACCCATCAGGGTCCATCAGGCGCCTGGGGCGGAACCAGATTGGTGACTCAGGTTCCGCCTCCCCGCGGAGGGGAGTAGCGGTTGGAAAGTCGAGCCGGAGAAGTGAGTGATCTGACCATGACAAGGGTGTGATGGCTATATCCCCTATAATCAGATCACTTTTCCACTGGCCAGAGACAAAGATAAGATCCGGTGTATGTCCACCCTCGTGGGTGGGGCCTTGAATTAATTGGGTCAGGTCCATGGCCATCATGGAAGCCATGAACTCCCGAGCTACCTCGGATGATTCGCCCACCGATGGCAGATTAAAGTCCCCCATGACTAAGAGTCTGGGGGTCTCCACTGCCACCGTGGCGATCACCTCCAGGAGCTCGGGCAGGGCTGCTGCTACATAGCGGGGAGCCAGGTATATAACCAGCACGCCCAACTGCCTCCCTAGGCCCCACTTCACGTAGAGGGACTCACAACCTGTGGTCTGCGGCACAGTGGTCTCTCTCCGCTCAAGACCTTCCTTTACAATAACCGCCACCCCACCGCCCCTGCCTAGGGTCCGAGGCTGATGAAAAGTGCGGTAACCTGGTGGGCACATTTCAACGAGGGGGAGTCCACCCTCGTGACCCAACCAGGTCTCCGCGATTCCTGCCAGGTCCGGCTCCCCCTCTGACACAAGGTCACAAATGAGGGGGGCTTTGTTGACAACGGACCTGGCATTGCAGAACATCAGCCTCAGACCCTGGCTCTGTATTCCCTGACCACCTAGCCTGCGGGGGTTGTGACACCCAACCATATGCAACCAGCGGCTGCGTGTCCCCAACCGGGAGGATGGAACTTGCCTCCCCTCGGACCTGCCTCTCCCCACGACCGTCGGGATGGAGATGCCCTCCATAGGGACGACTCGCGTTTCCCCCCCCCTCACGGAACCTTCCGCTACCCTCCGCCGACTGCTGGCCTGGCCCTCTCTTCCTAACTGTTTATACCCTCCCCCCTCCCTGGAACCCCCTAAAATAGACAATATTTTGGAAACTAAAAAACCCCTAAGGCTGCGCTTCGCCCACCTCTCCAGATTAATAAATCCTTCATCAAGGCGGGCCCTCGTTAAAGCGGAGGGCCAAACCTGCGAGAGCGGGGACTCTCGCAGTCGTAGCAAATCGGTTCTGGAGTACAAAATGATTATAAAATATAAAAAATGGGTCATGGTTAAAATCAAGCATCGTTGGCACAATAAAATTCATAAATAGATGGAATAGATGGAATAAATAGAATTAAAACACATAATGGTGACACTAAAAGAATGGATGTAAAGTGCACCAGTGCATCGATGGGGGTAAGTTCAGAGTCTTATTACTACAGCTGCTTCAAACCAAGGTCTTAAAGGTTATGGGTCGATAAGATCTTACAGGCCTCACAAGGGCCACGTGAGAGGAGGTTCAACAAGAGTCTTTAAAGGTCTGGAAAAATCTCCGGTTGCGTTCACTGACTTAGCTCTCACAAGTCAGTTCCGATCATAAATCCGATCATAAATCAGGTGCCCTCGGCGCTGGAGGGGAGTCCAATCTCCCGATGGAAATTTCCCCAGCGTCCTTCGGCCACCGCCGGCCCAACCAGGTATCCAACGGTCCGGTCGGCGTCCACCGCCGTCTCAAAGGCGCCGGGAATGCCCACCTCTGCTCCGGTGCTCCCACCACCGTCTCCGCCGTCATCTCCATGTGGGCCGCCATTCGGCGCCCTCACCGCCATTTCGCAACCGTCTGAGGCCAACCAGGCCTCTCCGACCAGCCTGGCATCCAGCGACCCGGCCGGCATCCACCGCTGCCCCGGCATACCGGCCCTCTCCTCGTTGGCGCTCTCACCGCCACTCCACCATCGCCGCCTTCGCCACTGGTCTCCCGGTGCTCTCACCACCGTCCACCGTCCTTCTCCTGCAGCTCCCCGGGGGGGGGGGGCTCCTTCCAATTTCCCCAGACATCCCCAAACTTCTCTGGGCCTCTCCAAACCTCTCCCACACGGCCCATCAAACGGAGGCAAGGACGCCGCCCCTCGCTCCGGCACTCTCACCGCCGGAGACATCAGCGCGGTCCTCGCTCCCGTGCACCTCCCCGGGGGGGGCTCTTCCAAGCTTAAGCCCCCCCCCCGACGTCCCCGGGCCTTCCCCAGGCCTTCCGGCGCGACGCGGCCAGCGCAACGCGGTCCCGCGCCCGCCGCCATCGGCAGAAGCCGCAGGCGCCGCCCTCGCTCCGGCGCTCCCACCGCCGGAGACGCCGACGCCGCCGACGCCGCCCCAGCCGTCTCGACTCCAGGGCAGCCTCCGGAGCAACCTCGGGACTTCAAACTTCACCCAAGATGTCAGGGTGAGTCCCCCGATCGATCCCAGCCCTCAGCCAGACTTTAGGAGGGCTGGGGCACGTAAAAAGTGCCAACGCGCTCCATGGCCCATTCAGAGCTCTAAAACCGAACGGCCATCTTCGCGCAAGCGCAGTCCACGTCCAATACAACAAGGTGTACAGTCTTAACGAACCCGAAATGACCTGCTAGACGTGAGTCGTGAGCGCGTTGCAATACAAACGGTCGTATAGTAACAGGGACATAGATTTTGGAACCAATCCAAGGAAGATCGTCCCTAATAGTACAATCACCGGAATGTGCTCTATACCATTCATCAGTAAGAAGTTCAGTTTTAATACGAGCAATAAGCTCAGTAGGTGGAGCAGTTTGGACTGCAGAATGGCTTCGAGTAGATACAGGAGAAGCTGGTAAAGTAAGCGGCATGATGGGCTGTACAATTGTAAGTTTAGAAACATCATATTGGGGTAGCCTGGAGAGGGCATCAGCCATGAAATTCTTTCCACCAGGAATATATTTAAGATGGAAATTGAAGCGATGGAAGTAGTGTGCCCAGCGAAGTTGTCTCAGGGACAGTTTACGAGAAGAGGTGAGAGCCTCCAAATTTTTGTGGTCCGTCCAGACTTCAAATGGATGGGGAGCACCTTCAAGGAAATGACGCCAAGTCATGAGGGCCCAACGAACAGCAAAAGCTTCTTTCTCCCAAATGGCCCAACCACGTTCGGTTGTGGAGAGCTTGCGAGAGGTGTAGGCACATGGTTGCAATTGGCCATGGTGGTTGAGTTGTAGCAAGACAGCTCCCACAGCGACATCACTGGCATCCGCTTGAACCACAAAAGGGGAGCTAACATCGGGATGTTTAAGGACAGGTTCAGCCGCAAATAAACACTTAAGTTTTTCGAAAGCGGCTTGGCATTCCATGGTCCATTTGAGGGGAGTTCCTGGTCGAGGTTTACCCTCACCCTTCGTTTTGAGAAGATTTATAATGGGCAAGGCAATGCTAGCGAATGATGGAATAAATTGGCGGTAAAAGTTTGCAAAGCCCAAAAAACTTTGGAGCTGTTTACGAGTTCGGGGAGGAGCCCACTCTGTTACAGCCTTCACCTTTGCAGGATCCATCTCAATTCCTTCAGAAGAAATGCGGTAACCCAAATAATCAATTTTTTCTTGGTGAAACTCACATTTGGACAATTTGGCGTATAGCTCAGCGGAACGGAGTTTTTGAAGGACGGAACGCACTAGTTTAATATGTTCATCGCATGTTTGTGAGTATACGACAATGTCATCAATATAAACTAAAAAACCCTTGTAAAGGTGCTCGTGGAGAACCTCATTGATTAGTTGCATAAACACAGAAGGAGCACCCTGAAGACCAAAGGGGAGAACCTTAAATTGAAAACATCCAAGAGGACAGTTAAAAGCAGTTTTCCATTCGTCTCCCTCTTTAATTCTGACCCTATAATAAGCTTCACGCAAGTCCAGTTTAGTAAAAATCTTGCCAGTAGCCAGGTGAGCAAGCATGTCTTTCATAAGTGGGAGTGGGTAGACGTTGTGTTCGCAAATGGTGTTGAGATAAGAGTAATCCTGCACTAACCTGAGAGTGCCATCTTTCTTTTCTCTAAATATAACAGGTGCAGCTACGCGTGGCCTAGCCGGTTCAATGAAACCCCTTTGAAGATTTTTATCGATGAACTTACGTAACTCTTCCATTTCCCGTGGAGTCATAGAGTAAAGGCGATGTTTAGGCAACTGCACACCAGGGAGGAAATCAATGGAACAATCAGTAGCCCTATGAGGAGGAAGTGAATCACAAGATCTTTCACTGAAGGCCTCCTTCAGGTCCCAATTTTCCTTGGGAATCTTCTCCTCGCCGGGGATGAATTCAGGAGAAGGGAGAGCCAATAAGGGGGCAGCGGGTTCAATTACAGGGGCTAAGTCAATGGGTGGAACATGATTGTCCTCTGAAGGTAGAGAGGTATGTTCAGGTAATAATAAAGGTATTCGCACCCATCCCGCTTTCCAATTAATCAGAGGATTCCATTTACGAAGCCAATTGACCCCCAAAATGACAGCATTTTCAGAAATGGCGGTCACGATGAAATTGATGGTTTCAGTATGAGCTGCGCCAATAGAGACATGAAGTGGTTCGGTGATAAAAGATGCCGGGGTTCCCCCTGCTACAGAACCATCCATTTGGCAAAAAGCTATGGGAGTTTTCAAGTTTTTTAGATGAAAACCCATGGAATAGACCAAATCTTGGCTTATGAGACAGCGTGAGCAACCAGAATCAATGAGGGCTTGCACATCGCAAGTACGACCAGTAGATGGAGCCAAAAGCTTTAAATTAATATAAAGGGGCCCGGAGCGGTGACTCACCAAATTGTCGTCAGAAGAATTAGAAGACGCCTCCCAGTCGTCAGGGTGGGTGTTGGGCTGGTCAGTGGAGAGGTCCAAAGGCTCCACCCCACTCATCGCAGGTCTACTGCACACGTTCGGAGTTTTTGGAGGCTTTCTTTCGGAGGAGGAATGTGGGCGTGGAGGTTGTCTTGATCTGCATTTGTCTGCCCAATGCCCCTCCTTACCACAATGATAACAAGTGCCCGTGCGAGGCTGAGTTGATTTCCGCCCCCCCCCCCCTCTGCATGTGGGAGTCTTTTTCTGGGGATCGAGGCTTAAGGCTTTCCCTTTGCGGTTTCTTTTCAAGACGGACTGGATCATGTAAGTGGGCTTGGTCCAGTTCCACATCCCCGGCGAGGTCTATCCAATCATCTAAGGTTTCGGGACGGAACCTGTTCACGCACGTTTGATAAATGTCCTTATTAAGCCCCTCAGTATAGAGATCCATCAAAGCCCGGTCACTATAACCGGTCATAAACAGGGATAACTCCTGAAAAATCTGCGTGTATTCCTGGACCGACATACTCCCCTGTTGTAAGGTTTTCATTCTCATTTTAGCTTTCCTTTCAACACGGGGGTCTTCAAAACGCCTTCTAAGAGCATTCATAAAACGATCGAAATCCCGCAACATGGGTGAGCGGCTATTATGCAAGGAGACCAGCCATTTGGAAGCTTTATCCTCCAGAGCCATTGAGACAATTCTAATTTTGATTTCATCCTCGAAATCACCTGCGTAAAACTGCACAAAATTATCGACGTGAATTAGAAAAAATGCTAAGTTGTCGGCGCTACCGTCGAATTTAACACCCAGGGGAGGGAGCTTTGCAAGTCGACGGGGGGAGGTGGGGCGGGCTTCTCTCTGCAATTGAGGGCGTGCTTCTCTCTGCAATTCCCTGCTGGCTCGGGGAGGGGGGATGGTGTTGAGCTTCTGCTTTCTTTGGCAGCTGCAGAAAGCGTTTCTTTTAACTGTCTGCGTTCCTGCTGATGCCCCCTCCCCCAGAGTTTATCCAAGGCCTCCCGCTTCTCGCCTGCCTGGCGAAGCAATTCTTGGGCCATCTCTTTTAATTCCCTTTCTTCTCTTAAAAGATCCGGAATGAATGTCTTGGGGGAAGGGCGATGTCTGGTGACGTTAGCTCCTGGGCCTAGGCCTCCAGTCATTCCCACCCCTTCAGACCAGCGTTGAGGTTTGGCTGAATCTTCGGCTGGCAGATTTAGATCTAAGCCGGCTAGACAATCCAACACTGACCTCGTATCTTCAGTCGGAACAGGAAAGTTTGATGCCTCTGCTCCCATTTCAGTTTCAGGCAGAACCTCCACCAGCGGAAGCTCCTCTTTTGCGGGGTCCGACATCAGGTGTGGTTTATTAAAGACTTCCTGCTTAAATGTCAGGATCTGTTTCTTCGAGTACTCAAGAAAGACCACACTTAGACATTGTTTGAAATGAATAAGGCTACTTTTACTAAGTAACGAAAGTGAACAGACCAGGTAAAGCAGGAAGTGAATAGTTTAGCCGCGAACATTGAGTATTAAAGCTTAAGCCCATCCCAAGCCCTAACCCCCCCCCCTAGCATTGTCCAATATACTTTCTTCTCCGACATCAGGTGGGCAGGTCATCACCAGCATGGAATGTGAGACCGTTAGTTGAGAGATAACACCAACCGGCAACATCTTCCACCAATCATCCACCAGCAGAACAATTAAATCCCAGCACTCCACCCTCCCCGTTTCCATGGCAGCTAAGCAGTGCAAGCGAAGGCTGACACCTGCCCCATGCACATGCACGCACCCCCCTCTGCTCCTCCCCACATGCATGGGACTCCCCCTTGCTCCCCCCGTGTTCTCCCAGCTCATGCGCCTGACCCCCTAAGCCCTGCTTTGGGCCTAGCAGCCCTCCCTGAAGCCTCCCGAAACCAAAGACGGGGGGCCGGGGGTGGGTGGGGGCTGGCTATTGAGCATGTGGGGGTTTTCTGACATTTATTCAGCTGCCCCTTAGAGCAGAAGCCTTTGTCTCCATATCTCAGGTAGAAGGTTAGCCCCCCCCCCCCACTCCTCTCCCAGAAGAATGAAATGTTTTAGGAAACATGAAAAAGGCAGAATATTATATTTTCCCTAAAGGAGAAACTCAACTCCCAGGATGGAGCTCTTCCCCTGAGGAATGGGTCTTCCTGCCAGAAAATTACTCCCAGTTGCATCTCCCTTCCCTGAGCTTCTACCCGTTGCTTTTGCTCCTGCATTCGGGGACTTTGGGAAAGGAATCCTCCAGCTCTTCTGCGTGGGGCTCACTCTGATATTGAATGGTTGCAAACCTATGTCTGCCATGGGCAGGCTCTCTTGCGGTCATAAGTGGAGGACCATCTGTGCAGTGTTATCATGCTTTCTCTTTCATCCTTCCCACTGGAGGAGGGGAAGTTTCCCCCACTTTCTCCCATCAAGCACCCAAATGCAGCCAGACCAGTGGTGGGTTCCGGGCGGTATGGCTCGGTACGGGCGTACGGGTGGTTGCTTGGAGCAGCGGCTACTGTACCGGAATGGTGAGCCTTTCCTTAGTGCTTTTCAAGGCAAATGGGCCAATAGCACATATGTGCACAGCGTATGGCACCTGCATGACCTTTGCCGAGCAGCTGAGTGTCACTGGACAGTGCCATGTGCATGCGTGTGCATAGCGTGTCGAGGATGCCTAGTCTCATAGGGTCATTATAATAGGGTTCTTTGTGGAGTCAATGCCGTTTAATTATCTGCAGGGGGGGGGGGAAATCCCAACAAAGGTATTTGAAAATTGGCTGCTTGAAAGGAATCATTGGATCCGAAGGAGAAAATTTCACCCGCAGGCAGAGCTGATTCCTGCCCTGAGCTGAGCAATCCAGCTGATGTATTAGGGCTGATTTTGTCAGAATCTCAATCAGAGCAGCTCTGGGATGGCTGTAGGGCTACAATTCCAAGTCAGAGGGGCCAAAACTGAGGGTGGGGGTCCCCAAGCCTCTCAACAATGGGAAGGTGTCCTCAATAAGGTCAAAAAAGTCAAGATGGCAGGTGCAAATGGGATGGAAGACCCCTCTTCTTCTATATCCCTGGGATGAAGCTGCTGAAAAAGTCTAAGTCTTTGCTGCCATCTAGTGGTCATTTCGTTACAAAATGCTCAAAAAAGTTTTTAAAAAGTTCCAAGCCACAGCTGATTGTCTGAACTTTTAAAAAACTTTTTTTTAGCATATTTTTACTACTGGTTCAGGTGAACCAATAGCATTTTTACTACCAGTTCAGGCGAACCAGCCTGAACCAGTAGCATTTCACTCCTGCCTTGTAGTCCATTAGACTAGACCTATCCAGTCCCTCAATCAATTATCATATGGTTTAGCCTCCAGCCTCCTGATCATCTCTGCTGCTCTTCTCTGCCCACCAAGGGACTTTCCCTTAGCATTTGAGGCTGTGGGGTTTATATGTTGGGGTAGTTGACAGTGGATCTCCCTCAACTGTTCTGACAGTCCTCTGAAGCATGTTTTCAATTGACAATCCCTATTTGTTCTTTTAACAATAAAGGAAGATTTGCCAGATGAAGTTATGGAATGGACAAAGGTTAAATCCCAGTTATTGGTAGACAGCCAACTCAGGGACTGTGGCATCCTATACTTTGGCAATTGTAAAAAGACCACCGTTACCCACAGACCTCTTTAGCAAGATTTATTGAGATGAAAGGGAAGGGAGTTATAAGAATTACAATCATTTGACCATTTTCCATTTGGAAACATTTCCTCTGACTTCCACATATTATCTAAATAGAATTAATTAATGTCTTATTCCAAATAAAAAGAAATTTTACAATTCTTTAACTATCATACTGGTGTTGTGCTTCATGTTTTTACATTTGTTCTGGCTGTGAGATGCTCCTTTGTGTTCAGGTCTGGCCTCAGAAGGATAATGTAGCACTTGGGGATGAAGATGCAGCCCAGCAGACCAGCACTGGAGGCCAGGATGGAGAAGACCTGCACAGCCACCATGTATTTCCCTTTGGTGTTCAGATAGATGGCAGAAGCTGCGACAAGTAATGGGAGCTCACTCCATTATGCAGCTCTATGGACCTTTATGATCGACAAGGTCAGCCACTGAGTCACCTTCATATATTCAACTGCCAGTAAAAGAGGAGAATTTGCAGGAAACAACATTTATAAACATAATCAGGAGGATGCATGTCAGATAGTTGTCCGAGGCCCCTTATGTCTTAGAGGTGCAACCCCCCTGAAATTAAGCTAAAACCATCCTTGAAAAGGTCTGGAAAATTGCAAGGGGCAGGAAAACCTCCCTCTGGTGGCCACTTCTTACATTGCAGGTTGAGGAAGAAAAATCACAATAAATAATATAAATAAAAATAATCAGGGAACAGAGCAAGGTAAATCTGACATGGGATTGTATTCTGAGACAGCTGATGACTTTAGTGGCCGAAATAAGGTGCCACGTCCCTTCAAATTAAATGAAAACAGAAGCCATTAAAGATACCAATAACAGACTGCCACCCAGTGGTCATTTATGGTATGGCAGGTGAGGACTGGTAATCACAAAAATTAATAGAAATAAAAATAATGAGGGTACAGATCTTGCGATGTCCAAGTGGGATTGTGCTCTGAAGCCCCCGCTCTCTCTTAGACAAGAAATCGCAAAAGGTAATATAAATAAAAATTATCAGGGTGGAGATCAGGCAAAATCCGAAATGGGTTCCTACTCTGAGCCCCCAATCTCTCTTGAGGTGAAAACAGAGTGAAATAAACCACAAATTAAATGAAAACAGGAGTTTTCAAAATCTATGGGAAATTTCATTAGCAACAACACCCTGCCATCTGGTGGCCATTTCACGTATGGCAGGTGGGACAAGAAATCACAAAAGTTAATATCAATAAAAATAGTCAGGGTGGCACTCTATAAGCCTCCATAAAGCTATGCATGCAATTTTTTTGACAAAAAAGTGTTTTGCTTGTTTTGCCCCCCCTTCCCGAGAGCACTCTGCAAGCCCCTCCCCAAGGTTATTCATGCCTTTTATTTGGAAAAACAGGCCCGTTTTAGGGAGGTTTGCAGAGTGCAAAAACTTTTTCCCCTTTCTGAAAGCTATTTACTAAGAGGAATTGATGAGAATTATGTTGGTCAAGTGCTGTGCCTGCAGACACAAAGATTTATGTACTTCAGGTTGTCAGCGATTTCCTTCTCCAGCACATGGGTAAATACACCTGGAAATATCTACCTACCTACTCTCTCCCTCCCTCCCTCCCTACTGTATTTTTCCCTCTGTCTCTTCCCCCTCTATATACCTATATAACTACCTACCTACTCACTCTCTCTCTTCCCCTACCTATCTACTATATTTCTCTCTCTCTCTTTTTCTCTCTCTATCACTCTACCTACCAACCTATCTACTCTCTTTCTCTCCCTGTCTATCTACTGTATTTCTCTTTATCTCTCTATTTCTCTCTCTATCCCTCTACCTACCTACCTACACTCCTTCCCTCCCTCCCTCCCCCCCCGTATCTCTCCCTCTTTCTCTCCCTCTCTCTCTTTCTCTCTCTCTCTCTATTCCTTTACCTACCCACAATCCTAACTACTCTCCCTCTCTCCCTCCCTACTGTATTTTCCCTCTGTCTCTTTCCCCTCTATATACCTATATACTCACCTACCTACTCACTCTCTCCTGGGTGCATCTTATACTCTGAAAAATACGGTAGGTAGAACAGCTTTTATTGCAACAGAACTAGACAAACAGTAGCTATATACAAGAATCAGCCCTTAGTCCTGCTTGACAGCTATTTATACTAGAGATGTCAAGCAGGGCGATCAATGGGAGTGAATCAAATAGCCCGAACTCAGCCAGCCGTGCCTTAGCCAATCAGGAGCGGCTGAGCGGTTACCGGTTGTCAATCGTAAGTCGAGGACTTGCGGCCAGTCTTAAGGCAAGGACTTAGCAGAGATTGTCCCCTCTGGACAAAGAATGCAGTCATAGCAGCAAACTGGCTCTCTTTCTCAATCCCTCTTGACAATTTTTCCACACATCTGGACTGAGGCAGGGACTGAGCAGAGAAAGAAGGAAGGCCAAAGAAAAGATGTTAGGACTCTCCGTCCATGGAAAGTGGGGGGAGAAATGGACATTAGACATTAGCCCTGAAGTCCTCGCTGGGCCCTGGGAATTGAAATCAGAGCCTCCTGATGATTGGCTGAAAGTCCCCAGCTGCCTCTGATGCCTAAGGTGGGACTAGAACTCAGAGTCACTTACTGATTGGCTCAGAGTCACTAAGGGGCCCCACCTCATTTTCTTCAAAGCAAGATAGATTGGCCACTGCCTTCTTTTCAATCTAACACTGGCTTTCCTGGTGGTCTCCCATCCCTGATGAAATCCAGCCCTGCTTAAGCTTTTCCAAACCAGCCTGCTGCTGCACCATATGACTAGAATTGGGACCAGGAATGCCATTGCTAAGTTAGGTGGTCATTAAGTGAGTTATGCTGAATTTTGCAATGTTTATTGCCACAGTTGTTAAGTGAATCCTGCAGTCATGAAAAAAACACCGTTTTGCCCACTGATTTTCCTTGTCATAAATCCTTGTTGATTGCCAGGCACCCAAGTGGCGACTATGTGCTGCACTAGTCGTAAGTATGAGGACCCATCATAAAGAGCTTTATTCAATGGCCATGGAACTTGGAACTGTCACTAAATGAATGGATGTAAATGGAGGACTATGTGTGGGATACTTGGTTAGGGACTGTACATCATTGGATCCATCGTTTCTTCAGGCACTTTCCCACAAGGCCTTTTTAAGAGGAATAATATATAACATTTTATGCATATTTTTCCCTTTCATCATCTGGGCAGGTGCAAGAAAACCTGGATTCCCTGGATCTCTAATACCAGATTCCAGATCCAAGGGACAAGACTCCCGATCTGGACTTCACCCCCAGAGAAGGGGCAGAACCTGGGGCTCCCCAACCTCTCTGGGCGATCGAGAGTTCCCCCTTCAGAGGGAGCCGCTCTGGCTGCAGAGAATTCATGAATAATCCCCAGAGTCTCTTTCCTGGAAGCCTCCTTCGGGAGAACCAAGGAGCCCAAGATGAACAGACCTTCTGCTCTTTCTCCATTTTGGTCCAAGTAGAGTTTAAGATGGGAAAGATTGCAAAACTCGTTCTTGTCCAGAAAGGGATGAAACTAATATTCAAACATCCAAGAATTTGAAACACAGAAAACTTTGTTTCTTGTCACAGTTTTGAATATTTCTTCTACAATTTTCAAGCTTTCCAATATGCTTAGTTAGGAGAACATTCTCTTCATAAGCAAAGAAAAAATGTTCAGCAAGATTTGTCAATCATAGATTGAGAAGGTATATATTGGGAAAATACAATTGACACAGTTGGTCAATTATAGTGAACCTTCTAGAGCAAGTGACAAATAAAATGAATAACAGATAAAAAGAGATTATTCATAAACTCCTTGGAAACCACAGGTTGATTATCAGAAAACATGGATTAGTCAACAAGGAAGTTCTCAGGCTAATCTTCTCCCTGGTAGACCAGACATGAAACATCATGAGATGAACTAATTTAAATTTATTCTAATGCTACTTTAACAGAAGTTTCGACATCTGAAGCTGCAAATCTCCCAGATTATGGCAATGCTTGTAATATAAATTGATTTCAGTAAAGTATAAACAATTTTGTGATGTGGCTAGAAACATAGTTAAATGAGGGATTGATGGGACAATTAAGTGGATAAAAAAGTCATAAAATTGTACTCAAATAACTTTTAACTAGCTATACCTGGCCACGCGTTGCTGTGGCCCAGTCTGGTTAAATGGCCAACCAATCTGTGTGTAGATCTACACCTGCACACATACACCCAACCACCATATAAGCCCCAACCTACCTACCTACTGTATTTTTCTCTATCTATCTATCTATCTATCTATCTATCTATCTATCTATCTATCTATCTATCTATCTATCATCTATCTATCTATCTATCTATCTATCTATCTATCTATCTATCCCTCTACCTACCTACCTACTGTCTTTCTTTCTTTCTTTCTCCCTCTACCTACCTACCTATTGTATTTCCCCCCTCTATCCCTCTACCTACCTACCTACCTACTATTTCTCTCTATCTATCCCCCTATCTACCTACCTGCCTCCCTACTGTATTTCTCCTTCTCTGTCTATCCCTCTACCTATCTACCTACTGTATTTCTTTCTTTTTCCCTCTATCCCTCTACCTACCTACTTACTGTATTTCTCCCTCTCTGTCTATCCCTCTACCTACCTACCTACTGTATTTCTTTCTTTCCCCCCTCTATCTACCTACCTACTGTATTTCCCCCCCTCTATTCCTCTACCTACCTACCGTATTTCTCGCTATCTTTACACCTACCTACCCTGAGGCCAGATATAAACAAATTACTCAGTACAAGAAGTATTCCATTGTGTTACATATCTATTATGTGTAGAAGAGAAAAGCCATAAGTATAATGGAGTGTAAAAATAATTAAAAATATAGTTATGCTTGTTGATTCAAATAAAAAACGAAGAGAACTAATTTCTCTCTATTCTTCATAATTTATGGGAAGACAATGGAAATTTCAAGGCTGGGAAAAGGTGGGAAAATCAGGTAAAAATAACAGCCTCTGGGGCCATCTGAGGTTTCCCATAATTCCCAGTCCACACCTGGTCCCAACAAGGAAATGGAGCATGCTCTGCACTTTGTCCATGCTCAGGAATTATCAGCACACAACCATGAGTCAACGTGTTAAATCGCTATTTATGAACAAAATCTCTCTTGGATTTAGGGTGGAAAATCTTGTAAATCAAGAGTTATGAGGCAACTGTTTATGTTCTTAAAAGCTGAATTTCGTCTTCAATTCAACTTAGTAAGTGGAACTTCCTTTTTGGTGTGTTGTGTTCCGAGTGGAGGTTTTTCACTCTCCTTTGCATAGCAACGTTTGTCTCAAAACAGGATCCGTGGACAAAAGCTTCTGGATCCAGAGTCTTCCTCTCCCGCTTTAAGCAGGGCTCCGAGGGGGGAGGGCCTCCCCTCCCGCCTGGCCTCCCCCCTTTCTGAGCCCCTCGTCTCCGTTGCCGTCAATGGGACCATTCGCCTTTTCCCTTAAAGAGGCTTTGAGCTCCTTTCCCCTTTTCTTCCCATCAGCCCTTCAGGGAGCCTCTCGTCTGACGCCATGAAGAACCTGCAAGCTCACCTTTCCCCTCCTAGGAATAAAGGCCGCCCCTGACTTACAGCCATTCATTTAATGACCGTTCAAAGTTGCAACCGCACTGAAAAAAGCAGCATAGAACCGGTCCTCACACTTACAACCAATGGAGCATCCCCACCCCCACCGGTTGCAAATTTGGGCTCAGGGCAATCTCCTTGTATGTAGAAGACTTGGGGAGTCCACGGGTCCCCCGAGCACCACTTGCGACCTTCCCAGATGGCTTCCAGCAAGCAAAGTCAATGGGGGAAGTCTGATTCACGTAATGACTGCATGCAGTGATTTGCTTAACAACCATGGCCAAAAAGGTACAATTGAGCACCACTCAATTCTGGTCTCAAGGGTGGTCGTAAGTCGAAGGCCTATCTATAGGCTGTTTCCACCAAGCAGTTCCATAGGAAACAAGTTAGTATTTTAGAAAGTAGCCCTAAGAAAATGGTACTTTTGCAAAGTGGCCCTCTGAGACTGCAGGCTTTGCACTCTGCACATGCACAGATGCTCCGTGAACTCTTGGTGCAGATGCAGAGGATGGAATTTGAGGTGTGGATGGAAAGACCGCAAAAAGGAAACTGAAGAAAAGAGGAGAGTCAGCAGGGGGGAAGCCTTGCCTTATGTCTCCTCTTCTCCACCTTTTCCTCTTTATGACCTCCAATGCATCAAACAGACAATAGGCAGTGCAGGTAGCCCTCGACTTACCACAGTTCAGTTAGTGACTGTTCAAAGGAGTCTAGGAGCCTTTAACCTTAATTTGGTTGCTCAGTTTTACTAATTGTTCTGACTGACGTTTTAACAGATTAACAGAGTTGGAAGGGACTTCATAGATCATCTAGTCCAACTCTCCGCTCAAGCGGAGATTAGGGACTTTTAATTCGTTATTTATGTTTTTAACTATTTATTCAATTTTAGCAGAGTCTTGTTGATTTAATTGTTTTTTAAATGTTGTATATTGTGGGGTTTTACTTTTCTGTGCACCGCCCTGAGTCCCTTTTGGTGAAAAGGGCGGTATATAAATTGAAATAAAGTAAAGTAAAGTAAAAGCAGGAGACCCTACACCATTTCTGACAAATGGCAGTCCAGTCTCTTCTTGAAAGTCTCAAGTGATGAAGCTTTTGATTCTTGCTTACTGTTTCATTATTATTAAAATATTCAATCTGTGTTTCTTTTTCCATAGGACAAATCATGACCATGGGTGACATTCCAGCCATCACATTGTTGACCAGGGCTGAACGTCTGACATCCTCTTCCATCAACTGTGGAGATGTTGGGATCGATGGATTCCAGTATGGAGGTTCCACAGTGATGGAGGCCTCCTCCTCATCTTCAGCTGGAGGTTCTGGTGACACTTGCTACACCTTCAACGCAGAGGCCAAACCACACATGGACCCCAAGGACGAACAAGGTCACTTTCCAGGGTCTCCAAGGAACTTTGGGGGTCTCTCCCTGAATGGCCTCACCAGTTCAGTCTCTTCCATTTTGGAAAGAGAAAAGAGACTATTATTGCCATCGTTATTGTTATTGTTATACTTATTCTTATTGTTTTTATTGTCGTTGCTGTTGTTATCTTTAATGCTTTTGGTATGTCACTATAATAAACGTTGAATTGAATTGAATTGAATTGCTCTTTGGACCTGATTCCTTCAAGATCCTTCATTAATCCTGGAAAGTCTTGAATGACCAAAGTGTCCAACAGTGATTCATGGATGCATTCTTGTCTGACCATTTCACAAGTGTGCAGCAGAAGACCCCAAAGCAATGGGATTGTTGTCATGGTAATACAGGTCTGTTTGGACCCTTCTCCCTCCCCCCTCTGGATCCCCCTCCCCAGCCAGGACGTCTACAACAGTGAAAATCAGCTCTTGAATTCCATGGAGAAGACGTGGTTGGATCCATCACTCGTCCATCCACACCCCACTCAGCCAAATAAAGAAACACACACAGGGACCTGACCTGAGGGACTTTGTAGGTGCCTCCTAATGTGGACATGTGGATGGAGAAGTCCCTGTCAGCTGCATGAAGAAGAGCCAAAGGAAGTGGTCCTTCCTCCCACCACCCTCATTGGGAACATGGGCTTCTCCAGGAGAGAGCATGTCCAGCAAGGCCTCTGAAGGGCCAAGGGTTTCCTCTTAGCTGTCAGGGAGGTTGTGGCCAAGGGTGAGATTGTGCAGGAACTGGAGAGTCTTACTGACCAATTGAGTGGCAAAAATACACCATACAGTATATTAAAGTCATCAATAGAGAAACTCCTTCACAAAAAATGCTCATGTTGTTATTAGATCATCATGAATAGAAACAAGAAAATCCTCTTTTTTCCCCAATTTAATCCTCTTTGTCTCCACCAGCTGACTGAATCTCAATCGAGCCCTGATCCAAAACCAGAGGCAAATGATAGTTACCCTCAACTGGACATTTGGATGAGTGTTGAGAAGATGGGATGGAGACATTTCTCCACCAGAGTTGAGAGTTGCAAACACACCATTATTTGTAGAAGGACTATTTTTTTTTTTATATTGAAAAAGTTTTATTGGTTTTACATTTTTTCTGTAGGATAGGGTAAGGGATACAAAGAAATTTTGAAAGCATTCGCGTCGAGGTCGTCGGCTCTTCCGGGACCTCAAAATACATTAATAACAATTAAAAAAAAAACATTTTTCATCAAACTACAAAGTGAAAGCGTGTACATATATCTAAATTCTCAATTCAATACTGTCAGTCCTTTACAAAAAATCCAAATACAAATATTATGCAAAATTGTTCAAAAAGAAAAGTCAAGGCAAAGTTATTTTTTTGATCTAAGTCTTTTGGCAATTGAATCTTCTTTTTCTCCTTCCAGGCCCCCAGTAGGCGGGGCCATGGCCCCCTCCGTCCCCCCTGGATCTTCCCCCAGGATAGAGGAATGTTTTTTAAGAAAGGCTTCCGCCTCAGCAACTGTTTTAATCCTCACTCTTCCTCCTTCCCAGAACACCAGCATCTGGTGTTCTGGGTGTTCCCAGAACACCCAGAACACCAGAAAAGAAATCACAAATCCAAAAGAAAAAATTTCTTCATTAAAAACCAGAGATAGTCCAAATTGCAAAGAGACACTGGAAATTTTCCATAAACAAAATAGTCAATCAGGAACAAAGAGAGGCCATTTTCCACCGCCCAGCTCAGAGCCCGCAGGAGAGAGTAGTGAGAGAAATTGTATCAGCCAGACCTAGAAACATTGTTGCAAGCAAGCCGCAATCCACTTTCCCTTAACGCAAACAGTCAGGATTGAAAATTTCCGTAGAAGGACTATTTTTTATCTGGCCACTAAAGGGGCTTCAAAATAATTCAGTCATAAAAGGAAGAGGATTTTTTTAAATGTGAAAAATATTTACCAATTCTTTGAAATAAAAAACCATTTGTTTCTATAAGGATCGGGAATTCTCTATCGATGAGCAGTTATAAAATATAGGGAACTGGGCTGGGAGAGGGGCCACTATAACCATTTAAAATAACTACTTTAAACAAAAGTTAGCATTCAAGGGATGAACTGAAGTTTGGATGGAGAGGGGGGGGGGAAATCTGGAGTTGTTACGGTTTTTGTTCCGTCCCATCTTTGGATTTCAACGACTTCCACAAAACAAGAAAAAAAGGGAGAAGCTTTGGAAATCCAGACCATGCAGGAAATTAGAGGCAGGTCCTTTCCTATAGGAGAAAGTGGGATAAAGAGAAAAGGAGGAAAGTGTTAAGAGGAATCCAAACAGAGGGAAGGAAACTCCAGCACAGGGAATGGCTGAGGGAGGAAACTGACCAGGAGGAGCCTGGCTGGAAGTCCTTGTTTTATGGGATCTTCCTGTGTTAAACTGAGGATTCCCCCAATGAGAAGGTCTCCTGGTCTGGAAGAGCCCCCCCCTTCAGCCTCTCCAATCTCGGGTGGCCCAGGTCTTTGGGAGGCCATTGACTGGAGGGGATGAGATCTCCCTGGGCTAAATTCTCTCCCTCCGACAGCCAAGGCTCTTTTCCTTTGCACTGGGAGCACTTAGGGGTCTCACGGAGGAATCCCACCTCTGCCACCAATTGTTGCCAGGTGTGTAGATATATTTTTGAACCAGCAAAGACCAGATTGACCCAGACTCCAGACTCACCAAGCACTAGAAACTTGAATTTGATTTGGGTATTTTTGTCTCTCCCTTCAGTGGCTGGCGTGAGGTTTCTACTTCACAAATAGGAAAGTTTACACATTTTAAAAATTAAAATAAAGAGAAATTCTACATTGTAAATCCTTTCAACCAGAGCAGAAAGTAAGGTTAACACTATAACTATTTTAGCTATTTTATATAAGCTGTTTAATGACACTATTTTCTTTAACGTCCAATTTCCCTCCATCTTCCGATCTTCCTGCTCTGCGTCTCCAATAGGTTTCCTTAAGGCTGACTTTTATCATTCTTTGCTTTTAATGGCTGTATATCTCATGGATCAAACTCTAGGGAGAGAAACAACTTTTTCTAGAGAGTTTGATCATTAGTCTTTTTTTTTGTGTCCGCTTTTCATTTTTCTTCTGTCAAAGTTTAAGTTTTCCTTTTTTTTTCTTTGTTGTCTGCAGGAGCCACAGGGACCCCCATCTTCCTCAGAGTCATGGAGGGTCCCCTCCAGGGTGAGGGGACCCTCCAGGGCAACCCTGGATCCCCCTTGGAAGACCCAGCCCTGAATGGCTTCTCCCACCCAGGAGCCTCTCCTGGAAAGACACGGAGGCCAAGCGAGGCTGGAGAAACCCCCAATCTTCAACCCTGGGACCCAAAAACCAGATTGGTCTCTTCCCAGGAATGCCCCACATGCCCTCCCCCTTCCTGGCCATCCTGGGCTTTCTTCATGGGTCTGGGCTTTGCTTTCCCCTGAGTGCCCCATGCGTGGAAAGAGGTGGCTGAGCAACATGGGATATGGTCTCCCCCCTTCCCAGGACTCAGAAGATGGGACCTGGAGGGGGATTTTGCAGATCTGTCTCCCTTCCCCAACACAAGGCTTCCCAGCTTCCTCCTTCCAAGAGGGGCTCCCCACTCAGCCGGGCAGAGTCCTGTCTGGCATCCCTGCAAGAGCCCCCTTGCCTGGCCTCTGCGTGGGAAAGTGTGGCAGGGGAACATGGGATATGGGCTTCTGCATTCCCAGGTCTCTGAAGGTGGAAGTTGGATTTTGCATTTTCATGTGCAATACGAAGGTCCTGAGTTCCCCTTCCCTCCCTCTCTCCCTCCCTCCCTCCCTCCCTCCCTCCTTTCTTCCTTCCTTCCCTCCTTCCTTCCTTCCTTCCTTCCCTCCGTGAGATTTCCCCATCTCTTTTCACTTGGTTTGTTTCCCCTCGCTTCTCTCTGTGTTTCTGTCTCTCTGGGTTTCTTTTTTTAACTCTGCAAAGTTCTGGTAACTAATTTTTCATTAAAGTTGATTTTGTTCAACAGACTGGATCCCTATTGCATCAGCCTTTTTATGTGGTGCCCTTGAGCATTAGCTTTCAAAATAAAGTAATTGTTTTCTTCCAACACTGCAGGCAGCTATTTCAGATTTGTGATATGCTCAGACATTAACTGGCCTCTGGGATTTTTCTCTTTAACCACAATTCCAACAAATGTCACATTTCTTTTTATTTTCACCCAAAGTGGCTGTGAATTCCCCCCAGGACCAGTTTCAATGATGGCGCTCACAAACATTTCAATTCTATAATGATAGATTTAATCCCATCTCTGCCCCTGTTATTATGAGCCACATGGGGATTATTTCCCTTTCATTTCCCTCCAGAGAATCTCCCAACAACCTTTGAGGCCAAGAACAGGTTGGATTCTCCAGGGATCCCTCCTGAGAGGGAGAATTAGGATCAAAGGTTCAGCTCTGCTCTTTGGCCGAATCCTCCAGGGGAGACTTTGGGCAGAGAAATAGGGAGTTTAGGGACAGGCAGGGTCTGTGCTCTTGAATGTCCGTCTCTCTCCTTTCCAGGTGAAGCTGAGTGTTTCTCTATGTTTCAATCAGGAAAGACACTGGATCATTTCCCACCTTGTGAGAATCCTTTGAATCCTTCCAATTCTTCTTTAGAAACAGGAAGGGGATTTATTGATTCGCCCCATGAATGATGGACCTCCTGCTTCTCCTTCTGATGCTGCTTTTGTCCCATCCAGTCTCTGGGAAGCTGAGGATGAAATGCCCGAAGAGTTTGGAGCAACAGGATGGAAAACAACCACGGAGCTTTTACAGCCCAGGAGACCATCTCATTGCTATAGTCACCACTGGAGATGAAACATTGCACAAAAAGTTGCTTTTCAACGTGGCTCCTTCTCTTCAGTTGGTTTTCCATGATCTGTAAGTCATTCAGGGTGATGGAGTTGCCCTCCCTCCATTCTAACACTCTCCTTCTTTTCTGTTTTATTTTTCATTTATTTCTATATTGGGGGGATATGTCTAATTTCCTGAATGATTTTAGTTTCAATGGATTCTCTCTTTTGTCTGATTTTGTGAAAGAGACTCAAACAGGTCTGAAAAAAAGCTGAAAGGGCTGCAGATTATTTTCCTCTCTCAGTTCAATCCTTAATTTATCACTTGAATAATAAATGTTATTTAAAGTAGTGGTGGAATCAGTTGTAGTTTCTGTACCTCAGCCCATTTCCATATTTGTATAATTGATCATTGCTTTTGAATCAATGTTGGCTTAAGGCTCAGGAGGCTTATGGAGGATTATATATTTTTAAACTGTATTTGTTGCTGCCCATTATAATAACATTTTTTTTACTATAGGAATGCTAATGATTTTCCAGGTGGCTTAATGTACATTTTCAACATCCAAACAGTCAACAAGAATTCCCATCTCCTGCACAATCTCACACTGGGCTACAACATCCATGACAACTATTGGAGCACTTTCCGCACTTCAGATGCCTTGCTGGACATTCTCTCCACTGGAGAAGCCAATGTCCCCAACTACGGCTGTGGAAGGAAGGAGAACCTTCTGGCTCTTCTTGATGCAGCTAGCAGGGACATCTCCATCCAGGCATCAACATTAGGAGGCACCTACAAAGTCCCACAGGTTTGTGTGGGTTTTTTTTCCATCTGGTAAAGTGATGGGTGGGTGGTGGTGGGTGAGCAATAGATGCAATCATGTCTTCTCCATGGAATTCAAGAGCTGCTTTTCTCCATATTAGCAAAAATGTCAACATTTTACCCCATTATGTCCAAGTTGAGATTAATCATAAAAGGCCTGAAATGCAAGCAATACATTCCCTGGAGAAGACATTCTACCAACTATTTAACTGATCAAAAAATATCCCTGGTTGTTGTGTACTCTATTGGCATTTTCATTTCCACATATAAATAATGCCTGTCCTATCCAGTTGGATAGAAGTTGGCAATAGTAGCATTTTATCTATCTAAAAGGTGGAATAAAAATGACTCTAGCAATTATAGGCCAAATAGACTAGCAGATATTGTGGCTGAAATTTATGCCATGATCCTCTTAATTAAACTTGAAAAAAAATGTATTCCTTGCAGAAGAACCAGAAGGTTTTAGGTAGTGAACAGCTATATAGATTTTATAAGAATTAATGCATAGGTTAATAATATAATATTAGTAACAAATTTGTCATAAAATATCTCATCTTTAACAGCAAAGTAAACAAAGGTTTGCTGGCTATCTAGATGTTATTGCATTTGTCATAATTAACAGAGAAATAGGAAATTGATTGCCCTCAAAATGGAACTCAGACTGTTGGCCCTGATCCAAGCTCTTTCTCCAGGTCCTTGTTTAAGAGGGAGGTTTGGGCTCAATGGAGCCATGAGAAGAAGGATTGATGCTTACCAAGGACAAAGGGAAGGATGCATATTTGAACCCTTGTTATTCAGTCCAGATATTGACAACTTAGTTCAACTAATGAAGGATCCAGAAACAGATCATAAATAAACATTTCATTCTTTGACAAAAATTGCTAAATTAGTGGACCAGTGAAATGCAGTGCGCATAGTATACAGTACTTCGATTTTAGAAAGGCTTTGACAAAATAAACCACCATTTATTTCTTGATAAGCTAAAAATATATGGGATAGACAGCATCACCCCCAGATGGACTCAGCCTGTGGTCCTCAATGGAACTACGTCTACATGGAGGGAAACAAGCAGTGGGGGACCCCAAGGTTCCATTTTAGGCCCAGGACTCTTCAACATCTTCATCAATGATTTGGATGAGGGAACTCATCAAATTTATAGATGACACTCAAGTCGCAGGAATAGCCAACACCCCAGACGACAGGCTGAAGGTCCAGGTGGATCTAGATAGACTTGAACCCTGGGCCTATCTAACAAAATGAAATTCAATGTAGAGAAAAATAAAGTCTTACACTGAGACTAGAAATACAAAATGTGCAGGTACAGATCAGGTGAAGCCTGGCTCAATAGCAGGAACTGTGAGAGGGATCTGGGAATCTTAGGGGACAATCTCTCAAATGTGAGCCAACAATGTTTGGCAGCAGCCAAAAAAAGCCATTGCAATCCTAGGCTGCATCAGCAGAAGGAGAGAATCCAAATCATGGGAAGTCTTGGTACCGCTTTATAAAGCGTTGGAAAAACCACCCTTGGAAGAGGGCATGGAGGGAGAACCTTTTCAGCCCTCTTGTCAGGGATGCAATCTGGAAGAGGAGTTGCCCAGGGTGCATGTTCTCAGCTCTGTCTCTGGCGCTCATGCCAGTGGTGGGTTTAAAAATTTTTTAGAATCTATTCTGTAGGTGTGGCCTTTTTGTGGGAGTGGCTCAGCAGACATGTGACTGGGTGGGAGTGGCTTGGTGGTCATTTGATCAGGTGGGGGCGGCTTGATGGTCATGTGACTGCCAATTGGCTGGGCATGATCAACTTGTAGCTGTGAAAATGCCTCTTTTGTCAGCTGTAGGAGGGAAGGAAAGAAGCCGGTATTGGAAAGAGCCCCCCATCCTCTTCTAGGGAGCCCAGGCCGAAGGAGGAGGGGGAGGACTGGTTGGAAGGCGGGCGAGTGGGCAGTTTGGCTTCAGCGCCTCCTTTGCTCGTTCGGGCAGGTGGAAAAAGAAAGGAGGCGTGGGATAAAGCATCCTGGCCACCTTCGCCCTCGGCCATCGCGTGCCTCCTTCCTTTCTCCGCCCGCCCGAGCAAAGAGAGTGGCCACTAAACCGCCTGCTCGCCCTCATTCCAACCAGCCCTCCCCCTCCTCTCTTTCCGCCTGGGCTCTCTGGAGAGGGAGGGGAGGTCTCTCCCAGGACTTGCTTCCCTTACCTCGCGGGTGCAGTTCCGGGATGGTTGGAGATTCTTTTTTCCAGGTATGGGGAGTTTAGCCTCGGCCCCTGCCTTCCTGCCTCCTCCATTCCAGCCCTGCAAAATCTGCCCCCCACCCCTCCCACCTGGGGACCCTCCCAGCTGCAGTTGGCATTCTCCGAGCAATCCTTCATCGCTGCACCCCTAGAGCATCACATGGAGGCAGTGTGCAGGCTGCTGACTGACCCAGGGCGTGTCTGGATGCCCGGAGGGGAAGGATCGGCAGGAGAAAGCCAACTGCTGCCAGCAATGGGGTACAAAGGAGCAGCCACCCAGGCAGGAACTCAGGGTGACCTCGATGTCCAGCCTTCCTGCCATCTCCAGCCCTGCGCAAGCTCCCCGCCAACCCACTGACCTCTGCTGAACAGCCTCTCCTTCGCATCCTGTTGCTGCGCCCCCAGAGTGGTCACATGGCAGTGGTACATGGGCTGCTGACCATCCCAGGGCCTCCCCAGTTACTTCTGGAGTGGGCAGGCAGACGGGCATCATCCCCCCACCTCCCCAGCTGTCTGCAGCCTCGGAGCCTCAGCTGGGTGGGCAAAGGAAGTGGGTGGGTGGGGAAAGCATGGTGTGGATGGGGGGAGCAAGTGTGGGACAGGCCAGGGGAGGGTATGGGGCCTCCGGAAGAACGGGTACGGGAAGCCACACTAAATTTCAGCATCCACTAAGCCCGTACCGGTGCATACCAGCTAAAACCCACCCCTGGCGCACACACAGGACGATCAGCTGGCTGGTGCTCATGTACTGGCAGAAACCGGAATGTTGCAGGAAATAACGAGGCTTGGACTTCTCAGAATCAGGAAAAGTTTATTTATGGCTGCCAGGTTCAGAAAGCTAGTCAAAGGCCAGCATGTAACTTCTGAACAGTCTTCTGATAGCAAACACTCATTCTTCTACTTTGACAAAGAGAGCATCACAGGAAATATTTAACTCCTCTCTGATTGGTTCAGCTCCTTATTGCTGGGCAGAGAAGCATGCAGGAAACCCCAGTTCCATCCTGACTTATGTGGTTAAGCCCTCTGTCTGACTTGCAAGGGGCTTGGACTTCCAACTGACTCCACCTACTTACAAACAGTGTTTGTGGTTTGACACTTGAATTTCCTGAGTTCGAGCTCCCTGTCTCAAAGATGCTTTCTGTTCCTTACAAAACATAAAAATAAAGATGACTAAAGATCATCCAGTCTGACCCCAACTCATTTCACTCTTATGTCTAAAACTCACTTTAATTCTTGCCTCAGGAAGACCAGCTCTTCCAGTTTCTGCCACTGCCATGCATGCAAAGGCCAGCTGATCGTCCCACACACGTGTGCACCAGAAGAGTACAGGGGAAGGCTGCATGTTTCAGGCGACATGGCTCTGTGTTCCACTTTACCCGAGCTAAGAAGCTGAGGCAGAGGGCTCCATTTTCCCCTCCTGAGTCCTCCGTGCATCTCGTTTTTGGCCTCCCCTTCAGCCAGAAGAACTGGGACCACAGCCAGAAACTTTGGTCTTACTTTGGAGTTTTACTCCATGGGGCTTGCAAAGGTAAGGCCTGCACTCAGCCAGTAGGTGGGAGCCGGGGTGGTGGTGGAATGATATGGGAGGAGCAGCCTTGTGGTCCCACATGGGACGGGGTCTCCTTCAGACTGGAAATATTGCAATGGAAACTCTTTCCCCCCACTTGCTTTGTCCTGTTTCCCCCACTGGAAAGAGCTGTTTGCAACCCACAAGGAGGGGATCCTTTCCTAAGAGCTCCCAATTGAAGGATCCCAATGTGCCCCTGAGGAATCTGAGGGTGGGGAAGGCCATGGGGGTCCTGGTGATAGAAGAGACCCTCAAGGCCTCCCCAACCCACTCAGATCCCTCCTGCTTCTCCCTCCCTTCCTGCAACAAGGACTCCCTGACTTTGCAAACCTCTCTCTCCTCTCTTATTTCTCGGCTTCTTGTCTCATGGAGCAGCTTCTAAGTAAATGGGGTCAGAGGGAGACAGGGAGGGTAAGAGAGCAATCCAATTGTGTGTGTGTGTCTTTGTGTGTGTGAGGACACCGAAACTGCTGCCAATGGTGTGGGCGACACCTGAGCAGAGAGGCAGGGTGTGTGGGTACATTCCTTCCCATTCAAGCAGGGCCTCCTATTTGTCCCTCCCCAGCCAGCCCCACCTGACCTGCTCCCTGCCGGCTCCTGCAAAGCCTCTTCATTCTCCTCCTCCTCTTCTTCATCATTGTCATTGTCCTTCCTGCCCAAGTGGCAGTGGGTTCCACAGGACAGGCTCTCATTTCTGCCCTGAAGCAGTGAACTCTGGTGGGCTGGAAGTGAGTGTGAATGGCCTGGTCCAAAACAGGAAAACCTGGACTTTTTGTACCCATTTTGGCCCTGGAAAGCCTCCTGCACCAACCTGGAAGCAGAAATCAAAAATAAAGCCCTTGCAACTGTTGGAAGGCCGAAGGAAGCCTCCAACTGAGCCAGGAAGTCCTGGGGGGGGGGGGGTGGAGGCCATTCACACTCACTTCCAGCCCATCTGAGTTTTCTGCACAATGCAAGCCCCCCCCCCACTTCATACTCAGGCATCCCCCTCCCTGGCCATCAAAATAGGCCCTAAAACCAGCTGGCTGGCAGGAGAGGCGCCTGCATGTGGATGCTAGTGGAGCTGGGCTGGGGCGGGCTTGGGGGCCAGGAGAGAGGGCTCTGTGTGCCTCAGTTTCCCCATCAGGGCTCTAATCCTTTCAATTCCTTTTTCAGATCAATTATTTCAGAGCTTCGGAGGCTCTGAGTGATAAAAGTCGATTCCCCTTTTTCCACCAGATGTTCCCCAAAGAAGGATTCCAGTACCCAGCAATTGTCCAGCTGCTCCTCCATTTCAGATGGAGCCTGATTGGCCTCTTTGCTACAGACACAGAGAAGGGAGAGGATTTCATGAGGATTTTCCCTCCTGTGCTTGTCAGGAGTGGAATTTGTGTGGTTGTATCACAACGATTCTCAAAGGCTGGATATACTGCATACCTCAGGGATTCCCTCTCTAAGTGGAGACAAGTCAACGTCTTTCTTCACTTCATGGAATTTGAGCCCATTTGGGAGAGAATTCTTCCTTTCCATTTAACATTTATGCGTCTCCCAGGACCCATTGAAGGGAAAGTGTGGATCCTCACAAGGTTTGCAGCGTATGAAATAAACAAGCACAGACTTCTCACATACATCCATAGTATTTGGAACTTTGCTTATCTGGCAAAAGAAAGGCCAAGAGATTCTGCCTTTGAACCTAATTTCTTTGTGGAAGAAAAGTTTCAAGATCTTTATTTCCGCTGTTCTCTTTCAAAGAACGTCTTTTCTGTCAAAGGCTGCAGAAGATGCACCCAGAAAGCCCAACGGGAGACCCAATGGAAACAGGAGAGATTAAGGGCCCAAAATCACTACCAATATTACAGTCTCATAAAGACTGTAGCCCAGGCCTTGAATGCCGCCTATTCCTCCAGATCGAGGAGGGGAAGGAAGGAGAGAGAAAATATTTTGGGGTCTCCAAGGCTGCAGCCGTGGCAGGTATGTGGGTCCCGATATGGATCCATTAATCTTAGATCCTTTGGAGAAGGAATCCAGAGAAGGAGGGGAACCATCTCAACAGATCTGGCCAATTTAATTACTCAGAGAATTAATGGTTCCAAGAGTAGATGTCAGTCTCGCTAGTTCCTGCTTCGCTGCCATGGAAACGGGGAGGGTGGGGGGTTTGGGGTGAATGTGTTCTGCTGGTGGACAATGTTGATGTTTCGTGTTATCTCCTGTTTAACGGACCTGCATTCCAGGATGGTGAAACCTGCCCACCTGATGTTGGAGATGGCTGCATATTGGACAATGCACAGGGGGGGTTTGGGGATTGGGATGGGCTTAAGCTTAATACTTTCTGTTCGCGCCTAAACTATTCATTCTCAGCTTTACTTGGTCTGTACGCTATCGTAACTTAGTAAAAGGAGCCTTAACATTTCAAAATAATGTCTAAGTGTGGTCTTTCCTGAGTCAACGAAGAAACAGGCCTGACATTAAGCTGAGAATCAACAAAACCAAAAACCTGCCCTGATGTCGGACCCTTCACAAGAGGAGCCTCCGTTGGTAGAGGTCCTGCCTGAAACAATTTTGGGAGCTGAAGCATCGCATCCTCCTGCTCAATCTGAAGGGATCAGGTCAGTGATGGAAGGTTTGGCTGGCCTAGATCTAAATCTGCCAGCTGAAGAATCAGTCAAACCTAAACGTTGGTCTGAAGGAGTTGGAATGAGTGGGGTAAACGTCTCCAGGCGTCGAATTTCCCCAAAGAAAGTCATTCCGGAGCTCTTAAGAGAAGAACGGGAACTAAGGGAGATGGCTCAGGACCTACTCTGCCAGGCAGATGAGAAAAGTTTAGCCCTGGAAAAAATCTGGGGGAGGGAGGCGGATCGCCCACAGCCAAGAGGTTCACAGGCAGCTCCGGGCAGACGAAGCAGGGTTTCAACACCATCCCCCCCTCCTCAGGCCGGCAGGGAATTGCGAAGAGAGGCGGCTTCTGCCAGGCAAAGCAGGAGAGCAACTCCCTCCCCCCCCCCTCAGGCCGGAAGGGAAGCCAACCCCGTTAACCCCCGCCGACTTGCAAAACTGCCTCCTTTGGGTGTGAAATACAACGGAAGTGCCGACAAACTGGCGTTTTTTCTAATTCACGTCGATAATTACATGCAGTTTTACGCAGCTGATTTGGACGATGAAATCAAAATCAGAATTGTATCTATGACCCTAGAAGATCAAGCTTCTAATTGGTTGGTTTCATTACATAATTGCCGCTCACCGGCACTGCGCGATTTCGATCGCTTCATGAATGCTCTTAGAAGGCGTTTTGAAGACCCCCGTGTTGAGAGGAAAGCAAAAATGAAACTAAAAAGTTTGCAGCAGGGGGACATGTCTATTCAGGCTTACACGCAGATTTTCCAGGAGCTATCAGTGTTTATGGTTGGTTATAGTGAACAAGCCCTAATGGACATTTATATTGAAGGGCTGAATAAAGATATTTATCAAACATGTGTGAACAGATTTCGCCCCGAAACTTTGAATGACTGGATAGATCTAGCTTCGGATGTCGAATTGGATCATGCCCACTTGCAGGATCCAGTCCGCTTGGAGAAAAAAGCACAGGAAGATAGCCCCAAATCTCACCCCCCTGCGAGGGAGAAACGCATGGAAAAGGGGGAGGGGAGAACAACCCAGCCTCGTTCAGGCAGCTGTTATCGCTGTGGGAAGGAGGGGCACTGGGCAGACAAATGCCGATCAAAACCACCTCCACGCCCACTTTCTTCCTTGGACCGGAAACAGCCTAGAACGCCAACTGTGCGCGCCAAACCGGCTATGAGTGGGGTGGAGCCCATCAACCTCTCTGCTGACCAGCCCACCGCTGGCCCTGACGATTGGGAGGCGTCTTCAGACTCTTCTGACGACAATCTGGTGAGTCATCGCTCCGGGCCCCTTTATATTAATTTAAAGCTTTTAGCTCCATCTACTGGCCGTACATGCAATGTGCAGGCTCTCATTGACTCTGGGTGCTCAAAATGTCTCATAAGCCAAGACATCGTGTCTTCGATGGGTTTTCACCTTAAGACCCTGAAAACTCCCATAGCCTTTTGCCAAATGGATGGTTCTGTAGCTGGGGGAACCCCAGCATCTTTTATCACCGAACCAATTCATGTTTCTATAGGCACAGGCCATACTGAGACCATCAACTTTATTGTAACTGCCATTGCCGATAATGCTGTAATTTTGGGGGTCAATTGGCTTCGGAAATGGAATCCTCTGATAAACTGGAAGGAAGGTTGGGTGCGCATTCCTTTATCCCTCCCGGAACATACCTCTCTTCCATCAGAAACTGATCAACCCCCGCACCATCACCCACCCCCCCATATTGAATCTGCTGCGCATTTATTGGATTTCCCATCACCCGAGGTCATACCAGGTGAGGAGAAAATTCCCAAAGAATATTGGGACCTAAAGGATGCTTTCAGTGAAAGATCTTGTGATTCCCTTCCTCCTCATAGGGCTACTGACTGTTCAATTGATTTTCTTCCTGGGGTTCAATTACCCAAACCTCGTATGTATTCAATGACCCCACGGGAGATGGAGGAATTACGTAGATTCATCGATAAAAACCTTCAAAGGGGTTTCATTGAACCAGCTAGGCCCCGTGTAGCTGCACCAGTTATGTTTAGAGAAAAGAAAGATGGCACTCTAAGATTAATACAGGACTATTCATATCTCAACACCATTTGTGAACACAATATTTACCCCCTTCCGCTCATGAAGGACATGCTTGCTCACCTGGCTACCGGTAAGATTTTTACGAAGCTGGACTTACGTGAAGCCTATTACAGGGTCAGGATCAAAGAGGGGGACGAATGGAAGACAGCTTTTAACTGTCCGCTCGGATGTTTCCAATTCAAAGTCCTCCCTTTCGGTCTTCAAGGTGCCCCTTCAGTGTTTATGCAACTAATAAATGAGGTTCTCCACGAGCACCTTTACAAGGGAGTTATTGTTTACATTGATGACATCGTCGTCTACTCGCAAACACACGACGAGCACGTTAAACTAGTGCGCTCCGTATTAAATAAGTTGCGTTCCGCTGAACTTTATGCCAAACTCTCTAAGTGTGAGTTTCACCAGGAAAGAATTGACTATTTGGGTTACCGTATCTCCTCTGAGGGAATTGAAATGGATCCTGCTAAAGTCAAGGCAGTGACGGAGTGGGCCCCTCCCCGTACCCGTAAACAATTGCAAAGTTTTTTGGGATTTGCGAATTTTTACCGCCAATTTATTCCGTCATTCGCTGATATTGCCTTGCCCATTACAAACCTTCTGAAAACAAAAGGAGAAGGCAAGCCTCGTCCAGGAACCCCTCTCAAATGGACGATGGAATGTCAGGCCGCTTTCGAAAAGCTTAAACGGTTGTTTGCGGCTGAGCCTGTTCTTAAACACCCAGATGTGAATTCCCCATTTGTGATTCAGGCGGATGCTAGTGATGTCGCGGTAGGCGCAGTCCTGTTACAACTCAATCAACATGGCCAATTACAACCCTGTGCTTACACATCTCGGAAACTCACTGCGTCCGAACGCGGTTGGGCGATTTGGGAAAAGGAGGCTTTTGCTGTTCGGTGGGCTCTCATGACTTGGCGACATTTTCTTGAGGGTGCCCCACATCCTTTCGAGGTCTGGACGGACCATAAAAATTTGGAAGCTCTTACCTCCTCTCGGAAATTGTCCCCAAGGCAACTTCGTTGGTCTCATTATTTCCATCGTTTCAATTTCCACCTCAAATACATTCCTGGGGAGAAAATTTTTATGGCTGATGCACTTTCCAGATTGCCTCAATATGATGTGTCTAAGCTCACCATTGTACAACCGATAATGCCACTCACTTTACCTGCTACTCCAGTATCTACTATAGCCCAAACTACTGTCCAAACTACTCCACCTGCTGACCTAATTGCTCGTATTAAGGATGAATTACTTACTGATGATTGGTATTCGACTCATTCAGGTGATTGTACTACCAGAGACGATCTTCCCTGGATTGGTTCTAAAATATATGTTCCTGCTACATTACGTCCTTTTGTCTTGCAACGAGCACACGACTCACGTTTAGCTGGTCATTTCGGTTTCGTTAAAACTATTCATCTTATCAAGAGACAGTTCTGGTGGCCATCAATGAAGAAAGATGTTGAATCGTATATTGCCAGTTGCCCTGTATGTGCGGCTTCAAAACGTGCGCCGGGTAAGCCACAGGGTCTTCTCCAGTCTGTGGCTACCCCGGAAAGGCCTTGGAAGGAAATTTCAATGGACTTTATAGTTGATCTTCCGCCCAGTCAGGGTTATACCGTTGTCTGGGTAGTTACCGATCTTTTTTCTAAACAAGTTCATTTTGTCCCCTGTACTAGAATTCCTTCTTCCAAATCTCTGGCCCGACTGTTCGTTTCCCATATCTATCGTTTTCATGGCGTCCCGCAACGCATCATCTCCGATAGAGGAACCCAATTTACTTCTCATTTTTGGAAGGAGTTTTTGAGACTGATTGGCTCCGCCCAAAGCTTAAGCTCCGCCTACCACCCTCAGACGAATGGATCTTGTGAGAGGGTTAATTCCGTCCTCGAACAGTACTTACGCTGCTTTATTAATTTCCAGCAAGATGATTGGGCTGATCTTCTCATACACGCCGAAGTTGCGTATAATAACTCTGTTCACTCCAGTACGAATATGACCCCCTTTAAAATCATCTACGGACAGGACTTTGTACCCATACCCGAACTGCCTCACGTCTCGCCGACGGTTCCCTCTTTATCTGAATGGTCCTCTCGATTATCTTCTGTTTGGCCGGTTCTCCGGAAAACTTTAAACGATGCCCATGACTCGCACAAATTGTACGCTGATAAGAAAAGAGCAGTCCCTCCCTCCTACAAAGTTGGTGATCAGGTTTATGTATCTACCAAAAATTTGGATAGCCCCAAAAAATGCAAGAAGCTGGGTCCCAAATTTATTGGACCTTTCACGATCACCAAAATTATCAGCTCTGTGTCGGTCCGTTTGGATCTCCCCAAGACCTATCGGCGGCTATACCCTGTATTCCATGTTCACTTACTGAAACCTGCTCGTACCTCTCATCTCCGCAAAAGATTGCCTGATGCTCCTACACCTACCTTGGTGGATGGTCATCATCATTACGAGGTGCGGGACATTTTGGACTCCAGGATCCGCAGAAATAAAACTCAGTTCCTAGTCATGTGGAAAGATTTCCCCCCTTCTCACAACGAATGGGTGGATAAAGAGCATCTCAAAGCTCCTAAACTGGTACGCCAGTTTTATGCCAAGTATCCACACAAACCTTGACTCTTTTTCTTTCTCCTCTCCGTTGTTTTGTCTCTCCCTTCTTCTCTTTCAGGTGTAGCCTCTCGTATGCCTATTGCTGCCCTGGATTTCCCGCTGTTCCTGGAGGAGGTCCGGATGTCAGTCTCGCTAGTTCCTGCTTCGCTGCCATGGAAACGGGGAGGGTGGGGGGTTTGGGGTGAATGTGTTCTGCTGGTGGACAATGTTGATGTTTCGTGTTATCTCCTGTTTAACGGACCTGCATTCCAGGATGGTGAAACCTGCCCACCTGATGTTGGAGATGGCTGCATATTGGACAATGCACAGGGGGGGTTTGGGGATTGGGATGGGCTTAAGCTTAATACTTTCTGTTCGCGCCTAAACTATTCATTCTCAGCTTTACTTGGTCTGTACGCTATCGTAACTTAGTAAAAGGAGCCTTAACATTTCAAAATAATGTCTAAGTGTGGTCTTTCCTGAGTCAACGAAGAAACAGGCCTGACAGTAGATTCCATGGCATTTTTATATTAAGCACTGATAATTTGAAAATGCTGTATTCTTTTTTTAACAAATCCCCTTATTTGTGGGATTGTGATGAGCCTGGTGGAATTCCACCTTTCTTCCGTCCCCATTACAGGTGGGTCTGTGTGCAGCTGGAGAGGCAGCTAAGCCCCCCTATTCTCCTCCAATGAAAGGGAGCCTGGCGTGGATCTGGATGCTTTATTGGGAGAACAGGGCAGGTGAAACTGAGGAGATGCAAAGAGTGGAAATCAAATAGAAAGACGAGAGAGGCAGCATTCACTAACAGCCAGCAAAGGAGCAGCTGGAACCTCTCCAGTGATGCTCCGTGTGAGGGACGGAGGCCGTCTCTGGATGACCGGGGTCTCGGTCACAACGGCTGCTTCTGTCTTCTCCAAAGGCCGACAGAAAACGGAGTCTGGCTTCAGACCATAGAGTTAGGCTTATCTGCCTCCGGCCACTAAGTGGGGCTGGAGCAACAACAGCACAAGAGTTCCATGTTGTGGCATGACAACCTTTGTGAATTGGGAGGAGACCCTGAGACCATCTAGCCCAACCCCTCCTCTCTGCAGGAATCCCAGTTGAAGCTTCTCTGACTGATGGCTGCTCAGTCTTTGCATTCAGACAATCCATGAAGAGGAGACTGAACTTCTCTGCTTTCCTGGCTCAGCTCTAAAACAGCTCATCCTTTTATCCTGTTTTTCTCTCTCATTCGGCTAAAATCTCCTCTCTTGTAACTGGATTCCTTTTTCCACCTCTGACACTCTGGAATAATAGTGAGCAGATCTTACACTCGTGTGTAACAGGAGTCAATGAGTGGAAGAGGGCTGGATCCAGGGGTGGGAGTCAAATATTTTTTACTATTGGTTCTGTGGGTGTGGCTAGGTGGTCATGTGACTGGCTGGCCATGGCCCTCCCCCCATTTTTTACATGCTCTTTTCACCCTCCCCAGGCTCCAGAGGCTTTATAGGATCCTGGGAGGGCGAAAACAGCCTCCCCCCCCCCCCAGAGGCCCTCCGGAGGCTTCAGGGACCTTCAGGAGGCTTCACTCCAAATGACGCTCCGACAGAACCGGAAGTGATGTCCGATTTGCTCAGAGCATCGTTCTGAGTGGTCTGGAGGCTTCAGAAAAGCCGTTTTCTCTCTCTCCCTTCATCCCTCCCTCCATGTATCCATCCGTCCATCCAATTATAAGTCTTTCACTTTCTTCTCCCTCCCTCCCTCTTTCTTTCCTTTTTTCCATCCCTCCCTCTTTCTTTCTCTCCATTTTTGTTTCTTCTCCTTTTCTTTCCTTTTTCTTTTCTTTCTTCTCTCTCCCTTCTCTCTCTCTCCCTTTCTCTCTCCCTCTCTCTTTCTGTGTTTCTCTCTCTTACTATCTCTTCCTTTCCTCCTTCCAAACCTAAGAGACCCACTTAAAATAAAAACAAAAAGACCCACTTAAAACACACCAGCCATTACACACACACACACACACACACACACACACACACTTCCAACCATAACAGCTGCAGCCTCTCCCCCCCCCCACACACACACACACACTGCCCAGTTATGGGGCCAGCTTTCCCCTGCAGTATTGATGGGGGGAGATTTCCTCTGTTTGGGGAGAGAATTTGGTTGCAGAAAGGCCAAGGGGTAGGCAGCCTTGGAGAGCCTGTTCCTCCTTCCCCTTTTCCTCTCAGCCCTGCAAAAGCAGAAATCTCCCCACTGAGACTGTGCAGGGGGGAGAAGGGGGGGCAGGGGACGATAAGGGGAGAAGAGAAGAAGATCGGAGGGATCCCAATTCTGCAGCCAGGGGAGTTTCTGCAGAGGGGAGGGGGAGGGAGGGGGCAGCTCCCAAAGGCCTTGGAGCCAGAATCCTGCAGCTGCATAAGGGGAGAGAGAGAAACCTAGGAAGGATCCTCACTGACTTCTCAGGCTGAGAAAAGAGCTGGGGGGAGATTTCTTCTTTCAGGCTTTCCAAAAGGTCTTCATCTCACATTACAATCGAGTAGAAGTAGAACATCTGGAGTAGGGGAGGTTTAAAATAGTTTACTACCACTTCAGTGGGTGTGGCTAGATGGGGGGCCTTCTGCCCTTGTGCAAGGGAAGGGAAGTCCTTTCCAAGGGTGCTCTGGGGATCCCCCCACCACCACCAACAAAAAAGACCAAGGTTGCTTCTGGAGGGGGCAGGCAGATGGGCAGCATTCCCCCCTCCCTGGGGCCTGAAGCCTCGGAGCCTGCAGAAACTCCCGGCCCTTCCACAGTGGAGGCCATTAACAACTTCTCACACTCGCAAGAAGGTTTTCTTCACTGTGCAAAGGCCCAGAGTTGCTCCAAGGCTGCAGACACCCAGGGAGGGGGGGATGCTGCCCCTCTTCCCTCCCCCCAAAGGAACCTCGGAAGTTTTCAGCTCCTCTGCAGAGGGATTTTTAAAAAAGACCCCCCCCCCAAACGCTGCAAGATCTGGAGCTGCCATTCTCCAGTAAGATGTGCATCATGTGGCCAGGCCCGGCCACCCCCTACCCTACTCCTGCCCAGCAGCCTTCCCCAACTCCCCTTGCCCCACTGTTAAGCCAACCAGAGCCAACTGGGCACAAAGCTGGGTTGACAATGAGCCTCCGAGGTCTCCCTCCTGCCTGCTTGCCCAGCGCTTGCTCAGCTGCCCCCTCCGATCCCCCGGCTGGATGCAGCCACTCACCGGAGACTGGAAAGCGAGGTCTTCCACCTGCCTGTTTTCCCAGCACTTGGTCAGAGACCTTCTACCCTCCCACTCACCCATCCAACCAGCCCCCTCCCCCAACATCTGACCGGTTCTTTCTTCTGTTTCCACATTTAGCCTCGGTTGGTTGGTTGGTTAAAGTGTGCTTGGATCCTAAAGCTCCATCACTGGAGACTTTTAAGAGGGAGAACTTTTCGGCTACCAGCTGGCAAAGGAAGCTCTCAGCCATGACCGGAGCTGCTATGGCTCCTGCCAGTTGCGTGGACAAAGGGAGCTGGTGGGGGCTGTGGCCTTGGTCTGGGGAGGTCGGGAGTGGCTACTGCCGTTAAGTAAGACTGGCCAGGTCCCATCTCATGTGTTGCGTCCCCCTCCCAGCTTTCGCCCAGGCCTCCATGCCATTTTCAGGCGTGCAACACGCGGGAGATCCTAGCTGCACTTTACTCGTGACCAACATTGGCCGGGAGGGGCAGGGAGAAAGGCCAACGGGGCTCAGGAGTAAACGGAGGCTCCTAAGAGGGATCGAGCCAGGGGTGGGTTCCGGCTGCCTCTACTGCCGGTTGCTCTGCACATGTGCAGAAGGCAAGAACAATATGGCCGAGAGAACCGGTTCAGGGGGGTGGCCAGCCTGGGTCATTGTAGGTTCCAGTGACCCAGGCTCCAAGTTGCTACTGGTTCAGCCAAACTGGTCCACACAGGTAGGAATCCACCTCTGATCTGGAGGAGTTTTCCATCAAGATTACAAGGGAGAAGATTTCTTCTTGATCAACCCAGGCTTTCTGGGAATCACCCTGTTGTTTTCAAAGAGTTTCTGGATCATGTTTTTTTTTCTCTTTTCATTTTATTTCTCATCTGCTCTAGAATGTTCCCTATAATTGACCAAGAGTGTTGATTATATTTTCTCTATATTTTGATGAATTTTTCTGAAACTTTTTCATTCACTTATGAAGACAATGACTGTATTTGTATCCTATTTAACCATATTTGGAGATGAGACAATTGTAGAAGAAAGATTCAATGTGGGATAAGAAACAAAGTTTTCTGTTTCTCAAATTCCTGGATGTTCCCATTCTAGTTTCATCCCTTTCTGGAGAAGAACGAATTTTGGAATATTTCTCAGAAAAAACTGTACTTGGACCAAAATGGAGAGATAAAAACAGATCTGTTCATTGTGGGCTCATTGGTTCTCCCCAAGGAGGATCCCAGGGAAGAGGATCTGGCGTATTTTGTAAGACAGAGACTTTATATCAGACAAGAGGCTCTTTCACAGCTAAAGTTGCTCAATAAGGTGGGAGAAATTTTGGTGTCTTTTCTCTGTTTGCCAAAGCCTGAGGTCCCATTTCAAGTGGGCAAAGCCTATAGCCGTGATGGGGAACCTATGGCACGTGTGGCAGAAGTGACACACAGAACCATCTCTCCTGGCACACGGAGTCATCACCAGTTGCTCTTCCGGGTTCAGGAGTGGCAGTCAGCTGGTCTTCATGTGCATTGGAGTGCCAGAAAGTGAAAGAGGAGCCACCCAGAGCGCATGTGCACACCAGGAAAGTGATCTTTGTTTCTAGTGCACACATGCGCATGAGCCACTTTGGGTTTTGGTTTCTGGCGTGCATGACACGCACAAAAACTATCAACAAAAAGAGCTTCCCTCCCTCCCTCCCAACCCAAGCAGATTTCTTGCCCAGCTCCAACCCGAGGCTCTGATAAGGATCCGCAGTCTGTAGCACCTGGCCGGTTCGGGTACACGTAGCAGCAGGGCAGCTTTTGCTGGGTGGAAGTCTGGCTGCCCTGCCTGCTGCTCCTTCCCCAGCAGCTGAGATGCAGGAAGAGGAGCTGCTGGTGAGGAGGCGAGCTACCCACATCAGTGCCATGGGCTGGAGGGCCTGCTCAGGTGGGGAGGGAGGGAAGCCCTGGCCTGTCCTTTCCACTACCACTCCCTTGCCCCCCCCCCCCGGTGGCTGTCATGGTGTTGCTTCTGGCTGGGGTGCTGGAGCAGCCAGGAGAAGGAAAAGCCCCCAGGGGGATGGGAGGAGCCCCCATGGGGGATGGGAGGAGCCTCAGGAGGGCTGGAGGAGAACGCAGTTCCTCCCTCCCCCTCCCACCTACCGGCTCCATGTCCATCCCAGCCCCCCCTTTCCTCCAAGGGAGGGGATTTTGAGTGACACCCTTCTCTGAATGTTCACCTTTCTTCACCCCTCTCTTGCCTCTACCCCATAGCTCCCTCCCCATGGATTGCTCTTTCCCTCCCCCCCTCCCTCCCCCCATCTCTCTCTCACATGCACACACACACAGCCACAAGTACCAACCCTGGGGACTCTTCTAGTTTTGTTCCCCTGGGGGCAACCCCCACTCTCCTTCCATAAACCAGCCCCAATGCGACTGGGGCAGCCAGAACAATCCCAATCGCCTTTCATCTAATTATGCAGAGCTTCTTAGAAATGTTCCACTTGGGAGATTTTGGAAGTGGGGAGACTGAGAGGGAAGGGAGGGGTTGGGGGCTCTGCAGTGACCGCCTCTGCCAGACCCCCACAGGGGAACCTCTGAGGGGCTTCCCTGGAGAGCCAGCAGCTTCTGCCTTCCTCCTGAGCAACAATTAAAAATGCCAAGTTGCGATCTGGAAGGGCAGAGAGAGGGGGGGAGAGGAAGGGAGAGAGAGAAAGAGAGAGATAGAAAGAGGGAGGGAGCTAGAGAGAAAAAAACACAAGCTGCTTTTATTGCCACTAATAAATGTCCTGGAGGGTCTCGGAGGGTCTGTGAAGCCAAGCGAGGCTCCCCTGCAGCCTTTCAGAAAACAGCCTGGTTTCATTGGTCCTTGGATGGGAGGGGTTGGGAAGGGAAGCTCGGGGGCTGCTGGGCTGGGGATAAGCGCTTGCCCAGCACTACCCCCCTGCCAGCGTCTCTCAGGTGGGACTTGTGGGGGGGGGACACAATCCCCTAGACCTCTAGGTCTACCCATATAACACCGCTCTTGCGCGAGCTGCACTGGCTGCCTGTCGTCTTTCGGGTGCGCTTCAAGGTGCTAGTTGTCATCTTTAAAGCGCTCCATGGCACGGAACCCAGCTATCTGCGGGATCGGATCCTGCCCCACACATCCTCACGGCTGATTCGCTCCCACAGAGAGGGACTTCTCCGGGTGCCGTCCACTAGACTTTGTCAGCGGGCGATGCCCAGGGGAAGGGCCTTCTCTGTGGCGGGCCCAGCCCTCTGGAACGACCTTCCCCCCGACATTAGAACAACCACGGACCTCCGCTCCTTCCGTCAGAAATTAAAAACATACTTTTTCTGCTTGGCCAGCCTAGGTTAGTCTCTACCTTTTTAGGGTTTAGGGAATATTAGTTTTAATATGGGGATTTTAGTGCAGAGACAATTAAATTTAATTTGTTTTTATTTATTGTATTTATTTTTGTATATTTTTATGTGTTTTAATTTTTCCCTGTACACCGCTCCGAGTCCCCTTGGGGAGAGGACGCGGTATATAAAAATAAATTATTATTATTATTATTATTATTATTATTATTATTATTATTATTATTGTTGTTGTTGTTGTTGTTGTTGTTGTTGTGTTGTTGTTGTTGTTGTTGTTGTTGTTATTATTATCTCCATCCATTTCTCCCTCCGTTTTCCACGGAGGGGGATTCCTAACATCTTTTCTTTGGCTTTCCTTGTTCTTCTGCTCAGTCCCTGCCTCAGTCCAGATGTGCAGAAACTTGTCATCCTGGATTTGTCAAGAGGGCTCGAGAAGGAGAGCCAGTTTGCTGCTATGACTGCGTTCCTTGTCCGGAGGGGACCTTCTCCACTCAGGAAGGTCGGTCACCCTGAGGAAAATGGGGGGCTTTGTGGAACTGGATCCACCCAGAAGATTTTCATGAAAGTCCAAGTTAAATGATACATCGAAGCTCACCTGGTTTTTTACATTTATTTTTAATATGCAGAATTTTTTATCTAAAAAGAAGTAAATCAAAAAGACTTTGAAGGAGGGGCTGGGAAGAGATGGGAGGAGGGGGTGGCAGACTGAGCAAGCTTTACTAACAGCAGAGGAAATCTCTCTCCTGCTTCTTAGTTTGGACTTGTGCTGCTAAGTTCACCTTTCTAGGAACACCTGAGTTCTTTGGAACTGGATGAATTTTGTGAGGTCCACCTTCTGAAAGACCTTGCAATTCACTGAATATTGGATCCTCCCCTTGAGGATCACTGAGAAGGACTCACTGGTCCATAATGTGGTGCTGTGGATAGTTATGGTGGGGAACTCATTACACAAGTATTCTGCCTGTCATGTAGATCAATCAATTAGTCAGAAGGGAGCTGGAAGAGACCTTGGAGGTCTTCTAGTCCTACCCTCTGCTGTAGCAGGAGAACGTATATCATTTCAGACAAATGACTGTCTAGTCTATTCTTAAAGCCTCCAATGTTGAAGAACCCAAAATCTTTAGAATCAAACTTCCACTGGTTAATTGTTCTTACTATTAGGAAGTTTCTCCTTAATTCCCGGTTGCTTCCAGAAGTTACAAGATACTTTAGGTGTCCTTCAAGCACAGAATATTAACTGCCATGTGGCAAGACTCAGGATGTTTGCCTAAAAAGATTATATGATTCATTACTAATCTCTAATAATGTAGGTTCCTATGAAGATTCTACACATTATACAGGAAATAATTAGGACTTCCCTCAATTTAAATACCTAGCTACATTAAAAAAAAAATTCTTCTTATGCTCTATATAATGAAATCATTAAGAAATTACTCTTGGGAAATGCCCATAGTATCAGCTGTTATCCAAAGAAAGTATTTATTGTAAAATAAAAGGACAAAATGTTAAAGAAAATTGCTTTTGGTTTCTTAGATGCAGGAAAATGCACCAAGTGTCCAGATGACAAATATCCAAATGAGAAGAGAGTCCAATGTATCCCCAAAGTTATCACCTTCCTGTCTTATGAAGAACTTCTGGGCATCATCCTGGTCTCTTCTGCCCTACTCTTGTTTTTAATCACAGCTCTTGTTTTAATCCTCTTCATTAAATACCGAGAAACTCCCCTTGTCAAAGCCAACAACCGGGACCTCTCCTACATCCTCCTGGTCTCCCTCCTGCTTTGCTTCTTGTCTTCTTCTCTCTTCCTTGGTCAACCAAGGAAAGCCACCTGCCTTCTCCGACAAACGATCTTCAGCATCATCTTCTCAGTTGCCGTTTCTTCTCTCTTGGCCAAAACCATCACGGTGGTGCTGGCTTTCCTGGCCACAAAACCAGGAAACCGAGCAAAGAGATGGTTGGGGAAGAGCTTGGCCAACTCCATCATCCTCTCTTCTTCTGCTGTCCAAGTGATCATCTGCTCCATGTGGCTGGGAGTTTCTCCCCCCTTCCCTGACTCTGACCTCCACTCCCAGCATGGAGAGATCATCCTGCAATGCAACGAAGGGGCTGTTGTCATGTTCTACGTCACCCTCAGCTACATGGGCCTCCTGGCTGCCATCTGCTTCACGGTGGCTTTCCTGGCCAGGAATCTGCCTGGGGCCTTCAACGAAGCCAAGCTGATCACCTTCAGCATGCTGGTCTTCTGCAGCGTCTGGGTGACTTTTGTGCCCACCTACCTGAGCACCAAAGGGAAATACATGGTGGCTGTCCAGGTCTTCTCCATCCTGGCCTCCAGTGCTGGTCTGCTGGGCTGCATCTTCATCCCCAAGTGCTACATTATCCTTCTGAGGCCAGACCTGAACACAAAGGAGTATCTCACAGCCAGAACAGATGTAAAAACATGAGATATAACAAAACCATTATGATATTGGACGAATTGTAAAGTTTCTTTTATTTGGAAGGAGATATTTTTTACATTTAGATAGTATGCAGGAGTCAAAATATGTATATGTTTCAAAAAAGGAAATTATTGAATTGTTCTAGCTCCTTTTCCTTTCAACTTAATAAACCTTCCTAAACGTCATTCAGAGGAATTTGGTGTTCAATAGCAGCTACTGAATGTGGCCCCTTAAAAATATAATTCAGGCACTGGTTCCTACAGCTAAAAGTCTGTGTATGAGATGTGGGGGAGTCAGCAGGGAGCTGTGGGAACCAAGAACCAGCCTGGCTGCCTGATCCTCTCCTTGAGAATGCCGGAATGATGGGAAATGCCATGTTTGACTGGCTCTCAGCTGGGGAGGGAAATCTTCATCCCTCTTATATCATTCTTTCCTGATTTCCTGATCAAACCTCCTTTGCAAAAAGAATTCAGCAGAAGAATTATCTGGGATTTTAGCTGGGGATTGTTTTTATTTTGTTATGTACTTCACAGCAAAATAAAAAAGTTAAAAAAAATTAAGTGCGTATAGAAATCTCCACTGTAATTTTTTTTCTTTGTTCAACCAAAGAATTAAAAGATCCGTTTTCAGATCCTTTAATTTTCAGCTCTACCGTTTGTATCTGAAGCATTTTCTCTGCTCCTCTTCCGAGCTGAGTTTGACAGGAAGAGTCTGGAAACTGTCAGTTTCTCCCTTTGAAAAGCCCGATTTCTTTTGGTGCTGAGTGCGAATGCTGCCCCCGCCCCCATCTCCCATTTATTCTGGTCTCTGTGAGTTCTGTGTGAACGTTGTGAGAAGTCAAGAAAGTGGAGGTGAACTTTTCTGTTTGTCTTTCTCTCTTTCCTATTTGCTTTCCCCTTCCCCAGACTCCAAGCCCCCTCCTCTGGATTTCACAAGGTCTCCTACAACAGGACGTTCTTGACTTATGACCACAGTTGACTCCAACATTTAATTTGCTAGGAGAGGCAGTTAAGATAATTTTGGCCCATTTTACGACCTTTCTTGCCACAGTTGTTAAGTGGATCACTGCAGTTGTTAAAATTAGTATCTGGTTGCTAAGTGAATCAGGCTTCCCCATTGACTTTGCTTGTCGGAAGTATCACAAAAGGAGATCACGTGACCCCCGGACACTGCGACCGTCATAAATAGGGACCTGTTGCCTAGCATCCAGATTGTGGTCACGTGACCCTGGGGATGCTGCAATGGCCACATGTGTGAAATGGTCATAAGTCACTCTTTTCAGTGACTTTGAACCGTTTCAACTTTGAACCGTTACAAAATGAACTGTCGTAAATGGAGGACTTCCTGTCTCTGTCTCTTGTCTGTTGGATGCCTTCATGGGAGGCCCCAAAGAGGAAGAGGAGGAGGAGGTGGAGAAGAGGAGGCGCAAGGCAAGGCTTCCCCAGGGGACCTTCCTCTTTCCTTCCGTTTCCTTTTCCTAAGGCTCCCATCAGAGGTGGCTTCCTACCGGTTGGAGCAGTTCGGCCGAGGAGGTAGAAACTCAGCCTGCCAGGACCCCCAACAGGGTCTCTCGGCAGTGCCATGGGGTTTCTTTTAGTACTGCACATCAAGCGCACATGAGGAGCTCACCTCTGAGCAAACCAGCAGTAGCAGCAGACGGAGCCCCCCGTGGCTTCCATGCACCCCTCAAATGCCGACCTTTCCATTTGCACCCAGAGTCCACGGAGTGTCTGTGCATGTGCAGAGTGCAAAGCCTGCAAGGTTCAGCCAGCAGGAATCAGGAATCCTCGGACGGGATGAGAGGCTGAGCGAGTGAGAGGCTGAGCCAAGAGAACCGAGAGCCCCCTTGGGATCCAGACGCCTCAGAGGGGAGAGAGAAGAGCCAGAGAAAGAGCCCATCGCACAAAAGGTCTCGGCCACACTGGTCACACACAAACCCAACCACACACTCAGCCCAGAAGGAGCAACGCACCTTGGAAGGCCGGAAAGAAGATCAGGACATTCTTATTTCACTGTCAACAGTGGTGATGAACCGCTCGGATCCTGAGCTGAAGTTCTTCGCCCTCCCCAAGGATCCCTCTGCATGCAGACCAGCAAAAGCCCCAGAGATGGAAATGATGGTCTCACAACTACACGCTTCCCTCACACAACTCAGACAAAAGAAGCGAATAGAGGAAAAGGAGTGTGGGACAATGAGAGCTGTTGGGGAGATCTCCGTTGGGAGACTGGAAATTGAGCAGCGGAATGTGCAGCCAGATAAACGTAGCCAGTATACACACAAATAGTATCTCAGACACAGTTGGTAAAAATAGCTTTACTGCTGTTGTAAAACTAAACTACACCTACTTCACAGGCAGTGATAGTAAATAGTGGCTCAAACATAGTCCTCATCAAATACACAATTGCTTACAGTCACAATTCACAACTCATCCTTCTTCTTCCTTCTTCCTTCATCAGTCAGTCAGTTACAGGCAATTCCTAATTCTACCTTCTTCAAACAGTCAGTTTCAGTCAATTCAGGAATCAATGCAGTAGAGAGCAATCAGCAGAGAGAGAGAGCAAGCAAGCTGAGGATGCGCTCTCCTGACTTCCTCTTATTACAGAGATAATTACAGTCTCTAATTGCATACAAACATCTTAAAGCAACAAATACCATTTATCAATGGCTTATATATGTGGACTACCCAACCCTAGGATTATACTCCTAACAAGAGCCACCGTGAGATTTTATGGACTCCTCAAGATACACAAAATACACAAAATAGGAGCCCCCCCCCCAAACCTATTGCAGCATTGTGAGAGACCCCGCCCTACAACTGGGCTAAATGGTTGGCACAACTCTTAAGCTTCTGACCCACTCTCCCCCCCCCCCAACAGCACAGCCACATCATCCACCATGGCTCATCACAAGCCCACCCCACTCTAGGCATTCTCAGTTTCACCAGGAATCATCCACTGCCACACAAAAAGAGTTGTGTCAGAACATTATGTGGCGGGGTGAGAACCCACCGTAGTCCCCAGCAAGCTCAAGTAGCTATGTGCAAATGTGGAAATCCGGGCAGATTGGGAGCCCACAAGCATTTGTTGCAAGATAGAACACACAAGGGAGAGAAAGGAAAAAAGAAAGTTCAAGACCAACTATATGGCCCACCCTGCCATGTATCAGAACCATTTCAGAAGCAGCAGAACTTCCAAGATCTGTGACTGGACATCGCAGACCATTTAGAGGCTTCCATGTGAGGACAAATTATGCATTGCAAAGTTTGCTTGGAGTTGTGAGATGTTTCTAATTAATCTACCGGATCCCCTTCATGGATTGCTCCATGTAGGACAGGCATGGAGGACCACCAGATTGCAAAAAGACAAGTGTGTGATCAAATGAGGAGACCTGAACTCATTGGTAGCCTCACATTGCAACAAACAAGGTCATACATTCAATTTTGCAACTACTAAGATTGTTGGTGGAGAAAGTACAAAAATAGCCAGGGAAATACTTGAAGCTTGGGAAACGGGCCCCTTGTCAGTCAACAGGGATGCTGATTTACCACCAGTTTACCAGGTACATAGGAGCTGAGAGGAACCAAAAGCCAAATGACTTAATAATTGGCCATCAATGCCCCAATCAACAAATAAAACGCCACACACACAACTAGGCCCCACATAAATGCCATCTACAGAAGAGCTCAGAGCACACATTCTGGCAGAGAGAAGTTCCCTCCGGATGGGTCCCAGCATGAGTCCGACAGCCCAGAAGGCTCAACCTCTGGTCCCTGTGACCGACCCAGATGGGATCCTGCAATCTGAAATCTTTCAGGGGGGAAATATGACAATTAAAAAGGTAGAATAATGGAGAGGAAGTGACGTCACGACAGCGCGGAGCAGGCAAAAGACTTCGGTCTGAAGCCGATCGCCCCGTTTATCGTGTCTGGCGGCTGCCTGGAGAGCCGATTTTCGGCTAGCAAGGAGCCGTCGCTGGGCGGGAAGCCCAGTGAAGAGAGGGGGAGATTTCCAGCCCCGTTCGGAATCTGCAAGCTGAAGGTGAGGCTGACGCCGTCCCCCAGAGCCAGCGCGTTAAGAGGGCGAAAACATGGCTCCCCAGAGTCGTTGACAGCTACCGAAAGGGAAGAAATGCATCCCCAGTCTTGTTTAAATCTTCTCTTTTGTTGACATTGATCTCAGAAGATCTTGAGAACTTTTACTGAGTTTTCAAAGTACTTAAAAATTGGAACCAATTCTCAAATAAGTGGCAGGAAATTCAGCGGGTCGCGTTCGAGGAGTTGTGTTAACTACGATCAACTTTCAGATTGGAAACTTGTGGAATTTCCTTAATTTAAAACTTTGGATATCCGCTTTTAACGATTGACTTACTGTGGACATATAGACCCCTTCTTCAACAACAAAACTGGATTTGCCCTTGAAGCGATCTGACATTTTGGATTCCTTTTCTTTTTTCTTTTTCTTCTCTCTTTGAAACATTCCCCCCCCCACTCGTCTTTCCCCCTTTTTTTTTCTCCTCCGGAGCTCCGCTTGATTATAACAGCTCTTCCTCACTATATAGCCTCTACTTTGGAACTGGTCCTCCATCTAGAGGCCAAAAGAGGAACTACGACTACAAAATATTTATATTTGCACTTTCTGTATCATTGATATTTAGCCTCAATAAGTCACTAATTATTTAGTTGTAATAAGTTGTTAATTATTGTTGTAGAAGATCAAATTAAGATTGATTAATTAAGATTAAGAGTAAATATCATAGAATCAGACCCTCAGATCCTCTAAACTAACTCACTTTAGTCTGTTGAAATTGTTTGACTTAGGTCCAATTAAGATTTAATTGTATAGAAAAGTTGATAAGTGATAAGTGAGATAAGTTAATCTTATCAAGAAAGGAATTAAATGTATATTAATATCTGTGAAAATGTCCACTGCTACCACTACTACTATAAAAAGGACCATTCCATCAATATCTAGCTGGGCAACCTCTTCCTCCCCAGCGACATCTAAAAAGATAACAGAAGATCTCCCGGTAACAAGCAAAGTACCAGCAATGTCTCAAGCTCTGCAGGATACCCTTCAAGGGATTCAAGACACCATGGCCAAAAACCAAGAGACAACAGCCAGAGTATTAGAAAAACTGACGGAGAAGATGGACACATTAACGACAGAGACGAGGCAGATATATAATAAATTCGAAGAAATTCAAGCACATTTAATAAATCATGAAGAAAGGATACAAACAGTGGAGGAAAGTGTGACAAAGACAGACCGCAAAATAGAGTGCAATGAAAACCAGCATCAGAGAGTGGAAAAAAAGATGCAAGAAGAGATTTTATTTCTGGAAATGGACCGCTCCAGATACTTTCTGAGGTTTCAAAACGTGATAGATGATAACCAGGAAAAATTAGAAGAGGTGATGGAAGAAATCATTGCAGATATTCTAAAAATTGACCGCTTAGAAGCAAATAAACTTATTGATGAAGTATTCAGAATATACACATCTTATGCTAGGCGCCACAAGCTTCCTCGGGAGATACATGTAAGACTAACCAAGAAATCTACACGAGAAGAAATCCTCAAGAAAGCAAGAGAGCAAATTTTTACATACAAAGGGAAGGATCTTACAATCTTACCACAAATACCTAGAAACGTAAGAGAGAGCAGGAGGAAGTATGATTTTCTCACCACTCGCCTAAGGAAGCAGGGAATACGATATAGATGGCGTCTTCCAGAAGGCTTAACATTCACTTGGCAAGGACAAAACGTCAGTTTGGCTTCTTTTCAGGAAGCACAAGAGTTCCTAAAATTCCAACAATCTCTTAATGACCTGGAGACGGAGGAAGAGGAGGAAGAATCTAGAAGTGAGGAAGATATATTGACACGGGATTCGAATGGACGAGAGGCAAGGACAGCTGAGGAGGAAAAAACAACTAATGGAAAGACAATACAACACCAAATTGAAACAAGATCAAAGAAGCAGAAAGCTACAAATAAATAAAAATGGGAAGGAAGAAATTCGGCTCTGTTCTATAAACATCAATGGACTAAATAACCCGTCTAAGAAGAAGAAAATTTGGCTAAATTTACAAAAAGAAAATTACGACATAATATGCCTCCAAGAAGTTCACATAAGGAAAAAGCATTTCAAAGTTTTGACCTGTCCAAAATTGGGGAAATTGTACGCATCCCTGGCCGACCAAAAAAAGAGAGGTGTGATTGTCTATGATAAAAACAATCTTGTATCCAAACAAATTTATACAGACAAAGAGGGCAGAATTTTACTATTGGAAATTAAAATTGGACAAAAAATGGCCCTTCTAGCCAATATTTATGCTCCAAATGTTAACCAAAAGCAATTCTATAGAAAATTATCAGATAAATTAAACCATTTAAACTATGACCACATTTATGTAATTGGTGATTTCAATGCAATTGTAGATACATGAAAATACTACAAATCAGGTGCCATAACCCCAAAACATAAATTAAAAAGGAAAAAAATTCTCCCTAAAATATGGGAGGATCTGAAAGACCAACTAGGACTTTAAGATGTATGGCGGGACTTGCATCCCTCTGAGAGACAATTCACATATTATTCCCCTAGACATAGATCATGGTCGAGACTAGATATGGTTTGGGCATCGTTAACAGCGGCTGAGGAAATTGAATCTGTGGAAATTGGGCCAAATATTTGGGCAGACCATCACCCACTATTAATAAAATGGGCAGTAACGCAGACCATGACAAGATGGTCTATGAGAGCCAATATTATGAAGGAAGATAATTTTGTAAGGATGACCCAAAAAGAGCTCCAATATTTTTTTATCGAAAATAAAAGACAGGACACCTCATTACAAAATATATGGGATACAGCAAAAGCAGTAATAAGGGGAGTAGCAATAAAATACACAGCTAGACAATGGAAACTGGAGAGGGAAAAAAAAAGGGAACTAGTATCAACTTTACAAAACCAGGAAAGGGAAGCTCAGAAAGATCCACAAAACATAAGGACAAGGGAAAATATTAACCTTTTAAGACACAAAATTTCAATATTGGACCAGAGACAACTGGCGGATAAAATAAAGAAAGCTAGACAATCCCATTTTGAACATGCTAACAAACCTGGAAGATGGTTAACATATAGGTTAAGAAAAGAAACTGAAATGAGGAAAATAGGAGCCCTCCAAGATAATAAAGGGGAAATAACAAATATTATGGAGTTAAAGCTAAAAACAACACAAGATTTTTTTACTTCACTTTACGCAGAAGAGATATTACACAAGGATAAGATTCACGCCTATCTCACAAAACATCAAAGTGGAATAGTGCCAGACGCATATAAAACCACATTAAATGCAGAAATAACAAGTGAAGAGATAGAAAATGCAATTAAGAAACAACCAGGTGGGAAAACGCCAGGCCCAGATGGCCTACCAGGGGAATTGTACAAAGGGCTAGGGGAGATCTTAGTCCCACAAATGAAAGACTTATTCAATGAAGTTTTAGTAAAAGGGGAAATACCCCAATCATGGACTGAGGCCTATATCTCCTTGATTCCTAAACCGGGGGTAGATCTAACCCAAATTCAAAATTACAGACCCATCTCACTGCTAAACGTTGACTACAAAATATTCACAACAATCTTAGCTGGAAGACTGAAATTATTTTTGTCCAATTATATACATCAAGACCAAAATGGGTTTTTACCAGGAAGATATCTGAGGGATAACGTAAGGATAATAATGGATTGTTTATAGAGTATTATGAGGCACACCTAGAAAAACAAATGAGCATGATCTTCCTGGATGCACAAAAAGCATTTGATAGGGTTAATTGGACATTTATTATCCAACAATTACAAAATATGGACTTTGGTCCTAAATTCACCAAAGCAGTCCAAGCTATATACAAAACACAATCGGCAAGAGTATTATTAAACAAAGTGCTATCAGATAGGATTCCAATATTTAGGGGTACTAGACAAGGCTGCCCACTATCACCCCTTTTGTTTATCTTGATATTGGAACCCCTACTAAATACAATTAGACAAGAGAAAAGTATTAGAGGCCTACAAGTCAGAGGGGAAGAATATAAAATACAAGCATTTGCGGATGACCTGGTCTTCATAATAGAGGAACCTCTGACTTCAGGATCCAAACTAATCACAGCAATAGAAGAATATGGGGAGGTGGCCGGTTTAAAAATCAACAAACAAAAAACTAAAATATTAACCAAAAATATAACAGGGAAACAAAAGGAGCAAATACAAGAATTAATGGGAATTGAAATCGTTAAAAAGGTGAAATACCTGGGAATCTGGCTAACCAATAGATGTTCTGCAATTAAAGAGCTTAACTATAATAAACTAATAAGAGAAATGGCCGGGCAACTCGAAAATTGGAGTAAAATCCCAATATCTTTATTAGGAAGGATAGCGGCTATTAAGGCATATATTTTACCAAAATGGACATACTTATTTCAAACAGCACCTGTAAAACCAAACAAAGAACTCTTCCAAAAATTAGATCAGATTTCTCTTAAATTTGTCTGGCAGGGGAAAAAAGCACGTATTTAAAAAAAAATGCTCCAGGAACACAAATTGAAAGGAGGCCTGGGACTACCAAACTGGGAGCTCTATTATTATGCATCAACATTAATCTGGGTTAAAGATTGGGTCACTCTCTCAAGGAATCGAATATTGGCACTTGAAGGCCATGATTTGCCCCAGGGTTGGCATTCATGGCCCAAAAATAACAAACCTCCCAAAAGTTTTATAAACCATCATACTAGGGCGACTCTTTTTATGTCATGGTTAAAAATCAAACAACTTTATAACCAAATTCCAAGATGGCTAGCACCAATTGAGGCAGTGACTTACCCAACAGTTCATAACTCAAAAAGAAACTTAACCTATGATGATTTGATAGACGAAATTGGCAATATTAGAACAAGGGCAGACTTAGAGCAAAGGGGGTGGAAAATAGACTGGTGGTCCTACACCCAAGCAATGTCTAAATTTAACAGGGATAAAAAACAATTTGGAATTTACCCATCAAAACAGGATACTGATAAGATTCTATGGGACTCACCGACTAAATTTATCTCCAAAGCATACAAATTACTTTTGCAAGGTTACATCGGTGAGGAAATAGTCAAAGGTGCTATGATCGCTTGGGGAAGAAACATAGGAAGGAACATTACACTGGATGAATGGCAAACAATTTGGAGCAAATCTATCAAAATGACCCTGGCCTCCTCATTTAAGGAGAACCTATACAAAATGCTGTACAGGTGGTATTTACCACCAGCCAGAATAGCGCACATGTTCCCGAATACTTCTGATAGATGCTGGAAATGTAAAACGGCCAGGGGTACGTTCTTCCACCAATGGTGGACCTGTCCAAGAATCAATCAACTTTGGAAGAAGACACAGACCTGGTTGTTGGAAATAGTAGGTATCAACTTTCCCCTCAAACCGTAATATTACCTAATTGGCATTAAACCAAACCAAATTGAGAACAGAGACTGGTACCTTTTCATACATATAACAACTGCAACAAGGATGGCCATTGCCCAACAATGGAAAGACTGCAACATACCAACGGACCAACTAATCATATCAAAAATTTTTAACTGTGCTGAATCAGATAGGCTAACATATGTTTTAAGGGACAAAGAAGAATCAACTTATGCTCAATCATGGGAAAGGTGGTACATATGGTACGATAAAAGAACAAAAGGATACCAAAGCAAACAACCAACTAACATAAATGTGAAATAAATACAAGGAACAAGTGAGGCGATAGTGAACTTAAGACAACCGTAGAGATACATATACAGACAGTTATATTAAAATGGATAGAACAATGGATAGAACAGACTGGGACATACAAAAACTTTTGGATTGGGGGAATAGCTATATCCCCGGTATGTCCACCCCCTTTTTCTCACTTTCCTATCTCCCCACTCTTCTTTCCCCCCTTTCTGCCCTAAAAATGTACGTTGTATATTTGTTAAATGTTATATTTTATATTTATACCAATAAAGACTATTTAAAAAAAAAAAAAAGGTAGAATAATGTGCTGTATAAGTATTCAGGTATAGCTCATCCATGAAAATTGATTGATTTCTTACTTTTACTGTTTCTCACATACCGAATAAATGGCTGAAGGATTGTTTCCTGTAAGGAGAAACTGCTAATTTTTATAGCAGAAATAGGGGGGGGAAACTAAATCGTTATATACACACAGAGAGAGACACACAAAACACACAGTTATGTTTAATTTCTTTTAATTTAAGAAAAAATTTCAGGTTTTAAGTATTAAAAAAATAGAAAGGAGGCCAATTTCTCTCTGTTCTTCACCATTTACAGGAAGACCATGGGAATTTCAAGGCTCTTGTCAGAAAAAGAGGAGCTCCAGTTGCAGAACAAGGAGCTTTCGGGGAACAAGATCCAACTAATTGCAGAAAAGGAAGAGCTCTGCAAAGGTTATGAAGACAAACTGAGCAAGTGAGCGATTTGAATGGAAGATTCACAACAGCAGAGATCCAAGCCCTTCCTCCCTTGCCCAGAATGTCTTCTCCTCCACCATTGGCCCTTTGATTTACGGCCATTCATTTAGCAACGGTTGAAAGTTATGGCAAGGCTGAGAAACACAACTTAGAAGCAGATCTAAGTGGGCTGGCTGGGGAGTCTGGGCGCCTTCTCTCTCTCTCTCTCTCTCTCTCTCTCTCTCTCTCTCTCTCTCTCTCTCTCTCTCTCTCTCTCCATCCTTGGGAGTGCCCCTCCCCCAACCCCGTGGGGCCCCTGCCCTCCTTCTCCTCCCGGAAGCTTCTGCGTTTGGTCCCTTCCTGGCAAAGGGGCTGCCGGAGGGCTGCTTGTACCCGCAGTGCTGTGGGGTTTTCTGACCCTCCGAAATAACAGCTCGGTTTGGGGTTCAAGAATAGCTGTTGTGGATGTCAATGGGGGGAAATAAGTAGGGGGGAAGTGGGAGTCCCTGGCTGAGAAGCGTGAAGAGAGCAAAAGAAGGGGAGGGTCCCGTCTGGTGCTGCCATGAACCCCCCCTTGAGCTGCATCCCCTCTCAATACCCAACTGATCCCCCTCCCAATTTCTCCGCTTCTCTCTCTGCGATGGACTCTGTTCTCCTTCAGGTGAAGCTTGGAAGGACTCTGCCCAGAGACCGATGACGCTCAAGCAGGGAGAATTCCCATTGGTGCTTCCGCTGGTTCTGGCCCTTCCCATCCACCAAAGTTGGAAATCAAAGTTTCCTTCCCCTAATTCAGAACTGCCGATTCCCACGTTTCAGTTCAGAGATGAAGGTTTCTGCTGTTGGAAGAGACGCTGCGCTGGAGAAGAGGGGAGGCGCCCCCCATAGCCAGGGAAGACTTGGGTGGGTCACAGAAACCCCCCAATCCGAAGGGAAGCTACGGAAAGCCCTCAGTTAAACCAGGAAGAGGCCGAGAGGATCTTCAGGGATCTAATCCTGCTGGATCCTTTCCCCAGATTCCCCCACCCACCCCTTCCCGGGGGAATCCTCCGCTGGGCTCTCTTGGGAAAGGCGCCGCTTCGCTTCGTTTCCTTTCTTCAAACATGCGTCTCTCCTGCTAAGAATGTCTGGACGAAGCAGCCCCTTCCGATCCCCCCCCCAACCCCAATTGTGTCGGAGTCTCCCTCTTTCTTTCTGGGGGTCAGGAAGATCCCCCTCTTCCTTCCAAAGCAGCCCTGAATCTCCCCCCCCCCTCTTGAATGCCTCCCTTCCCAGGTGCTTGTGGCTGGAGGGACCGAAGGGAGCCTGGCTTTGCCAGAGGCGCCTGTGGATGGGAGCCTCCCTGGGGTTCTCGATGCCCCTTGAGAAGCTCCTCTTCAATGCAGGTTTTCTGGCCATGAAAAAGAGCTTTTGAGGGGGTTAGTTCAACCCCCCTTTGAGATTCCTTTGAAAGACTCTTTGAATCTTGTGCTGCACAAAAGGTCCCTTCAGATCGGGAAGGAAAGTTGGGTTCTGCCAGCTAGAAGGTTTCTGATTCGGCCATTCCTAAGTCAATGACAAGATGGTTTTTTTAATGCTCCAGATGAATCAAGAGCCTCCTAGAGCCAGACTTCTACTGCTTTTAACACTTTTATTCATTTTTCAACACTACACGGATGCCCTGATTGGTTGGTGCTCTCAGGAGAAACCATGTAAAACATATCCCATCCTCATTCTGATACCGTGAAGTCTGTGAATAACCTTAAGACAGAAAATAAGATTCTTACTGTCCATGGGATGATGAGTCAAATGAACAGAAAGATAAACCAAAGTAGAGACTATAAAGCAACTAGGACGTCTAAAATAAAAAGAAAAATATTACCGAAGTCCTTTTTCAAGATGGGAGATGAAATAAATTTAAAAGACATATGGAGAGAAAGAAATCCAAATAAAGAACAATACACGTATTATTCTTATAGACACTTATCATTCTCAAGGATAGACATGATTTGGCTCTCTTCAGAGTTAAGTGACCTAGTTCAAGAAGTGGAAATAGAAGCCAGTACTTGGGCAGACCACAATCCAATGATAATTAAGTGGAAAGGGTCAAAGATTAGATCCAGATGGACATTAAACAATACAATATTGAAAGAGAAAAACTTCGTAAGTAAAATGGAAAAAGAACTGAGGTGTTATTTTAAAGAAAACAAAAAAGAAGATACATCTATTCAGAATACATGGGATGCAATGAAAGCAGTTACTAGAGGTTTAATAATAGATTATACAAGAAAAAGAAATAAAGAGAAAAGAGGGCTACAGAAAAGATTAGAGAAGGAATATAAAACACTGGAAAAAGAACTACAGAAACTAGCACAGAGAAAAGATATTAGAATGAAAATGGATCTAATTAAACATAAAATGGATATTTTAGAAAAAGAAGAATTGGCTCAGAAGATAAGATCTGCAAAACAGAATTATTTTGAAAACGCAAATAAACCTGGAAGATGGTTGGCGTACAAACTAAAGAAAGAGAGAGAGGCAAAGAAGATTCAACAATTAAAAAATGAACAAGGACAAATACATTACTCAAATAAGGAGAAAAAAAATTGTTCAGGAATATTATATAAAACTATACGAAAAAGAAAACATACTAGAACAGGATGTTAAAAACTACTTACAAGAGGCAAACCTCCCGGTTATATCGGATGACAGTAGAAATATACTAAATGCAAAGATAATGATGATGGAACTAACTGAAGCTATTAAAAGACAAAAAAATGGCAAAGCCCCGGGACCGGATGGCCTCCCAGGAGAGTTTTATAAAACTTTGGAGGAAGTACTATCCCTTCCTTTATTAGAATTGATGAATGAAATTATGTCTGGTAGTAAAATGCCGAATTCTTGGTCAGAAGCCTATATTTCACTGATACCAAAGGAAGGAACAGATCTCCTGCAGGTAAAGAATTACCGACCAATTTCATTGCTAAACTCGGATTATAAGTTATTTGCATCAATACTAGCAGAAAGGCTCAAAAAATACTTAAACAATTTTATACATCCAGATCAAAATGGATTTTTACCAAAGAGACAAATGAAAGACAACATGAGAATAATTTTGAATACGTTGGAATATTATGAAGCACATTCTGAAAAACAAATGGCTTTGATGTTTCTTGATGCACAAAAAGCCTTTGATAACGTGAATTGGAAGTTTATGTTGCAGCAGCTAGAACAAATGGAATTTGGTCAAAACTTTATACATGTTATAAGCACTATATATCACAACCAAACAGCCAAGATAATAATAAATGGAGAGCTTTCAGATAACATCCAGATAAAAAGAGGTACAAGACAAGGTTGCCCACTATCACCTTTACTTTTTGTATTAACGCTAGAAGTGTTAAATAGAAAGATAAGAGAAGACAAAGAAATAAAGGGAATGACAATTAGGAAAGAACAATATAAATTACAAGCTTTTGCAGACGATCTAGTTTTTATCCTCGAGGAACCACTTATAACCGCGTCCAAACTGATAGGGAAAATTGAGGAATATGGAAAAATAACAGGTCTGAAAATAAATAAAGACAAAACGCAAATCTTAACAAAGAATATGACAAGAAGACAGAAAGAAGAATTAACAGAAATCTTGAAAATTCAAATTACAAATAAGCTTAAATATTTAGGAATCTACTTGACATCGAGATGCAGCACCCTTAAAAAGGAGAATTACTCTAAACTCACACAACAAATAGAAGCAGATCTTACGAGATGGCAGAATTTACAACTATCATTACTAGGGAGAATAGCCACGATAAAAATGAATATTTTGCCTAAAGTACTATACTTATTCCAGACAATCCCAATTAGATTGGGCAAGGACTTTTTTGAAAAATTAAGGAAAATGGTCTTAAAGTTCATATGGCAAGGGAAAAAAGCTAGAATAAAATTAAAAAATTTACAAGATACTAAAATAAGGGGAGGTATGGGATTGCCTGATTGGGAACTATATCATCAAGCTGCAAATCTGATGTGGATTAAAGATTGGATTACACTAAGAAACACCAGATTATTAGAATTAGAGGGACATGATTTGCCATCAGGATGGCACGCAGCTCTATGGTATAGAAACACCAGGAAATATGGTATTTTCAGAAGGCACTACATAAGAGAATTTTTGATTGTAAACTGGGAGAAGATCAAGAAATTGGACTATTTTAAAATACCAGTCTGGGTATCAATTACTGAAGCATTCACCTACGCAATAATACACAAAAAGGAACGAACAATCAGATATTCGGATCTATTAAACTCAAGGGATGATCTTAAAACTATTCAGGAACTAAAACAAGAAGGAATGGATATTAATTGGTATACATACACACAAATACATTCAACATATAAGGAAGTAACGGACTCAGGCTCAACCCGACCAAGACCGAGTGGCTGTGGTTTCCGGCTGCCCGATTCAACCAGTTGATTCCATCTCTGGCCATAGGGGGCGAACATCTTGCCCCTGTGGATGGGGCGCGCAACTTGGGTGTCCTCCTGGATACCCGGCTGTCCATGGAAGATCAAGTGACAGCCGTGGCCAGGAGGGCGTTTTACCAGGTTCGCCTGGTACGCCAGTTGCGCCCCCTATTGGATCGGGACGCCCTTCGCACAGTCACTCATGCTCTCGTGACATCCCGACTGGATTATTGCAACTCTCTCTACATGGGGCTCCCCTTGAGGTGCACCCGGAGGCTTCAGTTGGTCCAGAACGCAGCCGCGCAAGCAATTATGGGCACCTCTAGGTTTGCCCACGTAACACCGCTCTTGCGCGAGCTGCACTGGCTACCTGTTGTCTTCCGGGTGCGCTTCAAGATGTTAATTATCATCTTCAAAGCGCTCCATGGCTCGGGACCTAGCTACCTGCGGGATCGGATCCTGCCCCATACATCCTCACGGCCGATTCGCTCCCACAGAGAGGGACTTCTCCGGGTGCCGTCCACTAGACTTTGTCAGCGGGCGACGCCCAGGGGAAGGGCCTTCTCTGTGGCGGGCCCAGCCCTCTGGAACGACCTTCCCCCCGATATCAGGACAACCACGGACCTCCGCTCCTTCCGCTTAAATTTAAAGACACACTTTTTTCGCCTGGCCGGCCTTGGGTAGTCTCTTTTTAGGTTAGGGGTTTTAGGGGTAATTTTTAGTTTAGTTTATGGGTTTTAGCGCAGGAACAATTTAATTCACTTTTAATTTTGTATTTTGTATTTTGTATTTGTTGGTGGTCTTATTTGTATTTTTAATTGCCTGTGCCCCGCCTCGAGTCCCCTTGGGGAGAGAGAGCGGGATATAAAATTAAATTATTATTATTATTATTATTATTATTATTATTATTATTATTATTATTATTATTATTATTATTATTATCAAAAAAAAGGAGGGGTTTATGACAAAATGACGGAATTAGACAAAATATTAACAGGCGTCGACGAAAAAATAATTAAAAAACTCTATGCCTACTTATTAGAGTTTAAACTCCAGGAAGAGCAAGTGAAAGAAACAATGATAACATGGGGGGAAAATTTCGGGCATGGGATCGACCTAGATAAGTGGCAAAAATTGTGGACACAAAATTACAAAATGACGATGTCAACAGCCTACAAAGAGAACTTATACAAGATGTTCTACAGGTGGCACTTATCACCTTCAAGAATCTCAAAAATGAGTAAGAACAAATCCCCAAAATGCTGGAAATGCCATCAGATGCCTGGTACTTACTACCATATGTGGTGGACTTGCTCGGAAGCCAAAAATTATTGGCGTATGATCCACACATGGTTGGAGAAAATAACAGGACAACATATAGGTTTCAAACCCGAACTCTTCCTGCTTGGACTTACTTTAGAAACATTTGACAAAAATTTGAAATACCTAATTGTGAATATTTTGACAGCCGCTAGAATCATCTTTGCAAAAAATTGGAGAAATGACAAATTACCATCACAGCAAGAAATTATTTATAAAATTATGGAATGTGCAGAGATGAGTAAATTAACATTTGAAATTAGAGAGCAAGACAGTGAACAATTCTATGAAATTTGGAATAAATGTTATCAATGGCTGGAAACAAGATAGTCAAATGAAGGTAATAATTGTAATATATATAAATATATTTGAACTAAAATATGTGATTTGATATGAATATGACTATGGAAGAGATGCACAGTTTGTAACCAACCGACACATTTTCTACAATTTGTAATGGAAGATGGAGTTTATGTTTTTTGCTTTTTGTTATATTTGTTTGTGTTTGTTCAAAAATAAAAATAAAAATTGTTTAAAAAAAAGAAAAGAAAGATAAATGAGGGCGCCAGGTGTTGAATTACGCACAGACCCCACCGCCTGCTTTAAAGTAAGGCATCCCCTCCAAAATAAGACTTAATCTCGGCCCCTGCGGCAGCTGAAGAGGAAGGGATCCAGCGGGACGGCCAGTCGGAGAGCCGAAGAAGGGAGGGTCTCCCGCCGGGGACTGAAGGGCCCTCCTGAAGGGGCGTCTGCAGATCCCCAGAGCCGGAAGGTCCGAAGGGGAGGAACAGGGTCCATCTCAACTGAAGCGAAAGGCAGACTTTGCCCCCCCCCCTCCCCATAATCTTGGGCAGCTGCCACCTCTTCATTCCTCCCCCAAGGCAGAGGAAGCCCCTCCTTCTCCAGATGTCGCTGCCTCCAGTTGTGGGAGTGAAGAAGGGCCGAGCTCTCCCAATCCCCCCTCCCCCACCTGCAACTTCCCAATAAGCCCCACCCCCCCAAGAATGGACATGGGGGGAATGGAGGTTCGGGAGCCCCCGGGACTCAGCCCAGCCGCCGCCCACAAAGGCAAAGGGGGAAAGGGGGCTTCTGGCCTTGGGCGCAGCTCCCCTCGCCCCTCCCTCCGTTCGCTTCTCTGCGAGCAGCTGCCGGGCAGAAGGAGCACAGCGGGCGAGAGAAGAGCGGATTCCTCCCAGGCGGCTGCAGGATCGGGGTGCGCGGGTGGTCTGAGCCTCTTCCCTCCAGCGCCAAGTCGGGACTCCCATTGCAGAGCCTGCGGGAGCCCCAGAGAGGAGGGGGCCCGGAGACCCACGGCGGGCGGGCGGGGTGAGCGTGGTCACCCATATCCTCCAGGGGGAGAAGCGCCACGGAAGGGCAGGCTGCCTAAGGGGGGTTGAGGGCAAGCAGGACCTTTACGCGCAGGGGGGGAGTCGTCGGGGTCTGGGGGGTGGAGACAGTGGATTGCCCCTCAGGGCTCTAGAACGGGGATAAGCCTCCTGGATTCCTTCCAGGTTGCGCTGCGCCGGGATGGGGCGGGAGGGCGTTGGGTCCGCCGGAGGCTGCAGGCCGTTTGGGAGAGGCGACCTTGCCCTAGGATGGGATGCGACAGTCCCAGAGCTGCCCGTCTCTCGATCCCTCGGAGGGAACCTCCGTCCCTTCCAGGACTCCCTCTGTCTGGTGTCAGGAGTAGAAGCTGCATTAACGGATTAACAGAGTTGGAAGAGAAGGACTGCAGGGGATGGGATGACGCCTTCCAGCATTTGGCCAATTGTCCCGGAGAAGAGGGGCTCCATTCATCCTCCGGAGCCCCTGAAGGCAGGAATAGAAGCAATGGATGGCCAGTGAAGAGAGATCCAACCGAGAAGCCAGGAGAGATTTCCTGACAGGGAAAATCTATTTACCAGTGGGAGAGTTTGAATCCTGGAAGTTGTGGCTGCTCCATTGAGGGAAGTTTTCAAGAAGAGATTGGAGAAGCCTTTCTCTGAAATCTCCAACTTGAGAAGCAGGTTGGACTAGAGGACCTCCAAGGTCCCTTCCAACTCTGTTGTTTTTGTTATTCTGATTCAGAATGATTCAGAATTCATGTTTGGCCAAACATGAATTCAGAGACTGGTCAACAGAATTGCTTATTAAAAACCATCTTATACACCTTTGACAATTTATAGGGTGTCAAATACCAACAAATAATCATTTTATAAAACTTCTCTTTTAGGTTGTAGTTCAGCATAAATTTTAATATAGACCACATATTTTCCCATTGTTCCAATATTATGACCAAAATTATAACCAATCCAGTGAATCATGCAACATTGAACATATTCACTGTTAATGGATTCACCATCTACTTTTTCTTTTTAGCTTCTTCTTCTTTTATTCTTCCTCTTCTGATTGAAATTGCATTTGGATTTTGTTTGTTATATTGTCATCTAGTCTCATTCTGGAATCTGACAAGCTAAATGGAATAAACAAAAAAAAATGATGGTTTTCTTGACTTAGGTACTAGATGGTCAACTATTGAAAAGTTAATCTTTCAAATAAAAAGTGTCTGGGTGTAGATATATAGACAAACCCATTTTGGATGTGTCCATGAGGCTTCCTGAGTCCAGATGGATTAAAATAAGGACTTTTTAAGTGTGTCTGGAAATGGACTCAAATGAATCTCGCTGGACTGATTTGTCCCATTTTGAAAGAAACCCCTCAAGTGGGAAGGAAACATGAGAGTAGGAAGGCCACAGTTGTGCAGAGACACATCTCAGGCCAAACCGGTTATTATTGAGGGCAGCAATATAACTTTGCATTGTATTTCTCATTCAGGAGGCCGTTTCCAAGGTGACAGAAAACTTCCTGGAGAGAAAAGAGGGAGGAAGAAATCCCCAGGGCTTCCAAAATTATAGGGGAGAGGTGTAACACCTGCTACAGTTCCTCTGCAGAGCTAAAAGTCAGCCTGTAAACAAGAACTTTTTCCAAAGCCACAGAAACACTCCCCCCTCCCTCTGTGTATGTGTGGTTTTTGTTTAACTACACAAAGTTCTGATGACAAGTTTTGACTGAGCCTGGTTGTGTTCTTGGAGAACAGCCACACTATTGCATCAGCTGTTTTGTGACAATGTCCCTGAGCATTAACTTTCAAAGTAAAGTAAATTTATTCTGCTCCCTGAAATAAGAGAGAGCGATTTCAGATCTGTGACATTCTTGGGCATAAACTGACCCCTGGGATTTTCTCTTTAACTGCTGTGCCAACAAATGTCAGATTTCTTTTTCTTCAGCCAGAGGTGCCCTGTATTCCCTCCGGGCCAATTTCAAGGATGGAGATGCGAAACTTCTCAAAAGTAGATGACAGATTTAATTCAATCTCTGCCTCTATCATTATGAGCCACGTGGGGATTATTTCCCTTTCATTTCCCTCCAGAGAAACGGCCAACAAACTTTGAGTGCAAAAACTAGTTGGAGAATTATGAGAAAAGTTTCTGCTCTGCTCTTTGGCCAAATCCTCCAGGGGAGACTCTGGGCAGAGACTCTGGGAATCAGGGGCAGCTTCTCCTCCCACTGACTCCGAATGGAAACTTTTCCTGCTTGAGAACTTGGCTTCAGGCAAAAAGTGTCTAAGAGTAATTTCAGACTTTGGACTCCCCCCCCCCCTCCTGAAGATCAGGGCTGCCTGGATCCCTTCCCATCAAAGCGTCTCCAGGGCAGTCATGAAGGATGAGGCCAAAAGCAGAAACTGCTTCTCCCATTTTGCAGCAGGTGGAAACCTGCAACCGTCTGAATGCTTGGATCAAAAGACGGCTCCCTATTTCATTGTCTCTTAAGCTCCAGTTTCCACGTAGCTCTTATTAAATAAGTGAAAGGCCAATTATGGCTTCTGAATACACTGAGATAAGTTTTAGAAAAGGGAAATAGACCCAGGAAATCTTTCTTCTGAAGAAAGCTTTGTACATATCACCCCAACCCCAATTTAGGTTCCTTGAAACGTGTTAAATTAAATTGATTAAATTACGTTCCTTAAAAAATAATCCCAGAAGAGTCAAGAATTCTGTTGATATTGTGATTAGATTTTCCTTTGTGCATCATCCTCACACAAAGGAAGCCCACTTTTTGCATTGAGGCCCCATCACGTGCATCATGCTCAGAGAATGACACCATGTTAAGTCGATTGTTTTAAGCACCTTTAACTCGCCTCAGTTCACACACACACACACACACACACACATACACACCTGGCTCAGGGCTTCTCAACCTTGGCAACTTCAAGATGGCCCAGAATCCTACAGGCAGCACAGATTAAGGACTGGGGAATTCTGGGAGTCGAAGTTCACCCATCTGAAAGATGCCAAGACTGAGAAATACTGTTCTACATAGAAGTCAGGAATACCAAAGTGTGTGTGTGTGTGTGTGTGTGTGTGTGTTTGTGTGTGTGTGTGTGTTTGTGTGCAGGAAGCCCATCCATGTTCTTTCTCAATTCCTTTGGCACCTCTAGAGAGGGAAGATTCAGAAACGGGGACTTTTCTTGCATGGAGTGAAGTTGAAGGAGCAAAATGGGGGCAGAAGCAGAGGTTTGAGGCAGCTGTTTCAATCCCTCTGAACGACCCTCAAAACTTTTAGACTGCAGAGGAAATTGTGTTCTGTGCAGTCAACCCCCATTTGCTCCCTGTTTCTTAAGTTCAGCTGTGTGGGGAATTCTGGGAATTGGAGTCCACCCATCTGAAAGTCTCCAGGGTTGAGAAACGCTGGTTGAGGCTGATTCAGCCCTGAAACCTCCTTTCCCATCTCTCCTAAACTTCCTTCCCTGACGAAGGAGACTTCGGTTTCTCTACCGATTGTCAAGAGGCTTTTGAGCTTCTCCTTGCAGGGTTTCCCAGCTCAGTTTCTTCCCTGGACCTTCCCGCTCTGTTCCACGTGGAGTAAGTGAACACACCACAAGCCATCCCTGTGCAGAAGCCCTCTGATTGGAGAGGGAATGTCAGGCCTGCTTCTTCGTTGACTTAGGAAAGACCACGCTTAGACATTATTTTGAAATGAATAAGGCTCCTTTTACTAAGTAACAAAAGTGTACAGACCAAGTAAAGCTGAGAATGAATAGTTTAGGCGCGAACAGAAAGTATTAAGCTTAAGCCCATCCCAATCCCCAAACCCCCCCTTTGCACTGTCCAATATGCTTCCATCTCCAACATCAGGTGGGCAGGTCTTCACCATCCTGGAATGCAGGTCCGTTAACCAAGAGATAACACGAACCATCAACATTGTCCACCAGCAGAACACACTCATCCCAACGCCCCCCACCCTCCCCGTTTCCATGGCAGCGAAGCAGGAACTAGCGAGACTGACATCCGGACCTCCTCCAGGAACAGCGGGAAATCCGGGGCAGCAATCGGAACACGATAGGCTACACCTGAAAGACAAGGAAGGACAGACAAACAACAGATAGGAGAAGGGAAAAAAGGCAAGGTTTGTGTGGATATTTGGCATAAAACTGGCGTACCAGTTTAGGAGCTTTGAGATGCTCCTTATCCACCCATTCGTTGTGAGAAGGGGGAAAATCTTTCCACATGACCAGGAACTGAGTCTTATTCCTGCGGATTCTGGAGTCCAAAATATCGCGGACCTCATAATGCTGGTGACCATCCACCATGGTAGGCGCAGGTGTATCAGGCAACTGTTTGCGGAGATGGGAGGTACGAGCAGGTTTCAGCAAGTGAACATGGAATACAGGGTATAGTCGCCGGTAGGTCTTTGGGAGATCCAAACGGACCGACACAGAGCTGATAATCTTGGTTATTTTGAAAGGACCAACAAATTTGGGACCCAACTTCTTGCATTTCTGGGGGCTATCTAAATTTTTGGTAGATACATAAACTTGATCGCCAACTTTGTAGGAGGGAGGGACTGCCCGTTTCCTGTCAGCGTACAATTTGTGCGAATCATGGGCATCGTTCAAAGTTTTCCGGAGAACTGGCCAAACAGAAGACAGTCTAGAGGACCATTCAGTTAATGAGGGAACTGTCGGCGAGTCATGAGGCAGTTCGGGGATGGGTACAAAGTCCTGCCCGTAGATGATTTTAAAGGGGGTCATATTTGTACTGGAGTGAACAGAGTTATTATATGCCACTTCGGCATGTATGAGAAGATCAGCCCAATCATCCTGTTGAAAATTAATAAAGCAACGTAAGTACTGTTCCAGAACGGAATTAACCCTTTCACAAGATCCATTCGTCTGAGGGTGGTAGGCGGAGCTTAAGCTCTGGGCGGAGCCAATCAGTCTCAAAAATTCTTTCCAAAAAAGGGAAGTAAACTGGGTCCCCCTATCGGAGATGATGCGTTGCGGGACGCCATGAAAACGATAGATATGAGAAACGAATAGTCGAGCCAGAGATTTGGAAGAAGGAATTTTAGCACAGGGGACAAAATGAACTTGTTTAGAAAAAAGATCGGTAACTACCCAGATAACGGTATAGCCCTGACTGGGCGGAAGATCAACTATAAAGTCCATTGAAATTTCCTTCCAAGGTCTCTCCGGCGTAGCTACAGACTGGAGAAGACCCTGTGGCTTACCCGGCGCACGTTTGGAAGCCGCACATACGGGGCAACTGGCAATATACGATTCAACATCTTTTTTCAAGGAGGGCCACCAGAACTGTCGTTTGACAAGGTGCACAGTTTTAACGAAGCCGAAATGACCAGCTAAACGTGAGTCGTGTGCGCGTTGCAAGACAAAAGGACGTAATGTAGCAGGAACATAGATCTTCGAGCCAATCCAGGGAAGATCGTCTCTGGTAGTGCAATCACCAGAATGTGCTGAATACCAATCATCAGTAAGTAGTTCGTCCTTAATACGAGCAATCAGGTCAGTAGGTGGAGTAGTTTGGACAGTTGCATGGCCCTTAGCAGATACTGGAGAAGCTGGCAAAGTGAGGGGCATGATGGGTTGTACTATAGTGAGTTTGGAAACATCATACTGTGGCAATCTGGAAAGCGCATCAGCCATGAAATTTTTGCCTCCTGGAATATATTTAAGGTGGAAATTGAAACGATGGAAATAGTGAGCCCAACGAAGTTGCCTTGGGGACAATTTCCGAGAGGAGGTAAGAGCTTCCAAATTTTTATGGTCCGTCCAAACTTCGAAAGGATGGGGGGCACCTTCAAGGAAATGACGCCAAGTCATGAGAGCCCACCGAACAGCAAAAGCCTCTTTCTCCCAAATCGCCCAACCACGTTCGGACGTAGAGAGTTTTCGAGAGTTGTAGGCACAGGGTTGCAATTGGCCACGTTGATTGAGTTGTAACAAGACCGCTCCCACAGCGACATCACTGGCATCCGCCTGAATTACAAACGGGGAATTTACATCGGGGTGTTTAAGAATAGGTTCAGCCGCAAACAAACGTTTAAGCTTCTCGAAAGCGGCTTGACATTCCATTGTCCATTTAAGTGGGGACCCTGGACGAGGCTTTCCTTCTCCTTTTGTTTTTAGAAGGTTTGTAATGGGTAAGGCAATATCAGCGAATGACGGAATAAATTGGCGGTAAAAATTTGCAAATCCCAAAAAACTCTGTAGTTGTTTACGAGTACGGGGAGGGGCCCACTCCGTCACTGCCTTGACTTTAGCAGGATCCATTTCAATTCCCTCAGAAGAGATACGGTAGCCCAAATAGTCAATTTGTTCCTGGTGAAACTCACACTTAGAGAGCTTGGCATAAAGTTCTGCGGAACGCAGTTTGTTTAACACGGAGCGTACCAGTTTAACGTGCTCGTCGTGAGTTTGTGAGTAAACCATTATGTCATCAATGTAAACAATAACTCCCTTGTAAAGGTGCTCGTGGAGAACCTCATTTATCAGTTGCATAAATACTGAAGGGGCACCTTGAAGACCGAACGGGAGGACTTTAAATTGAAAACATCCTAGCGGGCAGTTAAAAGCTGTTTTTCATTCGTCCCCCTCCTTGATTCTGACCCTGTAATAGGCCTCACGTAAGTCCAATTTCGTAAAAATCTTACCGGTAGCCAGGTGAGCCAGCATGTCCTTCATGAGCGGAAGGGGGTAGATATTGTGTTCACAAATGGTGTTGAGATAGGAGTAGTCTTGTATTAATCTTAGAGTACCATCTTTTTTTTCCCTAAACATAACTGGTCCAGCTACACGCGGCCTAGCTGGTTCAATGAAACCCCGTTGAAGATTTTTATCGATGAATTTACGTAATTCCTCCATCTCCCGTGGGGTCATGGAGTACATGCGAGGTTTGGGCAATTGAACCCCAGGGAGGAAATCAATTGAACAGTCAGTAGCTCTATGAGGAGGGAGGGAATCACAAGATCTTTCACTGAAAGCATCCTTTAGGTCCCAATATTCCCTGGGAATTTTCTCTTCGCCTGGTATGACTTCAGGTGATGGGAAATCCAATAAAGGTGCAGCAGATTCAATAAGGGGAGGTGGGTGATTTTGCGGGGGTTGATCATGCTCTGACGGAAGAGAGGTATGTTCCGGGAGAGATAAAGGTATGCGTACCCAACCTTCCTTCCAGTTTATCAGAGGATTCCATTTACGAAGCCAATTGACCCCCTGTCAGTCTCGCTAGTTCCTGCTTCGCTGTCATGGAAACGGGGAGGGTGGGGGGCGTTGGGATGAGTGTGTTCTGCTGGTGGACATTGTTGATGGTTCGTGTTATCTCTTGGTTAACGGACCTGCATTCCAGGATGGTGAAGACCTGCCCACCTGATGTTGGAGATGGAAGCATATTGGACAGTGCAAAGGGGGGGGCTTGGGGCTTGGGATGGGCTTAAGCTTAATACTTTCTGTTCACGCCTAAACTATTCATTCTCAGCTTTACTTGGTCTGTACACTTTTGTTACTTAGTAAAAGGAGCCTTATTCATTTCAAAACAATGTCTAAGTGTGATCTTTCCTAAGCCAACTAAGAAGCAGGCCTGACATTAAGCTGAGAATCACAAAAAACCCTGACCTGATGTCGGAACCTTCACAAGAGGAGCCTCCGTTGGTGGAGGTCCTGCCTGAACCTATTTTGGGAGCTGAAGCATCGCATCCTCCTGTTCAATCTGAAGAGACCAGGTCAGTGATGGACTGCTTGGCTGGCCTAGATCTAAATCTGCCAGCTGAAGAATCAGTCAAACCAAAACGTTGGTCCGAAGGGGTAGGAATGAGTGGGGTAAACGTCTCCAGGCGTCGACTTTCCCCAAAGAAGGTCATTCCGGAGCTCTTAAGAGAAGAAAGGGAATTAAAAGAAATGGCTCAGGATTTACTCCGCCAGGCAGATGAGAAAAGAATGGCCCTGGAAAAAATCTGGGGGAGGGAGGTGGATCGCAAACAGCCAAAAAGTTCACAGGCAGCTCCTGCCAGGCGAAGCAGGGCTTCAACACCATCCCCCCCTCCTCAGGCCGGCAGGGAATTGCGGAGAGAGGCAGCTTCTGCCAGGCAAAGCAGAAGTTCAACGCCCTCCCCTCCCCCTCAAGCCGGAAGAGGAGCCAATCCCATTAACCCCCGTCGACTTGCAAAACTGCCTCCTTTGGGTGTAAAATACGACGGAAGTGCCGACAAACTGGCGTTTTTTCTAATTCACGTCGATAATTTCATGCAGTTTTACGCAGCTGACTTAGACGATGAAATCAAAATCAGAATTGTTTCTATGACCTTAGAAGATCAAGCTTCTAAGTGGCTGGTTTCATTGCATAATTGCCGCTCACCTGCGCTGCGCGATTTCGATCGTTTCATGAATGCTCTTAGAAGGCGTTTTGAAGACCCCCGTGTTGAAAGGAAAGCAAAGATGAAACTAAAAACCTTACAGCAGGGGGGCATGTCTGTTCAGGCTTACACGCAAATTTTCCAGGAATTATCAGTGTTTATGGTTGGTTATAGTGAACAGGCCCTAATGGACATTTATGTTGAAGGGCTGAATAAAGACATTTACCAAACATGTGTGAACAGATTTCGCCCCGAAACTTTGAATGAATGGATAGATCTAGCTTCAGATGTAGAGTTGGATCAAGCCCACTTACAAGATCCAGTCCGTGTGGAAAAGAAACAACAGGAAGATAGCCCCAAATCTCACCCCCCTGCGAAAGATGTACGCATGCAAAGGGGGGAGGGGAGAACAACCCAGCCTCGCTCAGGCAGCTGTTATCGCTGTGGAAAGGAGGGGCACTGGGCAGACAAATGCCGATCAAGACCACCTCCACGCCCTCTTTCTTCCTCGGACCGGAAACATCCTAAGACGCCAATCGCGCGCACCAAACCAGCTATGAGTGGGGTGGAGCCCAGCAACCTCTCTGCTGACCAGCCCACCGCTGGCCCTGATGATTGGGAGGCGTCTTCAGACTCTTCTGACAACAATCTGGTGAGTCATCGCTCCGGGCCCCTTTATATTAATTTAAAGCTTTTAGCTCCATCTACTGGCCGTACATGCGATGTGCAGGCTCTCATTGACTCTGGGTGCTCAAAATGTCTCATAAGCCAAGACATCGTGTCTTCGATGGGTTTCCACCTTAAGACCCTGAAAACTCCCATAGCCTTTTGCCAAATGGATGGTTCTGTAGCTGGGGGAACCCCAGCATCTTTTATCACCGAACCAATTCATGTTTCTATAGGCACAGGCCATACTGAGACCATCAACTTTATTGTTACTGCCATTGCCGATAATGCTGTAATTTTGGGGGTAAATTGGCTTCGTAAATGGAATCCTCTGATAAACTGGAAGGAAGGTTGGGTGCGCATACCTTTATCTCTCCCGGAACATACCTCTCTTCCGTCAGAGAATGATCAACCCCCACAAAATCACCCACCTCCCCTTATTGAATCTGCTGCACCTTTATTGGATTTCCCATCACCTGAAGTCATACCAGGCGAAGAGAAAATTCCCAGGGAATATTGGGACCTAAAGGATGCTTTCAGTGAAAGATCTTGTGATTCCCTCCCTCCTCATAGAGCTACTGACTGTTCAATTGATTTCCTCCCTGGGGTTCAATTGCCCAAACCTCGCATGTACTCCATGACCCCACGGGAGATGGAGGAATTACGTAAATTCATCGATAAAAATCTTCAACGGGGTTTCATTGAACCAGCTAGACCGCGTGTAGCTGCACCAGTTATGTTTAGGGAAAAAAAAGATGGTACTCTAAGATTAATACAGGACTACTCCTATCTCAACACCATTTGTGAACACAATATCTACCCCCTTCCGCTCATGAAGGACATGCTGGCTCACCTGGCTACTGGTAAGATTTTTACGAAATTGGACTTACGTGAAGCCTATTACAGGGTCAGAATCAAGGAGGGGGACGAATGGAAAACAGCATTTAACTGCCCGCTAGGATGTTTTCAATTTAAAGTCCTCCCGTTCGGTCTTCAAGGTGCCCCTTCTGTATTCATGCAACTGATAAATGAGGTTCTCCACGAGCACCTTTACAAGGGAGTAATTGTTTACATTGATGACATAATGGTTTACTCACAAACTCACGACGAGCACGTTAAACTGGTACGCTCCGTGCTAAACAAACTGCGTTCCGCAGAACTTTATGCCAAGCTCTCTAAGTGTGAGTTTCACCAAGAACAAATTGACTATTTGGGCTACCGTATCTCTTCTGAGGGAGTTGAAATGGATCCTGCTAAAGTCAAGGCAGTAACAGAGTGGGCCCCTCCACGTACCCGTAAACAACTACAGAGTTTTTTGGGATTTGCAAATTTTTACCGCCAATTTATTCCATCATTCGCTGATATTGCCTTACCCATTACAAACCTTCTAAAAACAAAAGGAGAAGGAAAGCCTCGTCCAGGGTCCCCACTTAAATGGACAATGGAATGTCAAGCCGCTTTCGAGAAGCTTAAACGTTTGTTTGCGGCTGAACCTATTCTTAAACACCCCGATGTAAATTCCCCGTTTGTAATTCAGGCGGATGCCAGTGATGTCGCTGTGGGAGCGGTCTTGTTACAACTCAATCAACGTGGCCAATTGCAACCCTGTGCCTACACCTCTCGGAAACTCACTACGTCCGAACGTGGTTGGGCGATTTGGGAGAAAGAGGCTTTTGCTGTTCGGTGGGCTCTCATGACTTGGCGTCATTTCCTTGAAGGTGCACCCCACCCTTTCGAAGTTTGGACGGATCATAAAAATTTGGAAGCTCTTACCTCCTCTCGGAAATTGTCCCCAAGGCAACTTCGTTGGGCTCACTATTTCCATCGTTTCAATTTCCACCTTAAATATATTCCAGGAGGCAAAAATTTCATGGCTGATGCGCTTTCCAGATTGCCACAGTATGATGTTTCCAAACTTACTATAGTACAACCCATCATGCCCCTCACTTTGCCCGCTTCTCCAGTATCTGCTAAGGGCCATGCAACTGTCCAAACTACTCCACCTACTGACCTGATTGCTCGCATTAAGGACGAACTACTTACTGATGATTGGTATTCAGCACATTCTGGTGATTGCACTACCAGAGACGATCTTCCCTGGATTGGCTCGAAGATCTATGTTCCTGCTACATTACGTCCTTTTGTCTTGCAACGTGCACACGACTCACGTTTAGCTGGTCATTTCGGCTTCATTAAAACTGTGCACCTTGTTAAACGACAGTTCTGGTGGCCCTCCTTGAAAAAAGATGTTGAATCGTATATTGCCAGTTGCCCCGTATGTGCGGCTTCCAAACGTGCGCCGGGTAAGCCACAAGGTCTTCTCCAGTCTGTAGCTACGCCGGAGAGACCTTGGAAAGAAATTTCAATGGACTTTATAGTTGATCTTCCGCCCAGTCAGGGCTATACCGTTATCTGGGTAGTTACCGATCTTTTTTCTAAACAAGTTCATTTTGTCCCTTGTACTAAAATTCCTTCTTCCAAAACTCTGGCTCGACTATTCGTTTCTCATATCTATCGTTTTCATGGCGTCCCGCAACGCATCATCTCCGATAGGGGGACCCAGTTTACTTCCCTTTTTTGGAAAGAGTTTTTGCGACTGATTGGCTCCGCCCAGAGCTTAAGCTCCGCCTACCACCCTCAGACGAATGGATCTTGTGAAAGGGTTAATTCCGTTCTGGAACAGTACTTGCGTTGCTTTATTAATTTTCAACAGGATGATTGGGCTGATCTTCTCATACATGCCGAAGTGGCATATAATAACTCTGTTCACTCCAGTACAAATATGACTCCCTTTAAAATCATCTATGGGCAGGACTTTGTACCCATCCCCGAACTGCCTCATGACTCGCCGACAGTTCCGTCATTAACTGAATGGACCTCAAGACTGTCTTCTGTTTGGCCAGTTCTCCGAAAAACTTTGAACGATGCCCATGATTCGCACAAATTGTACGCTGACAGGAAACGGGCGATCCCTCCCTCCTACAAAGTCGGTGATCTAGTTTATGTCTCTACCAAAAATTTAGATAGCCCCCAGAAATGCAAGAAGTTGGGTCCCAAATTTGTTGGTACTTTCAAAATAACCAAGATTATCAGCTCTGTGTCGGTCCGTTTGGATATCCCAAAGACCTACCGGCGACTATACCCTGTATTCCATGTTCACTTGCTGAAACCTGCTCGTACCTCCCATCTCCGCAAACAGTTGCCTGATACGCCTGCACCTACCATGGTGGATGGTCACCAACATTATGAGGTCCGCGATATTTTGGACTCCAGACTCCGCAGAAATAAGACTCAGTTCCTGGTTATGTGGAAAGATTTTCCCCCTTCTCACAACGAATGGGTGGATAAGGAGCATCTCAAAGCTCCTAAACTGGTACGCCAGTTTTATGCCAAATAACCACACAAACCTTGATTATTTTTTTCTCCCTTCTCCTTTCTGTTGTTTGTCTGTCCTTCCTTGTCTTTCAGGTGTAGCCTATCGTGTTCCGATTGCTGCCCCGGATTTCCCGCTGTTCCTGGAGGAGGTCCGGATGTCAGTCTCGCTAGTTCCTGCTTCGCTGTCATGGAAACGGGGAGGGTGGGAGGCGTTGGGATGAGTGTGTTCTGCTGGTGGACATTGTTGATGGTTCATGTTATCTCTTGGTTAACGGACCTGCATTCCAGGATGGTGAAGACCTGCCCACCTGATGTTGGAGATGGAAGCATATTGGACAGTGCAAAGGGGGGGGCTTGGGGATTGGGATGGGCTTAAGCTTAATACTTTCTGTTCGCGCCTAAACTATTCATTCTCAGCTTTACTTGGTCTGTACACTTTTGTTACTTAGTAAAAGGAGCCTTATTCATTTCAAAACAATGTCTAAGTGTGATCTTTCCTAAGCCAACTAAGAAGCAGGCCTGACATTAAGCTGAGAAACACAAAAAACCCTGACCTGATGTCGGAACCTTCACAAGAGGAGCCTCCGTTGGTGGAGGTCCTGCCTGAACCAATTTTGGGAGCTGAAGCATCGCATCCTCCTGTTCAATCTGAAGAGACCAGGTCAGTAAGGTGAAAACCCATCGAAGACACGATGTCTTGGCTTATGAGACATTTTGAGCACCCAGAGTCAATGAGAGCCTGCACATTGCATGTACGGCCAGTAGATGGAGCTAAAAGCTTTAAATTAATATAAAGGGGCCCGGAGCGATGACTCACCAGATTGTCGTCAGAAGAGTCTGAAGACGCCTCCCAATCATCAGGGCCAGCGGTGGGCTGGTCAGCAGAGAGGTTGATGGGCTCCACCCCACTCATAGCTGGTTTGGTGCGCGCGATTGGCGTCTTAGGATGTTTCCGGTCCGAGGAAGAAGGAGGGCGTGGAGGTGGTCTTGATCGGCATTTGTCTGCCCAGTGCCCCTCCTTTCCACAGCGATAACAGCTGCCTGAGCGAGGCTGGGTTGTTCTCCCCTCCCCCCTTTGCATGCGTACATCTTTCGCAGGGGGGTGAGATTTGGGGCTATCTTCCTGTGGTTTTTTCTCCAAACGGACTGGATCCTGTAAGTGGGCTTGATCCAATTCAACATCTGAAGCTAGATCTATCCATTCATTCAAAGTCTCGGGGCGAAATCTGTTCACACATGTTTGATAAATGTCTTTATTCAGCCCTTCAACATAAATGTCCATTAGGGCCTGTTCACTATAACCAACCATAAACACTGATAACTCCTGAAAAATTTGCGTGTAAGCCTGAACAGACATGCCCCCCTGCTGTAAGGTTTTTAGTTTCATCTTTGCTTTCCTTTCAACACGGGGGTCTTCAAAACGCCTTCTAAGAGCATTCATGAAACGATCGAAATCGCGCAGCGCAGGTGAGCGGCAATTATGCAATGAAACCAGCCACTTAGAAGCTTGATCTTCTAAGGTCATAGAAACAATTCTGATTTTGATTTCATCGTCCAAGTCAGCTGCGTAAAACTGCATGAAATTATCGACGTGAATTAGAAAAAACGCCAGTTTGTCGGCACTTCCGTCGTATTTTACACCCAAAGGAGGCAGTTTTGCAAGTCGGTGGGGGTTAATGGGATTGGCTCCTCTTCCGGCCTGAGGGGGGGGGGAGGGTGTTGAACTCCTGCTTTGCCTGGCAGAAGCTGCCTCTCTCCGCAATTCCCTGCCGGCCAGAGGAGGGGGGGATGGGCTTGAAGCCCTGCTTCGCCTGGCAGGAGCTGCCTGTGAACTTCTTGGCTGTTTGCGTTCCGCCTCCCTCCCCCAGATTTTTTCCAGGGCCATTCTTTTCTCATCTGCCTGGCGGAGTAAATCCTGAGCCATTTCTTTTAATTCCCTTTCTTCTCTTAAGAGCTCCGGAATGACCTTCTTTGGGGAAAGTCGACGCCTGGAGACGTTTACCCCACTCATTCCTACCCCTTCGGACCAACGTTTTGGTTTGACTGATTCTTCAGCTGGCAGATTTAGATCTAGGCCAGCCAAGCAGTCCATCACTGACCTGGTCTCTTCAGATTGAACAGGAGGATGCGATGCTTCAGCTCCCAAAATTGGTTCAGGCAGGACCTCCACCAACGGAGGCTCCTCTTGTGAAGGTTCCGACATCAGGTCAGGGTTTTTTGTGTTTCTCAGCTTAATGTCAGGCCTGCTTCTTCGTTGACTTAGGAAAGACCACACTTAGACATTATTTTGAAATGAATAAGGCTCCTTTTACTAAGTAACAAAAGTGTACAGACCAAGTAAAGCTGAGAATGAATAGTTTAGGCGCGAACAGAAAGTATTAAGCTTAAGCCCATCCCAATCCCCAAACCCCCCCTTTGCACTGTCCAATATGCTTCCATCTCCAACATCAGGTGGGCAGGTCTTCACCATCCTGGAATGCAGGTCCGTTAACCAAGAGATAACACGAACCATCAACATTGTCCACCAGCAGAACACACTCATCCCAACGCCCCCCACCCTCCCCGTTTCCATGGCAGCGAAGCAGGAACTAGCGAGACTGACAGAATACGACAAGAAGAACTGGAAATGCATCACGGGAACAATGGAGGTGAATGTGATGCAGGAAACAGATGCAACAGAGAGGAACGATGGAGCTGCATGGAAGGCAGACATAACACCTGTAGCATCTTTCCCTTTTCAGGTTAACCAAACAACATTGTGAAATTTCAGATGAGAACCAGCACCAACACATCCCACAGGTTAAGGCTCTGCCCTCTGCCAGAGGAAATGGGGCATCTGGGGCCACATACCCTCCATCCCCAACCTCTGTTTTCACTGGTCCTTTGCTGTTCCCAGCCCCCCTCCCTCCCCAGGCAAGATCTAAGCACCCCGTGGGCTGGATCCGGCCTGCGGGCCTTGAGTTTGACCCCCCCCCCGTCCTAGTGGTAGATCCAGCAGGCAAGTGAGGGAGAAGTTCAATTTCCCAGAAGTCTGAATGAAGATCCACTAATATCAGGTCCTCTTTTCCTGCTGTTGAGAGAAATGTCCATCTGGGTTCAGTTGCAAGTGGGGAAAAAGAGACTGAAAACATGGAGGCCTCTGGGAAAGGTGGTTCTTAATGGTGGACGGTGATAAGTCCTCGACTTGCGACCGGTTCCAAAAGTCCTCAACTTACGACCACCCACAAGTCCTGGACTTACGATTGACAGCTGGCAATCATTCAGCCGCGTCTGATTGGCTAAGATGCAGCTGGCTGAGTGTGGGCTGTCTGAGCTCCCCTATTGGTTCCCCTGCTTGACCGCTCCTGTATAAACAGCTGCCAAGCAGGGAGAGATCCTCTTCTGCTGTGCATAGTTGCTTCTCGCTTATTACAAATAAATTTTCTTGTTCAGCTTAGCTCAGCTGCCTCTTCATGAAGCCCAAACTCAACACAGGCGACGAGGAGTGAAGGGGGCTGAAGGTTTTCACCTGAACATCTTCATTCTGCTTCATTCCTTCACAGCTACGAAGGAAACAAGACAAAGGGGGATTTTTTCCCCTTCCTCTCATTTCAAGTTACCTCAGATGTTACGCAATGGCTACTCTGCCGCCCTTTGCGCCTTTTAACACCACTATCGAGTCATGGGCTGGGTTTTTGGAGCGGTTCGAGGGCTTCCTGATTGCTAACAATTATCCTCAATTGCCCTCGGACCCCAAATGTAGCTTTATTTTCCTCAGCTGCTGCTGTCCCCAGATGTTCACAATGACCAGGACTCTCACATGGCCATCGGCTGTGTATGAACTCAATGGGGAAATGCTCCTCGCTCAATTGAAGCACCACTGTGCCCCAACGCCATCCCGGATCGCCCACTGCTATGCCTTCCAGCAATGTGTCCAGAAGGAGACAGAATCGGTCAGCCAATTCCTCCAATCCCTTTGGGCGGCGACTGTCCCATGCGAGTTCGGGGATCTACATGACTCCCTAGTGGAGCAATTCGTTTGTGGGGTGGAAGACCTCCGCTTGAAACGACGACGACTCGCCCGGGCTGACATCATGCTCCAGATGGCCATGGAGGAAGCCTGAGCTTCTGAGCTATCTGACTAGTCTACCCCTGAGATGAACCTCTATCAGCAACCACTCGCTCCACCTCAGCCATTGTGCTTCATCGACAGACTGGAGCCTCTGGAGGACTATGAGGAGGACCAGGTGGACATCTCAGAGCCCAAACTAGACAGTTTCCTCAGCAGACGACCAGCCGTCCCGGTGTTGCTGCCTGCCTGGGCTGCGGTGGGAATCATGCCTGTGCCGCTTGCCCTTTCAAAGCAGCCGTCTGCCGGCATTGCTCTAAAAAAGGCCTCCTGGTGCAAGTCTGCCATTCCAAGATGACATCCAGCCAACATCCCCACTGGCAGCTGTCCGACCAGCACTGCTGCACCAGCAACAAGTCGAGGAGCCGACTGCTGCATCGTCCACGGAGATCCTCCTGACAGCCCCGCAGTGTCGGTCAGCAAGGCATCAGCTGACTCAAAGAGGATCATGGTGTCTCTACTCCTGGAGGGCCCCCCATACTCTATGAAGGTTGACTTGGGAACGTCCCGATCCCTCATCTCTTGGGCCAACCTCACCAAGCTATGCCCCTCTCTCTCCTGCAAGCAGCTGACCCCGCGGTCACGACCCTTAAGGACTACCAGGGGACTCACATTCCCACTCCTGGTGGGTTGACTCTGGGGACTTTCATGGTTCCCTACCTGTCCTGGTTGTGGGGAAGACCCTGCCTGCCTTGCTGGGGCCTGATTGGTTCCCTTCCCTGGGACTATCTGGGTTAGGAGTGCACCAGGTCACTAGCAGCCAGCCTATCTTGGAGGGACATCTTGGCTGAATACGCCAATGTCTTCAACAGTGAGTTGGGGATGTCCAAGGGCTCCCCCATCTCCCTAAACTAACGTGGGCTGTCTGAGCTTTCCTATTGGTTCCCCTGCTGGACAGCTTCTGTATAAATAGCGGTCAAGCAGGGAGCGTTGTCATCCTGCTGTCCATAGTTGCTCTTTGTGTTTTCTGAATCAATCTTGATGTTCAGCTTTCCTCAGCTGCCTCTTGTCTCTCATTAAGTCCAGACTTCACAGTCTTGCCGGTCACGACGTTGTCGTCTGGTGGTCACCTGGGCAGCTATTCCGGTAGAGGGAATGATGGCGTTCACCACCTGCTCCTATTCACACTTGTACTGGGGCATGCAGGAGAGGGCGTCACCTAGAAAGTTCTTCTCCCTGGAATGTGCTTGAGGATGAAGTTGAGATGGTTGAAGCATTGAGCCCATCAGACTTCTTTGGGTGATAGTTTCCATGGGGTCCTGAGAGCCTCCAGATTTTTGTGGTCAGTCCAGACTTCAAATGGAGGGAGCCAGGCGCAGGGAGGCCACCTGGGAGTGAAGGGGGTCAGAAAGCCCCCAGGTGAAGCTGACCCAGAGATCTGGGCAAGGCTGCTTAGAAGAGGTTGCCATTGCCTCTTTCCCAGGGCTCTGAGAGAGTGGCTGGCCCAGAGTCTCCGAGCTGGCTTAGTGCCCAGGGCAGGACTGGAACTCAGGGTCCCCTGGGATTTCACAACCACCACCCCAACTGACTCTGCTGAGATCCACAAAACCCACTGAACCCGGTCCCTTCACCAATGGCAGGTTTACTTATTAATGAAGATAAGACTAAGATAATTGTCAAAAATATGACCATAAGAGAGAAACACCAACTTGAAGAACTAGTGGGTTTGACGATTGTAAATAAGATCAAATACTTGGGAATATGGTTGACAGGGAGATGCAGTTCCATAAAGGAAGATAATTATGTTCATCTTTATAATCGGATGGTTAAAGATTTTGGAAGACGGAAGAATCTGCAACTTTCCCTTATGGGGAGAATAGCAGTTATTAAAATGTGTATCCTCCCCAAATGGCTATTTTTATTTCAATCGGCCCCTGTGAAATTGGATAATTTTTTTCCCAATGAAATGGATAGAGCTGTTTCGAAATTCATCCGGCAAGGCAAAAAGCCTAGAATTAAACTTAAAATGATGCAGGAACCTAGAATCAGAGGAGGATTTGGCCTCCTCAATTGGCAGCTCTACTACCAGGCGGCATTACTAACTTGGTTCAAGGAGTGGATGACTCTGAGAAGAAGGCGGCTCCTGACAATTGAAGACAATTGAAGCCTCCAGTATGGTTGGCATTATTATATTTGGCCTGGATCTGAGCGACCCAAACACTTCTATGACCATCTTGTTCGTAGGACCTTGAGCTTTCCTTGGGAGAAGTTGAGGAGGAAGATAGACTTGAAGGTGCCGTGTTGGATCTCTACTCAGGAAGCCCTCGTCTACCCAACACTAGATAGAGGGGAGAAAACCTTGACATACGAGGAGATCTTAGATGCTCAGGGGAACCTGAAGACCAGGGAAACACTAATCTCGCAAGGATACAATATGGATTGGTGGCCATACTCCCAGATACTCTCAAGATACAAAAGAGACCAGAAGGCTGAAGGGATCTATCCCTATAAACAGGAATTGGACATGGTTTTTTTAGGGAAGGAGAAAGGGATGCTCTCTAAGTGCAACACATATTTACTGTTATTAGATGTGGGGGAGGAAGGGGTCAAGGGTTGTATGATTGCTTGGGGACAGAATAAAGGACGCACACTGGATTTTCAAAGCTGGGAGGAAATTTGGTTTAAAAACATGAAACTGACAATGGCAGCTTCGTATAGGGAGAATATATATAAAATCACCTGTGCCACTTTTAACCATGGTTTGTTTCCTGAGATCCAGGTGGAGCCTCCTCAAAGCCCCTGAGAAACCCTGGATGACCACATCCCCCCTCCTCCTCCTCTCCTCTGGGGTCTCCCATGGGACAAACTCAGGCATTGGGCTGTGCTCATTCCTGGCCGAGAAGGGGCTTCCTCCTCTCTGGGCAGAACCCGGCTTTGGTCAGATATGGCTGTGAACCCCCTGGAGGAGAACAGAGTCCAATCCCACCTCAACCAGGCATTGAGAAGCCACAGCTTGAACCCAGAGCCACCCAGGATCTGCTCTCCAGGCCCTGAGAGGAGAATCTGAGGGACATTGAGTGGGAGAACTTCCAAGCGGTGGACCTGGGATATGGGCCATGCTCTGTTCTTCTCTGTCAGGATGGACCTTCCTGTCCCTTCAGTTCTCCCCCCTCCCTCCCTCAGCCCCCCCTCAGTTCCCCCTTCTGGGCCAAGAAGTCCATATTAATGTCCCCCCTCCAGTGAAGAGACCCTGAACAATGGATCCAAATAAACCAGGAAGAAAGGAGCTCCAACAGCCCCTTCAAACCCCTCAGCCTCAGAGATGAGGAAGGAGCCCCCCACCCACTACATCCCCACAGCAGAGGAAGCCCCACCAGATATATGGAAATCAGGTTGCACCAACCACCACACTGTGGGCATCTTCACCATCTTTGCAGAGCTCCCTGTGATAAGATGGGTGGCCAATAAATGCAATGATTAGATACAGAGGTAGGTAGATAGGTAGGTAGGTAGGTAGGTAGGTAGGTAGGTAGGTAGGTAGATAGATAGATAGATAGATAGATAGATAGATAGATAGATAGATAGATAGATAGATAGATAGATAGATAGATAGATCTCAGCTGCAAACCTTACTTTAACAGATTAACAGAGTTGGAAGGGACCTTGCAGGTCATCTAGTCCAACCCCCTGCCGAAGCAGGAGACCCTACATCTGCCTCTACCTAGGATCAAACTCACAACCTCCTGCTTGTGAGGCAAGAGCTCTACCTCTAGGCCATACTCATCTCTCTGTTCATTCTTTATTTAATAATCAAAGAAAGGTCAAAATACAAAGAATCTTAGTGTATTATATGAACATGGAAAGACAACTTAGAAATGGTACAAAAGGAAAAAAAAACCTTTCATCCACTCTATAATTTTCTCCCTTTTTACCCAATGATCTAGTCCACAAGATGTCACTTTCCTCTTTCTTAATGAGCTCTTATCCAAAATTTAATATTGCTAGAAAAGATGGGAAATGAAATTTCACTTCAGGCACAAGCAATTTTAAAACCAGCTGCAATTAGGGTCAATATATGGGATTCTGATATAAAACGAAATTCCAAAGAGACTCTTAACATTGGGCAGAGTTCAAGATGGCCTCCTTGTCCTTAGAAGACAGGCAACACCAGAGTTCCATTTAAGTTAAAGTGGCACCAAACTCCATAGCTCTGGGTGACCTTCCCCAGCAACCTCTGGAGACAAGAGACCATGTTGAAAGACAACAGAAGTATATTTCCTGAACTGTCTTCTCCAGCAACACTTTCTGGACATGTCCTGACAGGAAGGACCACAACCACAAAAGAACAATGACCCCAGGGGTGTATCTGTAATTTTTCACTTATAACATGCTTTTCTCCAGTCTCTCCTCCTCACATGGAGCCCAGAAGAAGTTCAGGATCCCAAGAGGAGAAGCTGCTTTTCATTGTAATTATGACCCTCTGGGTCTTTGAGACAAATGATGTTATTTCTCCTATTTTTGACTTTGATGTAGATATCAGACTGAAGCCACACACAAAGGATCTTGTGTCAGAAAAGGAGAAAGTCATTGGGTCAAACTCTCTGGGAAGAGGCTTTTGTTACAGGCAGAGGCTCTGCTCTTGATTGCACCTTTCTCTCCTGTCCAGGTGAAGCTGAGTGGCTCTCTGTCCATATCAGGAAAGCCTCTTCTGAGAGCCTTTGAATTCCTCCAACGGTTCCTGTTGCTTGTCTTAGAAACAGGAATTGAATTGATTCACCCCATGAATGATGGACCTCCTGCTTCTGCTTCTGATGCTACTGGTGTCCCATCCAGTCTCTGGGAAGCTGAGGATGAAATGCATGAAGAGTTTGGAGCACCAGGATGGAAAAGGACCAGAGAGCTTTTACAGCCCAGGAGACCATCTCATTGCTATAGTCACCAGTGGAGAGGAAACATTGCACACAAAGTTGCTTTTCAACGTGGCTCCTTCTCTTCAGTTTGTTTTCAATGATCTGTAAGTCATTCAGGGTGATGGAGTTGCCCTTCCTCCATTCTAACCCTCTCCATCTTTTCTGTTTTTTATTTTTCATTTATTCCTTTATTGGAGGATATGTCTAATTTCCTCAATGATTTTGATTTCAATGGATTCTCTCTTTTGTCTGATTTTGTGAAAGAGACTCAAAAACAGGTCTGAAAAAAAGCTGAAAGGGCTACAGATTATTTTCCTCTCTCAGTTCAATCTTTAATTTATCACTTGAATAATAAATTTTATTTAAAGTAGTGGTGGAACCAGTTGTAGTTTCTGTACCTCAGCCCATTTCCTTATTAGTATAATTGATCATTGCTTTGGAATCAATGTTGGCTTAAGGCTCATGAGACTGCTGGAGGGTTATATATATATATTTTAAAGTATTTGTTGTTGCTGTTGATTAAAATACACTTGTAAAAAACACTTTTTTTACAATAGGGATGTTCATTGTTTTTCAAGTGGCATAAGGTTTATTTTCAACATCCAAACAGTAAACAAGAATTCGCAGCTCCTGCACAATGTCACACTGGGATACAACATCCATGACAACTATTGGAGCACTTTCCGCACTTCCGATGCCTTGCTGGACATTCTCTCCACTGGAGAAGCCAATGTCCCCAACTACGGCTGTGGAAGGAAGGAGAATCTTCTGGCTCTTCTTAATGCAGCTAAAAGGGATATCTCCATCCAGGTATCAACATTAGGAGGCACCTACAAAGTCCCACAGGTTTGTGTGGGTTTTTCTCCCTCTGGTAAAGTGAGGGGTGGGTCGTGGTGGGTGAGTAATAGATGCAATCATGTCTTCTCCATTGAATTCAAGAGCTGCTTTTCTCCATATTAGGAAAAATGTCAATTATATTTTACCCCATTATGTTCATGTTGAGATTAATCATAAAAGGCTTGAAATGCAAGCAATACAATCCCTGGAGAAGACATTCTACCAACAATTTAACTGATCAAAAAATATCCCTGGTTGTTGGAGCCTCAATTGGCATCTTCATTTTCACACATAAATAAAACCCATCCTATCCAGTCAGATTGAAGTTGGCAATTGTAGCATTTTATCTATCTAAAAAGTGGAATAAAAATGACTCTGGCAATTATAGGCCAAATAGACTAGCAGATATTGTGGCTGAAATTTATCCCATGATCCTCTTAGTTAAACTTGAGAAAAATGTATTCCTTACAGAAGAACCAGAAGGTTTTAGGTAGTGAACAGCGGTATAGATTTTATAATAACTATTGTATGTTAATAATATATTAGTAACAAATTTGTCATAAAATATCTCATCTTTATCAGCAAAATAAACAAAGGATTGCTGATTTTCTAGATGTTATTGCATTTGTCATTTCCCCCCAACCTTTAATATTGACCCAAATGCATTCAAGATAATTTTCATCATTGTTGTGCTCTACTTATAATGCCTTATCCTGCCTTATAATACTATAATGCCTTGGTAAGGCTACACTTGGAACACTGCATTCAGTTTTGGTCACCACGATGTAGAAAAGATGTGGAGACTCTAGAAAGAGTGAAGAGAAGAGCAAGAGGACTGGGGACTAAAACATATGAGGAAAGCTTGCAGGAACTGGGGATGTCTAGTTTAATGAAGAGAAGGACCAGGGGAGACATGATAGCAGTTTTCCAATTTCTCAGGGGTTGCCCCAAAGAAGAAGGAGTCAAACTATTCTCCAAGGCACCTGAGGGTAGACCAAGAAACAATGGGTGGAAACTAATCAAGGAGAGAAGCAACTTAGAACTGAGGAGAAATTTCCTGACAGTTAGAACAATTAATCATAGGAACAGCTTGCCTCCAGAGGTTGTGAATGCCCCAACCCTGGAAGTCTTTAAGAAGATGTTGGATAGCCATTTGTCTGAAATGGCATAGGGCTCCTGCCTAGGCAGGGGGTTGCACTAGAAGATCTCCAAGGTCCCTTCCAACTCTGCTATTGCATATTGTATTATATAGGAAGTTGATTGCCCTCAAAATGGAGCTCAGCCTGTTGGCCCTGATCCAAGCTCTTTCTCCAGGTCCTTGTTTGAGAGGGAGGTTTGGTCTCAATGGAGCCATGAGAAGAAGGATTGATACTTACCAAGGAGGAAGGGAAGGATGCGTATTTGAACCCTTGTTATTCAGTCCAGATATTGATAATTTACTTCAGATCATAAATAAATGGTATTTCATTCTTTGACAAAAATGGCTAAATTAGTGGACCAGCGAAATGCAGTGTGCATAGTATACAGTACTTGGATTTCAGGAAGGCTTTGACAAAGATAACCACCATCTACTTCTTGGTAAGCTAAAAATAGGTGGGATAGACAGCATCACCCCCAGATGGACTCAGCCTGTGGTCCTCCATGGAACTATGTCTACATGGAGGGAAACAAGCAGTGGGGGACCTCAAGGCTCCATTTTAGGCCCAGGACTCTTCAACATCTTCATCAATGATTTGAATGAGGGGAGAAATGGAGAACTCATCACATTTACAGATGACACTAAACTGGCAGGAATAGCCAACACCCCAGAAGATAGGCTGAAGGTCCAGATGGATCTAGATAGACTTGAGCCCTGGCCCTATCTAACAATATGAAATCCAGTGTAGAGAAAAGTAAAGTCTTACACTGAGGCTAGAAGAACCAAATGAACAGATACAGATCAGGTGAAGCCTGGCTCAAAAGCAGGAACTGTGAGAGGCATCTGGGAATCTTAGGGGACAATCTCTCAAATGTAAGCCAGGAATGTGTGAGAGCAGCCAAAAAAAGCCATTGCAATCCTGGGCTGCATTTGTCTGGATAATAATAATAATAATAATAATAATAATAATAATGATGATGATGATGATGATGATGATGATGATGATGATGATGATAACAACAACAACAACAACAACAACAACAATAATAATAATAAATTTTATTTATATCCCACTCTCTCTCCCCAAAGGGAGTCGAGGCGGGGCACAGGGAAATTAAAAACAAATTACAACAAACAAAGTACAAAGTTAAAATCAAATTAAACTTACCCTGCGCTAAAAACTTCTATAAAAATAAAACTATCCCTTAAAAACCCCTTAATAATTTAAAATTAAAATTAAAATTACCCTAGGCCAGCCAAACGGAAGAAATGAGTTTTTAATAGCTGTTGGAAGGAGCGAAGGTCCGTGGTTGTTCTGATTTCGGGGGGAAGGTCGTTCCAGAGGGTCGGGCCCGCCACAGAGAAGGCCCTTCCCCTGGGCGTCGCCCGCTGGCACAGCCTAGTGGACGGCACCTGGAGAAGTCCCTCTCTGTGGGAGCGAATCGGCCGCAGGGATGTATGAGGCAGAATGCGATCCCGCAGATAGCTAGGTCCCGTGCCATGGAGCACTTTAAAGATGGTAACTAACACCTTGAAGCGCATCCGAAAGATGACAGGCAGCCAGTGCAGCTCGCGCAGGAGCGGTGTTACATGGGAGAACCTAGAGGCTTCCATAACAACCCGTGCGGCTGCATTCTGGACTAGCTGAAGACTTCGGGTGCACCTCAAGGGGAGCCCCATGTAGAGAGCATTGCAGTAGTCCAGTCGGGATGTCACGAGGGCATGAGTGACTGTGCAAAGGGCACCCCGATCCAATAGGGGATGCAACTGGCGGACCAGGCGAACCTGGTAAAACGCCCTCCTGGCCACGGCTGTCACTTGATCTTCCATGGACAGCCAGGCATCAAGGAGGACGCCCAAGTTGCGTGCCCCATCCACAGGGGTAAGGTGATCGTCCCCTATGGCCAGTGATGGAGTCAACTGGTTGTACCGGGATGCCAGAAATCACAGCCACTCGGTCTTGGACGGGTTGAGTCTGAGTCTGTTACTTCCCATCCAGGCCCGCACGGTTTCCAGGCACTGGCACATCACCGCTACGGCATCGTTGGGGTGGTTCGGGGTAGATATATACAGCTGTGTATCATCAGCGTAGAGATGGTACTCTACCCCAAAACCACGGATGATCTCACCCAGCGGCTTCATATATGTGTTGAACAGGAGTGGCGAGAGGACCGACCCCTGAGGCACCCCACAAGTGAGGGGCCTAGAGGTCGACCTCTGCCCTCCTGTCAACACAAATTGCGATCGACCGGAGAGGTAGGAGGAGAACCACCGCAACACGGTGCCTCTCACCCCCACCCCTCCAGCCGATGCAATAAGATACCATGGTCGATGGTATCAAAAGCCGCTGAGAGGTCTAATAGGACCAGGATGGAGGAACAACCCCCATCTCTGGCCCTCCAATGACGGCGACCAATGCCGTCTCAGTGCTGTGCCCAGGCCGGAAGCCGGACTGGCGCGGGTCTAGATAATCAACTTCCTCCAGATGACGGGGAAACTGTTGTGCCACCACACTCTCTACAACCTTCGCCAAAAAGCGAAGATTGGAGACAGGACGGTAATTCACCAATAATGCCAATAAAAAGAACAGCTGGAGAGGAACAGGCATTTTATCAACTCAGGGGCCCTATCAGGTTTCATACTGTTTGGACAGAGATAGCTAGGCAGGTAAATAGAGATAGATAGATAGATAGATAGATAGATAGATAGATAGATAGATAGATAGATAGATAGATAGATAGATAGATAGATAGATAGATAGATAGATAGGCAGGCAGGCAGGCAGGCAGGCAGGCAGGCAGGCAGGCAGGCAGGCAGGCAGGCAGGCAGGCAGGCAGGCAGGCAGGCAGGCAGGCAGGCAGGCAGGCAGGCAGGCAGACAGACAGACAGACAGAAGGGAGGGAGGAAGTTCCATCTTCTGAATCCATTTTCCAACATGGGAAATATTCTTTGAAATTTTGCAGTCCGGATGGACACAAAAATACCTTTGATATTTACAGGGATGAAACCATCCACAATCTTTAATATGTCAACATTATAGAAAAATTAGTTGTTATAGTTCATTATCTTATATCCAGGAAGCATCCTGAGATCAATTATATTTCCCCAAAGAGTCTATCCTTCCTTCTCTCCCTCTCCCTCCCTCTCTCCCTCTCCCTCCCCCCCACTTCCCCCCCTCTCTCTCACACAGACAGAAAGACAGGCTGTGGTGGTAGAGCTTGCGCCTGGCAGCAGCAGCTGGACCAGCAGTGCCAGAGCACCCCCTGCTTTCAGGGGTCCGTCCTCCCAGCCAAAACAGCCACAATGGGGATGTGTGGACATGTGGACGCTCCCATGGGCTCAATGGCAGGAAGATCCAGCACCCATTCCTTTAAGTGGGACCCGAATTCCAAGGTTGCGCAGGGCTGGAGATGGCAGGGAGGCTGGACTTCTAAGTCACCCTGGGTGCCTGCCTGGGCGGCTGCTCCTTTGTGCCCCATTGCTGGCAGCAGTTGGCTTTCTCCTGCCGATCCTTCTTCTCCGGGAATCCAGAAGGGCCCTGGGTCAGTCAGCAGCCCCCACACCCCCTCCATGTGACGGTCTGGGGGTGCAGCCAGGAAGAATTGCTGGGAGAATGCGAATTGCAGCTGGGAGGTGGGTAAGGCCTGCACTCAGCCAGTTGGTGGGAGCCATGGTGGTGGTGGTGGTGGTGGGATGATATGGGAGGGGCAGCCTTGTGGTCCCACGTGGGACGGGGTCTCCTTCAGACTGGAAATAGAGCAAAGGAAACTCTTTTCCCCCACTTGCTTTGTCCTGTTTCCCCCACTGGAAAGAACTGTTTGCAACCCACAAGGAGGGGATCCTTTCCTAAGAGCCCCCTATTGAAGGATCCCAATGTGCCCCTGAGGAATCTGAGGGTGGGGAAGGCCATGGGGGTCCTATTGATGGAAGAGACCCTCAAGGCCTCCCCAACCCACTCAGGTCCCTCCTGCTTCTCCCTCCTTTCCTGCAACAAGGACTCCCTGACTTTGCAAACCTCTCTCTCCTCTCTTGTTTCTCGGCTTCTTGTCTCATGGAGCAGCTTCCAAGTAAATGGGGCCAGAGAGAGACAGGGAGGGGAAGAGAACAATCTCTCTCTGTGTGTGTGTGTGTGTGTCTTTGTGTGTGTGAGGGCACCGAAACTGCTGCCAATGGTGTGGGTGACACCTGAGCAGAGAGGCAGGGTGTGTAGGTACATTCCTCCCCATTCAAGCAGGGCCTCTCATTCAACCCCCAGCACAGTCAGAGCATGGAGGCTGCTGCCCCCTAAGCACCATGATTGCCCCCTCCCCAGTCAGCCCCACCTGTCCTGCTCCCTGCCACCTCCTGCAAAGCCTCTTCATTCTCCTCCTTCTCTTCTTCATCATTGTCATTGTCCTTCCTGCCCAGGTGGCAGTGAGTTCCACAGGACAGGCTCTCATTTCTGCCCTGAAACAGTGAACTCTGGTGGGCTGAAAATGAGTGTGAATGGCCTGGTCCAAAAGAGGAAAACCTGGACTTTTTGTACCCATTTTGGCCCTGGAAAGCCACCTGCACCAACCTGGAAGCAGAAATAAAAAATAAAGCCCTTGCAACTGTTTGAGGCCGAAGGAAGCCTCCAACTGAGCCAGGAAGCACTGGGGAGAAGGGGGGTGGAGGCCATTCACACTCACTTCCAGCCCTCCAGAGTTTCCTGCACAATGCAAGCCCCCTCCCACCCCACTTCATACTCAGGCGTCCCCCTCCCTGGCCCTCAAAATAGGCCCGAAAACCAGCTGGCCGGCAGGAGGGGCCCCTTCATGTGGATGCTAATGGAGCTGGGCTGGGGCGGCTGATATGCTGGGAGAGAAGGCTCTGCATGCCTCAGTTTCCCCATCAGGGCTCTCATCCTTTCAATTCCTTTTTCAGATCAATCATATAGAAACTTCAGAGGCTCTGAGTGACAAAAGTCGATTCCCCTTTTTCCACCAGATGAGTCCCAAAGAAGGATTCCAGTACCCAGCAATTGTCCAGCTGCTCCTCCATTTCAGATGGACCCTGATTGGCCTCTTTGCTTCAGACACAGAGAAGGGAGAGGCAGAGGCGTAGCGTGGGGGGTGCAGGGGGTGCCGGCCGCACCGGGCGCAACATCTGGGGGGGCGCACACGGGGAGGGATGATCGCGTCTCCTTTCGTGTGAATCGTGTCCGTCCCGGTGGGTTTGTTTGATCCCCGCGTTTGTTTGTTTGTTTGTTTGTCCTTCGGGGGCTTCGAAAAGTTTTTGCGATCGGAGGGGGAGGGAGGGAACGAAGCGCTGTTTCAGTTGCTCTCCAAGAGCGTGAAAGAAGGGGGGGGAAAACAACAGCTGGAGCTCCCCGCTCGTCCTGCAGAGCCAGCCGCCAACCTTAACGTCACCCTGGGAGGAGGCGGAGTGGAGCAAAGTCTCCAACTCCTTGCCGAGTTTTCTCTCTCTCCCCCCCTCCCCCTTCTACGATTGCACACACACGCAACCCCCTCTCCGCCAAAACTCTCGGGACGCCTGTTCAAAGGCTGAAAGCGCCACGGCGCTGTTCTCCTCCCCTCTCAGTTAGAAAACACCAAACAATAAGGAGGAGTTTGAGGGGTGGGGGTAGACGAAAGAGCGAGCCGATGTTTTAATTAAGATTCTCAGGGCAGGGGAGGAGAAAAGAGGTTTCTCTGCGAGGAAGGAAGGAAACCAGGAGGGTTGGAGGAACGGAGGCGCTTCCCTCAGAGCCGAGTTTCAGCTTTGCCGCTGCCTCTGCTACGCGCAGAGAAGTTGAGCAAACAGGAAACGGGGTGGCTTGCACACACGGCAGCCGCTGCTCTGATTCATTGGGGCTTGAAGCTCGCCCGAAGGAGGACAGAGAGGAGGCGGAGGAGGAAGGTGTTGGCTGCCTCCAGCCCCAGGGAGGAGAGCGTGTCGCCTACAGCCTCCCCTTTGCCAGAGAGCACAGTCCCAGCTCGCCCGAGTGGCGCGAGTCTTGACCGCCTCACGCGCTCCGAGAGGGAGCCGGCACGCGCTTCGGTCCCCCTCTGAGCAGCGCCGCAGAGAGCGCTCTCCCCGCCCGCTCGCCGAGTGTCGTTGCTGGAGTTGATAAAAGAAAAGAATGTGCTGCCAATTTAAAAGCAAAAAGGACAAATGGCGTGCATGGTTTTGCAACCTTTATATCTTAAAAGGCCATAGGTTTGTATTGTAAATGTCACTGTAACTTAGTAAGTAGAGGGGATGTGAGCATACATTTTGTAAATCCCCTTTAATAACAGAATAAAAAAAGAAAGGTCACGTGTCCACTGGAGACACATTAGTATACATTGAACACACATGTGTTTTAGATAGATGACAGATGAAATAAGTTTCTGTAGTTTTTTCACTTGGAAAGGCAACAGTAAAATGTGCTGATTAGAAACCACAGTTTCTACCTTAAGATGTTAAACCAAAATCATCAATTTACAACTTCTCATGATTTGGACCACCCCAGGGAGACCTTTCTCTGCATGTCCACTCACAGTACTCACAGAAAATACCCATCACCACCTCTGTTTAGATTGCAACTTTCTGTTATGTTAAAATTTCAAGCATTTCAAGAGGTAGTGGGTCACCTATTTTGCATTATTCTCCTGCTTGTGTTTTAGTTTATCTCCGTATGCCTCTTTGTCAGATCACATCTAATTAGAGGATCAAGCACTACTCTTTAACACTAAGAACATAATGTAATCTTGATATGATGGTTGTGAGACGACATATAATAGCATGGCCCATGCTAGGTTACTACATTTGTAGATTTGTATTCATAGACCTGCTGAAAATGTGGAGAATGTGTAATGCATGTTCGCACTCAATAAAGTGTTTGAAAATAAACTTGTATTTAGATGCATTTTACTTTAATTACATCAGTATTTTCATAACAAACAATACATGTGCTTAGGGGGTAAGGGTTTCTTTAACTAATCTAGTGGAAGAGACTCGAGTGCTAAAATCCACGGGTTAGGGGGCGCAAATTACTTGCCTTGCCCCGGGTGCTGACAACCCACGCTATGCCACTGGGGAGAGGATTTCATGAGGATTTTCCCTCCTGTGCTTGTCAGGAGTGGAATTTGTGTGGTTATATCACAACAATTCTCAAAGACTGGACATGCAGAAGCCCTCAGGGATTCCCTCTCTAAGTGGAGACAAGTCAACGTCTTTGTTCACTTCGTGGAACTTGATTTCTTTTGGGAGAGAATTCTTCCTTTCCATTTCACATTTATACGTCTCCCAGGACCCATTGAAGGGAAAGTCTGGGTCTTCACAACTTTTGCAGGGTATAAAATAAACAAGCACAGACTTCTCACATACATCCATAGTATTTGGCTCTTTGGTTATCTGACAAAAGAAAGGCCAAGAGATTCTGCCTTTGAACCTTTTTTCTTTGTGGAAGAAAAGTTTCAAGATCCTTATTTCCACTGTTCTCTTTCAAAGAATGTCTTTTCTGTCAAAGGCCGCAGAAGATGCACCCAGAAAGCCCCACTGGAGACCCAAAGGAAATGGGGGAGATTAAGGGGCACAAATTACTACGAATATTACAGTCTCATGAAGACTCTGGCCCATGTGATGAATGCCGCCTATTCCTCCAGATTGAGGAGGGGAAGGAAGGCGGGAGAGAAGATTTTGGGGTCTCCAAGGCTGCAGCCATGGCAGGTATGGGGGTCCCGATATGGATCAATTAATCTTAGATCCTTTGGAGAAGGAATCCAGAGGAGAAGGAGGGGAACCGTCTCAACAGATCTGGCCAATTTAATTACTCAGGGAATTAATGGTTCCAAAGAGTAGATTCCATGGCATTTTTATATTAAATATTGCTGATTTGAAAACGCTGTATTGTTTCTTAAATAAATCCCCTTATTTGTGGGTTTGTGATGAGTCTGGTGGGATTCCACCTTTCTTATGTCCCCATTGCAGGTGGGTCTGTGTGCAGCTGGATAGGCAGCTAAACCAGGAGATGTCATGGATTGAGTAAAATGTGGCAAAACTCACTTAACAACGCTCTTGCTCAGCAACCAAAATGTTGGGCTCAATTGTCATAAGTCAAGGACTATCTCTGCCTTCCTCTGCATGGCTCCCTTGTCCCAGTAAACTCCTTCCCTTTTCTGGCAAATTTCCTCTCTCTTAGAGGCACCAAAATAATGCAGAGGATATCAGGCCTCCTGCTGGAAAAGGGGGTTAGACTAGATTGCCTCCGAGGTCCCTTCCAGCCCTCGATTGCTCGGCTGTTTCTAAGAGTCTTCTGAAGCCTTCCTTCCTCTCGTTTTTTCTCTCCCTTCCTCCCTTTATGTATCTATCCATCAATCCATCCATCCAACTATATCTCATTCACTTTCTCCTCCCTCCCTCTCCTTGTTTCTTTTCCTTCCTTCTATCCCTCTCTCTCTCTTTCTCTCTCCCTTTTTCTTTCTTCCATTTCTTTCTTTCTTGTCTCTCCCTTCTCTCTTCTTCTCTCTTTGCCTTTCTCTCTCTCCCCCTTCCACCCTCACTGTATGTACCCATCCTTCCTTCCTTCCTTCCTTCCTTCCTTCCTTCCTTCCATCCATCTATATCTCATTCACTCACTCCTCCCTACCTCTCTTTGTTTTCCCCTTTGTTCCTTCCCTCTTTCTCTCTCTCTCCCCTTTTCTTTTTTCCCCTTTTCTTTCTTGTCTCTCCCTTTTCTCTCTCTTTGTATCCCTTTCTTCCTTCCATTTCTTTCTTTCTTGTCTCTCCCTTCTCTCTTCTTCTCTCTTTGCCTTTCTCTCTCTCCCCCTTCCACCCTCACTGTATGTACCCATCCTTCCTTCCTTCCTTCCTTCCTTCCTTCCTTCCTTCCATCCATCTATATCTCATTCACTCACTCCTCCCTACCTCTCTTTGTTTTCCCCTTTGTTCCTTCCCTCTTTCTCTCTCTCTCTCCCCTTTTCTTTTTTCCCCTTTTCTTTCTTGTCTCTCCCTTTTCTCTCTCTTTGTATCCCTTCCTTTCCAGGAGACCCACCTGAAACAAAAACTCCTTTGGATGAAACTGCCCATTTCACACACACACACACAGAGACACACACACTCCTCCAACCAGCTCTGCACCTGCTTCATTGTTTGCCTTTAGCGGAGGGCTGGTGACCGAAGTCCTTTCCAAGCGCCCAGCAGCATCGCTCACATCCCAGGAAAGTCCGGCTGATTAATTTACTGGGGCACCCTTGGATCTGCGCCTCTTCCACACAAGGAAGCTTCTCTCTCTCAGCCACAGGAGGGGGACTTGCAGGGATAGGAGGGAGTGTGTGTGTGTGTGTGTGTGTGTGTGTGTGAGAGAGAGAGAGAGAGAGAGAGAGAGAGGGAGAGAAAGAAAGAATATGTGTATGTGTGTGTGAGAGAGAAAAAATAAGAGAGAAAATAAGAGAAAGAGAATGAGAGAAAGAATGAGAGAAAATGGCAGGAGAGAAAGAATAAGAGAGAGAGAGAATTAGAGAAAGAATGAGAGAGAGAGAATGGCAGGAGAGAGAAAGAAAGAATAAGAAAGAGAGAGAATGGGAGGAAAGAGAGAAAGAATAAGAGACAGAGAGAGAATGGGAGGAAGAAAGAGAGAAAGAATGAGAGAGAGAGTGAGAATGGGAGGAAGAAAGAGAGAGAGAGAGAGAAAGAAAGAAAGAATATGTGTATGTGCGTGTGAGAGAGAGAAAATAAGAGAGAGAGAATGAGAGAAAGAGAATGAGAGAAAGAGAGAGAGAGAATGAGAGGAGAGAAAGAAAGAATAAGAGACAGACAGAGAGAATGGAAGGAGAGAGAAAGAGAAAGAATAAGAGAGAGAGAGAGAGAGAGAATGGGAGGAGAGAGAGAGACAGAGAGAGAGAGAAAGAGAGGAATCAGAAGCTGTTAAACCTTGTGGGGCATCTGGGAGGAGGGGTTAGAGGACACCACCCTCCATTTCCTCGGGATCTCCCTTCCTCTTCCCCCCAGGTGGCCTTTCCTCCCATCCATTCTTTCTCCCCCTCTCCAGAGAGATGGAGCTGCTTTGCCTGGGAGTTTCCTGGGGGAGCAGTGGGGGTGATGGTGTGGGGGGGGTTGGGCTCCCTAGAACTTCTTTGGGGGAAGCGTCGCTCTGAGCCCTGCACTGCTTTCCCGATGCCCCCCCCTCCGCCCCTGGGCAGAGCGCATTGCATGGAGAGTCTGCTGAGGGTCGTTTAGCTGGAGACGCCTCTGGCCATGGGAGGAATTGGGGCAGCTCAGGAAAGCCAGGAGGGATGGTTGAAATCCCTTGGCTGGACTTCCCTCCCTCCCTCCGCAGCAAAGGGAAGGGACGGGGAGTCTGATGGGAAGGGAGCTACAGCCTCCTGCCTCTCCCTTCCAGGCCCTTCCACCCCCCAAGAAGAGGGGGCCAGGGGAGGCCATAAAGGGAGCAGCAGCTCTGCTGTGAATGGAGGGGGGAAAGTTTGGCTTCTCTCTGCCATTCAAGCCTTCAAGGGCTGCAGCAGAGAGAATCCCCACTTTTCTCTCTCCCTCCCTCTCTCCCCCAACTCCCTGTGCCCCACCCTTAAGCCAACCGATGGTAGGCAACGGGAGCCGACTGGGCACAAAGCTGGGTTGACAATGAGCCTCCGAGGTCTCCCTCCTGCCTGCTTGCCCAGCGCTTGCTCAGCTGCCCCCTCCGATCCCCTGGCTGGATTCAGCCACTCACCGGAGACTGGAAAGCGAGGTCCTCCACCTGCCTTCTTGTCCAGCACTTGGTCAGAGACCTCCTACCCTCCTACTCACCCCTCCAACATCCCCCCCTCCTGAATGGGGGCAGGCACTCACTGGTTCTTTCTTCTTCTTCTTCTTCTGCTGTGGCTCCTGCCAGCTGAGTGGACAAAGGGAGCAGGAGGCGGCTATGGTCTCGGTCTGGGATGAGCTCCTGGCCTGGTCTGGTGAGGTGGGGAATGGCTCACCTGGGCAGCTGCTGTGACAGAAAGGCTGGCCAGGTCCCATCCCATATATTACTCCCCCTCCATCCTTCTTTTTAGGTGTGCAACACGCGGGAGATCCCAGCTGCAGTTTCCTCATGAGCAACATTGGCCGGGAGAGGCAGGGAGAAAGGCCAATGGGGCTCAGGAGTAAACTCCTAAGTGGGATCGAGCCAGGGGTGGGTTCCGGCTGCCTCTACTGCCGGTTGTTCTGCACATGTGCAGAAGGCAAGAACAACATGGCCGAGAGAACCGGTCCATGGGTGTGCCCAGCTTGGGTCTCTGCCGGTTCCAATTCAGCCAAACTGGTCCAAACTGTTAGGAACCCACCTCTGATCTGGAGGCGTTTTCCATCAGGATTACAAGGGAGAAGATTTCTTCTTGATCAACCGAGGCTTTCTGGGAATCACCCTGTTGTTTTCAAAGAGTTTATGGATCATCTTTTTTCCTCTTTCATTGTATTTATCATCTGCTCTAGAATGTTCCCTATAATTGACCATCTGTGTTGATTATATTTTCTCTATATTTTGGTGAATTTTTCTCAAACTTTCTCATTCACTTACAAAGATAATGGCAGTATTTGTATCCTATTTAACCATATTTGGAGATTAGAATAATTGTAGAAGAAACATTCAATGTGGGATAAGAAACAAAGTTTTCTGTTTTTCAAATTCCTGGATGTTCCCATTCTAGTTTCATCCCTTTCTGGAGAAGAATGAATTCTGGAATATTACTGACAGAAAACTCTACTTGGATCAAAATATTTCTGAGATAGAACTGTACTTGGACCAAAATGGAGAGATAAAAGCAGATATAGGCATTCATGGTTTCTTGGTTCTCCCCAAGGAGGATCCCAGGAAAGAGCATCTGGCGTATTTTCTAAGACAGAGACTTTCTATCAGACAAGAGACTCTTTCACAGCTAAAGTTGCTCAATAAGGTGGGAGAAATTTTGGTGACTTTTCTCTGTTTGCCAAAGCCTGAGGTCCCATTTCAAGTGGGCAAAGCCTAGAGCCGTGATGGGGAACCTATGACACGCGTGTCAGAAGTGGCACACAGAATCTCCTCTCCCGGCATATAGAGCCATCACCAGTTGCTCTTCTGGGTTCAGGCGTGGCAGTCAGCTGGTCCTCACGCGCATTGGAGTGCCAGAAAGTGGAAGAGGAGCCACCCAGTGCGCATGCGCACACCAGGAAAATGATCTTTGTTTCCAGTGCGCACATGCGCATGAGCCTCTTAGTGTTTTGGTTTCTGGCATGCATGCACGTGCAAAAACCATCAAGAAAAAGAGCAGCGGCCATGCGTGCCCAAAGGCACAGAGAGGAGATCCCGGCCGTGGATTCTTAGCAGAGCCCTTCTTAGCCCTGAGAGTGGCTGTCAGTAGGAAGAGAGAGAGAGAAAAAGAGAAAAAGAGAGAGAAACAGAGAGAGAGAGAGAGAAAGAGAGGAAGGGGGAGAGAGAGGGAGAGAAAGGGGGGAGGGAGGGAGGGAGGGAGAGAAAACACAAACAAGGTGCTTTTATGGCCAGTAATAAATGGACTTGGGGGTCTCGGAGGGTCTGTGAAGCCAAGCGAGGTTCCCTGCAGCCTTTCAGGAAACAGCCTGGTTCCATTGGTCCTTGGATGGGAGGGGTTGGGAGGGGAAGCTGGGGGGCTGCTGGGCTGGGGTCAAGCGGTTGCCCATCACTGCCCCCCTGCCAGCGTCTCTCAGGTGGGACATGTGGGGGAGACAAACCACCTCCTGGTCCTCTTGCCCTCCAAGTCAGCTGTCAGGATAAACGCAGCTCCCCCTTCCTCCAGATTCCCTCAAAGGCTGGGGACACCTCAGATGCTCTGGCTTAACGACCCCTGAATGACTTTGCCCCCTCCCCAATGCCCTTGCTCTGCCTTAAACCCCCCTGGCTTTTCCCCCTCCCCACCGCTGGGCAACCGCTCCACAACACGCGTGTATCTCACTCCAATCTGAGCCATTGCAGGGCTTTGAGGGGAAGGCAGCCAAATGGCTTGGAGGTAGTATTCTGGCTTTCCAGTGGAGGGAGGGGCATTTCCCACCCAACTTTCTCTTCCTGTCCAGGGCTGCAGAATCGGATCCTCAGTGGGGACGTTCTGGCGCCCGGACGGGGATCAGGTGGGCGGGCAGGGAAGCACGAGGACCCCCGATATCTGGAGCCGATGCATGGGCACCAGACAGCTGGTCTTTGTGCGCGCATGCATGCCAGAAAGTGGTAGACCACATGGCTGGTGCTCATGCGCATGCCGAAAACCAGATGATTATCTATTTTTCAATGTGTGCACACGCCCGCACCCATATTGGAACGTGGGGCCAAAAATCTTTGTGCATGCTCCCATTTTGGCACTCAGTGCCCAAAAGGTTCGTCAACACTGCTCTAGACTATTAAGTAGAAAAGTCCTTTATCGTAATGTTAATTTCCAAAATCAAGAGGGAGAAAGTAAATGAAGAATCTGCCAGTTGTTATCAATGTTCCCTCTAATTTTTTTTCAGTGTGGGAGGATAGTGTGGGACATTTTGATGCCTGAGTGCCTGAATTTCTTTCCCAGTTATCACCTAAAACAACAACGAAATCAGTATTATTTGAAACTCAAAGTTATGTTTATTCAAGGTACCTGTTTAATTAAACGTGTTATATAATATCAGTATCACTTAACAACGCTTCTACTTAGCAACCAAAATAGATGACCCTACCTTTCGCATCCCATGGACAATAGCCCGAGAGGTTTAGATTTAGCTGATGGCATCGCACTGCTGGGTGAAACAAAGAAACTTGCAAGAAATGACCCTCAGCTTAGACAATGAGGCCAACAAGATTGGCTTATGCATAAATTCTGAAAAGCCATGAAGTCAGAAGTGCTCAGGATAAAAGGCCCATAACAGTCAGTGGTCAGGCCATAGAAGGAGTCCAACAATTGACTTACTTTGGTAGCATTAGGTCTAGTAAGGGAGCTACAGAGAATGACATTAACCATCAAATTGGAGTGGCAGAGACCTTGTTTCAGTGCATGTGCCCAAGTTGGTCTCCAGCAGCTGTAAGGATTACCACAAAGTTTTCAAGAGGATCGTTATACCAATTGCAACGTATGCTGAGGAAACATGGAAGGTTACAACCAAGAGGAATAAAAGCTGACATGTTTTCCAAGAACGCTGCTTGAGGAGAATCCTCCAGATACACAGAGGCCATGTCATTAAATGAAGAGTTACTACAAGGATCACATTTAGAACTCCTCTGGCGAAGGCCAATGAGCAAGCAGGCAGCCTGCTAAAAGGACGCCCAGCCGGCTGCCACATTCTGTGAATCAGGCTAAGGAGGCCAGAGAAGCACCTCAAGGCCAGCGCAGTTCCCTCTGGCAGATTCCCAGCCAAACCATGGCACAGCGAGGCATGGTGGGGGCCATGGTGGGGGCGGCGGAGGAGGTGGCAGGGGTAATGGGAAGCTCAGCTGAGGTGCTCCGGGCAGAGGGAGAGGCGCTCACCGCCACTGCCATGGGCAGGCATGCTGGCAAGGGCTTTGGTGGCTTCAACTCAGCCCCAGCGCCAGGCACAAGCGGCTAGGATTGGCCACCCAAAGGACCTCCCAGGCTGGGAGTCCCAGCTATGTGAAATCTCTGCATGCAGCTGGAAACTGCTGCGTGGTGATTTCTAGACACGTGTGTGGCCACGCAGCCATGCACCTTAGAGGGAACATAGGTTGTTATACCACCTGCATCTGTTTAGAAGGAGTCAGAGGTTTCCTATCTACCTCAGTGAAGACCAGAGGCTCCTTGTCTCCATCCATTTCTCCCTCCGTTTTCCATGGATGGAGAGTCCTAACATCTTTTCTTTGGCCTTCCTTGTTTTTCTGCTCAGTCCCTGCCTCAGTCCAGTTGTGCAGAAAGTTGTCATCCTGGATTTGTCAAGAGGGCTCGAGAAGGAGAGCCAGTTTGCTGCTATGACTGCGTTCCTTGTCCGGAGGGGACCATCTCCACTCAGGAAGGTGGGTCACCCTGAGGAAAATGGGAGGCTTTGTGGAACTGGATCCACCCAGAAGATTTTCATGAACGTGCAAGTTAAATGATAGATCAAAGCTCACCTGGATTTTTACATTTATTTTTAACCTGCAGAATTTCTTATCTAAAAGGAAGTAAATCAAAAAGACTTTGAAGGAGGGGCTGTGAGGGGAGGAGGGGGTGGTAGACTGAGCAAGCTTTACTAACAGCAGAGGAAATCTCTCTCCTGCTTCTTAGTTTGGACTTGTGCTGCTAACCTCACCTTCCGAGGAACATCTGAGTTCTTAGGAACTTGATGAACTGTTTGAGGTCCACCTTCTGAAAGACCTTGCAATTCACTGTATATTGGATCCTCCCCTTGAGGATCACTGAGAAGGAGTCACTTGTCCATAATGTGGTGAGGTGGATAGTTATCAGGGTGACTCAATACACAAATAGTCTGCCAGTCATGTAGATCAATCAATCAATCAATCAATCAATCAATCAATCAATCAAACAGAATAGAGCTGAAAGGCACCTCTAGTCCTACACCCTGCTCAAGCAGGAGAACCTATACCATTTCAGACAAGTGACTGTCTAGTCTATTCTTAAAGCCTCCAATGTTGAAGATCCCAAAATTTTGAGAATCAAGCTGTTCCACTGGTTAATTGTTCTTACTATTAGGAAGTTTCTCCTTAATTCCAGGTTGCTTCCAGATGTTACAAGATACTTTAGTATCCTCCAAGCACAGAATATTAACTGCCATGTGGCAAGACTCAGGATGTTTGCCTAAAAAGATGATATGATTCATTACTAATCTCTAATAATGTAGGTTCCTATGAAGATTCTACACATTATACAGGAAATTTCCCTCACCTTAAATACCTAGCTACATTTTCTTTTTTAAAAAAATATTCTTCTTATGCTCTTTATAATGAAACCATTAAGGAATTCTTCTTGGAAAATGCCCATAGTATCAGCTGTTATCCAAAGAAAGTATTTATTGTAAGATAAAAGGACAGAATGTTAAACAAAATTGCTTTTTGGGTTCTCAGATACAGAAAAATGCATCAAGTGTCCAGATGATAAATATCCAAATGTGAACAGAGTCCAATGTATCCCCAAAGTTATAACCTTCCTGTCTTATGAGGAACATCTGGGCACCATCCTGGTCTCTTCTGCCCTACTATTGTTTTTAATCACAAGCCTTGTTTTAATCATCTTCATTAAATACCGAGAAACTCCTCTTGTCAAAGCCAACAACCGGGACCTCTCCTACACCCTTCTGGTCTCCCTCCTGCTTTGCTTCTTGTCTTCTTCTCTCTTCATTGGTCAACCAAGGAAAGCCACCTGCCTTCTCCGACAAACGGTCTTCAGCATCATCTTCTCAGTTGCCGTTTCTTCTCTCTTGGCCAAAACCATCACGGTGGTGCTGGCTTTTCTAGCCACAAAACCAGGAAACCGAGCGAAGAGATGGTTGGGGAAGAGCTTGGCCAACTCCATCATCCTCTCTTCTTCTGCTGTCCAAGTGATCATCTGCTCCATCTGGCTGGGAGTTTCTCCCCCCTTCCCTGACTCTGACCTCCACTCCCAGCATGGAGAGATCATCCTGCAATGCAACGAAGGGGCTGTTGTCATGTTCTACGTCACCCTCAGCTACATGGGCTTCCTGGCTGCCATCTGCTTCACGGTGGCTTTCCTGGCCAGGAATCTGCCTGGGGCCTTCAACGAAGCCAAGCTGATCACCTTCAGCATGCTGGTCTTCTGCAGTGTCTGGGTGACTTTTGTGCCCACCTACCTGAGCACCAAAGGGAAATACATGGTGGCTGTCCAGGTCTTCTCCATCCTGGCCTCCAGTGCTGGTCTGCTGGGCTGCATCTTCATCCCCAAGGGCTACATTATCCTTCTGAGGCCAGACCTGAACACAAAGGAGCATCTCACAGCCAGAACAAATGTAAAAACATGAGAAAAAATACCATGAATTTAAAGAATTGCAAAGCTTCCTATTATTTGAAAGAACAGATTATTTTCACTTATAGATATCATGCAGGAGTCATGGAATAATATATGTATATGTTTTGAAATGGGAAATGGTTGAATTGTATTGGATTTCCCTATTCATCCAATGAATCCAGCTAAAGAGAACTCTGTGAAAGTCATTCAGAGCAATTTAATATTGAGAAACTACCAATCTCCAGACAGTTTATGAAAAATAATATGAGCAATTATTCTTACTGACAGGGCCTGAAAGTATAGATGTGTGTGAGAGAGAGAGAGAGAAAGAGAGAGGGAGGGAGAGAAGGAAAAGAGGTAAGATGGAAGCTGCAGGATCCATGCTCCAGGAGTTGTAGGATACTCTTCATGAGGACCCTTCATACCAAGCCAGATAGGGGGGCATCCTTGAAGACTCCCTCCCTTAAAGACCCCGTCAGCAGCCCTTTCCTGCAGCTGCCCCTCCCTTGGGAAAGAGGGTTTTCTACTAGATCCTGCATCCCCCCCATCCCTTATTGGGTGTTAAGGACCCCTCAGGCAGCTGATTCCTCCCCAATACAATTCTCCTCAGCCTGTGGGGATGCAACCTGGGCGAAGGTCGAACTGCCAAGAGAAATCCCCGAGGTTTCCCAGCTGTGGAGCCCAGTGCTGGTGGATCCTCAGCCCTGGAGAACAACTTCGCTATCTTCCTCCTCCTCTGCCTGTGTGCCTGTCTGCCTCTTGCGGGGAGGCATTGGGTGAAGCGCCCGCTTCGGCTCCAGCCCCCCAGAGACCTCCAGCAATCCTCCAGCTCTCAGATCCGGGTGGCGCCCCTCCCCGCCCCGGTCCCCCAGGCAGCCTCTTTGGCGTGGCTCCCGCAGCCTCTGAGTCCTCCATCCCTGCAGCCGGGCTGGGAGGAAGGCGCTGCAGGAGCCCGCCAGCTCCGTTGCTTCCTCGGCCGCTGCCTTCCCCCTCCCGGCTCCCCAGAAAGGCTCTCCAGCAGCTCTGATGGGAGAGGGGGGGCTTCTGCGGGGACAAGACAGCGGGAGGGGGGGGGGGCTCAGAAAGTGAAAGTGGTCAAAGAAAGGAGGTAGAGAAAGAAGAGAAAAAAGAAGAGCGGGAGGAGAGGAGTCCACTGAGCAAGGGGGAGACTAGTTGGGGCTTTTGCCATGCGTGGGGTTCCCTCTTGAGCCAAAATGGCCCAGGAAAGCGGTGATGTCACCTGTCCACCTGCCTGGTGCCTGGTCTTCCCCCGAGGGGATCAAACCCTTCTGGCGGGGGCTGCGGAAAGGCCCCTCCCTGGGCTGAGCTCCTCTTGGCGGCTTCCTCCGGAGGGAGATCCGGTCTCTTCCTTTCTCTTTGGGTCTCTGGGGCCCCCATTTCCACAGGTGGGGGATCCGAGCTGTCTCTGCCAGGGGCTCCCCAGAGGAACTGAGGCCCAGGATCCTTTTCAATCCGGTGCTTCTGCGCTGGGTGTGGAGGCCACTCAGGTCACCATCAGAGGCTACTGGAGGGGGGGGTTTCCTCACTGGGCAGAGCCAGACCTTCCAGGAAGCCTCGACACCCCCCCTGCCTGGAGCTTCCATGGGGGAGGAGGGGCTGCTCACCCTCCCTGGGCTGAGTCTGCCTGAGGAGGCCTAGTGGTCAAAGACCAGCAATAGCCCTTAGACTTATATAGGGCTCCACAGCCTCTCTGAGCAGTTGACAGAGTCAGCCTCTTGCCCACAGCAATCCGGGTCCTCCTTTGACCCACTTGGGAAGGAGGGAAGGCTGAGTCAACCTTCAGCCTGGTGGGATTTGAACTGCCAAATTGCAGGCAGTCAGCAGAAGGTGCCTGCAGTCCTTCACTCTAACCACTGCACCACCATGGCTCAGTAGCCTAGAAACGGAGAGATTCAGGGTTCGAATCCCGCCTTCTGCGTGGAAGTCGCCTGGGGGCCTCTGGGCCAATCGCTGGTCCCAGAAGTTCCCTGTCAGTCTTTGTGCAGCTGTGATGAAGACACAACCCTCCACACTGAGGTGGATTCAGAAGAGCAATGAGTGGATCCTGCTGTCTTCGCTTCTCTGGATCTGGATCTCCCCAAACCCGGACTGAAGGTTTCCCTCTGGGAGAGGAAGGAGAAGGAGGGAAGGAGCCACCCAGGCGGGGCTTCCTTTGCCCAAATGCAGGTGATGAGCCCCACCAGCCACGGACCAGCAACACACACACACACACACACACACACACACACACACACACACACACACAGTGTGCCCTGCACTGCCCAGCCACCGCTGCTCTTGGGAGAGGAGCCACTGGCCCCGGTTTCATCTCCGCTTTGACCTCCCACCCATGGAGGACCCTCCATGCTCTGCTGTCAATCAACTCCACCCCCCCCCCCCTTGTTCCCTCTGTGGCTTACAGGGTGCCTGGAGGCTGTGAAGGTCCGGATGGGGAGGAACCACTCCCCAACCCCAACAAAAGATACCTGTCGGCCCACCTGGATCTGGAGAGGCCTTGCCTTCTACCTCTTCCCCCGAGGGAGACGAACCCCCACCTTCCCCAGACGTTGCTGCCCCAAGCAAGAGACCCTACACGATTCTGACAAATGATAGTCCAGTCTCTTCTTGAAAGCCTCCAGTGATGAAGCTCCCACAACTTCTGTTTCTTTGATTGATGGTTCTCATTGTCAGAGATTTTCTCCTTATTTCCAGGTTGAATCTCTCCTCCTTCAGTTTCCATCCATTGTTCCTTGTCTGTCCTTCGGGTGCTTTGGAGAATATCTTCCTCCTCTCTGGGGCAGCCCCTCAAGTATCAGAAGATGCTCTCCTGTCTCCCCTGGTCCTTCTCTTCCCTAGACTAGCCAGGCCCAGTTCCTGCAACCTTCTTCCTATGTTTTAGCCAGATTGAATGTCTCCTTGTTCAGTTTCCATCCCTTATTCCTTGTCTGGAATACGAGGAGGATCCAGAGGGGAAAATAAAATAAAATTAAAACGGGATTAAAATACTTCTCTTACTCCTCCCCTCATCCCTTATTTGCAGCCCTGTGCCATTTTTCGGAGGTCTTCCTTGTTTCATCACATTGTTAGAACTTGTTTTTTTAAAGGGGGACGTTGTTGGGAGATGAGAAAGTATGGGGGGGGAGAGAAGGGGGCAACTGACTGGCACTGGAACGCGGAGGTTGTCCTCTGCAGGTGAGAGGTTGAAGGGGCCACTGCAGGGGAAGGCTGCCTGCTCAGGCTCCTCTCCAAAGAGGGGTGGGGGCTTTGGGCAGTGGGGGGGGGCAATGGCTTGAAGATCGGAGGGGGAGGGGGGCTGGGTGTGGCTGGGGGGCCTTGTTCCGGCTCCCCCGGGGGCGATGCAGTGGGAGAGGCCAGGGAAGGGAAGGGAAGGGTTGGGCAAGGCGCGGGGGGGGGGGGGGCAGGGAGGCATAGCTGCCCAAGGGGTGTTTTGTGTCTGGGGAGAGGAAGGCTGTGTGCTGGGAGGGGGCTGGGCAATAGGAAGCAGCGGCTGCAGAGTTCAAGGGGCCAAAGAACCATTTAACAACCTTTATCATATCTAGATTGTATTTGCAGATATGGAGCCAACTCATTCCTATTCCTTCCTTTCCAACTCTTGCATAGATTTAAGTTCACCCTCTGCATTCAATATTTCGCCATATCTGTTTGTTCCTCTTTATATATTATTGGATATGATCATAAAATAATAATAATAATAATAAATTTTTATTTCTCACCCGCTCTCTCTCCCCAAAGGGACTCGAGGCGGGGCACAGGAGAATTAAAAAACAATAAACACAAAGTACAAAATTTAAAAAACACAATTAAACATATCCTGCGCTAAAAACATCTATAAAAACTAAAAACTGTCCCTAAAACCCCTTAACACCATAACTAATTAAAATTACCCTAGGCCAGCCAAACGGAAGAAATGAGTTTTTAAAAGCTGTCGGAAGGAGCGAAGGTCAGTGGTCGTTCTGATTTCGGGGGGGAAGGTCGTTCCAGAAGGTCGGGCCCGCCACAGAGAAGGCCCTTCCCCTGGACGTCGCTCGCTGGCACAGCCTAGTGGACGGCACCCGGAGAAGTCCCTCTCTGTGGGAGCGAATCGGTCGCAGGGATGTATGAGGCAGAATGCGATCCCGCAGATAGCTAGGTCCCGTGCCATGGAGCGCTTTAAAGATGGTAACTAACACCTTGAAGCGCACCCGAAAGACGACAGGCAGCCAGTGCAGCTCGCGCAGGAGCGGTGTTACATGGGAAAACCTAGAGGCTCCCATAACTGCCCGCGCGGCTGCATTCTGGACTAGCTGAAGCCTTCGGGTGCACCTCAAGGGGAGCCCCATGTAGAGAGAGTTGCAATAGTCCAGCCGGGATGTCACGAGGGCATGAGTGACTGTGCAAAGGGCACCCCGATCCAATAGGGGACGCAACTGGCGGACCAGGCGAACCTGGTAAAACGCCCTCCTGGCCATGGCTGTCACTTGATCTTCCATGGACAGCCAGGCATCAAGGAGGACGCCCAAGTTGCGTGCCCCATCCACAGGGGTAAGGTGATCGTCCCCTATGGCCAGTGATGGAGTCAACTGGTTGTACCGGGATGCCGGAAACCACAGCCACTCGGTCTTAGACGGGTTGAGTCTGAGTCTGTTACTTCCCATCCAGGCCCGCACGGCTTCCAGGCACTGACACATCACCGCTACGGCATCGTTGGGGTGGTTTGGGGTAGATATATACAGCTGCGTGTCGTCAGCGTAGAGGTGGTACTCTACCCCAAAACCACAGATGATCTCACCCAGCAGCTTCATATATGTGTTGAACAGGAGTGGCGAGAGGACCGACCCCTGAGGCACCCCACAAGTGAGGGGCCTAGAGGTCGACCTCTGCCCTCCTGTCAACACAAATTGCGACCGACCGGAGAGGTAGGAGGAGAACCACCGTAAAACGGTGCCTCCCATCCCCAACCCCTCCAGCCGATGCAATAAGATACCATGGTCGATGGTATCAAAAGCCGCTGAGAGGTCTAATAGGACCAGGATGGAGGAACAACCCCCATCTCTGGCCCTCCCGAGATCATCTACCAACGCGACCAATGCCGTCTCGGTGCTGTGCCCGGGCCGGAAGCCGGACTGGCGCGGGTCTAGATAATCAACTTCCTCCAAGTGAGGTTTGTATGATAAAATGACTGAATCAGATAAAATTTCGACAGGTACTGATGAAAAAATAAATAAAAGATTATATGGACACCTACTAGAGGTTAAGCTAAAAGAAGAACAAGTCAAAGAAACTATGATAGCTTGGAGGAAAATTTTGGATATGGAATTGAATTAGAGAAATGGCAGAAATTGTGGCCTCAGAATTATAAAATGACAATGTCAACAGCATATAAGAAAAATTTGTATAAGGGGTTTTACAGGTGGCTCCCCCCCCCTAGAGAATAGCAAGAATGTTCAAGAACAATTCGGAAAAGTCTTGGAAATGTCATCAGACACCAGGCTCCTATGACCACATGTGGTGGACTTGCCTTGAAGCTAAAGGATACTGGACTAAAATCCACAGGTGGTTGGAGAAAAATGATACAGAAACACATAGACCTTAAACCAGAGATTTTTTTATTGGGAATTATACCAGAAACATATAATAAAGATTTGAAATATTTGATTGTAAATGTTTTAACAGCAGCTAGAATTGTATTTGCAAACAATTGGAAAAATGAGAAAATACCAAGGCAGGAGGAAGTTATTCGAAAAATAATGGAATGTGCTGAAATGAGTAAATTAACATTTGAACTTAGAGAACAAGAAGATGAACAATTTTATAAGGTTTGGGACTTGTTTTATCAGTGGCTAGATAAAAAACACATGTAAATGAAAAATGTTGGAGAAGCTTTTCACATTGTAAGAAGAATAGAATGAGAGAGGTGATACTATAAAGACTTTTTATTATTAAATAGACTAATAATGATGCAATGGAACATATACATCAATCGAATATTTAGAACATTTTGTGTAAAATGAAGGAACAACAATTGTAGGGGAACATATGATGTACAATGATAACAATGTCCCTGTCTAGACTTGATGGACAATCTGTGATTCTATACATAACCGAAAGGAGTGACGTAACAAGGGGAGCCCATTCCCAGGGGCAGCAGGGGCAGCTTGTGAGACTCCTGGCCCCCTCCCTGAAGAGCCTTAGCGGAGATGGAGAGCTGGCTCCTCTCCATCCGGACCCTCGCAGCCTCTGGCCACCTGGTGACCTCCTGCGTGGCCTCGCCTGACCTGACAGGCCTGGGAACGGAGGGCTGCGTGGGGAGTCTCAGGGTCTGGGGTCTCCTCTTTTCATCTCTCTGATATCTTTGATCCCTGAGACTCTGGTGGGTCTCCAGATCCCTCTGTTAAGTTCATGCAGAGGCCTCATTTCTGGGGGATCTCCTGTCCGAGGACATAAGCAGGAGATCCCAGGGAAGGAGGGATCTGCGCCCAGTTCCTGTCAGTCTCCTGGGGGGGGAGGGATCCCTGCCCCTTTCCTTCTCTTTGGGTGACTCTCTCACTGCAACTGAGTCAGTCTCAGCCTGACCTGCTCAAACCCCACGAGGTCAAAGCCATGGGAACGCTGCCCTCTTGGGAAGGGAAAACAATAACAATAACAACAACAATAATAATCAACAATAACAAAAAAAAAAAAAGCAGGAACAACTGGACCGGACAGAGACCATGGCGGAGTCCAGCGTGACCCTCTGGAGGTTGAGCGAGGGCTCCTTTCCAGGGAGGGCTGGATGTTAAGGAGGACAAGGAGGGAAAGGAGAGGGGAGGGGGGAGGGAGGGGAAGGAGGGCAGAGGGGGAGGGGAGGATGGGAAAATGGGGAGGAAGAGGGCCAAGAAGGGGAGGGGAGAGGGAGGAGGAGGAGGAAGAGGAGGGGTTGGGAGGGGGGCAGGAAGGGGAGAAGGAGGGGGGCGGGAGGGGGGAGGGGTATGGAGTGGAGAGGAGGAGGGGGGAGGGGAATGGGGAGGGAGGGGGAGGGGAGGGGGGAGGGGGAAGGGAGGGGGAGGGGGAGGGAGAGGGGAGGGAGGGGAGAGGGGAGGGAGGGGAGAGGGGAGGGAGGGGAGAGGGGAGGGAGGGGAGAGGGGAGGGGAGGGGAGGGAAGGGGGGATTGGGGAGAGAGGGGAGGGGAGGAGGAGAAGGGAGGAGGGAAAGGAGGGAGGAGGAGGGAAAGGAGGGGGAGGAATAGGGGGTGGGGAGGAGGGAGCAGGGAAAGCAGAAAGAGAGGCAGAAGGAAGAAGAGGAAGCGATGATGAAGAAGAGGATGTGATGAGGATGATAAGGAAGATGATGATGGGGTGGTGGTGGTAAAGGAGAAAGGAAGAAGGGAAGGAGAAAGAAAAGAAGAAGGTGGAGGAGAAAGGAGGAGCAGTAGGAAGGAGAAGAGGAAGGTGAGGGTTGGAGGAGAAAGAAAGAGGGAGGAGGGAGGAGGAGGAAGGAGAAGAAGAAGAAGCTGAGAGGAGAGGGAGAAGGAGAAGGAGGAAGAAGGGGAAAAGAGGAAGGACAGGAAGAGATAAAGGAAAAGGAGGAAGGAGTAGGAGAAGGAAGAAGAGGCTGTGATGAGGATGTGATGATAAAGAGGAAGGGAAAAGAAGAAAAGAAGAAGGAGGAGGAAGAGAAGGAAGGAGAAGGAGGAGGAGGAAGCTGAAGGAGGAGAAGAAGCATAGTGGGGAAGAGAAAGGGTGAGGAAAGGAGGGGAAGGGGAGGAGGGGGAGGAGAAGGGGGAGGGGAGAGGGAGGGGAAGGGGAGGGGAGGGGGAGGAAGGGCAGGAGGAGGCGGAAGGGGGAGGGGAAGAAGTGGGGGGAGGGGAGGAGGAGGCTACCCGAAGCTCCCGGCAGATGTTTCCTTCGATGGTTTCCTCGGAAGCTCCTCCAAGGCCTCCTCCAGGTCCTCTCCTTTCCCGTGGGAGGTCCCTCACCATGGTGGTCTGGTGAGGGACTCTCTGCCTCTGAAAGAAGAAGAAGGGGGACAATGAATGACCGGTCCTCACATTGTCTGCCTCCCCTCCCTCCTCCCTCCTGCCTAACGGCTCCTCACCTCCTCAGCCACTCCCCGAAGGTCTTCTGGAGGAAGTTCTTCTCCCTGCTCTACCTCCGATTTTCCTTTTTGACTTCCTCCAACCCCTGTTTGAGGGCCACGCATTCCTCTGCCATGGTCCCCATGATGATGCACTCCTGCAAATGATGACAGAAAGACAGGATGGAGGGATGGAGGGATGGATGGATGGATGGATGGAGGGAGGGATTCTTCTACCTATTTGTCACCTGTCCAGTTGTTCCTGGAGGGTTTTGAGGAGCTCCCTTTTCTCCCCAGCTTCCTCCAGAGCTCTGCAGAGAAAGATTTTGTTTTCCTGCCTCTCCAGCTGGAGCTGGACCTCCATCTCCATGATCCTGTAAAAGAGGAAGACAAGAGCAAAATTAGCCCCCTCCGGTTTTCCCCCTGAACCCTCCAACCTGTTTCAAAGAAAAACTCCCTAAAGGTCACCGGCTCTTCCTCTCCCTTCCTTGCTAAGGGGTTTCCTTCTACCCTTTTTCCCAAGTCAGGGCTGCTGCCAATGAATGTCTTAAGAAAACTTAAGAATACCTTGATATCTGTGTGTGTGTAACCAAATGAAATTCAATGGTGAAAACAAAAAATCTCCATTTAGGCAAGGAAAACCAAAGGCCCAGGTACAGTACAGGTGCTACCTGGCTCCACAGCAGGAACTGTGAGAGGGATCTTGGAGTCTTAGTGGACGACCGTTTAAATAGGAGCCAGTCATGGGCAGCAGCTACCAAAAAAGACAACCGAGTTCTAGGCTGCATCAAAAGAGGGAGAGAATCCAGATCACGTGGAGGGTTGGTACCACTTTATAATGCCTTGGGAAGGCCACCCTGGGAATAAGGCATCCAGTTTTGGTTGCCACAATGTAGAAAAGATGTGGAGACTCTAGAAAGAGGGCAGAGAAGAGCAACCAAGAGGATGAGGGGACAGGAAGCTAAAAACATATGAAGAATGGTTGCAGGAACTCAGTAGGTCTCCTTGAATGAAGAGAAGGACCAGGGGACACAAGATAGCAGTGTTTCCATATCTCAGGGGTTGCCCCAAAGAAGAGGGAGTCCAGCTATTCACCAAAGCAACTCAGGGTAGAGCAAGAAGCCATGGGTGGGAACGAATCAAGGAGAGAAGCAACTTAGAACTGAGGAGGAATGTCCGAAATGTTAAAAATGTGGAACTTACGTGATGTCCCTCCCCTTCAGGCTCCTCAGCAGTCCCCCCCCCCCCTCTGGTGTTTCCAAAGTCTGGAAAAGATGAGAAAGAAAAACAGGTGTGAATATACTTATATCTCTTCCCCCTCCCCTCCCCCTTCCCTCCCACTGGGCTTCTGCATGTCCTACGATGACCTGGTTAGTAAAGGACATCAAAACCTTCCCCAGAAGATTCCCATTGCTTACCTGGGGGAGGGGGTGTTGGACCTCTGCGCAGGACACCCTGGCTCTATTGGGGGCAAGAGGCCCCCACGGGATGTTCTTGGCTGGAAAAGAAAGGAAGATGATGAGGACATTTGGGTCCCTCCAGCCCAGTTTACCCCAAAGAGCCACGTTTCCCTTCATGGCTCACCTCCTATATAGTCTTTGAGGTCACCTACTTCAGGGGGTCCCCATGGCCCAAGGGAGGGCTGGGTCTCCGGAACCACTGGGGGGAAAAACAGACAACTTTAAAAACACAAACTTATCTACCATCATCTTCCCTGCCAAATATTAGGTGCCAGCTGAGACTTCTGGCACCTAAACTCTACCCAATTGCTGCTAACACTAAGAAGATGATAATTGTGTTATATTTAATTGTCTCGTACTTCTGTTGCTGCGCTTCAGGTGTTTCATCCTGGTAAGGAAGTTACCTGCCATTTTCGAACAATAACGGCAGGTAAATAAGCCAGGACAGCCCAGTCAACGTTTATGACATGTGCTGTGATGTCATAGCCTTTGATCCAGCTGGGGGGCGGATGCCAGGGGTTCCCCCTCCAGCAACTGTGGACCTTTCCATATGGAGGGTCCCAAAGGCTGAAAGAGAGACCCCGAGAGATCTCGGGCAAAGTCTGGGGAATAAAAAGGGGAAATGGGGGAAAGCCCCCCAAAGGCTCCCAGGAGAACTGAGCCCAGAGAATGATCCTCAAAGGGCTAAATGACTTGGGGAGGGGGTGGAAGAGAGAGGGGGGTGTTTGAAGGAGGAGGGAAGAAAAGGAGGGAAGGAGGGAGAGGAGGAGGGAAGGAGAGAGGGAGGGGAAAAACAAATGGAAGGAAGGGAATGTTTAACTGGCTTCCTATCCAAGAACTAGGAAGGCTGCCCTAGTTTGTTGCAGACCCTAGAGAGGACCTTTCTCCAAGGTTGAAGGGATCAAGTGGGTCACTCAGCTCCCTCTCAATCCACCCTCTCCCCTCCTTCTGTTTTGCATCCTGGATCTTCTAGCCCTCTCCTCCCATCAAACAGACCGGCTTCACTTCATTCCCTCTGAGATTCCTTTGGGGAAGTGGGAGATTGGAGGCAGACGGGGCAGCTGGGAAGGAGAGATGCTGTCCGGTCCATAATCGATGGACACATCGGATTGCAAAGTCTTCTTGGTCCAGAGGTTTCCCAGCCAACTTTCCCAGCCGGCCTCTGACGATCCAAGTCGATGGGAGAAGCCGGACTCACTTAATGACGGTGGCCAAAGAGATTGTACACAGCTTATAAGCGCTATGCACTTAGACCTCAAAGCAATGTTGGAGACCCCACATGCCTGCGGTTGCTCCCTCTGGGAGGGGGTTTCCAAGGGTTTCCAGCAGGACCCCCGGATTCTGTCAGGGCTTCATTCCCTCCGTCTGGCGAGCTCCGGATTCCTTTTCCTCCCCACGTCCATCTAGACACCCGAACTAGACTGGGTTGTTTCCCTGGGTCATCTAATATAGGTGTGTGTGTGTGGGTAAACACATTATTTATTCACTTATTTAGTCCCATTTATGTCGTGTGTATTGGAGGTGGAAACTCTTTGAGAGCTCCAGGCAACAAAATTTCATTTGAATGGATGCTGATTAGTGCACATTTTAAAAGACAATAGTTATCCTATCCTATCCTCCATTCTCTTCTCTTCTTTCTCTCCTATCCTATCCTAAATTCTACTCTACTCTATTCTGTTCTGTTCTTCTATCCTCTCCTCTCATATATTATCCTATTTGAAATTCTACTCTATTCTATCCTAAATTCTATCCTATCCTATCCAATCCTAAATTCTATCTTATCCTATTCTAAAGTCTATTCTAAATTCTATTCTATTCTATTTTCTATCCTATCCTATCCTAACCTATCCTATCCTAGCCTAGTCTATTCCTATTCCTATACCTATTTCTATTCTATTCTCCTTTTTACAATTTCATTGTAATTTTATTACATTATTATTACAATAACAATAAAGATTATTATTATTATTACAAGCTGAAGATGGATGCCTAGAAACGTAGTCATGGCAACGGGGTTTATTTTTCATTGGCTGAGAGCTTTTGCTGCTCCTCCCAACGGCTTCTTTGGTCTGATCCACTCGGACAGGGGGATTCTGGGCAGGCAGAGAGTCGTTGGAATGTACCAACTCTTGAAACTCTTAGGGGCCTTTCTGTGTTAACGGCCCTGATCTTCCAGAGGGAGCAGCCCAGAAAATGTGGCTCCGGTTGTCTCTGAGGCCTCCTCCTCTGGGATAGGAGAGGATAGGAGAGGAGAGGAGAGGAGAGGAGAAGAGAGGAGAGGAGAGGAAAGAAGAGAAGAGAAGAAAGAAAAGAAAAGAAAAGAAAAGAGAAAGGAGAGCTGGAAGGGACCCTGGAGGTCTTCTAGTCCAGCCCCCTGCTCAAGCAGGAGAACCTCCATCCTCTCAGACAAGGGGCTCTCTGCTCTCTTCTTCATGGAAGGAGAGCCCACAACCTCTGGATGAGGAGCTCCCGTTTCTCCCCAGCTGCCTCCAGAACTCTGCAGAGGAGGCTGCGATCTTCTCCTTTCTCCCCCTGGAGCTGCATCTCCAGCCCCATAATCCTGTGAAAGAGGAAGACAAGAGAGACATTGGCCCCCTCCAGTCTCCCCCCAACCCCCCAAACCCTCCAACCTATTTAAAGTGAAAACTCCCTAAAAACCTCCCTGGTTCTTCCTCTCCCTTCCTTGCTAAGGGGTCTCCTTCTACCCTTTGCCCAAGTCAGGGCTGCTGCAAGGGAATGGCTCCCCTCCTCTCCTTCCTCTCCAGCTCCCTGCAGAGCTCTGGGGTGTTATTGACAAGAGGAGAGTTTTCCTTCAGGAGCTCCTCATTCCACTGTTTTGTGTGGTCGTAAATACGAGGACCAGAGAGAAATTGGCCCCTTGATTCTTTTTACTTGGAACTTTTTCTTCAATTGAGAAATATTAAAAATGCCTTTATGTACTGAAAATACCTTTCTGTGTGTGTTAATTCAGTGTTTGTGATTCCTATTAGCAAACAATCAGAAATCTCTCCTTGCAGGAAACTTTGCTGTAACCATTAATCAGGTTTTTTAGAAAGGCTCAGGAAAAGTGGGAAATCGGTACATTTTCCAGGAGAGTCTGAAGGGATTTGACTTAAGTATTAAGGTTAGCATCCCTATGCTTATAAGAGTTGGATTACTTAATGCTTTTTTACTTCCATATTTAGCAAAGAAAGTCTACACACCCCTGTTAAAATGCCACGTTTTGGAAATGCAAAATAAAAAACCAGACCAAGAGAAATCACTTCTGAGTGCTTCTTCCTTTCATATAATCTATAACAGGGATGGCTAACCTTCTTCTCCTCACGTGTCGAACCTGCGCCCACATCCATAAGGCTATGCGCTCTGCCCCATGCACATGCGCGCACCCCCCTGTGCTCCTCCCCTGTGCTCCTCCCCACATGCATGGGACTCCCCCTTGCTCCCCCCATGTTCTCCCAGCTCATGCGCCCGACCCCCTAAGCCCTGCTTTGGGCCTAGCAGGCCTCCCTGAAGCCTCCCGAAACCAAAGACGGGGGTCAGGGGGTGGGTGGGGGCTGGCTATTGAGCAAGTGGGGGTTTTCTGACATTTATTCAGCTGCCCCTTAGAGCAGAAGCCTTTGTCTCCATATCTCAGGTAGAAGGTTAGCCCCCCCCCCCCCACTCCTCTCCCAGAAGAATGAAATGTTTTAGGAAACATGAAAAAGGCAGAATATTATATTTTCCCTAAAGGAGAAACTCAACTCCCAGGATGGAAGCTCTTCCGCTGAGGAATGGGTCTCCCTGCCAGAAAATTACTCCCGATTGCATCTCTCTTCCCTGAGCTTCTACCCGTTGCTTTTGCTCCTGCCTTTTGGGGCTTTGGGAAAGGAATCCTCCGGCTCTTCTGCGTGGGGCTCACTCCGATATTGGACGGTTGCAAACCTGTGTCTGCCATGGGCAGGCTCCCTTGCGGTCATAAGTGGAGGACCACCTGTGCAGTATTATCATGCTTTCTCTTTCATCCTTCCCACTGGAGGAGGGGAAGTTTTCCCCACTTTCTTCCATCCAAATGCAGCCGGACCAGTGGTGAGTTCTGGGCGGTATGGCTCGATACGGGCGTTCTGGTGGTTGCTGGGAGCAGCGGCTACCATACCGGAATGATGGGCCTTTCCTTAGTGCTTTTCGAGGCAAATGGGCCAATTGCACAGCGTATGGCGCCTGCATGTCCTTTGCCGAGCAGCTGAGTGTCGCTGGACGGTGGCATGTGCATGCGTGTGCATAGCGTGTTGAGGATTCCCAGTCTCATAGGGTCATTATAATAGGGTTCTTTGTGGAGTCAATGCCGTTTAATTATCTGCAGGGGGAAAAATCCCAACAAAGGTATTTGAGAAGTGGCTGCTTGAAAGGAATCATTGGATCCGAAGGAGAAAATTTCACCCGCAGGCAGAGCTGATTCCTGCCCTGAGCTGATGTATTAGGGCTGATTTTGTCAGAATCTCCATCAGAGCAGCTCTGGGACGGCTGTAGGGCTACAATCCCAAGTCAGAGGGGCCAAAACTGAGGGTGGGGGGTCCCCAAACCTCTCAACAATGGGAAGGTGTCCTCAATAAGGTCAAAAAAGTCAAGATGGCTGGGGCAAATGGGATGGAAGACCCCTCTTCTTCTACATCCCTGGGATGAAGTGGCTGAAAAAGTCTACGTCTTTACTGCCATCTAGTGGTCATTTAGTTAAAAATGCTCAAAAAAGTTTTTAAAAAGTTCCAAGTCACAGCTGATTGTCTGAACTTTTTAAAAACTTTTTAAAGCATTTTTTTTTACTATTGGTTCAGGTGAACCAATAGCATTTTTACTACTAGTTCGGGCAAACCAGCCTGAACCGGTAGCATTTCACTCCTGCCTTGTAGTCCTTCTCTTCATTAGACTAGACCAGTGGTCGGCAAACCGCGGCTCGCGAGCCGCATGCGGCTTTTGGCCCCTTGAGTGCGGCTCTTCTTCCACCCTCGCCTAGGATGGGAATCCTGGGACCCGCCGGAGCAACCCTCCCTGCCGGCCGCCGATTCCCTCCCTTGCTCCCCGTGCGGAGCCTCCCCAGGCGGCATGCCAGCCACTCATCTACTTCCATGGGGTGCGGAGGCTCCGCAGGCAGGGGGAGGGAACCTGCGTCCAGAGGGACGCCGTTTATTCCCACCCCACACCAAATCTTGGAAGTAGCGCGGGCTGACGACCCTCTGGACGCCCGTGTCCCTCAATCTCCCTGGAAGTAGCCCGGCTCGCCAGCCCGCGCTGTTCCAGGGCTCGGGCTGGGGAGGAAGGGCGACCCTCTGGATGCCCATTTCCCTCAATCTCCCTGGAAGTAGCCCGGCTCGCCAGCCCGCGCTGTTCCAGGGCTCGGGCTGGGGAGGAACGGCGAGCCTCTGGACGCCCGTGTCCCTCAATCTCCCTGGAAGTAGCCCGGCTCGCCAGCCCGCGCTGTTCCAGGGCTCGGGGTGGGGAGGAACGGCGAGCCTCTGGACGCCCGTTCCCCTCAATGTCCCTGGAAGTAGCCCAGCTCGGCAGCCTGTGCTGTTCCAGGGCTCGGGGTGGGGAGGAACGGCGACCCTCTGGACGCCCGTTCCCCTCAATCTCCCTGGAAGTAGCCCGGCTCGCCAGCCCGCGCTGTTCCAGGGCTCGGGATGGGGAGGAACGGCAAGCCTCTGGACGCCCGTTCCCCTCAATCTCCCTGGAAGTAGCCTGGCTCGCCAGCCCGCGCTGTTCCAGGGCTCGGGGTGGGGAGGAACGGCGAGCCTCTGGACGCCCGTGTCCCTCAATCTCCCTGGAAGTAGCCCGGCTCGCCAGCCCGCGCTGTTCCAGGGCTCGGGGTGGGGAGGAACGGCGAGCCTCTGGACGCCCGTTCCCCTCAATCTCCCTGGAAGTAGCCCGGCTCGCCAGCCCGCGCTGTTCCAGGGCTCGGGGTGGGGAGGAACGGCGACCCTCTGGACCCTCTGGACCCTACTTCCAGGGAGATTGAGGGGAACAGGCTTCCAGAGGGTCGCCGTTCCTCCCCACCCCGAGTCCTGGAACAGCGCGGGCAGAGCGCGCACACACACACACACACACACACACACACAGAGTGACAGAGATGGGCAGACAAAGCAGATAGATAGAGAAAGAAAGAGAAAGAGAAAGAAAGAGAGAGAGAGAGAGGGCAAGAGAGACAGAGAGAGAGAAGGAGAGAAAGAGAAAGAGGGAGCGAGAGAAAGAGAGAGAGAGAAAGAGAGACAGAAAGAGACAGAGAGACAGAAAGAGAGAAACAGAGAGAAAGAGGGAAAGAAAGAGAGAAAGAGAGACAGAAAGAGAGAGAGAAAGAGAGAGAGAGAAAGAGAGAGAGAGGGGGGGGAAAGAGAGAGAGAAAGAGGGAAAGAAGGAAAGAGAGAGAAAGAAAGAGAGAGAAAGAGAGACAGAAAGAAATACAGAAAGAGAGAGAGAGAAAGAGAAAAAGAGAAAGAGGAAAATAGAGAGAGAGGGAGAAAGAGAGACAGAAAGAAAAAGAGACAGAAAGAGAGAGAGAAAGAGAGAAATGGAGAAAGAGAGAGAGAGGGAGAGAAAGATTGGGAGAGAGAAATGGAGAAAGAGAGAGAGAGGAAGAGAGGAAGAAAGAAAGAAAGAAAGAAATCAAGAAAGAAAGAAAGAAAGAACTTTTGACCACAATTGAGCCTAAAAGTTTGGTTGCTAACCAAGACCATTGTTAAGTGAGTTTCACATTTTCCAAGTTGGCCACGCCCACCCAGTCACATGACCGCTGAGCCACTCCCACAAAACAGACCACACCTTCCGGCTCTCAAAAGAAATTTCAATCGTGGTATTGTTGATATTTGGCTCTCTTGACTAATGAGTTTGCCCACAACTGGACTAGACCTATGCAGTCCCTCAATCGATTATCATATGGTTTAGCTTCCAGCCCCCTGATCATCTCTGCTGCTCTTCTCTGCCCACCAAGGGAGTTGCCCTTAGCATTCGACCCTGAGGGGTTTACATGTTGGAGTAGCTGACAGTGGACCTCCCTCAACTGTTCTGACAGTCCTCTGAAGCATGTTTTCAATTGAGAATCCCTATTTGTTCTTTTAACAATAAAAGAAGATCTGCCAGGCAAAGTTATGGAATGGACTAAGGTTAAATCCAAGTTATTGGTAGACAGCCAGCTTAGGGACTGTGGCACCCTACACTTTGGCAATTGTAAAAAGACCACCGTTACCCACAGACGTCTTTAGCAAGATTTATTGAGATGAAAGGGAAGGGAGTTACAAGAGTTACAGTCATTCAACCGTTTTCCATTAGGAAACATTTCCTCTGACTTCCACATACTATCTAAATGGAATTAATTAATGTCTTATTTCAAATAAAAAGAAAATTTACAATTCTTTAACTATCATACTGGTGTTGTGCTTCATGCTTTTACATTTGTTCTGGCTGTGAGATGCTCCTTTGTGTTCAGGTCTGGCCTCAGAAGGATAATGTAGCACTTGAGGATGAAGATGCAGCCCAGCAGACCAGCACTGGAGGCCAGGATGGAGAAGATCTGCACAGCCACCATGTATTTCCCTTTGGTGCTCAGATAGATGGCAGAAGCTGGGACAAATAATGGGAGCTCACTCCATTATGCAGCTCTATGGACCCTTATGATCAACAAGCTCAGCCACTGAGTCACCTTCATATATTCAACTGCCAGTAAAAGAGGAGAATTTGCAGGAAACAACATTTATAAACATAATCAGGAGGATGCATGTCAGATAGTTGTCCGAGGCCTCTTATGTCTTAGAGGTGCGACCCCCCTGAAATTAAGCTAAAACCATCCTTGAAAAGGTCTGGAAAATTGCAAAGGGCAAGAAAACCTGCCCCTGGTGGCCATGTCTTACATTGCAGGTTGGGAAGAAAAATCACAATAAATAATATCAATAAAAATAATCAGGGAACAGAGCAAGATAAATCTGACATGGGATTGTATTCCGAGACAGCTGATTACTTTAGTGGCTGAAATGAGGTGCTATATCCCTTCAAATTAAATGAAAGCAGAGGCCATTAACGATACCAATAACAGACTGCCACCCCGTGGTCATTTATGGTATGGCAGGTGAGGACTGGTAATCACAAAAATTAATAGAAATAAAAATAATTTGGGTACAGATCTTGCGATGTCTGAGTGGGATCGTGCTCTGAAGCCCCCACTCTCTCTTAGACAAGAAATCACAAAAGGTAATATAAATAAAAATTATTAGGGTGGAGATCGGGCAAAATCTGACATGGGTTGCATCTCTGAGCCCCCAACCTCTTGTCAGGCCTGCTTCTTCGTTGATTCAGGAAAGATCACACTTAGACATTATTTTGAAATGTTTAAGGCTACTTTTACTAAGTAACGATAGCGTACAGACCAAGTAAAGCTGAGAATGAATAGTTTAGGCGCGAACAGAAAGTATTAAGCTTAAGCCCATCCCAATCCCCAAACCCCCCCTGTGCATTGTCCAATATGCTTCCATCTCCAACATCAGGTGGGCAGGTCTTCACCATCCTGGAATGCAGGTCCGTTAAGCAGGAGATAACATGAACCACAACATTGTCCACCAGCAGAACACACTCATCCCAAACCCCCCCACCCTCCCCGTTTCCATGGCAGCGCAGCAGGGACTAGCGAGACTGACATCCGGACGTCCTCCAGGAACAGTGGGAAATTCAGGGCAAGAACAGGTAGACGATAGGTTACACCTGAAAGACAAGAGGGGAGAGACAAAACAACAGAGAGGAGAAGGGTAAAAAAGAGTCAAGGTTTGTGTGGATATTTGGCATAAAACTGGCGTACCAGTTTAGGAGCCTTGAGATGCTCCTTATCCACCCATTCGTTGTGAGAAGGGGGGAAATCTTTCCACATGACCAGGAACTGAGTTTTATTTCTGCGGATTCTGGAGTCCAAAATATCACGGACCTCATAATGCTGATGACCATCCACCATGGTAGGTGCAGGTGTGTCAGGCAGTCTTTTGCGGAGATGGGAGGTACGAGCAGGTTTCAGTAGGTGAACATGGAATACAGGGTATAATCGTCGGTAAGTTTTGGGGAGATCCAAACGGACCGAGACAGAACTGATAATTTTGGTGATCGCTTCTCCCTTGCAAGGGGGTGAGATTTGAGGCTATCTTCCTGTGATTTTTTCTCCAAACGGACTGGATCCTGTAAGTGGGCTTGGTCTAATTCAACATCCGAAGCGAGATCTATCCATTCATTCAAAGTTTCTGGGCGAAATCTGTTCACACACGTTTGATAAATGTCTTTATTCAGCCCTTCAACATAAATATCCATTAGGGCTGCCTCACTATAACCAACCATAAACACTGATAGCTCCTGGAAAATCTGCGTGTAAGCCTGAATAGACATATCCCCCTGCTGCAAACTTTTTAGTTTCATTTTTGCCTTCCTCTCAACACGGGGGTCTTCAAAACGCCTTCTAAGAGCATTCATAAAACGATCGAAATCACGCAGCGCAGGTGAACGGCAGTTATGCAAAGAAACTAGCCAATTAGAAGCTTGATCTTCTAGGGTCATAGATACAATTCTGATTTTGATTTCATCGTCCATATCAGCTGCGTAAAACTGCATGAAGTTATCGACGTGAATCAGAAAAAACGCCAGTTTGTCGGCACTTCCGTCGTATTTCACACCCAAAGGAGGCAGTTTCGCAAGTCGCCGGGGGTTAATGGGATTTGCTTCCCTTCCGGCTTGAGGGGGGGGGGGAGGGTGTTGCTCTCCTGCTCTGCCTGGCAGAAGGTGCCTCTCTCCGCATTTCCCTGCCGGCTTGAGGGGGGGGGATGGGCTTGAAACCCTGCTTCGTGAGGCTGGAACTGCCTGTGAACCTCTCGGCTGTGGGCGATCCGCCTCCCTCCCCCATATTTTTTCCAGGGCTATTCTTTTTTCATCTGCCTGGCGGAGTAAGTCCTGAGCCATCTCCTTTAGTTCCCTTTCTTCTCTTAAGAGTTCCGGAATGACTTTCTTTGGGGAAAGCCGACGTCTGGAGACGTTTACCCCACTCATTCCTACCCCTTCAGACCAACGTTTAGGTTTGACTGATTGTTCAGATGGCAGATTTAGATCTAGGCCAGCCAAGCCTTCCATCACTGACCTGATCCCTTCAGATTGAACAGGAGGATGCGATGCTTCAGCACCCAAAGTTGATTCAGGCAGGACCTCCACCAACGGAGGCTCCTCTTGTGAAGGGTCCGACATCAGGGCAGGGTTTTCTTTTTTGTGATTCTCAGCTTAATGTCAGGCCTGCTTCTTCGTTGATTCAGGAAAGATCACACTTAGACATTATTTTGAAATGTTTAAGGCTACTTTTACTAAGTAACGATAGCGTACAGACCAAGTAAAGCTGAGAATGAATAGTTTAGGCGCGAACAGAAAGTATTAAGCTTAAGCCCATCCCAATCCCCAAACCCCCCCTGTGCATTGTCCAATATGCTTCCATCTCCAACATCAGGTGGGCAGGTCTTCACCATCCTGGAATGCAGGTCCGTTAAGCAGGAGATAACATGAACCACAACATTGTCCACCAGCAGAACACACTCATCCCAAACCCCCCCACCCTCCCCGTTTCCATGGCAGCGCAGCAGGGACTAGCGAGACTGACATCTCTCTTGAGTGGAAAACAAGGTGAAATAAGCCTGAAATTAAATGAAAACAGTTTTCAAAGTCTATGGGAAATTTCATTAGCAACAACACTCTGCCATCTGGTGGCCATGTTGCGTATGGCAGGTGGGGACAAGAAATCACAAAAGTTACTAGGTGCTAGTTGTCATCTTTAAAGCGCTCCATGGCACGGGACCTAGCTATCTGCGGGATCGGATCCTGCCCCACACATCCTCACGGCTGATTCGCTCCCACAGAGAGGGACTTCTCCGGGTGCCGTCCACTAGACTTTGTCAGCGGGCGACGCCTAGGGGAAGGGCCTTCTCTGTGGTGGGCCCAGCCCTCTGGAACGACCTTCCCCCCGACATCAGAACAACTACGGACCTCCGCTCCTTCCGTCAAAAACTCAAAACATAATTTTTCTGCTTGGCCGGCCTAGTAGTCTCTACGTTTGGGGTGTTAGGGAATTTTAGTGCTATAACTTGGGGATTTTAGCGCAGGGATAATTCTAATTTAATTCGTTTTTATTCACTGTATTTATTCTATGTATTTTTTATAGTATTTTAATTTTTTTCCCTGTGCACTGCTCCGAGTCCCCTTGGGGAGAGGATGCGGTATACAAAATATAACATAAAATAACATAACATAATATCAATAAAAATAGTCAGGGTGGCACTCTATAAGCCCCCATAAGGCTATGCATGCAATTCTTTTGACAAAAAAGTGTTTAGCTCGTTTTGCCCCTCCCCCTCCCCAAGGCTATTCATGCCTTTTATTTGGAAAAACCGGGCCTGTTTTGGGGAGGTTTGCAGAGTGCAAAAACTTTTTTTCCCTTTCTGAAAGCTGTTTACTAAGAGGGATTGATGAGAATTATGTTGGTCAACTGCTGTGCCTGCAGACCCAAAGATTTATGTGCTACAGGTTGTCAGCAATTTCCTTCTCCAGCACATGGGTAAATACACCTGGAAATATCTACCTACCTACTCTCTCCCTCCCTCCCTCTCTCCCTTCCTACTGTATTTTTCCCTGTGTCCTATATACCTACCTACCTACTCACTCACTCCCCCCCCCACCTATCTACTATATTTCTCTCTCTCTATTTTTCTCTCTCTATCGCTCTACCTACCAATCTACCTACTTCTCTTTCTCTCCCTGCCTATCTACTGTATTTCTCTCTCTTTATCTCTCTCTCTCTCTCTCTCTATTCCTTTACCTACCCACCTACCTAACTACTCTCCCTCTCTCCCTACCTACCTACTGTATTTCTCTCTCTTTCTCTCCCTCTCTATCCCTCTATCTACCTACCTACTTTTTAAAAAAAAGCCTTTTCAAAAACTGGGTGTGTCTTATACTCCAGTGTGTCTTATACTCCGAAAAATACGGTAGGTAGAACAGCTTTTATTGCAACAGAACTAGACAAACAGCAGCTACATACAAGAATCAGCCCCTCGTCCTGCTTGACGGCTATTTTTACTAGAGCTGTCAAGCAGGGCGACCAATGGGAGTGAAGCAAACAGACTGCGCTTAGCCAGCCGTGCCTTAGCCAATCAGGAGCGGCTAAGCGGTTACTGATTGTCAATCGTAAGTCGAGGACTTGCGGCCAGTCTTAAGGCGAGGACTTAGCAGAGATTGTCCCCTCTGGACAAAGAACACAGTCATAGCAGCAAACTGGCTCTCTTTCTCGATCCCTCTTGACAATTTTTCCACACATCTGGACTGAGGCAGGGACTGAGCAGAGAAAGAAGGAAGGCCAAAGAAAAGATGTTAGGACTCTCCTTCCATGGAAAGTGGGGGGGGGGAGAAATGGACATTAGACATTGGCCCTGAAGTCCTAGCTGGGCCTTGGGAATTGAAATCAGAGCCTCCTGGTGATTGGCTGAAAGTCCCCAGCTGCCTCTGATGCCTAAGGTGGGACTAGAACTCAGAGTCACTCTCTGATTGGCTCAGAGTCACTAAGGGGCCCCACCTCATTTTCTTCAAAGCAAGATAGATTGGCCACTGCCTTCTTCTCAATCTACCGCTGGCTTTCCTGGTGGTCTCCCATCCCTGATGTAATCCAGCCCTGCTTAAGCTTTTCCAAACCAACCTGCTGCTGCACCTTACAGCTACCTCTTGACTTATGACTAGAATTGGGACCAGGAATGCCATTGCTAAGTTAGGTGTTCGTTAAGTGAGTTGTACTGAATTTTACAATGTTTATTGCCACAGTTGTTAAGTGAATCCCTGCAGTCATGAAAAAAACACCGTTTTGCCCACTGATTTTCCTTGTCATAAATCCATGTTGATTGCCAGGCACCCAAGTGGCGGCTATATGCTGCACTAGTCATAAGGATGAGGACCCATAATAAAGAGCTTTATTCAATGGCTGTGGAACTTGGAACTGTCACTAAATGAATGGATGTAAATTGAGGACTATGCGTGGGATACTTGGTTAGGGACTGTACATCATTGGATCCACCGTTTCTTCAGGAACTTTCCCACAAGGCCTTTTTAAGAGGAAGAATATCTAACATTTTATGCATATATTTCCCTTTCATCATCTGGGCAGGTGCAGGAAAACATGGATTCCCTGGATCTCTAATACCAGATTCCAGATCCAAGGGACAAGACTCCCGATCTGGACTTCACCCCCAGAGAAGGGGCAGAACCTGGGCCTCCCCAACCTCTCTGGGCGATCGAGGGTTCCCCCTTCAGAGGGAACCGCTCTGGCTGCAGAGAATTCATGAATAATCCCCAGTCTCTTTCCTGGAAGCCTCCTTCGGGAGAACCAAGGAGCCCAAGTTGAACAGACCTTCTGCTCTTTCTCTATTTTGGTCCAAGTAGAGTTTAAGATGGGAAAGATTGTAAAACTCATTCTTGTCCAGAAAGGGATGAAACTAATATTCAAACATCCAAGAATTTGAAACACAGAAAACTTAGTTTCTTGTCACAGTTTTGAATATTTCTTCTACAATTTTCAAGCTTTCAAATATGCTTAGTTAGGAGAACATTCTCTTCATAAGCAAAGAAAAAATGTTCAGCAAGATTTGTCAATGATAGACTGAAAAGATATATATTGGGAAAATACAATTGACAGTTGGTCAATTAAAGTGAATCTTCTAGAGCAAGTGACAAATAAAACGAATAACAGATAAAAAGAGATTATTCATAAACTCCTTGGAAACCACAGGTTGATTATCAGAAAACATGGATTAGTCAACAAGAAAGTTATCAGGCTAATCTTCTCTTCTCCCAGACAGGAAACATCACCAGAGGAAGTGTTGTGTCCTCGACCTGCGACCGGTCTCGACTTACGACCAGCCGCAGGTCTTCCAGGCTGCCTCTTGGAGCCTTGGCAACAGGCTGTAGCAAGGCGGCCAACCGACAGACGCGCCTGATTGGCTGAGGCGCACCTGGCCCTTGCTGCAGCCTGATTGGCTCCCCCTTTGACAGCTCCAAATATAAAGAGCTGTCAAAGCACGGGAGCCCCTGTCTACCGCACCTTTTCTTTTACTGAACTTATCTTTCTTTGTAAGCCTTGCCTAGCTAATAAAGCTATGTTTTTGAGCAAACCTGATTCCGGACCCTGTCTTTCCTTGAAGTTACAACACTGGCGACGAAGGTGGGATCAGGCAGAGCTCATTTCGCGGTACGATCAACCGGATCGTTTCCTCCGCTCGACCCATCGACGCGGCCACGGAAACCTGGGCCTCCCCACGGGCCACCTCGAGCTCTTTCCTGCCGGCCAACGACGACCGGGCCAGGACGCTCAACCTCGAGCTCTCCCTGCCGGCCAACGACGACCGGGCCAGGACGCTCGACGACCTCTCGAGCTGCGGCGGCCGAGACCTCGAAACCGCGCACGCCGTGGCTACCCCGGCAGCGGTCGACGACCTGCCGCGGGACACCGCTTCTCCCCCGGACAGAGCCGGCAGAAGCAGCCAGGAACTACGAAACGCACCGCTTCTCCCTCGGATCGAGCCGACAGAAGCAACCAAGGCTTACGGGACTCCCGAGTCGCCGTGCAAGGCCCCATCTACCGCCGCTACGGCCATAAGGGCCATTGACACCAGCGCCAGCCACACCGGAGGCTCCGCGCAGGGTCCCTGATGACCGGCAATCCCAGCCGCTACACCAACGAAAAAACCCTAGAAGCCAGGCCGCTGCCTGCACCAGCAACAACAGCCGTCCGGCTGCCACGCCGGGCCCAACAACCCCGCCCAACCGGGCCGGCCTACCCATCTGCAAGATCTACAAAAGGCCTTCACCGTTCAGGCCTCCCTGCTCCTCACGCCGCCTACCGGCAACCTTCATCGGCCTAGCTCAAGCCGAGCGGACGACCAGGCCTACACAACAATCGCCACGCCCCCTCGCCCCGACTCACCGTTCCAGAGGACTCCGCCTATCGGGTAGGCCTCTCCGATGATGCCGCCTGGAGCTACACCCCGGCAAGGAGGAGCTTCCAGGGACACGTCCTCTTCTTTCAGCTACTGACGAGACTCTGGGACAATCCGGCGGACTGCACATGTTCCGCTCTCCTGATGGACAGATTTTTCGCGCATGCGCAGACCGAGGGGGGAAAGGGGTGTTGTGTCCTCGACCTGCGACCGGTCTCGACTTACGACCGGCCGCAGGTCTTCCAGGCTGCCTCTTGGAGCCTTGGCAACAGGCTGTAGCAAGGCGGCCAACCGACAGACGCGCCTGATTGGCTGAGGCGCGCCTGGCCCTTGCTGCAGCCTGATTGGCTCCCCCTTTGACAGCTCCAAATATAAAGAGCTGTCAAAGCGCGGGAGCCCCTGTCTACCGCACCTTTTCTTTTACTGAACTTATCTTTCTTTGTAAGCCTTGCCTAGGTAACCTGATTCCGGACCCTGTCTTTCCTTGAAGTTACAACAGGAACAAATTCAACTTTCTTGTAATGCTACTTTAACAGACGTTTCGACATCTGAAGCTTCAAATCTCCCAGATTATGGCAACGATTGTAATATCAATTGATTTCAGTAAAGAATAAAAAATTTTGTGATGTGACTAGAAACTTAGTTAAGTGAGGGATTGATGGGATGATTAAGTGGATAAAAAAATCATAACATTGTACTCCAATAACTTTTAATGTTTTTAATATTTCTCATAACACCTGGTGGTTATGAATCATAACCTGTCCTGGGTGATCAATTTTTATATGCTGTCAATACAGAAAATTTGATAAATCTCCGTAATTCAAGATTCGATGCAATGTTTATACCAATTCTCAGACAAAGCTAATTTGATGCGTTTTAAAGAATATCCATTTTCTGAGAATTATTTGTGATCTCCTAATAGAAAGGAGTGCATGAGCAACCAAGCCACGCCCACAGAACCGGTAGTTAAAAACTTTGAATTCCACCACTGGAGAGAAGAGCCACTTTGCTCTATGGAAGTGGAAGGAGAGGAGTCTGGGAGCAGCTTCTCCAACCGACAAAACCTACCAGAGGGAGAAGGGAGGATTCAGCCGAACTGAAAGAGGCTCAGACAGAAGCTCAGAATCTTCCAAGGGTTGTTCCAGAGAGTCCATCCTGGGAACATGAACTCAGGACAAGAGAGAAGATTCTGGCTGAAGGAGAAGGAGGGGAGACCCTGAAAGGAGAAGGAGCCCTTGGAGAGCTGAGCCAGTCAAGCAGAGAAGCTCAGTCTCCCCTTCACGGAGGGTCTTAAGGCAGGGGGGTTAAACTCCACTTCATTGAGGGTCCCATCAGCCTCATGGTTTCCCTCAAAGGGCCAGAAGCAGGTGAGACCATGAAGACTCACAGTGGCCAGATGGGCATGGCTGGGGGGGCATCAGAGGTTGTATTCAGCTGGTTCAGATCGGTTCTGACATAGTGGAAGTTTGGAGAAGTTCGGAGAAACAGCAAACACCACCTCTGGCTGACTCTGCCCTCCCACCCACGCAGTTCCCTGACCTGGATTCCCTTGTTTCTCAGCTCAGCTCATTTGCGTGGCAGAGGGCATTGCTGTGCCTCAGCTGAGCTAAAGAAACAGCTCAGCTCCCCAGCACTGACTGTGACTCTGACTCCGAGGGCTCTTGGAGGACTGCACGCACACAAGGGAAGCGCCCTCTCATGGAACCACTAGGAAAAGACTTGGGATCCCACCACTGGGGAGCATGGCTGGGGAGGGATGGCTGAGTGGGGGTGGCCAGCTCGACACCCCCCACTGGGCATGGCTGTCTCGGGGCAGCTGGGTTGGGATGGAATAAGTTGCACCAGCTGACTCCACGTTGGGACATTCAGTGCCCCACAAGCTCCTCCCCTTCCCAAACTGCTGGCAGCCAAGCACACACACACACACACACACACACCACATTCCATGTTTGGGGGCTTTTAAACAAAGATGAAAGAAGGGGCCTTCTCCCCAAGCCCAGGATATGATTGGTAGTTTGTAAGCTCCGATCTGGAAAAAAGTCTCCAAGCTTGGAAATCTGTATGTGTGTGTGTGTGTGTGTGTGTGTGTGTGTGAGAGAGAGAGAGAGAGAGAGAGAGAGAGAGAGAGAGAGAGAGAGAGAGAGAGAGAGAGAGAGAGAGAGAGAGAGAGAGAGAGAGAGAGTGTGCACAGCTAGCCAAAGGAGCCGTTCTTCTGCCAATCCCAGACCTCCTTGGCATTTGGGAGGCAGAGGACGAGGCTGATGCACCTGGAAGCTCAGAGGAGAAAGTTTGCAGGAAGCCCTTGAGTCCAACTTCTGCCTTGAGAGTCTCTGGAGAGGAGGAGGATGCAGGGGAGCAGCAGGAGGGAGGCTGGGCCTTCTTGAGAGGGAATCCCTGTTTCCAATCATGGGTGGAAAAAGGATGCTGGCTTGTTGGGGCAGCTTCCTCTCATGCAGCTCCCCACCTCCCACCCCCTCCTCCCCTCTAGAGATCCCTCAAGGCAGAAGCAAACTTTCTCCTCCAGGCTTCCACACCCTGCAGTCTCATCCTCCGTTTCCTATGGAGGGGCAGGCAAGTCTTTGAGGGGGGATCCAGGGATCTCCAGGGGAGGAAGGGGAAATCAGGGTGATCCCCAAAGTCTCGTCCAACAGAGGAGCTTCACCATCCCTTCCAGGCCACTTGGAGAATGGCAGCACAGGCTGTCCAGAGCCCCAGGCAGTTAAGGGCGAGTGCCCAGCCCAGCCCACAACCTCCCGAGGACCCCGCAGCCCAGCCCAGCCTCCCTGAGCTCTTCCTTGTGGGCGGCTGCTGCAGGGCTTCCTCTCCTTGGTCTTGTTGCTCCTGGAGGCTGCCTTGAGGTCCCCCCACCAGTCCTGGCCCAATGCTGGCCTCCTGCCCATCCCTGGTCTTAGGGGCGGAGCCAGGGGTGGGTTTCAAAATCTTTTACTACCAATTCTGTGGCCGTGGCTTGGCAGTCATGTAACTGGGTGGGCGTGGCCAACTCAATGTCACTCACCTGGAGGGGCACCTGGCCTGGCTTCTTCTTGCCCCTCCCCTCCCAGCCAGTCCTCGCCTCACCTTGCATGCTATGGTGGGAGAGGAAGCCTTTTTAAAGTCATCTTCCCCTTGACGCTAGTCCCTAAGATGAGATTTTTCTGCCAGAAGACTGCCTGCTGTACATTTCCCAATCTTGTCTATGGCCATTCTCTTGGAAAGACTGAGTGGAGGCCTCAGTTCCCTCCAGCCTCCATTCCTCTGAAGAAGCCCCACAGCCGCTTCCTCCTCTTTGAGAAGGGCAGAAGGTCAAGAAATACCCCCAAGAATTCTCCAAGAGAAGGAAGGGGTGCAGGGCTTCTTCAGAGGAGCCGAGGCTGGAGTGGAGGGGGCTTCAACGCTGCTCTTGCCTCGGCTCCTCTGAAGAAGCCCCACACCTGCTTCCTCCTCTTTGAGAAGGGCCTTGCAAATGGGGGCAGGCCAGAGGACCCTGCCAGTATGGGGGGGGGGGGTATCTACCAGTATGCAAACATACGGCTGATTTCCGCTACTGGTGTGCCTATACAAGTCCATACCAGGAGCAATCCACTTCTGCTCCCTTCCTTCCTTCCTTCCTTCCTTCCTTCCTTCCATGGAGTGAGAGGCAGCCCTGATTTCATTGTCTCTTTTCACTTGGTTTTTTCCTAACTTCTCTCTGTGTTTCTGTCTCTAACTTTGCAAACTTTTGATAATTAGTTTTTCAGTAAAGTTGATTTTGTTCTTAGAAACTGGCTGCACTGTTTCATCAGCCATTTGTGATGATGCCCTTGAGCATTAGCTTTCAAAATAAACTAAATTTTGTTTCCAACTCAACTGGAAGCTATTTCAGATATGTGACATGCTCTGGCATTAACTGGCCTCCCCCCTGGTTTTGTCTTTATGCAAACATATCTCAGATTTATTTGTTTCTTCAGCCACGGGTGCCGTTTATTCCCTCTGGGGCCAGTTTCAAGCATGGAGAAGACCCCCAAACCTCTCAAACTAGATGAGGGCTTTAATTCCATCTCTGCCCCTGTTATTATGAGCCACATGGGGATTATTTCCCTTTCATTTCCCTCCCGAGAATTTCCCAACAACCTTTGAGTCCAAGAACTGGTTGAATTCTCCAGGGATCCCTCCTGAGAGGGAGAATTATGATCAAAGGTTCAGCTCTGCTCTTTGGGCGAATCCTCCAGGGGAGACTTTGGGCAGAGAAATAGGGAGTTTAGGGACAGGCAGGGTCTGTGCTCTTGAATGTCTGTCTCTCTCCATTCCAGGTGAAGCTGAGCGTTTCTCTGGGTTTCAATCAGGAAAGACACTGGATCATTTTCCACCTTGTGAGAATCCTTTGAATCCTTCTAATTCTTTAGAAAGAGAAAAGGGATGGATTGATTCACCCCATGAATGATGGACCTCCTGCTTCTGCTTCTGATGCTGCTTTTGTCCCATCCAGTCTCTGGGAAGCTGAGGATGAAATGCCCGAAGAGTTTGGAGCACCAGGATGGGAAACAACCACAGAGCTTTTACAGCCCAGGAGACCATCTCATTGCTATAGTCCTCACTGGAATGGAAACACTGCATATAAAGTTGCTTTTCAATGTGGCTCCTTCTCTTCAGTTTGTTTTCCGTGATCCGTAAGTCATTCAGGGTGATGGAATTGCCCTCCCTCCATTCTAACACTCTCCTCCTTTTCTGTTTTTATTTTTCATTTATTCCTGTATTGGGGGATTTGTCTAATTTCCTGAATGATTTTGATTTCTATGGCTTCTCTCTTTGGTCTCGTTTGGTGAAATAGACTCAAATCCAAAAATGGGCCTGAAAAAGAAGTTGAAAGGGCTGCAGATTATTTTCCTCTCTCTCTTTCTTTTTGTTATATATTTATATAATCTTTGCTACAATTCTACATCTTTTACATTTACGTTGCGTTTCATCTATCTATCTATCTATCTATCTATCTATCTATCTATCTATCTATCTATCTATCTATCTATCTATCTATATCTTTTATCTCTATTAATTCCATACATTACATCTTTCATATATATTTGATTCTCTTATGTTTCTTATTTTGGACTATTTGTGTATACAATCTATTCTATACTTTCCCTTCTTGTTAATTCTGTGTTTTTGTATTTACTTCATGGTTCCTTGATCTCAGTCCCAAACTAAGTAGCCCTCTGATTCCTCTTTGTCTTTTAGCTCTTTTGTGAGATTATTTTCCTCTCTCAGTTCAATCCTTCATTTCTCACTTGAATCATGGATTTTATTTGAAGTAGTGATGGAACCACTTGTTCTTGCTGTACCTCAGCCAATTTCCATATTTGTGTAACTGATCATTGCTTTTGGATCAATGTTGGCCTAAGGCTCAGGAGGCTTCTGGAGGATTATATTTATTATATATATAAAAAAGTATTTCTTGTTGCTGTTGATTATAACATTTTTTTTACAATAGGAATTCCAATGGGTTCTATCATGGCTTAAAATTCTTTTTCAACATCCAAACGGTGAACATGAATTCCCGGCTCCTGCACAATCTCACACTGGGCTACAACATCCATAACAGCTATGACAGCACTTTCCGCACCTCAGATGCCTTGCTGGACATTCTCTCCACTGGAGAAGCCAATGTCCCCAACTACGGCTGTGGAAGGAAAGAGAACCTTCTGGCTCTTCTTGATGCAGCTCCCAGGGATATCTCCATCCAGATGTCAACATTAGGAGGCACCTACAAAGTCCCACAGGTTTGTGTGGGTTTTTCTCCATTTTCTTACACTGAGGCTAGAAGAACCAAATGTTCAGGTACAGATCAGGTGAAGCCTGGCTCAATAGCAGGAACTGTGAGAGGGATCTGGGAATCTTAGGGGACAATCTCTCAACTGTGAGCCAACAATGTGTGGCAGCAGCCAAAAAAAGCCACTGCAATCCTGGGCTGCATCAATAGAAGGAGAGAATCCAAATCATGTGAAGTGTTGGTACCACCTTATAAAGCCTTGGAAAAACTTCCCTTGGAAGAGGGCATGGAGGGAGAACCTTTTCAGCCCTCTTGTCAGGGATGCAATCTGGAAGAGGAGTTGCCCAGTGTGCCTGTCATTGCGTATATGCACACCAGGCAGCTCCTCTTATGGTTTCTGTCATGCATGCATGCGACAATCAGCTGCTGGAACGTATGCGCTCACAGAAACAAGAAGAGCAGCTCTTGCATTTCTGGCACTGCAGTGCGCACAAAGGCCAGCTGATTGTTACATGCACATGCGCACCAGAAACCCAGAAGAGAAATGGGCTAGACCTTGTATGCCAGGCGACATGGGTCTGCATGCCACTTAGCCCGAACTGAGAAGCTGAGGCAAAGGGCGCCATTTTCCCCTCCTGGGGCCTCCGTGCATCCCGTTTTTCCGCTCCAGAAAGCCCTCTGCTCCCCAAAAACCTTGGTCTTACTTTGCAGTTCCAGTCCATGGGGCTTTCAAAGGTAAGGCCTGGGCTTAACCGACAGGTGGGAGGTGGTGGTGGTGGTGGTGGTGGAATGATATGGGAGGGGCAGCCTTGTGGTCCCACATGGGACGGGGTCTCCTTCAGACTGGAAATAGAGCAAAGGAAACTCTTTCCCCCCACTTGCTTTGTCCTGTTTCCCCCACTGGAAAGAGCTGTTTGCAACCCTCAAGGAGGGGATCCTTTCCTAAGAGCTCCCAATTGAAGGATACCAATGTGCCCCTGAGGAATCTGAGGGTGGGGAAGGCCATGGGGGTCCTAGTGATGGAAGAGACCCTCAAGGCCTCCCCAACCCACTAAGATCCCTCCTGCTTCTCCCTCCCTTCCTGCAACAAGGACTCCCTGACTTTGCAAACCTCTCTCTCCCCTCTTGTTTCTCGGCTTCTTCTCTCATGGAGCAGCTTCCAAGTAAATGGGGCAAGAGAGAGACAGGGAGGGTAAGAGAGCAATCCAATTGTGTGTGTGTGTGTGTGTGTCTTTGTGTGTGTGAGGGCACCGAAACTGCTGCCAATGGTGTGGGCGACACCTGAGCAGAGAGGCAGGGTGTGTGGGTACATTCCTCCCCATTCAAGCAGGGCCTCCTATTTTTCCCCTCCCCAGCCAGCCCCCCCTGTCAGCCTTCGCTTTGCCTTCGCTTTGCTGCTGCTTGGCTGCCATGGAAACGGGGAGGGTGGGGTTACGGGTTAACTATGAGTGCTGGTGGAAGATGGTATGGGCCAGTGTTATCTCTAACCTAACGGTATTGCATTCCATTCTGATGATGGCGTTGGACCTGATGTCCTGGAGGAATATGCATTGGACACTGCTGTGGGGGGGTTTGGGCTTTTGGGGTGCGCTTAAGCTTTAATATATACGCTTTGCGCCTAAACTAGTTACTTCCTGCTTTACCTTGGTTTGCTGATCTTCTGTATTCAGTAAAAGTAGCCTTATTCATTCCAAACTATGATTAAGTGTGGTCTTTCTTGAGTATTCGAAAAAGCGGACCCTGACATAAAGCAGGAAGTCACTACACTCCAAAACCTAACGTTGGAGCCTGCGAAAGATGAGCCGATGGGAGAGGCCACCTCTCACCCCCCAGCCCAAAAGAAGGATTCGAGGTCAGTGATGGACTTTTTAGCGGGCCTTAACTTAGAGCCAACCCCCCAAGAAGGTTTATCAAGTCATCGCTGGTCAGAGGGAGTGGGGATGATGGACGATATCGGGTCGGGGGTCACGACCACAAGGCACCGATACGCTTACCAACCGCCCTCCATAACAGAACTACTAAAAGAAGAGAGGGACTTAAGAGATATGGCAAGGGATTTGCTGCGTCAAGCAGAAGACAGGAAAGAAACCATAGATAAATTGCTGGAAGGGGAAGGAATAAAAGAGAAGGAAGCCGCCTCCCAAGAACCGAGAGGAGCGAGTCCCCAACCCCCTGTGGATACCCCTAGAGAATCACAAAGAGGAGAGCCCACTCCCCCCCCCCCCCGTCGGTCGTCAAGACTTCCCCCTCTGGGGGTCAAATTTGGCGGTGATGCTGAGGACTTGGGTTTCTTTTTACTACATGTTAGCAATTTTGTAAAGCAATATGCCAGTGACTTGAGTGATGAGGCAAGGATAAGAATTGTCTCCATGGCGTTGGAAAACAAAGCCTCTAAGTGGTTGGTGTCCTTGCATAATAATCATTCCCCGCTGTTGAGGAATTTTAATGGATTTATGACTGCTCTTAGAAGGAGATTTGAAGACCCCCGTATTGAAAGAAAGGCAAGAATGGAAATAAGACACCTGAGCCAGGGCAATAGATCTGTTCAGGAATATACGCAATGTTTTCAGGAACTTTCAGCTTATATGAGGGGGTGGAGTGAAGTCGCATTAATTAAGATCCCCCAAAACAAAGTAAAGATCGTAGATCTACGCCTACTCGTTCTGGTGCTTGTTTTCGCTGCGGGAAGGAGGGGCACTGGGCCAATAACTGCAGAATGAAACAATCACCATGCCCGCATTCTTCTACTGAGGGGAAGAAACCAGCAAAAGCTCCAAGCGTGCGCACTAAACCAGTGATGATTGGAGCAGAGCCTCTGGATCTCTCTGGCAGTGATCGGCAGAACAAAGAAGTCGACAATTGGGAAGACTCCTCCTCCTCGGACGAGAATTGGGTGAGTCCCCATTCTGGGCCCCTTACTATTCCTTTACAGCTTCTGGCTCCATCTAGTGGGCACAACTGCAAAATACAGGCTCTTATAGATTCTGGTTGTTCACGTTGCTTAATTAGTCAGGAATTAGTACAATACATGGGTTTCCACCTAAAAAATTTAAAAGTCCCAATCGCATTCTGCCAAATGGATGGCTCCGTAGCAGTGGGAAATCCAGCAACATATGTCACTGAACCAATTCAAGTGTCTATTGGTGACACCCACAAGGAAACTATCAACTTCATTGTTGCACCCATTGCTGATAACGCTGTTATTTTGGGTATTAACTGGCTACGTAAATGGAATCCTCTGATTAACTGGCAGGAAGGATGGGTTCGTATCCCTTTGATACTGCCTGAACCCCCCCTCCATTGAGGACTGCCCCCCCTGACCCCAAAACCCACTGATAGTCTCCTACTTTATCTGGCACCCATCATCGAACCTGTGGGTTCCACCGTAGCCCTACTGGCCCCCCCGAAGTCATTCCAGGTGCAGAAAAAATACCTGAGGAATATTGGGACCTTAAGGACGTTTTCAGTGAAAAATCATGTGACACTCTTCCACCCCACTGTGCCACAGACTGCTCTATTGACTTCCTCCCAGGGGTGCAGCTTCCAAAACCCCGCATTTACTCTATGACACCCCATGAAATGGATGAGCTTCGCAGCTTCATAGACAAAAATCTAAAGAGGGGTTTCATTTAACCTGCCAGGCCACGTGTAGCAGCCCCAGTAATGTTTAGAGAGAAGAAAGATAGCACTCTTCGTTTGGTTCAGAATTACAAATTTCTTAATGCTATTTGTGAACACAATGTCTACCCACTCCCACTCATGAAAGACATGCTTGCTCATCTTGCTTCAGGCAGAATTTTTACTAAACTTGATTTGAGAGAGGCTTATTACAGAGTGAGAATTAAGAAAGGAGACGAGTGGAAGACTGCTTTTAACTGCCCTTTAGGGTGCTTTCAATTTAATGTTTTGCCTTTTGGTTTGTAAGGAGCGCCTTCCGTATTTATGCAGCTGATCAATGACGTTCTCCACGAGCACCTGTACAAGGGCATTATCGTTTATCTTGATGACATCGTCATATATACAAAAACACGTGATGAACACATTAAATTAGTCCGTTCTGTTTTGCGCAAACTTCGCGCTGCTGAACTTTATGCTAAACTATCTAAATGCGAGTTTCACCAGGAAAAAATTGATTACCTAGGTTATCGTATTTCTTTTTTTTTTATTGCAAAAGTTTTATTCAGACAAGTTTTTCCCCCTTTTACCCCCCCGACATATAATATAAAATCACATACAAAAATTATACCCCTCACCTCCCCCATCTTAAAACAAAGTTCTCATTCAGATATTAAATATTGTACCCCCTCACCACCCGACAGACATGATATAAATTTAGTGTATAATACATCAATCTCTCCCTAACACCCTCTTCTAAGTTAATTCAACATGTACACATCATAACATAACCATAGACAACAGTTTCCCCGTCACCTGGAGGAAGTTGACTATCTAGATCCGCGCCAGTCCGGCTTTCGGCCCGGGCATAGCACCGAGACGGCATTGGTCGCGTTGGTAGATGATCTCTGGAGGGCCAGAGATGGGGGATGTTCCTCCATCCTGGTCCTATTATACCTCTCGGCGGCTTTCGATACCATCGACCATGGTATCCTATTGCATCGGCTGGGGGGGTTGGGGGTGGGAGGCACCGTTTTACGGTGGTTCTCCTCCTACCTCTCTGGCCGATCGCAATTTGTGCGGGCAGGAGAGCAGAGGTCGACCCCGAGACCCCTCACATGCGGGGTGCCTCAGGGGTCGGTCCTCTCGCCTCTCCTGTTTAACGCATACATGAAGCCGCTGGGTGAGATCATCCGTGGTTTTGGGGTAGAGTACCACCTGTACGCTGATGACACCCAGCTGTACATATCTACCCCAAACCACCCCAACGATGCCGTAGCGGTGATGTGCCAGTGCCTGGAAGCCGTGCGGATCTGGATGGGAAGTAACGGACTTAGGCTCAACCCGACCAAGACCGAGTGGCTGTGGTTTCCGGCTGCCCGATTCAACCAGCTCTCTCCAACGCTGGCCATAGGGGGCGAACATCTTGCCCCTGTGGATGGGGCGCGCAACTTGGGTGTCCTCCTGGATACCCGGCTGTCCATGGAAGATCAAGTGACAGCCGTGGCCAGGAGGGCGTTTTACCAGGTTCGCCTGGTACACCAGTTGCGCCCCCTATTGGATCGGGACGCCCTTCGCACAGTCACTCATGCTCTCGTGACATCCCGACTGGATTATTGCAACTCTCTCTACATGGGGCTCCCCTTGAGGTGTACCCGGAGGCTTCAGTTGGTCCAGAATGCAGCCGCGCGAGCAATTATGGGCACGTCTAGGTTTGCCCACGTAACACCGCTCTTGCGCGAGCTGCACTGGCTACCTGTCGTCTTCCGGGTGCGCTTCAAGGTGTTAATTACCATCTTCAAAGCGCTCCATGGCTCGGGACCTAGCTACCTGCGGGATCGGATCCTGCCCCATACATCCTCACGGCCGATTCGCTCCCACAGAGAGGGACTTCTCCGGGTGCCGTCCACTAGACTTTGTCAGCGGGCGGCACCCAGGGGAAGGGCCTTCTCTGTGGCGGGCCCAGCCCTCTGGAATGACCTTCCCCCCGATATCAGGACAACCACGGACCTCCGCTCCTTCCGTTTAAAATTAAAGACGCACTTTTTTCGTCTGGCCGGCCTTGGGTAGTCTCTTTTTAGGTTAGGGGTTTTTAGGGGTAATTTTTAGTTTAGTTTATGGGTTTTAGCGCAGGATCAATTTAATTTATTTTTAACTTTGTATTTTGTATTTGTCTGTGGTTTTATTTGTATTTTTAATTGCCTGTGCCCCGCCTCGAGTCCCCTCGGGGAGAGAGAGCGGGATATAAAATTAAATTATTATTATTATTATTATGTCCCATTATTCCCATCTCTATATTACTTATCCACATATATTTCCCCACCCCCCACCCTAACCCACCCCTACCACCCAATCAATCCCACCCCCCTGACTTCCGCTATACCACTTTAAAAATTCCAAACATCCCACATATTATTTAATCTATTCACCTATCAATCCAGACATTCTTACCTAAAGGCTACATGGTATTTCCCTGTCTGATATTTATTCTGTATATAATTAATCCATTTTGCCCATTCCTGTGTATAATTCTCCTGTTTCTGATCTTTTAAAAAAGCTGAGATTTTTGCCATTTCGGCAAACCCCGCCACTTTTTGAATCCATTGATCAATTGTCGGTAAGAAATCTTTTTTGCAATGTTGAGCAATCAACAACCTCGCTGCTGTAACCATATACAAAAACAATTTTTTTCCCCCTTGAAGAAAATCCTTAGTTATGCCCAGTAAAAACATTTGCGGGGTGAATAGTAATCTTTTCTTAAATACATTTTGCATAACCCACTATATTTTTATCCAAAAAGCTTTAACCTTATTACAAGTCCACCATACATGAAAAAAGGTAGCATCTAAACACCCGCATCTCCAACATTTTGGTTGAAAATTAGGATACATACATGACAATTTCTTAGGGTCCAAATACCATCTATAAAACATTTTATAAAAATTCTCCCTTAAACTTTGTGACTGTGTAAATTTAATATTCTGAACCCATATTTTTCCCACGTATCCAACATAACGGGTTCATCAAAGTTCTGTGCCCATTTAATCATGCAGTCCTTGACCAACTCGCTTTCTGAATCCCTTTCTAACAGTACATTATATATTCTTTTAACATGTTTTGGGCCAGTCTCTTTTATCTGCTTGATCAGCTCCACTTCTTTATCCATAAAGCCGACCTTACGATCTTCTTTCCATCTCTTCTGTAGCTGTATGTAATGTAACCAATTTAAAGTAATTCCTACATCCAACAGTTGTTCCAAAGTTTTCAACTGCCATTCGACCCCGTCAAAAATAAGCACATCTTTATATAAACCCCCCCCCGAGTGACTTAGTATTTGTAATCCACATGATGTCTGCAAGATCCAACCAAAGCGGTATTTTATAATCCCAATTGGGCCGGTGCTTCTTCCATATTCTCATCAAGGCACTTCGGAGAACATGATTGTTAAACGCTTTATCCACCTTATCTTCATAAAACAGATATGCATGCCATCCCAGAACAAGGTCATGACCTTCTAAATTCAATAGCTCAGTTTTTGTTTTCCCAAACCAGTCTGCCACACACGTCAGAGCCGCCGCTTCATAATACAATCGAAGGTTTGGGAGTCTAAGGCCACCTCTTTCACGAGTATCTTGCATAATCTTCATCTTTACTCTCGGTTTTTTCTCCTTCCAAACAAATTTATTTAATGTTACTTGCCATTCTGACAAGGTTTTATCTGATTTAAGCACCGGTATCATCTGGAATAAAAAGATAAACCTAGGTAGAATATTCATTTTAATTGCTGAAATCCTTCCAAGCAAAGATAGTTGTAGCTTTTCCCAAGCTTGAAGATCCTTCTGTATCTGTTGCCACAACACTTCATAGTTATTTGAAAAGAGTTTTGTATTTACTTCTGCAATTTGTATTCCTAAGTATTTAACTTTAGAAACTGTTTCAAAACCTGCCAAGCTTTCAAGTAACTTTCTCTGAGTCTCTGACATATTTTTAACCATCATTTTTGTTTTACCTTGATTCAGTTTAAACCCAGACACCATACCAAATTCTACTATGATATTTTTCATCTGAATTACTGAGTTCATAGGATGTGAGAGGGTAACAACCAGATCATCGGCAAATGCCCTAGTTCTGTATTCTTTTTGCCTAATAATTATACCACTTAAAGTGTTAGAGTCCCGAATTGTATTCAACAAGACTTCCAGGGTTAAGATAAATAACAATGGAGATAATGGGCACCCTTGTCTTGTACCTTTTTGTATTTCAAAAGTTGTAGTCAAACTTCCATTAATAATAAGTTGTGCATATTGCTGCTGATAAATTGCACCAATCGCTTGTCTCATTCGTGGTCCCATATCCATCTTTTCCAAAGTCTTGGTTAGAAAGTTCCAGTTCACTCGATCGAAGGCCTTCTCCGCGTCCAAAAAGACCAGCACTGCAGAGATCTGCTTATTCTTATCAAGATAGTCAATTAAATCTATAATTTGTCTTACATTCTCCTTCATATGTCTCCCTTCAATAAATCCTGCTTGGTCATAGTGAATAACCTCTTGGATAACTGGCATCAATCTGTTGGCAAGTACTTTAGCATATATTTTATAATCCGTATTTAGAAGAGATATCGGTCTGTAATCCTCTGGTTTCTTAGGGCCGTCTTTGTCCTTAGGTATCAATGATATAAAAGCCGCTTCCCATGAAGAAGGTATTTTACCCCCTTGCTGTATATTACAAAATAACTGTGTAAGATATTCAATCATTTCCAGTTGTAAAGTTTTATAGTAGACTGCGGTCAATCCATCAGTCCCTGGAGCCTTGGCTAGTTTAAGTTGATTTATAGCTAAAGCAATCTCCTCTGCAGTTATCAAGCATTCCAGATTTGCCTTTTGGAGCACATTTATTTTAGTCACCCTTTTTCCTTCCAAAAAGTCATCTATTGAGTTATTCTGTATATTATCCTGTAAATATAACTTGGTGTAATAATCCACAAATGATTTTTTAATCGAGTCCTGTTGATATACCGTTTTCCCTCCATATTCAATTCTGTCAATAATTCTATTATTCGTATTTTTTCTCAAGGTGTAGGCCAACCACCTACCAGGTTTATTCGCATTAGCAAAGGTGTTATGTTTAGCAAATTGTAAGTTGGTTGCTGTTTGTTCTGATATAAGCATTTGAAATTGATCTTTCAACAACTTTATCGCCATCTGGAGTGTCTCATCTTTTGGATTTGCTATAAGTAGCTGCTCCTTTTTCTTGATTTCGTTTTCCATTTCCATTCTTTTTTTCTGCCTGCTTTGTTTATGTTTAAAATTCATATGTATCAAAACCCCCCGCATATAAGCTTTACTCGCATCCCATACTATTTCAATAGAGGTACCTTTATTCATGTTAAAACTGAAAAATTCCTTCATGTGTTTTTTAAGTTCTTCAACATTTTTTTCATATCTAAATAAGTTTTCATTTACTCTCCATGACCTTCTTGCCCTCTTCCCTAGTTCGATCTCTAACCACACCGGACTATGATCAGTTAATGTCCTGGGGAATATCTTAGTTTTCTTGGCTTTAGGAAGTAAATCCGGTGTCAACAAAAAGAAATCAATCCTTGAAAAAGATTTATGCCTATCTGAGTAAAAGGAAAAGTCCATCTCTTTTGGATGTTGTATCCTCCAAACGTCTTTTAATTCCAAATCATGTTTAAAATCAAAAAAACCCTGTGGTAATTTGGTGAAGACTTTAGTCATTGTTCTCTTGTCTATCCTTGGAGAGATCACACCATTCCAATCTCCCATAATTAAAACACTCTTAAAATTCCAATCCAAAATTTTTAAGTGAAACATCCTGTAAAAGCTTTCTTGTTGTTGGTTAGGTGCATATATTCCTACCAACAAGATAGGACCAAAATCTGTATCAAGTTCAATTGCTATAAATCTACCACTGTCATCCGCCTCTATGATTTTAGCTGAGAATCTTTTATTTATATATATTACCACACCATTTTAACTGCTTTTAACTGCCCTTTAGGGTGCTTTCAATTTAATGTTTTGCCTTTTGGTTTGCAAGGAGCGCCTTCCGTATTTATGCAGCTGATCAATGACGTTCTCCACGAGCACCTGTACAAGGGCATTATCGTTTATCTTGATGACATCGTCATATATACAAAAACACGTGATGAACACATTAAATTAGTCCGTTCTGTTTTGCGCAAACTTCGCGCTGCTGAACTTTATGCTAAACTATCTAAATGCGAGTTTCACCAGGAAAAAATTGATTACCTAGGTTATCGTATTTCTTCAGAAGGCATTGAAATGGATCCTGCCAAAGTGAAAGCTGTCACGGAGTGGGCTTCACCGCGCACTCGGAAACAATTACAAAGCTTTTTAGGTTTCGCTAACTTTTATCGCCAATTTATACCTTCTTTTGCTAGCATTGCGTTACGCATCACGAACCTACTCAAGACGAATGGGGATGACAAACCTCATCCTGGCACCCTCCTGAATTGGACCATGGAGTGCCAAGCCGCGTTTGAGAAGCTTAAACGCTTATTTGCAGCAGAACCTGTTCTGAAACATCCTGACGTCAACTCCCCCTTCGTTATTCAAGCCGACGCAAGCGATGTGGCTGTAGGAGCTGTCTTGTTGCAACGGAACCAACAGGGCCAACTACAACCTTGTGCTTACACTTCCCATAAATTATCCAACACTGAACGCAGATGGGCGATTTGGGAGAAAGAAACGTTTGCTGTTCGCTGGGCCCTCATGACCTGGCGTCATTTTCTTGAAGGGGCTCCTCACCCGTTTGAGGTTTGGACTGACCACAAAAATCTGGAGGCTCTCACCACGTCCCGCAAATTATCTCCAAAGCAACTACTTTGGGCTCACTACTTTCATCGTTTCAACTTCACTCTCAAATACATTCCTGGAGGGAAGAATTTCATGGCTGATGCTCTCTCCAGACTACCTCAATATAACAGTTCTAAACTCACAGTGGTTCAGCCTGTACTGCCGCTTACGTTAATGGCTACTCCCGTCACGACCAGGGGTCGATCCACGTTCCAAGCTGACCCACCTGAAGAACTAATTGCTAGGATAAAGGCGGAACTGCTTACCGATGAGTGGTATTCCGCACACTCTGCTGACTGCACTATCAGAGATGATCTACCATGGATTGGTTCGAAGATTTATGTTCCCGTTACCCTGCGGCCTTTTGCCTTACAGCAGGCGCATGACTCTAGACTAGCTGGACATTTTGGTTTTGTAAAGACTATACATTTAGTTAAACGCCAATTTTGGTGGCCTTCCCTAAAAGGGGACGTTGAATCCTATATTGCAAGCTGTCCTGTTTGCGCTGCTTCTAAACGTACCCCGGGAAAACCCCATGGTCTCCTCCAATCTGTAGCGCGACCGGAGGCTCCTTGGAAGGAAATTTCGATGGACTTTATTGTTGACCTTCCAAGTAGCCAAGGCTATACTGTCATCTGGGTGGTTACTGACCTGTTCTCCAAGCAAGTTCATTTTGTACCGTGCTCCAAGATTCCGTCTTCTAAGTCGTTGGCTAAGCTCTTCCTGGCTCACATTTATCGGTTGCACGGAGTTCCCAAGCGTATCATCTCTGATAGAGGTACTAAATTTACTTCGCAGTTTTGGAAGGAGTTTTTGAGATTGATTGGCTCCTCCCAGGGCTTAAGCTCCTCCTACCACCCGCAGACTAATGGGGCCTGTGAGAGGGCTAATTCCGTCCTGGAACAATACCTGCGTTGTTTTATAAACTTTCAACAGGATGATTGGGCTGATCTTCTGATTCACGCTGAGGTGGCATATAATAACTCGGTTCATACAAATACTGGAATGACCCCATTCAAAGTAATTTATGGTCAAGACTTTGTACCTATCCCGGAGTTGCCACACGACCCTCCTGCGATTCATTCTCTGGCAGATTGGACTAGTAAATTGTCTTCGGTTTGGCCCATCATAAACAAAACTTTGGATGATGCTCATCAATCTCATAAGTTTTATGCCGATAAAAAACGGGCCGCTCCGCCAGAATACAAAGTCGGAGATAGAGTATATGTTTCTACTAAGCATTTGGACAGTCCGCAGAAATGCAAGAAACTAGGCCCTAAGTTTGTAGGTCCTTTCACAATAACGAAAATAATCAGTTCTGTCTCTGTTTGTTTGGACCTTCCAAAAACCTACCGTCGTCTGTACCCTCCCTGACCTGCTCCCTGCTGGCTCCTGCAAAGCCTCTTCATTCTCCTCCTCCTCTTCTTCATCGTTGTCATTGTCCTTCCTGCCCAAGTGGCAGAGGTTTCCACAGGACAGGCTCTCATTTCTGCCCTGAAGCAGTGAACTCTGGTGGGCTGGAAGTGAGTGTGAATGGCCTGGTCCAAAACAGGAAAACCTGGACTTTTTGTACCCATTTTGGCCCTGGAAAGCCTCCTGCACCAACCTGGAAGCAGAAATAAAAAATAAAGCCCTTGCAACTGTTGGAAGGCCGAAGGAAGCCTCCAACTGAGGGAGGAAGCACTGGGGGGGGGGGTCCAGGCGATTCACACTCGCTTCCAGCCCACTGGAGTTTCCTGGGCTATGCAAGCGCCACCCCCATCCCCATCCCACACACAGCATACTCACAGGTCCCCTGATCCTGGCCCTCGGCAGAGGCCCAAAAACCAGCTGGCCGGCAGGAGGTGGACCTGCATGTGGATGCTAATGGAGCTTGTCTGGGGCGGCCTGTGTGCCGGGAGAGAGGGCTCTGCGTGCCTCAGTTTCCCCTTCATGGCTCTCATCCTTTCAATTCCTTTTTCAGATCAATTTTTATACAGCTTCAGAGGCTCTGAGTGATAAAAGTCGATTCCCCTTTTTCCACCAGATGGACCTCAAAGAAGGATTCCAGTACCCAGCAATTGTCCAGCTGCTCCTCCATTTCAGATGGACCCTGATTGGCCTCTTTGCTTCAGACACAGAGAAGGGAGAGGATTTCATGAGGATTTTCCCTCCTGTGCTTGTCAGGAGTGGAATTTGTGTGCTTATATCACAACAATTGTCAACAACTGGACATGCAGAAGCCCTCAGGGGTTCCCTCTCTAAGTGGAGACAAGTCAACGTCTTTGTTCACTTCATGGAAGTTGAGTTCATTTGGGAGAGAATTCTTCCTTTCCATTTAACATTTATGCGTCTCCCAGGACCCATTGAAGGGAAAGTCTGGATCCTCACAACTTTTACAGGGTATGAAATGAACAAGCGCAGACTTCTCACATACATCCATAGTATTTGGAAGTTTGGTTATCTGCCAAAAGAAAGGCCAAGAGATTCTGCCTATGAAGCTTATTTCTTTGTGGGAAAAAAGTTTCAAGATCCTTATTTCCTCTGTTCTCTTTCAAAGAACGTCTTTTCTGTCAAAGGCCGCAGAAGATGCACCCAGAAAGCCCCACTGGGGACCCAGGAGAAAAGGAACAGGATCCGGATCCCAAATCACTACCAACCTTACAGTTTCATGAAGACTTTGGCCCATGCAATGAATGCCGCCTATTCCTCCAGATCGAGGAGGGGAAGGAAGGAGGGAGAAAAGAGGTTGGGGTCTCCAAGGCTGCAGCCGTGGCAGGTATGGGGCAGTGGTGGGTTTCAAATTTTTTTAGAACCTACTGTCTAGGTGTGGCCTATTTTGTGGACGTGGCTTGGCAGTCATGTGACAGGGTGGGAGTGGCCAACTTGTAAAATGTGGTGAAACTCATTTAACAACGCTCTTGCTTAGCAACCAAAATTTTGGGCTCAATTGTGATGATAAATTCTTTCTTTCTTTCTTTCTTTCTTTCTTTCTTTCTTTCTTTCTTTCTTTCTTTCTTTCTTTCTTTCCTTCCTTCCTTCCTTCCTTTCCTTTTTTACTTTCTGCCTTCCTTTCCTTTCCTTCCCATTGGGTTACTGGCAGCGGCAGGCCAGGCTTACTTCTGGGTCCGTCGATGGAACCCCCTCTCACCGGTTCTCTAAATTTCACCATCCGGCTCTTGCGAGTAGGTGCGAGCCTGCAGAAACCCACCACTGGTATGGGGGTCCCGATATGGACCCATTAATCTTAGATCCTTTGGAGGAGGAATCCAGAGGAGAAGGAGGGGAACCTTCTCAACAGATCTGGCCAATTTAATTACTCAGGGAATTAATGGTTCCAAAGAGTAGATTCCAAGGCATTTTTATATTAAATTCTGCTAATTGGAAAATGCTGTATTCTTTTTTAAATAAATCCCCTTATTTGTGGGTTTGTGATGAGCCTGGTGGAATTCCTCCTTTCTTCCGTCCCCATTGCAGGTGGGTCTGTGTGCAGCTGGACAGGCAGCTAAGCCCCCCTATTCTCCTCCAATGAAAGGGAGCCTGGTGTGGATCTGGAGGCTTTATTGGGAGAACAGGGCAGGTGAAACTGAGGAGATGCAAAGAGTGGAAATCAAATAGAAAGACGAGATAGGCAGCATTCACTAACAGCCAGCAAAGGAGCAGCTGGAACCTCTCCAGTGATGCTCCATGTGAGGGACGGAGGCCGTCTCCGAATGACCAGGGGTCTCGGTCACAGCGGCTGCTTCAGTCTTCTCCAAAGGCCGACAGAAAATGGATTCTGCCTTCAGACCATAGAGTTAGGCTTCTCTGCCCCCGGACACTAAGTGGGGCCGGAGCAACAACAGCACAAGAGTTCCATGTTGTGGCATGACAACCTTTGTGAATTGGGAGGAGACCCTGAGACCATCTATCCCACCCCCTCCTCTCTGCAGGAATCCCAGTTGAAGCTTCTCTGACTGATGGCTGCTCAGTCTTTGCATTCAGACAATCCATGAAGAGGAGACTAAACTTCTCTGCTTTCCTGGCTCAGCTCTAAAACATCTCAGCCTTTTATCTTGTTTTTCTCTCTCATTCGGCTAAAATCTCCTCTCTTGTAACTGGATTCCTTCTTCCCCCTGTGACACTCTGGAATAATAGTGAGCAGATCTTACACTCGTGTGTAACAGGAGTCAGTGATTAGAAGAGGACTGGATCCAATGGGGGGATTTAAAAAAGTTTACTACCAGTACTGTGGGCGTGGCTTTGTGGTCATGTGACTAGGTGGACATGGCCAACATGACATCACTCACATCAAAGGGAACCTTGCCTCGTGTCTCCTTGCCTCAACAAGATACAATTTCCCTGTCTATTTATTTACTGCTACTGACCATTCAAAATATGCAATTTAATCCCATGTATAAATGTCATATGTGTGCATACATATTACATAGTATAGTGTGTGTATAGGCACACAAAATGACACTCACACACACACAGCTCTTCTAAAACTCTACACATTGAACCTCACTTCCTGCATTTGGAAAAACACACCCAGAGTCCACTTTCTGCCACACATTTAACTGTAACTTCTGCCCATGAGAACATTACAGAGGCCTTCAGATGCTCTTCCCTCTCCTGCACATGACTGTCAGAGCCAGGAGATGTCATGGATTGTGTAAAATGGGGCAAAACTCACTTAACAACGCTCTTGCTTAGCAATGAAAATGTTGGGCTCAATTGTCATAAGTCAAGGACTATCTCTGCCTTCCTCTGCATGGCAGCCTTGTCCTAGTAAACCCCTTCCCTTTTCTGGCAATTTCACCAAAATATTCCAGAGGATATAAGGTTGTAGGTGGTTGGACCTCCGAGGTCCCTTCCAGCCAACTGTGCTGTTTCAAAGAGTCTTCTGAAGCCAGAGTTTGTGTCCTTCCTTCCTCTCATTTTCTCTCTCTCTCCCTTCATCCCTCCCTCCATGTATCTATCTATCCATCTAACTATATCTCATTCACTTTCTCCTCCCTCCCTCTTTCTTTCTTTCCCTTTTTCTTTCTTTTTTCTTTTCTCTCTTTTTTAAATTATTTTTTATTTTTAGTTTTCAGAACAAACACAACACAAAAAAAACAAAAAGAAAAAAACAACCCCCCCCCTCTTTCCTTACGTACTGTGTATCAATTGGTTACAAAGCGAGTAAATAAATAAATAATTTTTTTCTTCCCCCATTTATTTATTTTATTTATTTTGTTAAATTTATATCCCGCCCTTCTCCAAACGGACCCAGGGCTGCGCACAGGAATGTTAAAATACATATAAAACATATAAAATTTAAAAAACTTATTCTAGTAAGACCCTGTGCTAAAAACCGAATTAAAATCCCAAATTTAAAACTGTCTAATGGTCAATACAGGGGGTTACGATAGGCCGGCTAGTTGGAATAAATGTGTCTTCAGACACTTGCGGAAGAGGCGGAGGTCGTAGATGGTGCGGAGTTCAGGGGGAAGGTCGTTCCAGAGGGCTGGCCCAGCCACAGAGAAGACTCTTCCCCTGGGTGTCGCCAGTCGGCACTGTCCAGCTGACGGCACCCTGAGGAGGCCCTCTCTGTGGGAGCGTATCGGTCTGAGGGATGTATGGGACAGGAGGCGGTCACGCATATAACTAGGCCCCGAGCCATGGAGTGCTTTAAAGATGGTCGTCAAGACCTTGAAGCGCATCCGAAAGACCACAGGAAGCCAGTGCAGCTCGCGCAGGATAGGTGTTACGTTGGAGTGTCTAGGCTCTCCCGTAATCACCCGCGTGGCTGCGTTCTGGACTAGCTGCAGCTTTCGGGTGCACCTCAAGGGGAGCCCCATGTAGAGAGCATTACAGTAGTCGAGTCGAGAGGTGACGAGTGCTTGAGTGACTGTGCGTAGGGCACTCCGGTCCAGTAAGGGACGCAATTGGCGCATCAGGCGTACCTGATGGAACGCCCCCCTGGCCACGGCTGCCACATGGTCATCCATAGACAGCCGGGAGTCCAGGAGGACACCCAAATTGCGCGCCCTCTCCACGGGGGCCGGTGTTTCGCCCCCAATGGCCAGTGTTGGAATAATCTGGCTGAACCGGGGCGCCGGAAGCCACAGCCACTCAGTCTTGGATGGGTTGAGCTTGAGTTTGCATTCCTTTCACCGTGCATTCCTTTCACCATCACCCGTAATTTATGCAAATTCTAGTATTTTAAATCGACTATATTTGGACATATTACCATCCTCATATCCCCATTCTCGTTTCATTGCGGTTTCTTTCTTTTCTGTCAGTAGTACAGTGCGAGATTGAATAAATTAACCCTTTTCCCACCTTCTAGTTAGGATCTTTTTCTTCACTTCAGTTCCTCACCATTCTTTTTCCCTTTTTCTAACCATTGATACCACAGCTTCCAATTTCCCCCCCTCCTCTTTGTGTTCATTTTTTAGTAATTGAGATAACATATCTAATTCGGCACAATCGGTTATCTTGTGTATTAGACTTTCTCCTGACGGAATGTTGGGGTCTTTCCATCTTTGTGCAAGGAGCATCCTTGCCACGGTTAGCACATACGTGATCAGGTACTTGGTTTTTTTACTCATTGGGCCTAGCAGGATTCCCAGGAGGAAGAGCTCTGGCCTCCTATCCACTTTAATCTCTGTTATCTCCTGTACCCATCTCCTTACTCTATCCCAGGATACCTTCACCTTTGGGCAGGTCCACCACATATGGTCGTAGGTCCCCCGCTTGGCCCCACACTTCCAGCAGGCCGATGATAAATTGGAAAAGATCCTAGCAAGTCTGGCTGGCGGCAAATGCCACCGATATAACATTTTATATTGGTTCCCTTTATAGGACGAAGCCAATGTGGCTTTGATATTTTTATTCCAAATTCCTCTCCACTTAGTCATATCAATTTTATACCCAAAGTTTTTAGCTCAGGCAGTCAGAGGTTCTCTCATCACGTCTTCTTCCTCCACCTTCCAGAGTAGCATCAGCTTATAAGACTTTGCTATAGTTTTTTGGTCAGTAGTTAATATGAGTTTAGTTCTTTTCTCTCTCTTTGTATCCCTTCCTTTCCTCCTTCCAAAGCCAGGAGAGCCACCTGAAACAACAACTCCTTGGATGGAACCCACCATTTTACACACACACACTCACACACACACACACACACACACACACACTGTCAGCCTTCGCTAGTTCTGCTTAGCTGCCATGGCAACGGGGAGGGTGGGGCGTTGGGATACAATTGTTCTGCTGGTGGAAGATGTTGACGGCTGGTGTTATCTCTCGGCTAACGGTCCCGCATCCCATGCTAGTGATGACCTGCCCACCTGATGGTGGAGAAGAAAGTATATTGGACAATGCTAAGGGGGGGGGGGGTTAGGGATTGGGATGGGTTTAAGCTTAATACTCTATGTTCGCGCCTAAACTATTCACTCTCTGCTTTACTTGGTCTGTTCACTGTCGTTACTTAGTAAAAGTAGCCTTATTCATTTCAAATAATGTTTAAGTGTGTTCTTTCTTAAGTACTCGAAGAAACAGGCCTGACAAAAAGCAGAGAGTCATAAATAAACCACACCTGATGTCGGACCCTGCAAAAGAGGAGCTTCCGTTGGTGGAGGTTCTGCCTGAAACTGATATGGGAGCAGAGGCATCAAACCTTCCTGTTCAAACTGAAGATACGAGGTCAGTGTTGGATTGTTTAGCCAGCCTAGATCTAAATCTGCCAGCCGAAGATTCAGCCAAACCTAAACGCTGGTCTGAAGGGGTGGGAATGACTGGAGGACTAGGTCCTGGAATTAACATCACCAGGCGTCGCCCTTCCCCTAAGACAGTCATTCCGGAGCTTTTAAGAGAAGAAAGGGAGTTAAAAGAGATGGCCCAAGAACTGCTTCGCCAGGCAGACAAGAAGCGGGAGGCCTTGGATAAACTCTGGGGGAGGGAGCAGGAACGCAAACAGCTAAAAGAAACGCATTCAGCAGCTGCCAAAGAAAGCAGGAGCTCAACACCATCCCCCCCTCCCCGAGCCAGCAGGGAATTGCGGAGAGAAGCCCGACCCACCTCCCCCCGTCGGCTTGCAAAACTCCCCCCCCGGGTGTTAAATACGACGGTAGTGCCGACAAACTGGCATTTTTTCTAATTCACGTCGATAATTTCGTGCAGTTTTACGCAGTTGATTTAGATGATGAAATCAAAATTAGAATTGTCTCAATGGCTCTGGAGGATCAAGCTTCCAAATGGCTGGTCTCCCTGCATAATAGCCGCTCACCCGCGTTGCGGGATTTCGATCGTTTTATGAATGCTCTTAGAAGGCGTTTTGAAGACCCCCGTGTTGAAAGGAAAGCTAAAATGAGAATGAAAAACCTACAACAGGGGAGTATGACGGTCCAAGAGTATACACAAATTTTTCAGGAGTTATCCGTGTTTATGACCGGCTATAGTGACCAGGCCTTAATGGATCTCTATGTTGAAGGGCTTAATAAGGACATTTATCAAACATGCGTGAACAGATTCCGTCCCGAGACCTTAAATGATTGGATAGACCTCGCTGGTGATGTGGAACTGGATCAAGCCCACTTACAGGATCCAGTCCGTCTTGAAAAGAAACCACAGAGGGACAGCCTCAAATCTCGATCCCCGGAAAAAGATTCCCACTTGCAAAGGGGGGGGGCGGAAATCAACTCAACCTCGCTCAGGCAATTGTTATCGCTGCGGAAAGGAGGGGCATTGGGCAGACAAATGCAGATCAAGGCAACCTCCACGCCCACATTCCTCTTCGGAAAGAAAGCCTCCAAAAACTCCGAGCGTGCGCAGTAGACCGGCTATGAGTGGGGTGGAGCCTCTGAACCTCTCCACTGACCAGCCCAGCACCCACCCTGATGACTGGGAGGCGTCTTCGAATTCTTCTGACGACAATTTGGTGAGTCACCGTTCCGGGCCCCTTTATATTAATTTAAAGCTTTTGGCTCCATCTACTGGACGTACTTGCGATGTGCAAGCCCTCATTGATTCTGGCTGCTCAAAATGCCTCATAAGCCAAGAATTGGTCTCTTCCATGGGTTTTCACTTAAAAACCCTGAAAACTCCCATAGCCTTTTGCCAAATGGATGGTTCTGTACCAGGGGGAACCCCGGCATCGTTTATCACCGAACCAATTCACGTCTCTATTGGCACGGCTCATACTGAGACCATCAACTTCATCATGACTGCCATTTCTGAAAATGCTGTCATTTTGGGGGTCAATTGGCTTCGTAAATGGAATCCTCTAATTAATTGGAAAGAGGGTTGGGTACGCATACCTTTGTTATTACCTGAACATACCTCTCTACCATCAGAGGACAATCACTTTCCACCCAGTGACTCAGCCCCTGTAACTGAACCCGCTGGCCCCTTATTGGCTTTTCCTTCTCCTGAATTCATACCCGGCGAGGAGAAGATTCCCAAGGAATATTGGGACCTAAAGGAGGCTTTCAGTGAGAGATCTTGTGATTCACTTCCTCCTCATAGAGCTACTGATTGTTCAATTGATTTCCTCCCTGGGGTGCAGTTGCCTAAACCTCGCCTTTACTCCATGACTCCATGGGAGATGGAGGAGTTACGTAAGTTCATCGATAAAAATCTTCAAAGGGGTTTCATTGAACCAGCTAGGCCACAAGTAGCTGCACCTGTTATGTTTAGAGAAAAGAAAGATGGCACTCTTAGATTAGTGCAAGATTACTCTTATCTCAACACCATTTGCGAACACAACGTCTACCCACTCCCACTTATGAAAGACATGCTTGCTCACCTGGCTACTGGCAAGATTTTTACTAAACTGGACTTGCGTGAAGCTTATTATAGGGTCAGGATTAAAGAGGGGGACGAATGGAAAACCGCCTTTAACTGTCCTCTTGGATGTTTTCAATTTAAGGTCCTCCCTTTTGGTCTTCAGGGTGCTCCTTCTGTGTTTATGCAACTAATCAATGAAGTTCTCCACGAGCACCTTTACAAGGGAGTTTTAGTTTATATTGATGACATCGTTGTTTACTCACAAACACACGACGAACATGTTAAACTGGTCCGTTCTGTCCTTCAAAAACTCCGTTCAGCTGAGCTATACGCCAAATTGTCCAAATGTGAGTTTCACCAAGAAAAAATTGATTATTTGGGTTACCGCATTTCTTCTGAAGGAATTGAGATGGATCCTGCAAAAGTTAAGGCGGTGACAGAGTGGGCTCCTCCCCGAACTCGTAAACAACTCCAAAGTTTTTTGGGGTTTGCAAACTTTTACCGCCAATTTATTCCGTCATTCGCTAACATTGCCTTGCCCATTACAAACCTTCTTAAAACGAAGGGTGAGGGTAAACCTCGACCAGGGTCTCCCCTCAAATGGACCATGGAATGCCACGCCGCTTTCGAAAAGCTTAAACGTTTATTTGCGGCTGAACCTGTCCTTAAACATCCCGATGTTAGCTCCCCGTTTGTAGTTCAGGCGGATGCCAGTGATGTCGCTGTGGGTGCAGTCTTGTTACAACTCAACCACCATGGCCAATTGCAACCTTGTGCCTACACCTCTCGCAAACTCTCCACAACCGAGCGCGGATGGGCCATTTGGGAAAAGGAAGCTTTTGCTGTTCGTTGGGCTCTCATGACTTGGCGTCATTTTCTTGAGGGTGCTCCCCATCCGTTTGAAGTCTGGACGGACCATAAAAATTTGGAGGCTCTCACCTCCTCTCGTAAATTGTCCCCGAGACAACTTCGCTGGGCACACTACTTCCATCGCTTCAATTTCCATCTTAAATATATTCCTGGCGGAAAGAATTTCATGGCTGATGCCCTCTCCAGACTACCACAATATGATGTTTCTAAACTTACAATTGTACAACCCATCATGCCACTTACTTTGCCAGCTTCTCCTGTATCTACTAGAAGCCATTCCGCAGTCCAAACTACTCCACCTGCTGACCTGATTGCTCGTATTAAGGATGAACTGATTACTGACGAATGGTATTCCGCACATTCAGGTGATTGTACTATTAGGGACGATCTTCCCTGGATTGGTTCCAAAATCTATGTCCCTAGTACTATACGACCTTTTGTATTGCAACGCGCGCACGACTCACGTCTGGCTGGCCATTTCGGTTTCGTTAAAACTGTACACCTTGTTAAACGACAATTCTGGTGGCCCTCACTTAAGAAGGATGTTGAATCATATATTGCCAGTTGCCCTGTTTGTGCGGCGTCTAAACGTGCGCCGGGAAAACCACATGGCCTTCTCCAGTCCGTAGCGACGCCAGAGGTACCTTGGAAGGAAATTTCAATGGACTTTATAGTTGACCTTCCACCCAGTCAAGGCTATACCGTTATTTGGGTCGTTACAGATCTCTTCTCCAAGCAGGTTCATTTTGTCCCCTGTTCGAAGATTCCGTCTTCCAAATCTTTGGCTCGATTATTCGTTACCCATATTTACCGTTTTCATGGGGTTCCCCAGCGTATCATTTCAGACAGAGGCACTCAATTTACGTCTCTCTTTTGGAAGGAATTTTTGAGGCTGATTGGCTCCGCCCAAAGCTTAAGCTCCTCCTACCATCCCCAAACGAATGGCTCTTGTGAGAGGGCCAATTCCGTTTTGGAACAATACTTGCGCTGTTTTATAAATTTTCAGCAAGATGATTGGGCTGATCTCCTGATACATGCCGAAGTGGCCTATAATAACTCTGTTCACTCCAGTACGAATATGACCCCTTTTAAAATCATCTATGGACAGGACTTTGTACCCATCCCCGAATTGCCTCATGACTCACCGACAGTTCCCTCTTTGGCCGATTGGTCCTCCAGGCTGTCTTCAGTTTGGCCAATCATACGCAAGACTTTGAACGATGCTCATGAATCACATAAATTATATGCTGACAGGAAACGAGCAGTCCCCCCGGCCTACAAAGTTGGTGATAGGGTTTATGTGTCTACTAAGCATTTGGATAGCCCGCAAAAATGCAGGAAACTGGGGCCCAAATTTGTTGGTCCTTTCACCATAACAAAAATCATCAGTTCTGTATCCGTCCGTTTGGATCCCCCAAAGACCTACCGGCGCCTGTATCCGGTGTTCCATGTTCACTTACTAAAGCCTGAACGCACCTCGCATCTCCGCAAACCTTTTCCTGACACCCCTGTGCCTACATTGGTGGACGGTCACCAGCATTATGAAGTTCGTGACATTTTGGATTCCAGAGTCCGTCGGAATAAAACTCAGTTCTTAGTCATGTGGAAAGACTTTCCCCCTTCTCACAACGAATGGGTGGATAAAGAGCATCTCAAAGCTCCTAAGCTGGTACGCCAGTTTTATGCCAAGTATCCACACAAACCTTGACCCTTTCCCTCTCTCCTATATGTTGTTTTGTCTTTTCTTGTCTGTTTTACAGGTGTAGCATCTCGTTTTCTGCGAGACGTCCGGGATTTCTCGCTGCTTTTGGAGGTGATCCGGATGTCAGCCTTCGCTAGTTCTGCTTAGCTGCCATGGCAACGGGGAGGGTGGGGCGTTGGGATACAATTGTTCTGCTGGTGGAAGATGTTGACGGCTGGTGTTATCTCTCGGCTAACGGTCCCGCATCCCATGCTAGTGATGACCTGCCCACCTGATGGTGGAGAAGAAAGTATATTGGACAATGCTAAGGGGGGGGGGTTAGGGATTGGGATGGGCTTAAGCTTAATACTCTATGTTCGCGCCTAAACTATTCACTCTCTGCTTTACCTGGTCTGTTCACTGTCGTTACTTAGTAAAAGTAGCCTTATTCATTTCAAATAATGTTTAAGCGTGTTCTTTCTTAAGTACTCGAAGAAACAGGCCTGACACACACACACACTCCTCCAACCAGCTCTGCTCCTCTATTCATTGTTTGCTTTTAGTGGTGGGCCAATTGCCAAAGTCCTTTCCAAGCGCCCGGCAGCATCGCTTGCCTCCCAGTAAAGTCCGGCTGACTAAGTAGATGAACTGTGCAGGCAGCAGTCTTCCTCTCGCCTCTTCCATGCAAACTTCTCTCTCTGGAGCAGCCACAGGAGGGGGATTTATGGGGAGTTGGAAGGGTGGGCAGCTTCCTTGCACTGCACGTTGGAATGGGAGGAAAGAGAGAGAGAGGGAGAGAAAGAATGAGAGAGAATGAGAGAGAGAGAGAGAATGAGAGAGAGAGAGAGAGAGAGAGAGAGAGAGAGAGGAATCAGAAGCTGTTAAACCTTGTGGGGCGCCAGGGAGGAGGAGCAGATAGAGACCCCCTCCCCATTTCCTCTGGATCTCCCTTCCTCTCCCCCCCAGGTTGCCTTTCCTCCCATCCATTCTTCCCCCCCCCCTCCTGAGAGAGAGATGGAGCTACTTTGCCTGGGAGTTTTCTGGGCTCTGGAAGCGGCAGTGGGGGAGGGATGTTGGGGGGTTTCGGCTCCCCAGAACTTCTTTGGGAGAAGCTTCGCTCTGAGCCCTGCACTGCTTTCCCAGTGCCCCCCCCCCGGGCAGAGCGCATTATGTGGAGGATCTGCTGAGGGGCGTTTAGCTGGAGGCTCCTCTGGCCAGGGGGGGAATTGGGGCAGCTCAGGAAAGCCAGGAGGGATGGTTGAAATCCCTTGGCTGGACTTTCCTCCCTCCCTCCACAGCAAAGGGAAGGGACAGGTAGCCTGATGGGAAGGGAGCTGCAGCCGCCTGCCTCTCCCTTCCAGGCCCTTCCACCCCCCAAGAAGAGGGGGCCAAGGGGGGGGGCTATAAAGGGAGCAGCAGCTCTGCTGTGAATGGAGGGGGAACGTTTGGCTTCTCTCTGCCATTCAAGCATTCAAGGGCTGCAGCAGAGAGAATCCCCACTTTTCTCTCTCCCTCCGTTCACAGCAGAGCTCCTGCAGCCTCTCCCCCCACACGCTGCCCACTTATGGGCCCAGCCTCCTCTGCCCTGCAGTATTCGGGTAGGGGTGGGGTTCCTCTGTCTGGGGGGGGGGAGAATTAGGTTGCAGAAACGCCAAGGGCCATGGCAGCCTTGGAGGATCTTGTTCCTCCTTCCCCTTTTCCTCTCAGCCTGCAAAACCAGAAATCTCCCCCCCTCCAAGCAGCCACTGAGACTGTGCAGGGGGGAGAAGGGGGGGCAGGAAAAGATCAGGGGACAAGAGAAGAAGATCGGAGGGATCCCAATTCTGCAGCCAGGGGGGTTTCTGCAGAGGGGAGGGGGAGGGAGAGGGCAGTTCCCAAAGGCCTTGGAGCCAGAATCTGGCAGCTGCATAAGGAGAGGGAGAGAAACCCAGGAAGGATCCTCACTGACTTCTCAGGCTGAGAAAAGAGCTGGGGGGAGATTTCTTCTTTCAGGGTTTCTAAAATGTCTTCATCTCGCATTACAATCGAGTAGAACTGGAACATCTGGAGCAGGGGGGGTTCAAAATAGTTTACTACCATTTCAGTGGGTGTGGCTAGATGGGGGGGGGCTTGTACCCTTGTGCGCAATGTCCACATCCACTTTGTCAATTATATTTTCTCTATATTTTGATGAATTTTTCTCAAACGTTTTCATTCACCTATGAAGACAATGGCAGTATTTGTATCCTATTTAACCATATTTGGAGATGAGACAATTGTAGAAGAAAGATTCAATGTGGGATAAGAAACAAAGTTTTCTGTTTTTCAAATTCCTGGATGTTCCCATTCTAGTTTCATCCCTTTTTGGAGAAGAATGAATTTTGGAATATTTCTGAGATAGAACTGTACTTGGACCAAAGTGGAGAGATAAAAGCAGATCTGGGCATTTTGGGCTTCTTGGTTCTCCCCAAGGAGTATCCCAGGAAAGAGCATCTGGCAGATTTTGAAAGACAGAGACTTTCTATCAGACAAAAGGCTCTTTCACAGCTAAAGTTGCTCAATAAGGTGAGAGAATTTTTGGTGTCTTTTCTCTCTTTGCCAAAGCCTGAGGTCTCATTTCAAGTGGGCAAAGCCTAGAGCCGTGATGGGGAACCTATGACACACGTGGCAGAAGTGGCACACAGAACCATCTCTCCTCGCATGCGGAGCCATCACCAGTTGCTCTTCTGGGTTCAGGCGTGGCAGTCAGCTGGTCTTCACACGCATTGGAGTTCCAGAAAGTGGAAGAGGAGCCATCCGGTGCGCATGCGCACACCAGGAAAATGGTCTTTGTTTCCAGTGCACACATGCGCATGAGCCACTTTGTGTTTTGGTATCTGGTGTGCATGACATGTGCAAAAACCACCAACAAAAAGAGAAGCAGCCACGCGTGCCCAAAGGCCCAGAGAGGAGATCCCAGCCGTGGTTTCTTAGCAGAGCAGAGCTGTGGTCAGGGCTTCCCTCCCTCCCCACCTGAGGGGGCTCCTTGCGTGTTCCCAGCCCTCCAACCCATGGCTCATCTGCGGTCCATAGTACTTGGCCAGTTCAGGCGCCCCAGAAGAGCAGCAGCAGTGGCAGCCACAATGGGAAGGGCAGGAGCGACAGGCCCACCACCACGGACGGTGTCTCCAACAGTTGCTGCTACCAGGGGCGAAGGTGCAGCTGTGGTGAGTACAGGTGGGCCCAGGCTTCCCTCCCTGCCTGCCCAAGCAGGTTTCTTGCACAGCTCCAACCTAAGGCTCTGATGAGGATCCATGGTCTGGAGCACCTGGCCAGTTCGGGCACATGTGGCAGCAGGGCAGCTTTTGCTGGATGGAAGTCTGGCTGCCCTGCCTGCTGTTCATTCCCCACCAGCTGAGATGCTGGAAGAGGAGCTGTTGGTGAGGAGGCAAGCTATCCATGGTTAAGGTGTCTGCCCGGTCGCTCCTGCCCTTCCTCCTGTGGCCGCTGCTGCTGCTCTTCTGGGGCTGTGTGGGGACCAGCCGGCTCTTCTGGGGTGCCTGAGCAAGCCAGGCACTTCAGACCACGGATCTCCATCAGTGTCATGGGCTGGAGGGCTTGGGCCATGGAAGTAGCCCTCTTTGGTGGGGAGGGAGGGAAGACCTGGCCTGTCCTTGCCACTGCCACCCCCTTGCCCCCCCCCCTTGGTGGCTGTCACAGTATTCCTTCTGGCTGGGGTGCTGGAGCAACCAGGAGAAGGAAAAGCCCCCATGGGGGATGGGAGGTGCCTCAGGAGGGCTGGAGGAGAGCGCAGTTCCTCCCTCCCCCTCCCACCTATGGGCTCCATGTCCATCCCAGGCCTCCCCTTTCCTCCAAGGGAGGGGATTCTGAGTGACACCCTTCTCTGAATGTTCACCTTTCTTCACCCCACCTGGTTCTCTCTTGCCTCTACCCCATAGCTCCCTCCCCATTGATTCCTCCTTCCCCCCTCTCTCTCTCACCTCTCTCTCTCTCTCTCTTTCTCTCTCTCTCTCACACACACACACACCAACCCCAGGGACAGTTCTAGTCTCGTTGGGGGGGTGGGCCCCAACTTGACCGGGGCACCCAACCCCCACACCCCCAGAGCCTTTCATCTAATGCTCCACTTGGGGGGATTTCGGAAGGGGGGAGAATGAGAGGAGGGAGGGGGGTCAGCCCGGTTGGGGGCTCTGCAGTGACTTCCTCTGCCAGACCCCACCAGGGAACCTCTGAAGGGCTTCCCTTGCCTGCCTTCCGCCTGAGCAAGAACACACAATGCCAGTAATAAATGGACTTGGGGGTCTCGGAAGGTCTGCGAAGCCAAGAGAGGCTCTCTGCAGCCTTTCAGAAAACAGCCTGGTTTCATTGGTCCTTGGATGGGAGGGGTTGGGAGGGGAAGCTCGGGGGCTGCTGGGCTGGGGACAAGCGCTTGCCCAGCAGTGCCCAACCGGCCAGCGTCTCTCAGGTGGGAGTTGTGGGGGGAGGTCACACCACCCCCTGGTCCTCTTGCCCTCCAGGTCAGCTGCCAGGATAAACGCGGCTCCTCCTTCCTCCAGATTCCCTCAAAGGCTGCGGACACATCGGATGCTCTGGCTTAATGCCCCCTACCCAACTTTGCCTCCTCCCCAATGCCCTTGCTCTGCCTTAAACCCCCCTGGCTTTCCCCCCCTCCCCACCTCTGGGCAACCCCTCCACAAACACGCGTGTATCTCCCTCCAATCCGAGCCATTGCAGGGCTTTGAGGGGAAGGCAGCCAAATGGCTTGGAGTCTATTCAAGGGTAACAGGCGTGTTTGATGGAGGGGGGGAGGGAATATCAATGTTGCGAAAGAAAGTATGTCCTCCTCCCTCAGCCAGGCCTTCCCCTTCTTCCTCCCACCCCCCACCCTTCCCACAGCCCACAGCTCCCCACTGATTCCCCTGCCCTTCATTTTGCATTGCAGTTCTGTTCTTCTTGCACCTTTGTCTTCTCCAAGGTTTAAATTACACAGCAGGGCAGTCCCCCCCCTCCAATTTTAGATTATGTGGAATGCTCCTTTCCTCCCCTCCCCCCATAGGCTGGTCCTGCTGGGTCCTTCGTCCATGGGGACCATCAGACCCACATCCACCAGCCCCCATCTCCACAGCTCCTCACACATGGAGACTCTCCCTTGGATGAAGTGGGAGGAGAGGGGGGGCTGTGCTGGCTTGTTCCAAGGCTGGGAAGGGATTCCGGCTTTCCAGTGGAGGGAGGGGGCATTTCCCACCCAACTTTCTCTCCCTATCCAGGGCTGCACAACCGGATCCTCAGTGGGGACATCCTGCCACCCTGATGGGGATCAGGTGGGCTGGCAGGGAAGCACGAGGACCCCCGAAATCTGGAACTGACACATGCACACCAGGCAGCTGGTCTTCATGCGCACATGCATGCCACATGGCTGGTGCGCATGCCGGAAACCATATGATCACCTAGTTTTCAGTGTGTGCGCAGGCTCACACCCATATTAGCACATGGGGCCAAAAAGATTCACCAACACTGCTCTAGACTATTAAGTAGAAAAGTACGTTATTGTAATGTAATTGTATTGTAATTCCAAAAGGAAAAGGGAGGAAGTAAATGAAGAACCTGCCAGTTGTTCTACCTCCTGCATCTGTTTAGAAGGAGTCAGAGGTTTCCTATCTACCTCAGTGAAGACCAGAGGCTGCTTGTCTCCATCCATTTCTCCCTCCGTTTTCCATGGACGGAGATTCCTAACATCTTTTCTTTGGCCTTCCTTGTTCTTCTGCTCAGTCCCTGCCTCAGTCCAGATGTGCAGAAACTTGTCATCCTGGATTTGTCAAGAGGGCTCGAGAAGGAGAGCCAGTTTGCTGCTATGACTGCGTTCCTTGTCCGGAGGGGACCTTCTCCACTCAGGAAGGTGGGTCACCCTGAGGAAAATGGGAGGCTTTGTGGAACTGGATCCACCCAGAAGATTTTCATGAAAGTGCAAGTTAAATGATAGATCGAAGCTCACCTGGTTTTTTATATTTATTTTCAATCTGCAGAATTTATTATCTAAAAGGAAGTAAATCAAAAAGACTTTGAAGGAGGGGCTGGGAAGAGATGGGAGGAGGGGGTGGCAGACTGAGCAAGCTTTACTAACAGCAGAGGAAATCTCTCTCCTGCTTCTTAGTTTGGACTTGTGCTGCTAAGTTCACCTTCCTAGGAACACCTGAGTTCTTTGGAACTGGATGAATTGTGTGAGGTCCACCTTCTGAAAGACCTTGCAATTCACTGTATATTGGATCCTCCCCTTGAGGGTCACTGAGGAGGAGTCACTGGTCCATAATGTGGTGCTGTCGATAGTTATGGTGGGGAACTCATTACACAAATATTCTGCCAGTCATGTAGATCAATCAATCAGAATAGAGTTGGAAGTAACCTTAGAGGTCATTTAGTCCCACACCCTGCTTAAGCAGGAGACTCTGTACCAGCGGTGAAATTCAAAAACTTTTCCCTAACGATTCTGTGGGTGTGGCTTGGTGGGGAAGTCATGTGACTGGGAGGGCATGGACAACTTTTTTTTTACTTTTTAAAAGCATTTTTAAACTACTGTTTCTCCTGAACTGGTAGTTAAAAATGCTTTAAAAAGTTTAAAAAAAAAGTATAACAATCAGCTGTGTGAACATCAGCTGTGCTGCATAATCATCGGAACTTTTCTTTATACTTCTTAAAGCACTTTTTGCTACCAGTTCGAGTGAACTGCCCCAACCGGTAGCATTTCACCCCTGCCCTGTATCATTTCAAAGGAGTGATTGTTTAATAAAATTGTTTCAAAAATGCTTCTTGGAAAATGCCCCTGGTATCAGCTGTTATCCAAAGAAGGTATTTATTGTAAGATAAAAGGACAGAATATTAAAGAAAGTTACTTTTTGGTTTCTCAGATGCGGAAAAATGCACCAAGTGTCCAGATGATAAATATCCAAATAAGAACAGAGTCCAATGTATCCCCAAAATTATAATCTTCCTGTCTTATGAAGAACATCTGGGCTTCATCCTGGTCTCTTTTGCCCTACTCTTGTTCTTAATCACAGGGTTTGTTTTAATCACCTTCATTAAATTCCGAGAAACTCCCCTTGTCAAAGCCAACAACCGGGACCTCTCCTACATTCTCCTGGTCTCCCTCCTGCTTTGCTTCTTGTCTTCTTCTCTCTTCATTGGTCAGCCAAGGAAAGCCACCTGCCTTCTTCGACAAACGGTTTTCAGCATCATCTTCTCAGTTGCCATTTCTTCTCTCTTGGCCAAAACCATCACGGTGGTGCTTGCTTTCTTAGCCACAAAACCAGGAAACCGAGCAAAGAGATGGTTGGGGAAGAGCTTGGCCAACTCCATCATCCTCTCTTCTTCTGCTGTCCAAGTGATCATCTGCTCCATCTGGCTGGGAGTTTCTCCCCCCTTCCCTGACTCTGACCTCCACTCCCAGCCTGCAGAGATCATCCTGCAATGCAACGAAGGGGCCGTTGTCATGTTCTACGTCACCCTCAGCTACATGGGCTTCCTGGCTGCCATCTGCTTCACGGTGGCTTTCCTGGCCAGGAATCTGCCTGGGGCCTTCAACGAAGCCAAGCTGATCACCTTCAGCATGCTGGTCTTCTGCAGCGTCTGGGTGACTTTTGTGCCCACCTACCTGAGCACCAAAGGGAAATACATGGTGGCTGTCCAGGTCTTCTCCATCCTGGCCTCCAGTGCTGGTCTGCTGGGCTGCATCTTCATCCCCAAGTGCTACATTATCCTTCTGAGGCCAGACCTGAACACAAAGGAGCAACTTACAGCCAGAACAAATGTAAAAACATAGCTATTAAGAGTCACAAACACACCATTATTTGTAAAAGTACTAATTTTTACCCAGCTACTAAAGGGTATTCAAAATAATTTAATCATTAAAATAGATCTATCATAAAAGTACGAGGATTCTTTTACTGTGCAAAACATTTACCAATTCTAATAAAAACCCCAATTGTTTCTACAATGATCAGGAATTGTAATATCTATCAACAATTATAAAAAAATAAGGAACTGGGGTGGGCAGGGGCCAGTATAACCAGTTAAAATAACTACTTTAAACAAAAGTTAGCATTCAAGGGATGGAGTGAAGTTTGGATGGAGAGAGGAAAATAATCTGGAGATGTTACGGTTTTTATTCCGTCCCATCTTTGGATTTCAACGACTTCCACATAATAAGAGAAAAAGGGAGAAGCTTTGGAAATCCAGACCATGCACGAAATTAGAGACAGGTCCTTTCCTATAGGAGAAAGTGGAATAAAGAGAAAAGGAGGAAAGTGTTAAGAGGAATCCAAACAGAGGGAAGGAAACTCCAGCACAGGGAATGGCTGAGGAAGGAAACTGACCAGGAGGATGGATTGTTTCCATCCTGGTGCTTCAAACTCTGCAGGCATTTCATCCTCAGCTTCCCAGAGACTGGATGGGACAAAAGCAGCATCAGAAGTAGAAGCAGGCGGTCCATCATTTATGGGGTGAATCAATGAATCCCTTTCGTGTTTCTAAAGGAGAATTAGAGGAACCCAAAGAACTCCTGTGATGTTCTGGGTGAAGATCTACTTCCCTCTCTCCCTCTCCCTTTTTATCCCTCTCACTTTTCTTCTTTCTATGCCTCCCTCTCTCCCCCTCCCTCTTTCTATCCCTCCCTTGATCCCTCTCTTCCTCTCTCCCCCTTTCTATCCCTCAGTCTCCCTTTCTATCCCTCCCCCCCTCTCTCTCCCTCACCATCTTTCTATCCCTCCCTCTCTCCACCTTCTCACTCTCTCTTCCTCTGTTCCTCTTTCTATCCCCCAGTCTCTCTTTCTATCCCTCTCTCTTCCTCCTTCTGTGTCCCTCCCCCCTCTCCATCTTTCTATTCCTCCCTCTCTCTCTCCCTCTTCCTTTCCTTCTTTCAATCCCTCCCTCTCTTCTCCTGTTCTATCCCTCCCTCGCTCCCTCTCTCCCAAGTCCTCTCTCTCCTTTTCTATCCCTCCATCTTCCTTTTTCTATCCCTCCCTCTCTCTCCCCGTCCCTCTTTCTATTCCTCCCTCCCTCTCCCTCTCTTTCTCCTTCCTCTCCAACTTTGGAGGGTCGTTTCTCTTGTTCGCAGCCACAGCTGTAATGTGTTTTTCCCCACTGCCTTTCTTGAGGCCTTGGCCCAATGGATACACAGGGACGCTGGGTTAAAGGACGGCCAAGGAGTCTTTCTTTGCTGGCTAAACAAATGGGACTTTTCCCTTCTTTCTCCTTTTCTGCTTTCCGGGGGATATTGGCCCATTCGCAGGCGTCGTTTCCGTAATGAGGGTTTCCGGCAGAGGGACCAGGCTGCTGCATGGGGGCCTAAGGCTCCACCGTCACCGTGCTGGAGGTCACCCGGGCGCCCGACCAGCCCTTCCAGAAGACCCTATCCTGACCGCCGTGTTCGGAACGGACGAAGCGCCTGCAGGGACCGTAATGGGCGAATGTGTGAGGGATCTTAAGGCAGGGAGAGAGAAGAGGAGACTCGGATGAAAGAGCAGAGAATTCCATGCATCGCCCCCGGCAGCCCCCTTGTCTCTGCCCAGGGCAGTGGGGGCTCCGACCGAACCGTTTGTGGGATGGTGGACTGGGTCGCTGGAAGATCATCTTCGACGTCATCGGTCTCCGGGCAGAGTCTCCCTTTGCTTCCCCCAGTGCAGAAGAGCGTTCCCAGCAGAGAAGGAGCCCCAGTTGGTTCTTCAGGCCAAGATCCCCCCTCCCACTCTCCCCCTCCCCACTTCTCTCTCCCTCCCTCCGCAGAACTGGCTCTCCTCCTTCAGCTGAAGCCCCCAAGGACTCTGCCCGGAGACCGATGACGCCCACACAGGAAGAATTTCAATTGGTGTTGACCCTCGTTCTGGCCCGACCCTCCCACCTCCGAAATCCGAGACGAACGCTCCCCCCCCACTTCCAGATTCCCCCTCTGGGGCTGGGCGCATCAGGGGAGACACAGAAAGGCGCTGCAGAGCCCAGAACGGGGCTTCAGACGACGCAACGCCTGAGAAACACGGGATGTGCAGAGAAATGCAGGTTATAACCAGCGAATCATATTTTCCCAGGATCTGAGAATGCCCCAGCGCACCAATAGGAATTCTCTCTTCTGTAGCGTCATCGGTCTCCGGGCAAAGTCTCACTTGACCACTTGATGGAAGAGAAGGGAGGGAGGAGGAATATAATAATAATAATAAGTTGAATTTATTGACCGCACCCTCTCCCCACAGGGACTCGGGGCGGTGCACAGGGAAATTAAAAGCGAAAAATATACAAAATACATACAAATTAAAACAGATTAAACTCAATCAATCCTGTGCTAAAATCCCATTAACTAAAAATACCCAATAAATATAGTATACATTTAAAAAACCCATAGACAGAGAGACTACCCTAGGCCGGCCAGGCGGAAAAGATGAGTCTTCAATTTCAGGCGGAAGGAGCGGAGGTCCGTGGTCGTTGTAATATCGGGGGGAAGGTCGTTCCAGAGGGCTGGGCCCGCCACAGAGAGAGCCCTTCCCTTGGGCGTCGCCCGCTGACAAAGTCTAGTGGACGGCACCCGGAGCAGTCCCTCTCTGTGGGAGCGAATCGGCCGTGAGGATGTATGAGGCAGGATCCGATCCCGCAGGTAGCTAGGTCCCGAGCCATGGAGCGCTTTAAAGATGATGATTAATACCTTGAAGCGCACCCGGAAGACGACAGGTAGCCAGTGCAGCTCGCGCAAGAGCGGTGTAACGTGGGTGAACCTGGTGGTTCCCATAATTGCTCGCGCGGCTGCATTCTGAACTAACTGAAGCCTCCGGGTGCACCTCAAGGGGAGCCCCATGTAGAGAGAGTTACAATAGTCCAGTCGAGATGTCACAAGGGCATGAGTGACTGTGCGAAGGGTGTCCCGATCCAATAGGGGGCGCAATTGGCGAACCAGGCGAACCTGGTAAAACGCCCTCCTGGCCACGGCTGTCACTTGCTCTTCCATAGACAGCCGGGTATCCAGGAGGACACCCAAATTGCGCGCCCCATCCACAGGGGCAAGATGTTCGCCCCCTATGGCCAGCGTTGGAGAAAGGTGATTGAATCGGGCAGCCGGAAACCACAGCCACTCGGTCTTGGTCGGGTTGAGCCTAAGTCCGTTACTTCCCATCCAGATCCGCACGGCTTCCAGGCACTGGCACATCACCGCTACGGCATCGTTGGGGTGGTTTGGGGTAGATATATACAGCTGAGTATCATCAGCGTAGAGATGGTACTCTACCCCAAAACCACGGATGATCTCACCCAGCGGCTTCATGTATGCATTAAACAGGAGAGGCGAAAGGACCGACCCCTGAGGCACCCCACATGTGAGGGGTCTCGGGGTCGACCTCTGCTCCCCTGCCAACACAAATTGCGATCAGCCAGAGAGGTAGGAGGAGAACCACCGTAGGATGGTGCCTCCCACCCCCAACCTCCCCAGCCGATGCAATAGAATATGCTCACTATTGGGGGGGGGCGCAGCTCAAGGGGGTTCATGCCAGCCCTTCGAGGGGAGGGTGGACTTCCTTTTGCCCCCCCCATCCAGCATGGAGTGGGGCTGCAGTGGATGAGTGAAAGGGAGGCGCAGCCCCACAGCCAGCCAGGACTTGGGGGTCGCTGAGTGGGCTGGCTGGGGAGTCCTTGGGCACCTTCTCCCTCCCTCCCTCCCTCCCTCCCTCCCTCCCTCCCTTCTTCCCTCTCTCCATCCTTGGGAATACCCCTCCCCTAACCCCATGGGGCCCCTTCCCTCCCTCCCCCTCCTGGAAGCTTCTGCCTTTGGTCCCTTCCTGGCAAAGGGGCTGCCGGAGGGCCGCTTGTACCCGCAGCGCTGTGGGGTTTTCTGGTCCTCCGCAAGTAACATCTCGGTTTGGGGTTCAGGAATCGCTGTTGTGGATGTCAGTGGGGGGAGGGAATAAGAAGGGGGGAAGCGGGAACCCCTGGCTGAGAATTATAAAGAGAGCAAAGGAAGGGGAGGGTCGCATCTAGGGCTGCAATGACCCCTCCCTTGAGCTGCAGCCCCCTTAATACTGAACGGATCCCCCCTCCCAATTTCTCCTCTTCTCTCTTTGCCACGAATCCCTCCTTCAGGTGAAGCCCCAAAGAACTCTGCCCGGAGACTGATGACGCTCAAGCAGGGAGCATTCCCATTGGTGCTTCCGCTGGTTCTGGCCCTTCCCATCCTCCAAAGTCCCAGATAAAAGCTTCCTTCTCCCAATTCAGAACCTCCGAAAGAGGCATAGCGTGGGGGGTGCAGGGGGGGCCGGCCGCACCGGGCGCAACATCTGGGGGGGGGGCGCGAATCCGATCCGAGCCGGCCGAGCTGAGGCGAGGGGAAGGGAAGTCAGGAAGCCGAGAGCTCCCCCGCCACCTCCTGCAAAAATCGCCTATATGCAGATTACAAGCGGAGGAGAGGAAGGGGCTCGACTCGCTGTGGAGCAGCCTCGGCCACCGCCCCCCTCCCTCTCCCCGCCGATGAAATAACGGGGCTGGGGAGAGAGAAAGAGTGAAGGCGCCGAGCTGGGGGTGGAGGAAGAGTTCACTTTGCAACAACCCCCCCCCTCAGCAAAAGAGCTTAGCGCGCGCGGGAGGTAGCCCCCCCCCCACACACACACACACAAACACACACACCGGCGGCGTCTGGCCCGGGAAGGCGCAGCTTGCAAAGAGGACAGGTAAAAGAGCGGGGGGAAGCGAACCCAAAGGCCGCAGGGGGAGGCTCGGAGAGGCAAACTGAATTCTGAACAACATCCTGATTTGCTGATGTTTTGCAGTAAGCACATATATTTTTCAAAACAAATTTAAAAGTACAGTATTTGAAACAATGTTTTCAAAAAGACAGTCTGAGCTCAGCAATCCTTGTTCTTCCTCTCAGAATTTCATGCCAATATGAAGGAACTTGCATTGGTTTCATTGTTTTTAAGGTGGGAACTTACACCTTTTCCTTAAAAGTTTTTATTATTGTCCCTTCTGACATTTTCTGCCTGAATACTTTTTTTTGACTTGGGATAAATGAAAATTAGTGTTGTTGTTTTTAAGACTTTGAGGTTGTGTTTTAGTCGGTTTTCAGAGTAACCTAGCAGAAATGAGTCATAACTTGATTACTTTGAGGCTTTAAAGGCATGCCTATTGTTGTAGATATTTACCCAACTACACTTGTATGTGCTATTAAGTTTGTGATATAGATAAGTAAGTACTGTGTACTTTGACCACTCCCATTACTTGTACTGTACTGTTCTATATACCTCCCTTGGTAAGGTTTGAAAGGGCAGTTAAAATTCCAAGACGCCAACATTATTTTAATTGCTAGGCCTATGTAAATCCTGAGTATCCACATGAAACAGAAATTGGATGATACAGCCTACAAGAACACAAATTCTGAATGAGCAGACTGTGTTGAAGGTGGGGTTTCTGAATGGGAAAGAAGCCTTTCTTTTGCCTCCTTTGAAACGATAAGCTCTATCTTGTGAACTCTGTTCTGGTGCTTTGAATGACTTCTGTGAACTTGCTTCTTGTAAACTGGTCAAGTGTTGGTGAACTTGCTCCTTGTGATAAAATGGTTGAATGCTGCTTGGGTAACTACAGAAAAATGATGCATTGGTTTGGTGGTCCTTTTTCCTCCTGCAGTATGCCACCATGTCCCACTGCTCTCATGTCCTCAAAAGGTCTAAAAATTCCAGCTGAAGAATGTGCTGTTTTTCCTCTGACAATCATTGCCTACACAAAGGGCAACCACGTGATTCTGTAGCATCAACAACGGCAATTCCGTTGTTGAAAAATTTGTGCTAATTAAAAGCAGGCGAATTTAAATTAATCTGTATATTATATACAGATTGATATTTTGCACTTCTATTAAAGAATTACAATTAGAGGTACAGGATTGAGGAAGTTGGCTCCATCTAGCCCAGTCTTGGATCATCTCCAGGGTATGGTTCCATTTTGATGTTTAGTTTTTGTTCTTGATATTGATATCATCTTGATATGATGGTTGTGAGACGACATATAATAGCATGGCCCATGCTAGGTTACTACATTTGTAGATTTGTATTCATAGACCTGCTGAAAATGTGGAGAATGTGTAATGCATGTTCGCACTCAATAAAGTGTTTGAAAATAAACTTGTATTTAGATGCATTTTACTTTAATTACATCAGTATTTTCATAACAAACAATACATGTGCTTAGGGGGTAAGGGTTTCTTTAACTAATCTAGTGGAAGAGACTCGAGTGCTAAAATCCACGGGTTAGGGGGCGCAAATTACTTGCCTTGCCCCGGGTGCTGACAACCCACGCTACGCCACTGCTGGGCTCTGTGTCTCCCCTGATGCGCCCAGCCCCAGAGGGGGAATCTGGAAGGGGGGAGGGAGCATTTGTCTCGGATTTCGAAGGTGGGAGGTTCAGGGCCAGAATGAAAGTCAGCACCAATTGAAATTCTCCCTGCTTCAGCGTCACCGGTCTCCGGGCAGAGTCCTTGGGGGCTTCAGCTGAAGGAGGAGAGCCAGTTCTGCGGAGAGACGGGGGGGGGGGGGGGGGGGAGGGGGGGGGAAGTGGGAGGGGGGATCTTGGCCTGAAGAACCAACTGGGGCTCCTTCTCTGCTGGGAACGCTCTCCTGCACTGGGGGAAGTCAAGGGAGACTCTGCCCGGAGACTGATGACGTTGAAGAAGGGAGAATTCCCATTGGTTCTCCTTCCTTCTGGACCCTCACAATCCCGAAGTTCGAGGAAACCCCACAACGAGGGCGAGGGGGCTGAGGTTTGACCCTAGGAGAAAACAACCCCCCCCCCAAAAAGGTAAAGGGGGAAGAGAGAAGGGCTGGCCAGGCAATGCTTAGTGACATACATTTGGGGTTCGTAATTGAAGGCCATTGTGATGACCCTGGGTGTGGTACAAAGACAACACAGCTGGAGAACCATCATGAGTCCCTTTCTTATCTCCAGCTGTGCCCCCAACGTCCCTTTCAACTCTCCGGCCTGGAGAAAAACTCTCCCACAAACCTGCAGCAGCCTCTGGCTGACAATTCTCCAGTCCAAATGTTGTAAGCAGAAAACTCCCAACCATAAATCCAACAAGGGAAGAGAAGGTAAATAATCCGGCAGGGCAAGCAAGATGAGGAGTTCCAGAAGTGAAGGAGGAGGATGCCAGGAACTCAGATAAGCAGTTAACACCAGATGAACTCCGTGTTTGTTCCTGACAACCGCCCCTCCCATTTGCCTCTCCTTTAAACTCCATCCCCAGGTGTGCCTTGTGAAGGGAATTCCTTCCTTGTAAGCCACGCAATCCAGGTTGCTCCCTTCTCCGTTCTTCCCTGCATCCCTAAGAGGAGGAAGAGGTCCTTGGTCTTCCTCTGAGCCCCCCTCCCTTCTTCTCCCTTTCCCCTGCTCTGCCCAGCCTGACTTTGCCCTTCCCCAGTTTCCTCCACAGCCAACGGAGCCCCTCTCCCGCTCTCTGCCGGCTGTTCGTCTCCCATCTGAGAGTCAGACTCCCAACGGGGGCAGGACATTGTCTTTCCCATGGCTTATATCCATAATGGCCATCCTATGGCATGCATGTCACAGGTGGCAGACGGAGCCTTTTCTGCCCGCATGCGATCCGTCGCCCAGGTCAGTTGCACTGCACATACGCACACGCCTCCTGCTGGCCAGCTGATTTTCAGGTCTCTGCTGGGAGACCTGATTTTCAGCCCTCTGCATGCACAGGGGCTGGTGGGATGCATTGCCCCCCCCCATGGACTGTTTTTCATCCCCAGAGGCTTCAGGGAGGCCTGCTAGCACCGAAATGGGGGTCATGCATGCATGTGGGATGTTCGTACGGGAAACACAGGGGGATTGGATTATGGGTATTGGCACGCCAACCAAGCCATGCCACACCCACCAGGCCACACCACGCCCACCAAGCCACACCCACAGAACCAGTAGAAAAAATGAATCCCACCACTGGTCGCATTGTGGCTCCTTGTCGTAATGGGCTTCAGGAGGAGAATCTTATCTCCCCCACTAGGAAGGAGGCGAGTGAAAAAATTCAATCAATTCCAACTTTGCGAGATCTTTTTCTTTCACAGGAAATTGATTGAGTGAAACACGAGGGAGCTGGGCTGGGTCCCCACAGAGAAGGTTCTGTGTAGCCCTTGTGGCACAAGCGCCATAGGTTCACCCCCCACGGTCCTATCCCATTTCAGACAGGTGGCTGCCCAATCTCTTCTGAAAACCCTCCAGTGATGGAGCACCCACGACTTCTGGTGGAAAGCTGTTCCCCTGGTTTCTCCTTAATTCCAGATTGCTTCTCTCTTGGATTACCTCTTAGGTTTATATTGAACCTAAATCTCTTAGTTTTATAAGGCCTAAACGCATGTAAGGGCTTGATGGATGATCAGGAAAGAATATCATGCAGTATTCCTCATAATTAACAATGCTATACGTAGAGTTGTTTTTCTTATTATATCTGGCGATTTCTTTACATCACCTGCCATATTGAAAATGGCCACAAGGGGGCAGGCTATTGTGATGCAATTTCCCATAGACAGTGGGAGTCAACAGGCTCTTATTTTCTTTTGACCCCCGAAATAAGCGATTGGCCTCATTTTCAGGAAAGTCTTATTGTTTTTGAGGTTACAGGAGGCGGCGATCATGGTCACCTCATGGCTGCTGCTGTGGTGCAAGATTTTTGGGGAGGGCTTGTTTTAGCGGATGCACTCAAAAGCCAGATTGGGCTTATTATCTGGGGAGGTCTCATTTTCAGGGTGAATAGTGTATAGTTGTCAGTTGAGGTTCTCATTCTGGTCCTCTGTTGAAGTGGGAAAACACTCTCTCCTGATTGGTTGTTCGGGTGATCAGTTTCCTTTAAAAGGAGCAGTGTCAGCCAGAGAGTTCAGCTGCCTCGCAGGTAGGATTGAACTAACTGTACCCGCCACGCGTTGCTGTGGCCAAGTTTGATTAAATGAAAAAGTTTCCCCTCATAGACCATCTCAACGACCCCCTTCCTTCTCTGCCTTGGTTTCCCCTCCCTCCCTCTCCCTCCCTCTACCTACCTACCTACCTACCTACCTACCTACCTACCTACCTACCTATCTACCTCCCTACCTCCCTACTGTATTTCTGCCTCTCTCCCTCTCTCCACATACCTACCTACCTACCTACCTACCTACTGTATTTCTGCCTCTCTCCCTCTCTCCCTCTACCTACCTACCTACCTACCTACCTACCTACTGTATTTCTGCCTCTCTCCCTGTCTCCCTCTATCTACCTACCTACCTACCTACCTACCTACCTACCTACCAATCTACCTCCCTACTGTATTTCTGCCTCTCTCCCTGTCTCCCTCTATCTATCTACCTACCTACCTACCTACCTACCTACCTACCTACTGTATTTCTGCCTCTCTCCCTCTTTCCCTGCTATCTACCTACCTACCTATCTACCTCCCTACCTCCCTACTGTATTTCTGCCTCTCTCCCTGTCTCCCTCTATCTACCTACCTACCTACCTACCTACCTACCTACCAATCTACCTCCCTACTGTATTTCTGCCTCTCTCCCTGTCTCCCTCTATCTATCTACCTACCTACCTACCTACCTACCTACCTACCTACTGTATTTCTGCCTCTCTCCCTCTTTCCCTGCTATCTACCTACCTACCTATCTACCTCCCTACCTCCCTACTGTATTTCTGCCTCTCTCCCTGTCTCCCTCTATCTCTACCTACCTACCTACCTACCTACCTACCTATCTACTGTATTTCTGCCTCTCTCCCTGTCTCCCTCTACCTACCTACCTACCTACTGTATTTCTGCCTCTCTCCCTGTCTCCCGCTACCTACCTACCTACCTACCTACCTACCTACCTACCTACTTACCTACCTACCTCCCTACCTCCCTACTGTATTTCTGCTTCTCTCCCTGTCTCCCTCTATCTATCTACCTACCTACCTACCTACCTACCTATCTATCTACCTCCCTACTGTATTTCTGCCTCTCTCCCTGTCTCCCTCTATCTACCTACCTACCTACCTACCTACCTAACTACCTCCCTACCTACCTACTGTATTTCTGCCTCTCTCCCTCTATCTACCTACCTACCTACCTACTGTATTTCTGCCTCTTTCCCTCTCTCTACCTACCTACCTACCTACTGTATTTCTGCCTCTCTCCCTCTCTCCCTCTACCTACCTACCTACCTACTTTATTTCTGCCTCTCTCCCTCTCTACCTCTACCTACCTACCTGCCTACCTACCTACTGTATTTCTGCCTCTCTCCCTGTCTCCCTCTATCTACCTACCTACCTACCTACCTATCTACCTACCTACCTACTGTATTTCTGCCTCTCTCCCTGTCTCCCTCTATCTACCTACCTACTACCTACCTACCTACCTACTGTATTTCTGCCTCTCTCCCTCTCCCTACCTACCTACCTACTGTAGTTCTGCCTCTCTCCCTCTGCCTACCTACCTACCTACTGTATTTCTGCCTCTCTACCTCAACCTACCTACCTGCCTAAATACCTACTGTATTTCTGCCTCTCCCTGTCTCCCTCTACCTACCTACCTACCTACCTACTGTATTTCTGCCTCTCTCCCTCTCTACCTCTACCTACCTACCTGCCTACCTACCTACTGTATTTCTGCCTCTCTCCCTGTCTCCCTCTATCTACCTACCTACCTACCTACTGTATTTCTGCCTCTCTCCCTCTCTCCCTCTACCTACCTACCTGCCTACCTACCTACTGTATTTCTGCCTCTCTCCCTCTCTCTACCTACCTACCTACCTACCGTATTTCTGCCTCTCTCCCTCTCTCCCTCTACCTACCTACCTACCTACCTACCTACTGTATTTCTGCCTCTCTCCCTGTCTCCCTCTACCTACCTACCTGCCTACCTGCCTGCCTACCTACCTACTGTATTTCTGCCTCTCTCCCTCTCTCCCTCTGTCTACCTACCTATCTACCTATCTACCTACCTACCTACATACCTACCTACTGTATTTCTGCCTCTCTCCCTCTCTACCTCAACCTACCTACCTGCCTACCTACCTACTGTATTTCTGCCTCTCCCTGTCTCCCTCTACCTACCTACCTACCTACTGTATTTCTGCCTCTCTCCCTCTCTCCCTCTACCTACCTACCTACTGTATTTCTGCCTCTCTCCCTCTCTCCCTCTACCTACCTACCTGCCTACCTACCTACCTACTGTATTTCTGCCTCTCTCCCTCTCTCTACCTACCTACCTACCTACCTACTGTATTTCTGCCTCTCTCCCTCTCTCCCTCTCTCTACCTCTACCTACCTACCTACCTACCTACCTACCTACCTACCTACCTACTGTATTTCTGCCTCTCTCCCTGTCTCCCTCTACCTACCTACCTACCTACCTACCTACCTACTGTATTTCTGCCTCTCTCCCTCTCTCCCTCTATCTACCTACCTACCTATCTACTGCTGTTGTTTAGAGTGGCCAGGTGGGGGGCGGAAAGAGGCAGGGGGTGGGGGAACACTGCGACTACCGGTGTTTCGAGTGGTGAGGTGGGAGGGGCAAAAGGAGGCCAGGGGCGGGGCGACTGAGCAAATGAGGAAAACTCAGAAGAGCTGCAGTTGTACATTTGTGTGGCATTTACCTGGCACCAGTGTGCCATATCCACACAATCTCTACGTATCATTGGTGCTGCACTTGTAAAGAATGTTGTGTGAAAATTTGGTGGCAATTAATGCAGTAGTTTCTGAGATTAGTGGTTTTGAACAAACTCATAGTTAACTTTTTATTTATATAGATAAAGAGTTGCTGGAATTCACTCTGGCCTCACCTCCATTCTTCTCCCAGAACATCACAGGAGTCCTTTGAGTTCCTCTAATTCTCCTTTAGAAACAGGAAGGGGATTGATTGATTCACCCCATGAATGATGGACCTCCTGCTTCTCCTTCTGATGCTGCTTTTGTCCCATCCAGTCTCTGGGAAGCTGAGGATGAAATGCCCGCAGAGTTTGGAGCACCAGGATGCAAACAATCCATGGAGCTCTTCCAGGCCAGGAGACCTTCTCATTGGGAGAATCCTCAGTTTCACACAAGAAGATCCCATAAAACAAGGACTTCCAACCAGGCTCCTCCTGGTCAGTTTCCTCCCTCAGCCATTCCCTGTGCTGGAGTTTCCTTCCCTCTGTTTGGATTCCTCTTAATACTTTCCTCCTTTTCTCTTTATCCCACTTTCTCCTATAGGAAAGGACCTGTCTCTCATTTCCTGCAGGGTCTGGATTTCCAAAGCTTCTCTCTTTTTCTCTTAATTTGTGGAAGTCGCTGAAATCCAAAGATGGGACCGAATAAAAACTGTAACAACTCCAGATTATTTCCCTCTCTCCATCCAAACTTCACTTCATCCCTTGAATGCTAACTTTTGTTTAAAGTAGTGATTTTAACTGGTTATAGTGGCCAGCTCAGTTCCATATATATTTTATATATATATTTTATAATTGTTGATAGATATTAAAATTCCTGATCATTGTAGAAACAATTGGTTTTGTTTTTAGAATTGGTAAATGTTTCGCACAGTAAAAGAATCCTCGTACTTTTATGATGGATCTGTTTTAATGATTAAATTATTTTGAATCCCCTTTAGTAGCCGGGTAAAAATTAGTACATTTACAAATAATGGTGTTTGTGACTCTTAATATTTCATGCTTTTACATTTGTTCTGGCTGTGAGATGCTCCTTTGTGTTCATGTCTGGCCTCAGAAGGATAATGTAGCACTTGGGGATGAAGATGCAGCCCAGAAGACCAGCACTGGAGGCCAGGATGGAGAAGACCTGGACAGCCACCATGTATTTCCCTTTGGTGCTCAGGTAGGTGGGCACAAAAGTCACCCAGACGCTGCAGAAGACCAGCATGCTGAAAGTGATCAGCTTGGCTTCGTTGAAGGCCCCAGGCAGATTCCTGGCCAGGAAAGCCACCATGAAGCAGATGGCAGCCAGGAAGCCCATGTAGCTGAGGGTGACGTAGAACATGACAACGGCCCCTTCATTGCATTGCAGGATGATCTCTCCAGGCTGGGAATGGAGGTCAGAGTCAGGGAAGGGGGGAGAAACTCCCAGCCAGATGGAGCAGATGATCACTTGGACAGCAGAAGAAGAGAGGATGATAGAGTTGGCCAAGCTCTTCCCCAACCATCTCTTCGCTCGGTTTCCTGGTTTTGTGGCCAGGAAAGCCAGCACCACCATGATGGTTTTGGCCAAGAGAGAAGAAATGGCAACTGAGAAGGTGATGCTGAAGACCGTTTGTCGGAGAAGGCAGGTGGCTTTCCTTGGTTGACCAATGAAGAGAGAAGAAGACAAGAAGCAAAGCAGGAGGGAGACCAGGAGGATGTAAGAGAGGTCCCGGTTGTTGGCTTTGACAAGGGGAGTTTCTCGGTATTTCGTGAAGAGTATTAAAATAAGGCCTGTGATTAAAAACAATAGTAGGGCAAAAGAAACCAGGATGATGCTCAGATGTTCTTCATAAGACAGGAAGGTTACAACTTTGGGGATACATTGGACTCTCTTCTCATTTGGATATTTATCATCTGGACACTTGGTGCATTTTTCCACATCTGAGAAACCAAAAAGCAACTTTCTTTAATATTCTTTCCTTTTATCTTACAATAAATACCTTCTTTGGATAACAGCTGATACCAGGGGCATTTTCCAAGAAGCACTTTTTAAGCCATTCATTAAACAATCACTCCTTTGAAATGATACAGGGCAGGGGGGAAATGATAAATGATTTATCATCTGGACACTTGGTGCATTTTTCCGTATCTGAGAAACCAAAAAGTAATTTTCTTTAACATTCTGTTCTTTTATCTTACAATAAAAACTGACCTCCGAGGTCCCTTCCAGCTCCCTTCTGACTAATTGATTGATCTACATGAATGGCAGAGTATTTGTGTAATGAGTTCCCCCCATAGTTATCCACAGCACCACATTATGGACCAGTGACTCCTTCTCAGTGATCCTCAAGGGGAGGATCCAATATACAGTGAATTGCAAGGTCTTTCAGAAGGTGGACCTCACACAATCCATCAAGTTCCAAAGAACTCAGATGTTCCTAGAAAGGTGAACTTAGCAGCACAAGTCCAAACTAAGAAGCAGGAAAGAGATTTCCTCTGCTGTTAGTAAAGCTTGCTCAGTCTGCCACCCCCTCCTCCCATCTCTTCCCAGCCCCTCCTTCAAAGTCCTTTTGATTTACTTCCTTTTAGATAAGAAATTCTGCAGGTTGAAAATAAAAGTAAAACACCAGATGAGCTTCTGTTTTTTAACTTGGACTTTCATGAAAATGTTTTGGGTTGATCCAGTTCCAGAAAGCCTCCCATTTTCCTCAGGGTGACCCACCTTCCTGAGTGGAGAAGGTCCCCTCCGGACAAGGAATGCAGTCATAGCAGCAATCTGGCTCTCCTTCTCGAGCCCTCTTGACAAATCCAGAATGACAACTTTCCGCACATCTGGACTGAGGCAGGGACTGAGCAGAAGAACAAGGAAGGCCAAAGAAAAGATGTTAGGACTCTCCGTCCATGGGAAACGGAGGGAGGAATGGATGGAGACAAGGAGCCTCTGGTCTTCACTGAGGTAGATAGGAAACCTCTGACTCCTTCTAAACAGATGCAGGAGGTAGAACAACTGGCAGATTCTCCATTTACTTCCTCCCTTTTGATTTTGGAATTTAACGTTGCCATAAAGGACTTTCCTACTTAATAGTCTAGAGAAGTGTTGGCAAACCTTTTGGGCACTGAGTGCCAAAACCGGAGCACGCACAAACATTTTTGACCCCAAGGTGAAAACTAGGTGATCATCTGGTTTCTGGCATGCATGTGCACACAAAGACCAGCTGCCTGGTGCGCATATGCCAGTTCCAGATTTCGGGAGTGCTCGTGCTTCGTTGCCCCCCTTCCTGATCCCCGTCAGGGTGGCTGGACATCCCCACTGAGGATCTGGTTCTGCAGCCCTGGACAGGGAGAGAAAGTTGGGTGGGAAATGCCCCCTCCCTCCACTGGAAAGCCGGAATCCCTTCCTGGCCTTGGAAGAACCCAGCACAGCCCCCCCTCTCCCCCCACTTCATCCAAGGGAGAGTCTCCATGTGTGAGGAACTGTGGAGATGGGGGCTGGTGGATGTGGGTCTGATGATCCCCATGGATGAAGGACCCAGCAGGACCAGCCTATGGGGGGAGGGGAGGACAGGAGCGTTCCATGTAATCTAAAAAATTGGGGGGGGAACTGCCCTGCTGTGTAATTTAAACGTTGGAGAAGACAAAGGCGCCACAAGAGCAGAACTGCAATGCAAAATGAAGGGCAGGGGAATCAGTGGGGAGCTGGGGGCTGAGGGAAGGGTGGGGGCGGGAGGAAGAAGGGGAAGGGCGTGGCTGAGTGAGGGGGACATACTTTCTTTCACAACATCGATATTCCCTCCCCCCCTCCATCAAACACACCTGTTACCCTTGAATAGACTCCAAGCCATTTGGCTGCCTTCCCCTCAAAGCCCTGCAATGGCTCGGATTGGATTGAGATACACGTGTGTTTGTGGAGGGGTTGCCCGGTGGTGGGGAGGGGGGGGAAGCCAGGGGGGTTTAAGGCAGAGCAAGGGCATTGGGGAGGAGGCAAAGTTGGGAGCGTTAAGCCAGAGCATCCGAGGTGTCCCCAGCCTTTGAGGGAATCTGGAGGAGGGGAGATCCATGTTTATCCTGGCAGCTGACTTGGAGGGCAAGAGGACCAGGGGGTGGTGTCCCCCCCCCCAAGTCCCACCTGAGAGACGCTGGCAGGGGGGCAGAGCTGGGCAAGCGCTTGTCCCCAGCCCAGCAGCCCCTGAGCTTCCCCTCCCAACCCCTCCCATCCAAGGACCAATGAAACCAGGCTGTTTCCTGAAAGGCTATGGGGGAGCCTCACTTGGCCTCGCAGACCCTCCGAGACCCTCAAGAACATTTATTACTGGCAATCAAAGCACCGTGTGTGTTCTTGTTCAGGCGGAAGGTAGGCAAGGGAAGCCCTTCAGAGGTTCCCTGGTGGGGTCTGGCAGAGGAAGTCACCGCAGAGCCCCCAACCGGGCTGACCCCACCCCTCCCTTCCCTCTCATTCTCCCCCCTTCCTAAATCCCCCCAAGTGGAGCATTTCTAGGGAGCTCTGCATAATTAGATGAAAGGCTCTGGGGGTGGGGGGGTTGGGTGTCCCGGTCAAGTTCGGGCCCACCCCCCAACGAGACTAGAACTGTCCCCGAGTTCGGGGTGTGTGTGTGTGTGTGTGTGAGAGAGAGAGAGAGAGAGAGAGAGAGGTGAGAGAGAGAGGGGGGGAAGGAGCTATCAATGGGGAGGGAGCTATGGGGTAGAGGCAAGAGAGAACCAGGTGGGGTGAAGAAAGGTGAACATTCAGAGAAGGGTGTCACTCAAAATCCCCTCCCTTAGAGGAAAGGGGGAGGCCTGGGATGGACATGGAGCCCGGAGGTGGGAGGGGGAGGGAGGAACTGCACTCTCCTCCAGCCCTACTGAGGCACCTCCCATCCCCCATGGGGGCTTTTCCTTCTCCTGGTTGCTCCAGCACCCCAGCCAGAAGGAATACCGTGACAGCCGCCGGGGGGGGGGCAAGGGGGTGGCAGTGGCATGGACAAGCCAGGTCTTCCCTCCCTGCCCACCCAAGAGGGCTACTTCCATGGCCCAAGCTCTCCAGCCTATGACACTGATGGAGATCCGTGGTCTGGAGTGCCTGGCTTGCTCAGACACCCCAGAAGAGCCGGCTGGTCCCCACACAGCCCCAGAAGAGCAGCAGCAGCGGCCACAGGAGGAAGGGCAGGAGCGACCGGGCAGACACCTTAACCATGGATAGCTTGCCTCCTCACCAACAGCTCCTCTTCCAGCATCTCAGCTGGTGGGGAATGAACAGCAGGCAGGGCAGCCAGACTTCCATCCAGCAAAAGCTGCCCTGCTGCCACATGTGCCCGAACTGGCCAGGTGCTCCAGACCATGGATCCTCATCAGAGCCTTAGGTTGGAGCTGTGCAAGAAACCTGCTTGGGCAGGCAGGGAGGGAAGCCTGGGCCCACCTGTACTCACCACAGCTGCACCTTCGCCCCTGGTAGCAGCAACTGTTGGAGACACCGTCCGTGGTGGTGGGCCTGTCGCTCCTGCCCTTCCCATTGTGGCTGCCACTGCTGCTGCTCTTCTGGGGCGCCTGAACTGGCCAAGTACTATGGACCGCAGATGAGCCATGGGTTGGAGGGCTGGGAACACGCAAGGAGCCCCCTCAGGTGGGGAGGGAGGGAAGCCCTGACCACAGCTCTGCTCTGCTAAGAAGCCACGGCTGGGATCTCCTCTCTGGGCCTTTGGGCACGCGTGGCTGCTTCTCTTTTTGTTGGTGGTTTTTGATGCATGCATGCCAGAAACCAAAACCCTAAGTGGCTCATGCGCATGTGCACACTGGAAACAAAGATTATTTTCCTGGTGTGCGCATGAGCACCGGGTGGCTCCTCTTCCACTTTCTGGCTTTCCAATGCACGTGAAGACCAGCTGACTGCCATGCCTGAACCCGGAAGAGCAACTGGTGATGGCTCCACATGCCAGGAGAGATAGTTCTGTGTGCCACTTCTGACACACGTGCCATAGGTTCCCCATCACGGCTACAGACTTTGCCCACTTGAAATGGGACCTCAGGCTTTGGCAAACAGAGAAAAGACACCAAAATTTCTCCCACCTTATTGAGCGACTTTAGCTGTGAAAGAGCATCTTGGTCGATAGAAAGTCTCTGTCTTAGAAAATACGCCAGAATCTCTTTCCTGGGATCCTCCTTGGAGAGAACCAAGGAACCCGAAATGGCCAGATCTGCTGTTATCTCTCCATTTTGGTCCAAGTACATTTTTCTGTCAGAAATATTCCAAAATTCGTTCTTCTCCAGAAAAGGATGAAACTAGAATGGGAACATCCAGGAATTTAAAAGGTGGAAAACTTAAGTTTCTTATCCCACATTGAATCTTTCTTCTACAATTGTCTCATCTCCAAATATGGTTAAATAGGATACAAATACTGCCATTATCTTCATGAGTGAGTGAAGAAGTTTGAGGAAAAAATATCAAGATATTGAGAAAATATAATTGACAAAGTGGATGTGGACATTGCGCAAAAGGGCACAAGACCCCCCCCCCCATCTATCCACACCCACCGAAACGGTAGTGCATTTTTTTGAACACCCCCCCTACTCCAGATGTTCTAGTTCTACTTGAATCTAATAGGACATTCACACATTTTGGAAAGCCTGAAAGAAGAAATCTCCCCCCAGCTCTTTTCTCAGCCTGAGAAGTCAGTGAGGATCCTGACAGCAACTGTCAGTAGAGGCAGCCGGAACCTACCCCTGGCTCGATCCCACCTAGGAGCCTCAGTTTACTCCTGAGCCCCTTTGGCCTTTCTCTCTGCCTCTCCCGGCCAATGTTGTTCACGAGTAAAGTGCAGCCAGGCTCTCCCGCATGTTGCACGCCTGAAGACAGCATGGAGGCATTGGCAAAAGCTGGGAGAGGGGAGTAACACACACGATGGAACCCTCCCCACTTCCTCAGACCAGGCCCATAGCTCCCTCAAGACCGAGGCCACAGCCACAACCAGGTCCCATTTTGGGGGGGGGGGGGTCCCCAGAGCATCCTTGGAAAGGACTTCCCTTCCCTTGCCAAGGGCAGAAACACCCCCCTGTAGCCACACCCACTGAAGCGGTAGTAAAATATTTTAACACCCCCCCTACTCCAGATGTTCTAGTTCCACTCGATTGTAATACGAGATGAAGACATTTTGGAAAGCCTGAAAGAAGAAATCTCCCCCCAGCTCTTTTCTCAGCCTGAGAAGTCAGTGAGGATCCTTCCCGGGTTTCTCTCTCTCCCCTTATGCAGCTGCCGGATTCTGGCTCCAAGGCCTTTGGGGGCTGCCCCCTCCCTCCCCTCCCCTCTGCAGAAACTCCCCTGGCTGCAGAATTGGGATCCCTCCTGTTGAGTCCCCAAGCCTATGTCCCAGACAGCTCGTCTGGTAACCTATGAGTCACCGCATTCCGGAGCTGAGCCAGCAGCTGCAGTGATTAATAGAGACAAGCTGTCTGGAATCTGTCTGGAAAGGAGTCACAATGTTGCAATTGCATTGCTAGGAGTTTCCTGCCTGGTAACTCTATATAAGAGGTTGCCAGAGAAGAAACCTTGCCAGTTGAATCTTGTGTGTGTTGTAAATAGTGTGAATAAACGTTCCTGTTGTTTTGACCATGCCTGAGTCGGAATCCTTCGTCTGATCCAACACTGGCGACGAAGGTGGGATTCAGGCCGTGGCCTTAGAACGCAACGGGTAACGAATACTTCAACAACAGAGCGCAGCGCGACGCACAGCCTCACCATGGCTACGGCGACAATGCCTCCGTTTGCACCGTTCGACCCGATGAAGGAACAATGGGCTTCCTTCTTAGCCCGGTTCGAGTGCTTCTTGATAGCCAGCGACTACGGCGAACTCGCGCCTGCCAGGAAGCTGAGCCTATTCCTCCAGTGCGGCGGCCCTGAATTGTTTGCTACCGCCCGAACCATAGCAGCACCCGCAGCGGTGCACGAAGTGCCGTGGGACGATCTCCTGGGCCGCCTGAGAGCACACTACGCGCCGGCGCCTTCCCGCATAGCGCATCGCTATGCATTCAGGCAATGTGTGCAACAGCCGCAACAGTCGGTAGCCGAGTTCCTGCAGAAATTGAGAGCGACCGCAATCCCCTGCGAGTTCCCTGCTGGCTTCCTGGAGGAATCCCTACTGGAGCAGTTTGTATGCGGCGTAAGAGACATCCGCCTAAAGCGCCGCTTGCTTTCAAAAACTGTCCTGACTCTCGAGCAAGCGGTGGAAGAAGCACGCGCGACAGAATTGTCGGAGATCTCCACATCCGACATGGGCCGCGCGCGCCCTCCTCTTTTCCCCACTCCGCGAGCGTGTCTGGTAGACGAAATAGCGCCGCTGGATGAGCTGGAGGAGGAAGACCGTGGGGACTGCATGAGGGTGACCGGGCGCGTGCTGAATGGCGCATTCACACCGCAGCAGAAGTCCGGGAACTGCCTAGGCTGCGGAGGGGCCCACCAGAGACCAGAGTGCCCATTCAAGGCATCGGTGTGCCGCAGATGTGGCAGGAAAGGACACCTAGCAGCTGTGTGCCGTGCTGCCACTCCAGCGACAACGCCAGCTGCCGCCTCCAGAACCGTTCCACCAGGACAACGAGGGTCGCAGAAGTGTTCAGGACGCTACCAGCCACAGCCGACCGACTGCTTCGCGCTGGCGGAGATGCCCCCAGCTCTAAGCTACGACCAGGCAGAGAGTAGGAGACTGTCAACAGTGGTTTGCTTAGAGGGGGTGGGGGTAAAAATGGAAATAGATTCAGGGTCCTCTAGATCACTCATGTCCTGGGCGCATTTAGTTAAGCTTTGCCCCAAGCTCAGGAAGCGGGATCTCGGCCCCACAGCGACGATCCTGAAAGATTACCAGGGCTCACAAATTCCCATTCTAGGTCTGCACAGAGTGAGAGTAGACTACGGCCCCTTCCACGGATCCCTTCCCATCCTGGTAGTGGCCAAACCCCTAGCTGCCTTGATCGGATTGGACTGGTTTCCAGCCTTGGGACTGTCAGTCCAAGGAGTACACAGCGTGCCAGCCAGTTCTCCGGTAGACGAAGTAATCAGAGAGTTCAACGACGTCTTTGGTGGCAGCTTAGGAACGTACAAAGGCACTCCAGTTTCCCTAAATTTGGACCCCCAGGTTGCTCCAGTCCGCTTGAAGGCCCGCAGGCTGCCGTTCGCGCTGAAGCCCAAGGTTGAAGCGGAATTGGATCGATTGGTGGCGCAGGGCGTGCTCGAACCCGTCGATCAGGCGAAATGGGAGACCCCAATTGTGGTCCCCATTAAGCCCGACGGGTCCGTGAGGATCTGCGCCGACTATAAGTCGACGATCAACCTCGGGCTTCAGGCGAACCCATACCCGGTTCCGGTGGTGCAAGACCTACTCCACTCATTGGGACGAGGTCGAGTGTTCGCGAAACTGGATATGGCGCAGGCCTACCAACAGCTCCCGGTGGATGACGAGGCTGCGGAAGCGCAGACCATCGTGACCCACCGTGGGGCTTTCCGCTGTCGCCGTCTCCAATTCGGCGTGTCCGTAGCCCCGGGGATCTTCCAGAGCCTCATGGAGCGACTGCTCCATGGGCTCCCTGGCGTTGTACCGTATTTTGACGACGTCCTGATTGCTGCTTCCAGCATATCAGAACTCGCCAAAACGTTACGGAAGGTCCTCAGAGTTTTCAGGGGCGCGGGTTTAAAGTTGAAACGCAGCAAATGTACGTTTGCTGCGCCTAGGGTGGAATTCCTGGGTTTCATGATTGACGCCCAAGGAATTCACCCAACCCCCTCCAAGGTTGAGGCCATCCAAAAGGCCCCCACTCCTGCCTCCAAAACGGAGCTGCAGGCATTCCTCGGCCTTTTGAATTTCTACGCGCCGTTTATTCCCCATAAGGCATCGCTAGCCGAGCCGCTGCATCGGTTGCTCGACCGATCCGCGGCCTGGCACTGGGGCAGCCGCGAAGCACACGCGTTCGCGGCTTTCAAAGCCATGCTCACGTCAGATGCGGTACTAGTCCAGTACCATTACAGGCTTCCTCTGACGCTTGCGTGCGATGCCTCCCCTTTTGGCCTGGGGGCTGTCCTTAGCCACGTCTTTCCAGACGGCTCGGAAGCCCCCATTGCTTTTTACTCCCGGACAATGTCTCAAACGGAGAGAAACTACAGCCAAATCGACAAGGAGGCTTTGGCTGTAGTGTCCGGGATTAAGAAGTTCCACAATTACCTCTATGGGCGGACCTTTTCTGTTGTCACGGACCATAAGCCGCTCCTTGGGCTATTGGCCGGTGACCGTCCGACCCCCCCCATCCTGTCGCCCAGGATGACCCGCTGGACGGAATTCCTGGCAGCGTATGACTATACGCTGCTATACCGTCCTGGCAAGCAGATAGGGCATGCTGATGCCCTAAGCCGCTGCCCTCTCCCGGGGCCGGATCCGGCCCCTGTGCCTGCTCTCTCTTTCCTGATGGTCGCGGAGTCGGACTTGCCCCTGTCCTCTTCCGCCGTTGCCGCTCACACCCGCGCAGACCCCGTCCTCGCCCAGGTCTGCCGATGGGTGCTGAGGGGCTGGCCTTCGGGCAGTGTGGCTGAAAACTTTCGGCCTTACAAGTCGCGCCAGCTGGAGCTCTCGCTCCATTGCGGGTGCTTGTGTTGGGGAGATCGGGTCATCGTCCCTTCCCCTCTCCGGCACATGGTTCTTCAGTCGCTCCATGCCAACCACCCAGGCATCGTCCGTATGAAGGCATTGGCCCGGAGCTATGTCTGGTGGCCCGGCATGGACGCTGAAGTGGCGGAATGGGTGGCCGCCTGCTCCTCCTGCCAATCGTCCCGGCCGGCCCCGCCGGTCTCCCCGCCGAGGGAGTGGGACGCCCCCAGGTGCCCATGGTCCAGGCTCCACTTGGATTTCGCGGGTCCCTTCCATGGCCAGAATTTCCTTGTGGTGGTGGATGCGTTCTCACGCTGGGTGGAGGTGATTCTCATGGCTTCCACCACAGCGGAGAGCACGGTGCGTGCCTTGCGCCGTCTGTTTGCGACCCACGGGTTGCCGGACGTCGTTGTGTCCGACAACGGACCCCAATTTCAATCCTCCACCTTCTTGGACTTTCTGGCCACCCAAGGGATCCGCCACGCGCCGGTCGCCCCTTATCACCCGGCGTCTAATGGACGCGCGGAACGAGCCGTGCGCTCAGCCAAGGAAGCCTTGGCCCGTTTGGATAAAGGGGACTGGCAGGCAAGGGTGGCCGCGTACCTTTTGGGACAGCATGTCACACCTTGCCCAGCCACAGGGAAAAGCCCCGCGGAGCTCTTGATGGGCCGACGCTTGCGGACCACTCTGGACAGACTGCACCCCGATTACGACGGGTTGCAGAGGGGCAACCTGCAGATTCCCACTCCTCGTTTATTTGAAATTGGGGACCTGGTTTGGGCAAGGAACTTTTCAGGGGAGCCGCGATGGATTGCCGCAACCATTTTGGACGTAACCGGACCCTGTTCTTACAGAGTCGGCCTTCAGGATGGATCCGAGTGGCGGCGCCACCTGGATCAACTGAGGCGCCGCCTGCCCGAAACAGCAGTCACCACGCCAGGCCGTTCCTGCCCGTTGGCCCCCGTTGGGCCGTTGTTCTCTGCTCAAGCCGAGCAGTTGTTTGGAACCCCGGAGTCCCTAGCCGGTCCAGACCTCGTATCGGCGGGAACAGCACGGGGAGACCGCCAGGACCTCACAGCCCAATCTGACTCTCAGCTGGGGGCCTCGCCCATCGGGGAACCAACCTACCAGAATAATACTCGCCAGCAAATGCCAACTACCTCAAGCCCGGTCGCCACGCCCCCTCACCCGGACTTGCTAGGGTCGCCATTGCCGCCTACGGCGACTCCACCTCCGAGGGCAGGCCGCGATGACGTAGGCGAAGGCTCCGTGTCCCACAGGGAGGAGCCTCCTCAAGAACTAAGGCGGTCAGGGCGGACCCGACACCGCCCCGCCTATCTGAACGACTACGCGTGCGCATGTACTGTGTTGGACAGAGAACCTAGACACATGCGCACTGACTATGGGGGAAGGAGTGTTGAGTCCCCAAGCCTATGTCCCAGACAGCTCGTCTGGTAACCTATGAGTCACCGCATTCCGGAGCTGAGCCAGCAGCTGCAGTGATTAACAGAGACAAGCTGTCTGGAATCTGTCTGGAAAGGAGTCACAATGTTGCAATTGCATTGCTAGGAGTTTCCTGCCTGGTAACTCTATATAAGAGGTTGCCAGAGAAGAAACCTTGCCAGTTGAATCTTGTGTGTGTTGTAAATAGTGTGAATAAACGTTCCTGTTGTTTTGACCATGCCTGAGTCGGAATCCTTTGTCTGATCCAACACCTCCGATCTTCTTCTCTTGTCCCCTGATCTTCTCCTGCCCCCCTTCTCCCCCCTGCACAGTCTCAGTGGCTGCTTGGAGGGGGGGGGGAGATTTCTGGTTTTGCAGGGCTGAGAGGAAAAGGGGAAGGAGGAACAGACCCTCCAAGGCTGCACCCCCTTGGCCTTTCTGCAACCAAATTCTGCCCCCTCCCCAAACAGAGGAACCCCCCACCTGAATACTGCAGGGCAGAGGAGGCTGGGCCCATAACTGGGCAATGTGTGGGGGGAGAGGCTGCAGGAGCTCTGCTGTGAACGGCGGGAGAGAGAAAAGTGGGGATTCTCTCTGCTGCAGCCCTTGAATGCTTGAATGGCAGAGAGAAGCCAAACTTTCCCCCCTTCATTCACAGCAGAGCTCCTGCACCCTTTATGGCCCCCACTGGCCCCCTCTTCATGGGGGGTGGAAGGGCCTGGAAGGGAGAGGCAGGCGGCTGCAGCTCCCTTCCCATCAGGCTCCCCGTCCCTTCCCTTTGCTGCGGAGGGAGGGAGGGAAGTCCAGCCAAGGGATTTCAACCGTCCCTCCTGGCTTTCCTGAGCTGCCCCAATTCCCCCCCTGGCCAGAGGAGCCTCCAGCTAAACGCCCCTCAGCAGACCCTCCACGCAATGCGCTCTACCCGGGGAGGGGGGAGCATCGGGAAAGGAGCGCAGAGTTCAGAGCGAAGCTTCTCCCAAAGAAGTTCTGGGGAGCCCAAACCCCCCAACATCCCCCCGATTGCCTTCCCAGAAAACTCCCAGGCAAGCTGCTCCCCTTCCCCCCCCCCTCTGCAGAAACTCCTCTGGCTGCAGAATTGGGATTCCTCCGATCTTCTTCTCTTGTCCCCTTATCTTCTCCTGCCCCCCTCTTCTCCCCCCTGCACAGTCTCAGTGGCTGCTTGGAGGGGGGAGATTTTTGGTTTTGCAGGCTGAGAGGAAAAGGGGAAGGAGGAATAGGCCCTCCAAGGCTGCCCCCCCCCTTGGCCTTTCTGCAACCAAATTCTGGCCCCCCTCAGACTGAGGACCCCCCCCCAATGCTGCAGGGCAGAGGAGGCTGGGCCCATAACTGGGCAGTGTGTGTGGGGGGGAGGCTGCAGGAGCTCTGCCCCAATTCCCCCCCCCCCCGGCCAGAGGAGCCTCCAGCTAAATGCCCCTCCCCAGACCCTCCATGCAATGTGCTCTGCCTGGGGGGGGGGGCATCGGGAAAGCATAGTGAAGCATCTCCCAAAGAAGTTCTGGGGAGCCCAAACCCCCCAACATCTCTCCCTCCCCCACTGCCCCTTCCAGAGCCCAGAAAACTCCCAGGCAAAGCAGCTCCATCTCTCTCTCAGGAGGGGGGGGGGAGAATGGATAGGAAGTAAGGCAACATGGGGGGGGGAGAGGAAGGGAGAGCCAGAGGAAATGGGGAGGGGGTCTCTATCCCCTCCTCCTCCCAGGCGGCCCACAAGGTTTAACAGCTTCGGATTCCTCTCTCTGTCTCCCCCCTCTCTCATTCTCTCTTTCTTTCTTTCACTCATTCTCTCTCTTTCTCTCTCTCTCATTCTCTCTCTCTCTCTCTCATTCTTTCTCATTCTCTCTCTCTCTCTTTCCTCCCATTCCAACGTGCAGTGCAAGGAAGCTGCCCACCCTTCCAAGCTCCCATAAATTCCCCTCCTGTGGCTGCTCCAGAGAGAGAAGCTTGCGTGGAAGAGGCGAGAGGAAGACTGCTGCCTGCACAGTTAATCTAGTTAGTCTGCCGGACTTTCCTGGGAGGCGAGCGATGCTGCCGGGCGCTTGGAAAGGACTTTGGCGATTGGCCCACCACTAAAAGCAAACAATGAATCGAGGAGCAGAGCTGGTTGCAGGAGTGTGTCAGTGTGTGTGTGTGTGTGTGTGTGTAAAATGGTGGGTTTCATCCAAGGAGTTGTTGTTTCAGGTGGGTCTCCTGGCTTTGGAAGGAGGAAAGGAAGGGATACAAAGAGAGAGAAAAGAACTAAACTCATATTAACTAATGACCAAAAAACTATAACAAAGTCTTATAAGCTGATGCTACTCTGGAAGGTAGAGGAAGAAGACGTGATGAGGGAACCTCTGACTGCCTGGGCTAAAAACTTTGGGTATGAAATTGATACAAATAAGTGGAGAGGAATTTGGAATAAACACATTGGCTTCATCCTACAAAGAGAACCAATATAAAATGTTATATCGGTGGCATTTGCCGCCAGCCAGACTTGCTAGGATCTTTTCCAATTTATCTTCGGCCTGCTGGAAGTGTGGGGCCAAGCGGGGGACCTACGACCATATGTGGTGGACCTGCCCAAAGGTGAAGGTATACTGGGATAGAGTAAGGAGACGGGTGCAGGAGGTAACAGGGATTAAAGTGGATAGGAGGCCAGAGCTCTTCCTCCTGGGAATCTTGCCAGGCCCAATGAGTAAAAAAACCAAGTACCTGATCACGTATGTGCTAACCGTGGCAAGGATGCTCCTTGCGCAAAGATGGAAAGACCCCAACATTCCGTCAGGAGAAAGCCTAATACACAAGATAACCGATTGTGCCGAATTAGATATGTTATCTCAATTACTAAAAAATGAACACAAAGAGGAGGGGGAAAAATTGGGAGCTGTGGTATCAATGGTTAGAAAAAGGGGGTAAGGCTCCAGGAATAGATGGGTTGACAGCTACGTATTATAAAAATTTACAATTAGAAATGGTGGAACCTGACTTCCTGTTCCGGCTTCTGGCGGCGACGGACGAGTCCTGGGACTCGTCCGCCGTTTTGTTCCTTTTCCGGCCCCTAACGGGGCGGGGTGTGCCTTTTTAGGGACCCCCCCGTAAGGTCGGCTTGCCTGGACCTTTCCTAGGCTGGCGGCGGCCGGGGAGGGGTCCTTGTCTTCAATCTAGGAGGAAGAAGACATGCTGCGGGGCGCTTGGTTCCCTTCGCCAACAGAGGACGGTAACAAATAGCTGATTTGGAGAGAGCGGGAGCATTCGAGCCGGATGGCTTTGCCGGGGCTTTGGCAGCGAGGTGGAGTGTAAGTGACTATGATTTTTTTTTTGCTGGCAGCTTTGACTAAAAGAAACGATGGAGGGGGGTGTTTGCTAAACCCCCCCTCGGATTTACAGCAGCGGCGTTTGGAAATGGCTCCTCGAACGCGAGGAAGCAGATATTTCTCATCCGGACTTTGCTGAAGAAGTGAAAGTCCTTTGCGGTTTGTTTCTATACAATGTATCTAAGTCCTGCTATAATGGAACAATTTTCTTTGCTGCTTTCTCCTGCTGGCTTCCAGATTGGGCGGGGGTAGATGGCTTCCCTTTGTTCTTAAATGACTATTCTTTATGGAAAATTTCCGACATTCCTTTGTGACCTGGACTGTCTCTCTCTACTAATGGAGGATTTTTGATAAATGATTAATTGATTCCTTCCCTGGAGTGCCTTCTTTGTCTTTATAATTGACTGTGAAGTTTGCTTTTCTCTCTGGATTTTACAACTTTCTACAACTTTGATCTGAACTTTTTCTCTGGACTTGCTCCAGCGGCCGCACCCAAAAAACGCCATCTTATTGGCACTGACTTAAATAGCTCACCATGGCTTCCAAAAAGCAACCAGAAAAACCAGACATAGATGCAAGATTAACAGCTATGGAAGAAGTGTTACATTCTTTGGTACTGGAAATTAAAGAGCTTAGAAAAGACCACTGCAGTTCCAAATTAGAGCTTTTGGAGACACAGAAGAAATTGATGCAGAACACACAGAAGACTGAAGAGTTGGAATTGGGGCTGGCTGGGGCAAAAGGAGAACTTAAAAATGTTAATGCTGAAATTGGAGATTTAACTGGTCATATGTCTAGGATGGATTTTGAAAGGATGTCATATTTTTTAAGATTTCAGAATATTCCGGAAGAATCTGGTGAATGCCTTCCTGATCTTATGAGCACAATTTTAGCAGACTACTTACACAAACCTAAGGAAGAGATCAGGGGGGACATTGACCTGGTTTATAGAATAAATTCAGCATATGCCAGGATAAATGAACTACCCAGAGAGATACATATTAAATTTGTTAGAAGGTCTACCAGGGAGGGAATACTGAGGGCACAGAGAGAGGGTCCATTAATGTACCAACAAAAGGAAGTTGCCATCTTGAAGCAGATGCTGAAAAAGATCAGAGAGGTGAGGAGGAAATATTCCTTCTTAGCTAAAAAATTGTTTAAACAGGGGATTTGGTTCAAGTGGGTGATGCCAGAAGGGATGTTGGTGTTCTGGGAAGGAGGAAGAGTAAGGATTAAAACAGTTGCTGAGGCGGAAGCCTTTCTTAAAAAATATTCCTCTATCCTGGAGGATGAAACTGGAGGAGCGGAGGGGGCCAAGGCCTCGCCCACTGGGGGTCAGGGAGGAGAACAAGAAGACACAATTGCTAAGAGACTTAGATCTAAAAAAATGACTTTTTTTTTTTTATATTGAAAAAGTTTTATTGGTTTTACAATTTTTCATTAGGGTAGGGTAAGAGATACAAAGAAATTTTGAGAGCTTTCGCATCAAAGTCGTCGGCCCTTCCGGAGCTTCATAATAAATCATTAACAAAAAAAACATTTTTCATAATACTACAAAGTGAAAACAAGTACATATTTCTAAGTTCTCAATTCAATGCTGTCAGTCATTTGCAAAAATCCAGATACACATGTTATACAATATTACTCAAAAAATCAAGGCAAAGTTATTTTTTAGATCTAAGTCTCTTGGCAATTGTGTCTTCTATCCCTCCTTCCAGGCCCCCAGCGGGCGGAGCCGTGGCCCCCCCTGTCTCCCCTGGATCTTCCCCCAGGACAGAGGAATGTTTTTTAAGAAAGGCTTCCACCTCAGCAACTGTTTTAATCCTCACTCTTCCTCCTTCCCAGAACACCAGCATCCCTTCGGGGATCGCCCACTTGAACCAGATCCCGTGTTCAAACAATTTTCTAGACAAGAAGGAAAATTTCCTTCTTGCTTCTCTAATCTTTCTTGGAATCTGCTTCAAGATGGCAACCTCCTTTTGTTGGTAAATTAACGGTCCTCCTCTTTGCACCTTCAAAATTTCCTCTCTGGTTGACCTTCTAACAAATTTAACATGTATCTCTCTGGGTACTTCATTTATCCTGGCATATGCAGAGTTTATTCTGTAGGCTAGGTCAATGTCCCCTCTGATCTCATCCTTAGGTTTATGTAAATAATCTGCTATAATTGTACTCATGAGATCAGGGAGACATTCACCAGATTCCTCAGAAACATTCTGAAATCTCAAAAAATATGTCATCCTTTCCATATCAATCCTAGACATATGCCCATTTATTTCTACAACCTCATTAGTAACATTTTTAATCTCTCCCTTAGCCCCAACCAGCCCCCCTTCCAACTCTTCATTCTTCTGTGTGTTCTCCAGCACTTGTTTCCGTGTGTCCAGTAGCTCCTTTTTAAAGTTGATATTTTCTTCTCTCTGGGCCTTGATTTCTTGTACCAAAGTTTGTATAACTGATTCAAGAGAAGCCATCCTTAGTTCTAAGCCTGCCAGTTCTGATTTTTGTGCCATAGTTAGCTGTTAAAGTCAATGCCACTAAAATGGCGTTTTTTGGGTGGGGCCGTTGAGGCAAATCAGGAGCTGGAAGTTCAAATCAGGATTGTGGAAAGTTCAGGAACCAAAAGAGAAACAGTTTTCCAGATCAATAATTATAATAGCGAAGGCACTCCAGAAAAGAAATCACATAATCCAAAAAAATTCTTTTTTAATAACAAGAGGAAGTCCATATCACAAAGCGATGCTGGAAATTTTCCATAAGTAAAATAGTCATTCAGGGACAAAGAGAAGCCATCTTCCACCGCCCAGACTCAGAGCCAGAAGGAGAGAGTGGTAAAAAAAATGTTTCAAGTCAGCCAGACCTAGATACTTTGTTTCAAAGCAAACCGCAGATCACTTTCCCTTGTTAAACAGTCCGGATTAAAGATATCCGCTTCCTCGAAAAATGACTTTTTTTTTTAATACAGTATAACTTTTGTTTGGATGTTTGTACACGATTGCTAGCATAGAATTTAGAATTTACATGATGTATGCACTTCTCTTCACCTTGTAGTACTATTGAAATATGTATTATCTATGTTTTGTTAAGAAGCCCCGGAGGGGGCCAACGATCTCGACGTGAAAGTTCTCAAAATATTTTCTCATCTCACCTTACCCTACCCTACTCAAAAAATTTGTAAAACTCAATAAAACTTTTTCAATATTAAAAAAAAAGAAATGGTGGAACCTCTTAAGGAATTATTTAGTAAAATTCAAATGGGAGGTGAGGTTCCTCCATCATGGAGAACAGCCTTTATCTCACTGACCCCGAAGGATCTTAGACAACCAAAGAATTATAGGCCAATATCACTTTTAAATACGGATTATAAAATTTTTGCTAAAATATTAGCAAATAGGCTAATGATAGTAATGCAACAAATGATTCATAATGATCAATCCGGATTTATAAATGGGAGACAAATGAGAAATAATGTAAGGCATATTGTAAATTTATTGGAATATTTGGAAAGAAACAACCAAGTCCCTGCGGCGTTTATCTTTTTGGATGCCGAGAAGGCATTTGATCGATTGAATTGGCAATTTTTATTGAAGATGATAGAAAGGATGCAGTGTGGAGAGTACTTTACACAATCTATTAGGGCAATATACCAGAGACAAACAGCACAAATAATAGTTAATAATAGTGTAACAGAGACTTTCAAAATTGAAAAAGGGACAAGACAGGGATGCCCTCTGTCTCCATTATTGTTTATTTTAACTTTAGAATATTTACTGAATAAAATACGGGGTTCAAAGGATATAAAGGGAATCAAAATTAGACACCATGATTATAGATTGAGAGCATTTGCAGACGACCTGGTTGTTACCTTATCTCAACCGGTACAATCGGTTAGAGGTTTAATGGACATAATCAATCAATATGGAAAGGAATTTGGCTTTAAAATAAATAAACAAAAAACAAAGATACTAACTAAAAATATGACCATGCAACATAAAGAAGAATTAGTAAGACTAACGGGATTCGAAACAGTGAAAAAGGTTAAATATTTAGGGATATATATATCACAGCTTCGAATGGGAAATTATATAAAAATAATTATGAAGTGTTATGGTATAAAATACAGAAAGAGATGGAGAGTTGGAAAAAATTACAATTGTCATTGCTGGGAAGAATAGCAGCAATTAAGATGAACGTTTTACCCAAGTTCTTATTTTTATTTCAAATGATACCAATACTTTAAAAAGATGTAAATTTGAAAGAATGGCAGAAGGGGCTTAATAAATTTATATGGGCAGGAAAATGACCGAGAATAAAACAAAAAATAATACAGGATACATGTGAAAGAGGAGCTCTCAAAATGCCTAATCTAAGATTATATTATGAGGCAGTTGTTTTATCAGTAATCAGTGATTGGTTTAACTTAACAGGAGAAAGAATATTGAATATTGAAGGATATGAATTGTTATATGGCTGGCATGCATATTTACTATATGGGAAAAAAGTGGACAAGACTTTTAAAAGTCACATACTTAGGTATGCACTTTTCAGAGTTTGGAAAAAGGATCAATATAAGTTGAATTATAAAATACCCATATGAGCAATACGTAGGCATGCAATAGAGAATATAAGTATAGAACAAAAACAAGAGGTGATCACCTTTAAAGAGCTTCTTAACATGGAAAAGGGTAAATTGCAGCTGAAGCCATTAAATGTATTGAAAGAAGAAAAGATAATTTATGCATGGTTTCAGTATGGACAGCTCCAAGCCAGGTGGAAAGAAGATCAAAGAATTGGCATTATGCAGAATGAAGAAAATTTAATAAAACAAATTAGAGACCAGGGTCAGTCACATATAAAAAGATTATATAATGTCTTAATAGAAATAGATTCGGAAACAGAATTAGTTAAGGATTGTATGATAAAATGGGCACAAAACTTTCAAGAACCAATAATGATGGAAACATGGGAAAAAATATGGGTTAGAAACGTGAAATTTACACAAGCACAAAACTTAAGAGAAAATGTTTATAAAATGTTTTATAGATGGCACCTAGATCCTAAAAAACTATTGTGTATGTACCCGAATCTCCAACCGAAATGTTGGAGATGTGAATGTGAAGATGCTACCTATTATCATATATGGTGGACGTGTAAGAAAATCAAAGCATTCTGGATAAAAATATGGAGGATTATGCAGAATATATTGAGAAAGAGGATCAAGTTTACCCCACAGTTGCTTTTGTTGGGCATAATAACAGATTGTACGGTTATAGAATCCAAACTGATTAAATTTAATAACTGCAGCTAGACTTTTGGTGGCGCAATACTGGAAGAAGGAAGATTTGCAGACTATTGAGGAGTGGACATTAAAAGTAGTCAATCTAGCAGAAATGGCAAAAATCTCAGCATACTTGAAAGATTATTCTCAAGAAAGATATTTACTGGAATGGGAAAGATGAATTGAATATATTCAAAACAAATATAAGACTAACAAGTTTAAAATAGCTTATGAATGAAGGGAACTGGAAGGTATTTATATTCACATATAATTGAAAAAAGGAGAGTTAAAGGGTTAAGTGAGGGATTGGGAACTATAGATAGTGAGCTAATGTTAGCAAATGATTGTTAGATGTTATATCCTGTATTTTGCTCTGGGAAGTCAGGGAGGGGGTGGGGGGAGGGAGGGAAATATTTGTAAAATGACAAAATGAATAAAACCTGTTGGAAACAAAAAAAATGGTTAGAAAAAGGGGAAAAGAATGGTGAGGAACTGAAGTGAAGAAAAAGGTCCTATCTAGAAGGTGGAAAAAGGGTTAATTTATTCAATCTCGCACTGTACTACTGACAGAAAGGAAAGAAACCGCAATGAAACGAGAATGGGGATATGAGGATGGTAATATGTACAAATATAGTCGATTTAAAATACCAGAATTTGCATAAATTACAGGTGACGGTGAAAGGAATGCATGGGGGAAGAAAAAATTATTTATTTATTTACTCGCTTTGTAACCAATTGATACACAGTACGTAAGGAAAGAGGGGTTTTTTTTGTTTCTTTGTTTTTATTTTTTGTGTTGTGTTTGTTCTGAAAACTAGAAATAAAAAATAATTTAAAAAAGAGAGAAAGAAAGAAAGAAAGAAAGAGAGAAAGGGAGAGAGAGAGAAAGGGAGAGAGAGAGAGAAAGGAAGAGACAAGAAAGAAAAGAAAAAAGAAAGAAAAAGGGAAGAGAGAAAAAGGGAAAGAAAGAAAGAGGGAAGGAGGAGAAAGTGAATGAGATATAGTTGGATGGATAGATAGATACATGGAGGGAGGGATGAAGGAAGAGAGAGAGAAAATGAGAGGAAGGAAGGACACAAACTCTGGCTTCAGAAGACTCTTTGAAACAGCACAGTTGGCTGGAAGGGATCTTGGAGGTCATCTAGTCCAACCCCCTACAACCTTATATCCTCTGGAATATTTTGGAGAAATTGCCAGAAAAAGGAAGGGGTTTACTAGGACAAGGCAGCCATGCAGAGGAAGGCAGAGATAGTCCTTGACTTATGACAATTGAGCCCAACATTTTCATTGCTAAGCAAGAGCATTGTTAAGTGAGTTTTGCCACATTTTACTCAATCCATGACATCTCCTGGCTCTGACAGTCATGTGCAGGATAGGGAAGAGCATCTGAAGGCCTCTGTAATGTTCTCATGGGCAGAAGTTACAGTTAAATGTGTGGCAGAAAGTGGACTCTGGGTGTGTTTTTCCAAACACAGAAAGTGAGGTTGAATGTATGGAGTTTTAGAAGAGCTGTGTGTGTGTGTGTATCATTTTGTGTGCCTATACACACACTATACTATGTAATATGTATGCACACATATGCCATTTATACATAGGATTAAATTGCATATTTTGAATGGTCAGTAGCAGTAAATAAATAGACAGGGAAATTGTATCTTGTTGAGGCAAGGAGACACCAGGCAAGGTTCCCTTTGATGTGAGTGATGTCATGTTGGCCACACCCACCCAATCACATGACCATCAAGCCACACCCATCCAGTCACATGACCATCAAGCCACGCCCACAGAACCGGTAGTAAAAAAAAGTTGACTCCCACCCCTGGATCCAGCCCTCTTCCATTCACTGACTCCTGTTACACACGAGTGTAAGATCTGCTCACTATTATTCCAGAGTGTCAGAGGTGGAAAAATGAATCCAGTTACAAGAGAGGAGATTTTAGCCGAATGAGAGAGAAAAACAGGATAAAAGGATGAGCTGTTTTAGAGCTGAGCCAGGAAAGCAGAGAAGTTCAGTCTCCTCTTCATGGATTGTCTGAATGAAAAGAATGAGCAGCCATCAGTCAGAGAAGCTTCAACTGGGATTCCTGCAGAGAGGAGGGGTTGGGCTAGATGGTCTCAGGGTCTCCTCCCAATTCACAAAGGTTGTCATGCCACAACATGTACTGTTGTTGCTCCAGCCTCTATGGTCTGAAGCCAGACTCCGTTTTCTGTCGGCCTTTGGAGAAGAGGGAAGCAGCCATTGTGACCGAGACCCCTGGTCATCCAGAGACGGCCTCCGTCCCTCACACGGAGCATCACTGGAGAGGTTCCAGCTGCTCCTTTGCTGGCTGTTAGTGAATGCTGCCTATCTCGTCTTTCTATTTGATTTCCACTCTTTGCATCTCCTCAGTTTCACCTGCCCTGTTCTCCCAATAAAGCATCCAGATCCACGCCAGGCTCCCTTTCATTGGAGGAGAATAGGGGGGCTTAGCTGCCTCTCCAGCTGCACACAGACCCACCTGCAATGGGGACGGAAGAAAGGTGGAATTCCACCAGGCTCATCACAAACCCACAAATAAGGGGATTTATTTAAAAAAGAATACAGCATTTTCAAATTAGTAGTGTTTAATATAAAAATGCCATGGAATCTACTCTTTGAAACCATTAATTCCCTGAGTAATTAAATTGGCCAGATCTTTTGAGAAGGTTCTCCTCCTTCTCCTCTGGATTCCTCCTCCAAAGGATCTAAGATTAATGGATCCATATTGGGACCCCCATACCAGTGGTGGGTTTCTGCAGGCTCGCACCTACTCGCAAGAGCCGGATGGTGAAATTTAGAGAACCGGTGAGAGGGGGTTCCATCGACTGACCCAGAAGTAAGTCTGGCCTGCCGTTGCCAGTAACCCAATGGGAAGGAAAGGAAAGGAAAGGAAGGCAGAAAGTAAGAACGGAAAGAAAGAAAGAAAGGAAGAAAGAAAGAAAGAAAGAAAGAAAGAAAGAAAGAAAGAAAGAAAGAAAGAAAGAAAGAAAGAAAGAAAGAGAATTTATCATCACAATTGAGCCCAAAATTTTGGTTGCAAAGCAAGAGCGTTGTTAAATGAGTTTCACCACATTTTACAAGTTGGCCACTCCCACCCTGTCACATGACTGCCAAACCACACCCACAAAATAGGCCACACCTACAGAGTAGGTTCTAAAACAATTTGAAACCCACCACTGCCCCATACCTGCCATGGCTGCAGCCTTGGAGACCCCAACCTCTTTTCTCTCGCCTTCCTTCCCCTCCTCGATCTGGAGGAATAGGCGGCATTCATCGCATGGGCCAAAGTCTTCATGAGACTGTAAGGTTGGTACTGATTTGTGATCCGTCTCCTGTTCCATTTCCATTGGGTCTCCAGTGGGGCTTCCTGGGTGCATCTTCTGCGGCCTTTGACAGAAAAGACATTCTTTGAAAGAGAACAGTGGAAATAAGGTTCTTGAAACTTTTCTTCCCCAAAAAAATAAGGTTCATAGGCAGAATCTCTTGGCCTTTCTTTTCCCAGATAACCAAACTGCCAAATACTATGGATGTATGTGAGAAGTCTGCGCTTGTTCATTTCATACTTTGCAAAAGTTGTGAGGATCCAGACTTTCCCTTCAATGGGTCCTGGGAGACGCATAAATGTTAAATGGAAAGGAAGAATTCTCTCCCAAATGGAATCAAATTCCATGAAGTGAACAAAGACGTTGACTTGTCTCCACTTAGAGAGGGAATCCCTGAAGGCTTCTGCATGTCCAAAGAAGGATGTTGTTGACAATTGTTGTGATACAACCACACAAATTCCACTCCTGACAAGCACAGGAGGGAAAATCCTCATGAAATCCTCTCCCTTCTCTGAGTCTGAAGCAAAGAGGCCAATCAGGGTCCATCTGAAATGGAGGAGCAGTGGGGCAATTGCTGGGTACTGGAATCCTTCTTTGTGGTCCATCTGGTGGAAAAAGGGGAATCGACTTTTATCACTCAGAGCCTCTGAAGCTGTGAAATATTTGATCTGAAAAAGGAATTGAAAGGATTAGAGCCATGAAGGGGAAACTGAAGCACGCAGAGCCCTCTCTCCCGGCACACAGGCCGCCCCAGCCCAGCTCCACTAGCATCCACATGCAGGTCCACCTCCTGCTGGCCAGCTGATTTTTGAGCCTCTGCCGAGGGCCAGGATCGGGGAACCTGTGAGTATGCTGTGTGTGGGATGGGGATGGGGGTGGCGCTTGCATTGCCCAGGAAACTGCAGTGGGCTGGAAGTGAGTGTGAATCGCCTGGACCCCCCCAGTGCTTCCTCCCTCAGTTGGAGGCTTCCTTCGGCCTTCAAAGAGTTGCAAGGGCTTTATTTTTTATTTCTGCTTCCAGGTTGGTGCAGGAGGCTTTCCAGGGCCAAAATGGGTACAAAAAGTCCAGGTTTTCCTCTTTTGGACCAGGCCATTCACACTCACTTCCAGCCCACCAAGTTCACTGCTTCAGGGCAGAAATGAGGGCCTGTCCTGTGGAACCCTCTGCCACTTGGGAGAGAAGGATGTAGTTTGCTGCGCAATGCAAGCGACCCCCACTGCATACTCATGCGTGGCCCGCCCTGGCCCTCCTCATAGGCCCGAAAACCAGCTGGCTGGCACTTGAAAAACGACATGAAGAAGAGGAGGAGGAGAATGAAGAGGCTTTGCAGGAGCCAGCAGGGAGGAGGTCGGGGGGGGGGGTTGGCTGGCTGGGGAGGGGAGAAATAGGAGGCCCTGCTTGAATGGGGAGGAATGTACCCACACACCCTGCCTCTCTGCTCAGGTGTCGCCCACACCATTGGCAGCAGTTTTGGTGCCCTCTCACACACAAAGACACAAACACATGCACACATATACACAGATTGCTCTCTTACCCTCCCTGTCTCTCTCTTGCCCCATTTACTTGGAAGCTGCTCCATGAGACAAGAAGCCGAGAAACAAGAGAGGAGAGAGAGGTTTGCAAAGTCAGGGAGTCCTTGTTGCAGGAAGGGAGGGAGAAGCAGGAGGGATCTGAGTGGGTTGGGGGGGCCTTGAGGGTCTCTTCTATCACCAGGACTCCCATGGCCTTCCCCACCCTCAGATTCCTCAGGGGCACATTGGTATCCTTCAATTGGGAGCTCTTAGGAAAGGATCCCCTCCTTGTGGGTCGCAAACAGCTCTTTCCAGTGGGGGAAACAGGACAAAGCAAGTGGGGGGAAAGAGTTTCCTTTGCTCTATTTCCAGTCTGAAGGAGACCCCGTCCCACGTGGGACCACAAGGCTGCCCCTCCCATATCATTCCACCACCACCACAACCCCGGCTCCCACCTACCGGCTGAGCGCAGGCTTTACCTTTGCAAGCCCCACGGACTGAAACTGCAAAGTAAGACCAAAGTTTCTGGCTGGCAGAGTTCTTCTGGCTGAAGGGGAGGCCAAAAATGAGATGCACGGAGGCCCCAGGAGGGGAAAATGGAGCCCTCTGCCTCAGCTTCTTAGTTCGGGCAAAGTGGAACACATAGCCATGTCATCTGACACACGCAGCCTTCCCCTGTACTCTTCTGGTGCACACGTGTGTGAGACGATCAGCTGGCCTTTGCATGCATGGCAGTGGCAGAAACTGGAAGAGCTGGTCTTCCTGAGGCAGGGCATAAAGCGCCTTTTAGACATAAGAGTGAAATGAGTTGGGGTCAGACTGGATGATCTTTAGTCATCTTTATCTTTACGCTTTGTAAGGAACAAAAAGCATCTTTGAGACAGGAAGCTCCAACTCAGGAAATTCAAGTGTCAAACCACAAACACCTGCTTGTAAGTATGTGGAGTCAGTTGGAAGTCCAAGCCCCTTGCAAGTCAGACAGAGGGCTTAACCACATAAGTCAGAATGGAACTGGGGTTTTTTCCATGCTTCTCTGCCCAGCAATAAGGAGCTGAACCAACCAGAGAGGAGTTAAGTATTTCCTGTGATGCTCTCTTTGTGAAAGGATAAGAATGAGTGTTTGCTATCAGAAGACTGTTCAGAAGTTACATGCTGGCCTTTGACTCGCTTTCTGAACCTGGCAGCCATAAATAAACTTTTCCTGATTCTGAGAAGTCCAAGCCTCGTTATTTCCTGCAACATTCCGGTTTCTGCCACTACATGAGCGCCAGCCAGCTGATCGTCCTGTGTGTGCGCCAGGGGTGGGTTTTAGCTGGTATGCACCGGTACAGGCTTACTGGATGGTGAAATTTAGTGTGCCTTCCCGTACCCATTCTTCAGGAGGCCCCATAGCCTCCCCTGGCCTGCCCCCCACTCGCTCCCCCCGCCTGCCTGATTGCCACTCACTCGCACCATCCATCCACCCCATGCTTTCCCAGCCCCCCCCCACTTCCTTTGCCCACCTAGCCGAGGCTCCGAGGCTGCAGGCAGCCGGGAAGATGGGAGGGATGCTGCCCGTCTGCCTGACCCCCTCCAGAAGCAACTGGGGAGGCCCTGGGATGGTCAGCAGCCCATGCACCACTGCCATGTGACCACTCTGAGGGCACAGCAACAGGATGAGAAGGAGAGGCCGTCCAGCAGAGGTCGGTGGGTTGGCAGGGAGGTCGTGCAGGGCTGGAGACAGCAGGGAGGCTGGACATCGAGGTCACCCTGGGTGCCTGCCTGGGCGGCTGCTCCTTTGTGCCCCATTGCTGGCAGCAGTTGGCTTTCTCCTGCCGATCGTCCCCCTCCGGGCGTCTAGATGGGCCCTGGGTCAGTCAGCAGCCCCCACACCCCCTCCATGTGACGGTCTGGGGGTGCAGCCAGGAAGGATTGCTGGGAGAATGCCAACTGCAGCTGGGAGGTGGGTGGGGTGCGGGTGGGGAGAGATTGTGGGGGTCTGGACTGGAGGTGGAAGGAAGGCAGGGGCCGAAACTAAGTCCCCATACTGGTGAAAAAAAGAATCTCCCACCATCCCGGAACTGCACTTGCGAAATAAGGGAAGCAGGCCCTGGGAGAGACCCGGGATGGCCACCTTCGCCCTCGGCCATCACGTGCCTCCTTCCTTTCTCCACCCACCCAAGCAAAGAAAGGGGTCCACTAAACCGCCTGCTTATCCGTATTCCAACCAGCCCTCCCCTTCCTCTCTTTCGGCCTGAGCTCTCTGGAGGGGGAGGGGAGTTCTTTCCCAGGACTTGCTCCCCTTACCTCGCAGGCGCAGTTCCAGGACGGTGGGAGATTCTTTTTTTCACTGGTATGGGGGGCTTAGCCTTGGCCCCTGCCTTCCTGCACAATCCCCCACAATCTCTCCCCACCCGCATCCTACCCACCTCCCAGCTGCAGTTGGCATTCTCCCAGCAATCCTTCCTTGCTGCACCCCCAGAGCATCACATGGAGGCGGTGTGGGGGCTGCTGACTGACCCAGGGCCCTTCTGGATCCCCGTAGAAGAAGGATCGGCAGGAGAAAGCCAACTGCTGCCAGCAATGGGGCACAAAGGAGCAGCCGCACAGGCAGGCACCCAGGGTGACTTAGAAGTCCAGCCTCCCTGCCGTCTCCAGCCCTATGCAACCTTGGAATGCGGGTGAGCGGGTGGTTTAGTGGCCCCCTTTCTTTGCTCAGGTGGGTGGAGAAAGGAAGGAGGCACACGATGGCCGAGGGTGAAGGTGGCCAGGATGCTTTATCCCACGCCTCCTTCCTTTATCCGCCTGCCCGAATGAGCGAAGGAGGCGCCGGAGTCAAACTGCCCTCTCGCCCTCATTCCAACCAGCCCTCCCCCTCCTCTCTTTCGGCCTGGGCTCCTTGGAGGGGGAGGGGAGACTCTGTCCAAGACCGGCTTCTTTCCTTCCCTCCTGCGGCTGGCAAAAGAGGCATTTTCACAGCGAAGGCTGAAGCACAATCCCTGCGGTCAGTTCCGGCTCTCCGTTCCCCAAGCAGGTCCTGTGGCTGCTGGAGCCTCGGCCGGCTCTTGTCATCGCTGAGAGCTTTCAGCAAAGAGGCTCCAGCAGCCACCGGATCTGCTTGTGGAAGGGAGAGACGGAACTGACTGCAGGGATTGTGCTTCAGCCACCGCTGTAAAAATGCCTCTTTTGCCAGCTGGGAGGCTGGCAAAGAAGCCTCCATTTCTCTGTCGCTGCTGAACTCTCTGGGGAAGAAGGTCCCTCCCAGCCAGAAAGGATCTCCAGAAGATATCCGACTGCAATGGGATGTGAAGGAACAGCTGCCCAGCAGAGCCGAGGGCTGGAGGCGGCAGGAAGGTGGGGGTCGAGGCTGCCCTGGGCGACTGCAATGTGATGGGGCAGCTGCATGGGTGGGAGGCCATCAGAGCCCCCCCCCCTGCCCCATGGCCAATTCGGGTCCCACTTGAAGGAACGGGCGGTGGCTCTTCCTGCTGTTGAACACAGAAATCCCCATTGCGGTTGATTCAGCTGGGAGGACGGACCCCCGAAAGCATGGTATGCTCTGCCTCTGCTGCCACAGTTGCTGCTGTCAGGCTCATTCATGCAAGAGAACTCCCCAGTGTGAAACAAAGCAAGACTCTACCATATCTCTCTCTCCCCCCCCCTCTCTCCCCCCTCTCCCTCTGTGTGTGTGTGTGTGAGAGAGAGAGAGAGAGAGAGAGAGAGAGAGAGAGAGAGAGAGAGAGAGAGAGAGAGAGAGAGAGAGAGAGAGAGAGAGAGGGAAGGAGAGGGAGGGAGAGGGAGAGAAGGAAGGAGATACTCTTTGGGGAAATATAATTGATCTCTGGTTCCTTTCTGGATATAAGATAATGGACTATAACAACTAATTTTTTTTAATGTTGACATATTAAAGATAGTAGATGGTTTCATCCCTGTAAATATCAAAGGTATTTTGGGTCCATCTGAATTCATTTCAAAATTTCAAAGAATATTTCCCATGCTGGAAAATGGATTCAGAAGATCGAACTTCCTCCCTCCCTCCCTCCTCTGTATCTATCTATCTATCTATCTATCTATCTATCTATCTATCTATCTATCTATCTATCTATCTATCTATCTATCTATCTATCTATCTATCTATCTATCTATCTATCTATCTATCTCTATTTACCTGCCTAACTATCTCTGTCCAAATAGTATGAAACCTGATAGGGCCCCTGAGTTGATAATATGCCTGTTCCTCTCCAGCTGTTCTTTTTATCCAGACAAATAAGGCACCCACAACAATGCCTTCATATTGCCTGGATACAAGAGACAAAACTATGGGCCCCCTCCCTTCATCCTTTTCCCTCCCCAGTTCAGAATAACCACAATTTCACCCGCTTTGGATGGAAAGGGAAGGTCAAGCTGGCTCTCCCCTCAGATTAACCATGCAGCCCTCTTCTGCCAGCTGATCTCTCTCTTCTCTTGTGGAAATAAAGATTTTTATGAAGCCTATAAAAGGTGGAATATTATGGAAATACAAGGAATAATTTTTTCACAGCAGTGAAGTGTCTGTTGCTCAGTTGGTGGGTCAGCTTTGTAAGGTGCCATAACATCTAGTTAGGTCCACCCGTTGTGTCCCTTTGGAAAGACAGAAAGAGTTAGAGTAAGAAAGAGGAAAAATGAAACAAAGAGAAAGAGAGAAAGAAAGAGAAAGAAAGAAAGGGAAAGAAGGAAAGAGAAAAGAAAGAGGAAAAGAGAAGGAAAAAGAGAAAAGAAAGAAAAAAGGAAAGAGAAAGAAAGACGAAGGGACCGAGAGACAAGAAAGGAAAGAAGGGGGGATGAAAGGAGAGAAAGAAAGGGAAAGAACGAAATAGGAAGGAAGGAAGGAAGGAAGGAAGGAAGGAAGGAAGGAAGGAAGGAAGGAAGAGAGCTCATGACTTCAATTTAGGCCAAAATTTTGGTTACTAAGCAAGAGCATTCTTTAGTGAGTTTCACCACATTTTACAAGTTGGCGACGCCCAGCCAATCACATGACTGCCAAGCCACTCCAATCCTGGTCACATGACCGCCAAGCCACTCCCACCAGTCACATGGATGCCGAGCCACTCCCACAAAACAGGCCACACCTACAGAATAGGTTCTAAAAAAATGTTTTAATACACCACTGGCATGGGCACCAGAGACAGAGCTGAGAACATGCACCCTGGGCAACTCCTCTTCCAGATCGCGTCCCTGACAAGAGGACTCAGTGCTGAAAAGGTTGTCCATCCATGCCCTCTTCCAAGGGTGGTTTTTCCAAGGCTTTATAAAGCGGTATCAATACTTCACGTGATTTGGATTCTCTCCTTCTGTTGATGCAGCCTAGGATTGCAGTGGCTTTTTTTGGCTGCTGCCACACATTTTTGGCTCACAGTTGAGATATTGTCCCCTAAGATTCCCAGATCCCTCTCACAGTTCCTGCTATTGAGCCAGGCTTCACCTGATCTGTACCTGTTCATTTGGTTCTTCTAGCCTCAGTGTAAGACTTTCCTTTTCTCTACATTGGATTTCCTTTTGTTAGATAGGCCCAGGGTTCAAGTCTATCTAGATCCATCTGGACATTGAGCCTTTCTTCTGGGGTGTTGGCTATTCCTGCCAGTTTAGTGTCATCTGTAAATTTATAAAATCTATATACCGTATTTATTCGAGTATAACGCGCAAAATTTTCTACCAAAAAAAGAACTCAAAGTTTGGGTGCGCGTTATAAACGAGGATGCGTGTTATAAACGAGGGTGCACGTTATAAACGATTTTTATCATGGCCGCACGTGTTCAACAACGTTTGTCACTTACAATGCTTGGTCTGAGCCAAGAAAAAGTGAAACAAAATTTTATACCGATTTTAAATCGAAAATTAGGGGGTGCGCGTTATACACGTGTGCGCGTTATACTCGAATAAATACGGTAACTGTTCACTACCTAAAACCTTCTGGTTCTTCTGCAAGGAATACATTTTTCTCAAGTTTAACTAAGAGGATCATGCAATAAATTTCAGCCACAATATCTGCTACAGGGGTGGGTTTCAAATTTTTTGGAACAGGTTCTGTGGCTTGCTGGCCATGTGACTGGGTGGGAGTGGCTTGCCGGCCATGTGACCGGGTGGGAGTGGCTTGCCAGCCATGTGACCAGGTGGGAGTGGCCAATTTGGAAAATGTGAAACTCACTTAACAATGGTCTTGGTTAGCAACCAAACTTTTGGGCTTAATTGTGGTCATAAGTTCTCTCTCTCTCTCTCTCTCTCTTTCTTTTTCTTTCCTTTCTGTCTCTCTTTCTTTTTTCTCTCTTTCTCTCTGTCTGTCTTTCTTTCTCTTTCTTTCTCTCTCTCCCACCTTCTTTTTTATCTTTCTCTCTCTGTGTCTCTCTCTCCTTTGTTTGCCCATCTGTCACTCTGTGTGTGTGTGTGTGTGTGTCCGTCTGTCTCGCATTCAGGCACTTAAATCACTCATTCTGTGTCTCTGTCTATCTTTCTCTCCCTCCCTCCCACTCTCTGTCTCTCTGTGTGTGTCTGTCACTCTCTGGTTCCCCCCTCCCTCCCTGTCTCTCTGTGTGTCTGTGCCTCTCTCTGTCTGTCTGTCTCCCCCCCCCCCCCCACAAACCTCCTCAGCTCCAGGAAGTAGCCTGACCGGCCCGCCAGCCCGCTGGCTGTATTTATTTGCTCTCTCTCTCACCCATCCACCGGACGAAGGAACCTGGCGTCCAATGGGTGAGCGAGCAAGCGAGCGAGCGAGCAACCGCGGCCAGCGGGTCAGAGGATTTTTGGGGCGCGCAGCAACTTTCCTTACCCGCCCGCCGGCCAGTCGGCCACTCACTCGGACCCAGTGGCGTAGCGTGGGTTGTCAGCACCCGGGGCAACTTCCTCCCTCTGAACTCAATACAACTCCATGGACTCCAGTTATACAGGCGGGGTGGGCGCGCCGAGCTCCGGGAGCGCGCATTAAAGAGACAGAGCTGACTTCAAAGCGAAAGCGCCAGTGCGCCTGCCTTGGGGGGGGAGAACGGCTGCCACGTGTGCCGGATTAGTCTCTGGGGTGCCCCCCCCAAGGTGCGTAGGGCCTGCAGCCCCCACGATCCGCTCCGAAAGCAACCCAGGGGAAAAAAGGTCTCCCTCCCTTCCCCTCGGAGCGCTGCGCTTGCGAGGCTACGCTTCTTTCTTTTGCCCTGAAGGAACATAGAAAAGTAATAATGTTCAGGTCTCATCTCGTCGCCCCACAACCTGCGGCCGCTGCTGCCGTGACAACTCCGAAGAGCAGCGCTCGGGCCAGGAGCCGCCGGCCAAAAAAAAAGAAAGCACACACACACACACAACCTACTTCGGACGGCGGGAAACACGCAAGGAGAATCCACTCCCAGCTGTCTTCTTTTTCCCTCTGCGAAGGGTACTGGCCGCTGGCAAAGCGGGAGGCTCGGGAAGGCGGCACACACACACACACAACCTACTTCAGGCGGCGGGAAACACGCAAGGAGAATCCACTCGCGGCTAGGCGTAGGGGGGAAGAGGTGGCTGAGCAAAGGGAAGGAGGGGGGAAAGGCGCTCCCGCCGCCTTCCCGAGCCTCCCGCTTTGCCAGCGGCCAGTACCCTTCGCAGAGGGAAAAAGAAGACAGCTGGGAGTGGATTCTCCTTGCGTGTTTCCCGCCGCCTGAAGTAGGTTGTGTGTGTGTGTGTGCTTTCTTTTTTTTTGGCTGGCGGCTTCTGGCCCGAGCGCTGCTCTTCGGAGTTGTCACGGCAGCAGCGGCCGCAGGTTGTGGGGCGACGAGGTGAGCGGCCCACCCCCACCACCCACCCCCATGGAGAAGGGGAAAGGGGGACCCCTTCGGAGAGCCGGCCTGGCTGTCTTCTTTTTCCCTCAGCGAAGCATGGGCGAGGAGGAGGCGGCGCTTCGCTGAGGGAAAAAGAAGACAGCGCAGTCGCCTTGCTTGCTTTCCTGCCTGCCCGCCCCAGCTGGGAGCAGCAGTTAGCAGCGGCGACTTACTTCCAAAGGGATCGCTCGGGATCCGGAAATTTTACGAAAGGGTTCGCCCGATCCCAGGCGAACCCCCAGAAACCCACCCCTGATCTGCTAGTCTATTTGTCCTATATTTGACAGAATCCTTTTTATTCCACTTTTTAGATATATAAAATGCTACTATTGCCAACTTCAATCCAAGTGGATAGGGCAGGCATTATTTATATGTGGAAATGAAGATGCCAATAGAGGCCCCAACACCAGGGATATTTTTTGATCTGTTAAATAGTTGGTAGAATGTCTTCTCCGGGGAATGTATTGCTTACATTTCAGGCCTTTTATGATTAATCTCAACATGAACATAATGAGGTAAAATATTGACCATTTTTGCTAATATGGAGAAAAGCAGCTCTTGAATTCCACGGAGAAGACATGATTGCATCTACTGCTCACCCACCAACACCCACCCCTCACTTTGCCAGATGGAGAAAAACTCACACAAACCTGTGGGACTTTGTAGATGCCTCCTAATGTGGATGCCTGGATGGAGATGTCCCTGGAAGCTGCGTCAAGAAGAGCCAGAAGGTTCTCCTTCCTTCCACAGCTGTAGTTGGGGACATTGGCTTCTCCAGTGGAGAGAATGTCCAGCAAGGCATCTGAAGTGCGGAAAGTGTTCCAATAGTTGTCATGGATGTTGTAGCCCAGTGTGAGATTGTGCAGGAGCTGGGAATTCTTATTGACAGTTTGGACATTGAAAATGCATATGAAGCCATCTGGAAAATTATCACCATTCCTATTGTAAAAAAAAGTTATTATAATGGGCAGCAACAAATACTGTTTAAAAATATATAATCCTCCATAAGCCTCCTGAGCCTTAAGCCAACATTGATTCAAAAGCAATGATCAATTATACAAATAAGGAAATGGGCTGAGGTACAGAAGCTACAACTGATTCCACCACTACTTTAAATAAAATTCATTATTCAAGTGATAAATTAAGGATTGAACTGAGAGAGGAAAATAATCTGCAGCCTTTCAGCTTTTTTTCAGACCTGTTTTTGAGTCTCTTTCACAAAATCAGACAAAGGAGAGAATCCATTGAAACTAAAATCATTCAGGAAATTAGACATATCCCCCCAATATAGAAATAAATGAAAAATAAAACAGAAAAGAAGGAGAGTGTCAGAATGGAGGGAGGGCAACTCCATCCCCCTGAATGACTTACGGATCAGGGAAAACAAACTGAAGAGAAGGAGCCATGTTGAAAAGCAACTTTGTATGCAATGTTTCCATTCCAGTGAGGACTATAGCAATGAGATGGTCTCCTGGGCTGTAAAAGCTCTGTGGTTGTTTTCCATCCTGATGCTCCAAACTCTTCAGGCATTTCATCCTCAGCTTCCCAGAGACTGGATGGGACAAAAGCAGCATCAGAAGAAGAAGCAGGAGGTCCATCATTCATGGGGCGAATCAAACAATCCCCTTCCTGTTTCTCAAGAAGAATTAGAAGAATTCAAAGGATTCTCACAAGGTGGAAAATGATCCAGTGTCTTTCCTGATTGAAACCCAGAGAAACACTCAGCTTCCCCTGGAAAGGAGAGAGACGGACATTCAAGAGCACAGATCCTGCCTGTCTACAAAGCTCCCTATTTCTCTGCCCAAAGTCTCCCCTGGAGGATCCGGCAAAGAGCAGAGCTGAAGCTTTGATCATAATTCTCCCTCTCAGGAGGGATCCCTGGAGAATCCAACCAGTTCTTGGACTCAAAGGTTGTTGGGAGATTCTCTGGAGGGAAATGAAAGGGAAATAATCCCCATGTGGCTCATAATAACAGGGACAGAGATGGGATTAAATCCATCATTATAGAATTGAAATGTTTCTGAGTGCCATCATTGAAACTGGCCCTGGGGGGAATACACAGCCACTTTGGGTGAAAATAAAAAGAAATGTGACGTTTGTTGGAATTGTGGTTAAAGAGAAAAATCCCAGAGGCCAGTTAATGTCTGAGCATGTCACAGATCTGAAATAGCTGCCTGCAGAGTTGGAAGAAAAAAAAAATATTTTATTTTGAAAGCTAATGCTCAAGGGCACCACCTGACAAGGGCTGATGCAATAGGGAGCCAGTCTGTTGAACAAAATCAACTTTAATGAAAAATTAGTTACCAGAACTTTGCAGAGTTAAAAAAACCCAGAGAGACAGAAACACAGAGAGAAGTGAGGGGGAAAAAACAAGTGAAAAGAGATGGGGAAATCTCACGGAGGGAAGGAAGGAAGAAAAGAGGGAAGGAAGGAAGAAAGGAGGGAGGGAGGGAGGGAGAAGAGGGAGGGAAGGAGAACTCAGGACCTTCGTATTGCAGATGAAAATGCAAAATCCAACTTCCACCTTCAGAGACCTGGGAATGCAGAAGCCCATATCCCATGTTCCCCTGCCACCCTTTCCCACGCAGACGCCAGGCAAGGGGGCTCTTGCAGGGATGCCAGACAGGACTACCCGGCTGAGTGGGGAGCCCTTCTTGGGAGGAGGAAGCTGGGGAGCCTCTTGTTGGGGAAGGGGAGCAAAATCCCCCTCCAGGTCCCATCTTCTGAGTCCTGGGAAGGGGGGAGACCATATCCCATGTTGCTCAGCCACCTCTTTCCACGCATGGGTCACTCAGGGGAAAGCAAAGCCCAGACCCCTAGAGAAGGCCCAGGATGGCCAGGAAGGAGGAGGGGATGTGGGGCATTCCTGGGAAGAGGCTAACTTGGTTTATGGGTCCCAGGGTTGAAGGTTGGGGGTTTCTCCAACCTCTCTTGGCTTCCGTGTCTTTCCAGGAGAGGCTCCTGGGGGGGAGAAGCCATACAGGGTTGGGCCTTCCAAGGGGGATCCGGGGTTGCCCTGGAGGAAAAGGTGGGTGGCCTCACCCTGGAGGGGACCCTCCGTGACTCTGAGGAAGATGGGGGTCCCTGTGGCTCCTGCAGACAACAAAGCAAAAAAAAAAAAAAAAAAGGAAAACTTTGACAGAAGAAAAATGAAAAGCGGACACACAAAAAAAGACTAATGATCAAACTCTCTAGAAAAAGTGGTTGAGCTCCCTAGAGTGTGATCCATGAGATATAGAGCCATTAAAAGCAAAGAAAGATAAAAGTCAGCCTTAAGGAAACCTATTGGAGACGCAGAGCAGAAAGATCGGAAGATGGAGGGAAATTGGACGTTAAAGAAAATAGTGTCATTAAACAGCTTATATAAAATAGCTAAAATAGTTATAGTGTTAACATTTCTTTCTGCTCTGGTTGAAAGAATTTACAATGTAGAATTTCTCTTTGTTTTAATTTTTAAAATGTGTAAACTTTCCTATTTGTGAAATAGAAACCTCACGCCAGCCACTGAAGGGAGAGACAAAAATACTCAAATCAAATTCAAGTTTCTAGTGCTTGGTGAGTCTGGAGTCAGGGTCAATCTGGTCTTTGCTGGTTCAAAAATATATCTACACATCCTGGCAACCATTGGTGGCAGAGGTGGGATTCCTCCAGGAGACCCCTAAGTGCTCCCAGTGCAAAGGAAAAGAGCCTTGGCTGTCGGAGGGAGAGAATTTGGCCCAGGGAGATCTCATCCCCTCCAGGCAATGGCATCCCAAAGACCCAGAGATCCTCCTGGGCCTCCTGAGATGGGAGAGGCTGAAGCTCTTCCAGGCCAGGAATAGTTCAGCTTAATGGCTTGCGGGGGGGGGGGGGGGCTTTGGGGCTCTCTTTTTGGCCTCCCCCCCATTGAGTGGGGCCAACTCCTTTGGGGAAAGAAGATCCGGAGTGGATCCCACTTCAAGTCAAGGCTGAGTGCTGATCTTCTCCCCTTAGGAGGGAGCCAAAGCCACCCCCGTCTTTGGTGCCCGGAGGCTTCAGGAAGGCCTGATAGCAGCAAATCGGTGGTCACATTCGCATGCGTGGAGGGGGGGGGGTGAGCACCAGAAATGGGGCAGGGGGGAGCTGTACTGCACCTCCCACACACCCCTGCATGCACCCTCCCCCCCACTGCCACTAGAGACCTCCCCCTACTCCCCACGCATTCACACATGTCTCCCACTGGAACCAGAAGCCCCAAAATCAGCTGGCTGGTGGGAGGCAGGGGGGCATGTGTGGTGGGTCTGAGCTGGGTGACGGCTTATGTGCCAGCAAGGAGGAATCTGAGTGCCATAGGTTCACCCTGAAAGCCCTACAGGATGAGTGTTGGGAGGTGGATCCCACGTGACCCTTCCTGATGCCCCTTAAAGGCCCCATTGAGGAGCTCCTGGGAGGCCCCAGTCTGTGTCGGAGGGTCCGTTGTGGCTGGGGAGGCTGGAAGAGGCTTTGGGGTCCTTCCATCCCAATTCGCAGCCCCTCTGGCCCTGCTGGGGGCTCAGCTGAGCGATGGCCGGAGGTGTCCAGGAACCGAGGGGGGATTGGGCTTTGTGGGAGAACGGAGACTCCCCCAGAGACTCTGTCCAAGCCCCCTTTTCCCTCTTGGCTGAAGGGAGGAATGCGGCTGATCCTGGGCAGGGAGGGCAGGGGATGATGGGGCTCAGGCAGGCTCTGCTTGGGGAAGGGGCCTTTCCCAGAGGAACAGAGAGACCCGCTGTGTCCCAGGGCTGGGAGGGGCTCTGGGGGCCTCACTGGGGCCTCCACAGGAAGAGAAAAAAGGGAGGGAGAGAAAAGGGAAGGGAGGATAAAGAAAAACCCATTTTCCTCCCTGGTGAGAAGAGAAATTCCTGGATCTGCACAAGGCCAGCACAGATTCCAGGTAAACAGAAGCAGGAAAGTCCCTTTTTATTTTTGTTAGATTTTTCCCCACTGTTTTATTATTTTTCCAACTAACTAAAGGAGGTGAAGATGTCCAACTCGTCTTCCTCTTCCTCCTCTTTTCCCCACAACAATCACCCTGTGAGGTGGGCTTGTCTGAAAGAGAGGGTCTCTCCCGAGGTCAGCAAAGAGGCTTCCAGGGCTAAGGCAGGACTTGAACTCAGGATCTCCTGCTTCCTAGCCTGCTGCCTGAACCCTGGTCAATGTTAAGGGGGGATGTTGGGCAGAGGCCCTGCTGATCACCACTGCCGCCTGGTCTTCCCGCAGGAGCCCCAGTTCCCCCCTGGGTCCTCCTGGGGTAGAGCAGCCCCACTGGAGAGCAAAGGAGAGAAACTCCTGGGCCCAGAGACCCCCTCCCTCCTCCAGTCCCAGCCCCTCCCTCTTGCCAGGCTTCAGCTGGAACTCCCTTCCTGTAGGGGGCAGCATAGAGTCTGACCCCGAAGTCCTAGCTGGGCCCTGGGGATTCAAATCAGAGCCTCCTGGTGATTGGCTGAAAGTCTCCAGCTGCCTTTGGTGCCTAAGGCGGGACTAGAACTCAGAGTCACTTATTGATTGGCCTAGAGACACTAAGGGGCCCCACCTACTTTTCTTCATAGCAAGATAGATTGGCCACTATCTTCTTCTCAACCGACCCCCATCATTTCCTGGTGGTCTCCCATCCCTAATTAAATCCAGCCCTGCTTAAGCTTCTCCAAACCAGCCTACTGCTACACCCTACAGCTATCTCTCGACATGACCCCAATTGGGGCCAGAAATGCCATTGCTAGGTTAGGTTGTTGTTAAGTGAGTTGTGCTAAACTTTACAATGTTTATTGCCACAGTTGTTAAGCGAATCACTTCAGTCATGAAATAAACACCGTTTCGCCCCCGATTTTCCTTGTCATAAATCCATGTTGATTGCCAGACACCCAAGTGGCTATTATGCGCTGCACTAGTCGTAAGTATGAGGACTCATCATACAATGCGTGTGAAGCTCCCAAGAGAAAACCCCAATTAATTCACGGGCCTCCAGACAAAGTTCAAAAAACATCCATTTATTAGGATTAACATCTTGGTTGACAATGCTTCGATCAATGGCCATGGAACTTGGAACTGTCCCTAAATGAATGGATGTAAATGGAGGACTATGTGTAGGATTCTCGGTTAGGGACTCTACATCATTGGATCCATCGTTTCTTCAGGCACTTTCCCACAAGGCCTTTTTAAGAGGAAAAATATATATAAATAAAAATGTAACTATGAGGGTTCAAAACAGGTAATCTCCGAAAGTCCTGCACCGATCGCTTCCAAATTTTCACACAACGTTCCTTACAAATACAGCAGCAATGATATATATAAATAGATTGTGTAGATGTCACACCTGTGCCAGGTACACTCAACGGAAATGTAAAAAATTGTAAAAAAGGTAGGTAGATGGATAGAGAGAGAGCAGTGGGCCACAGGTATTATGTCATCCTTTATGACATAAAATACTCTGTCCATAAGATTCAAGGAGAAATACAGTAGGTAGCCAGGTAGGCAGCTATAGGGATAGAGAAGGGAGGGAGAAAGGCAGTAGGAAGGTAGGTAGAGGGAGATAGGGAGAAATACAGTAGGTAGGGAGGTTTGGGGTTATGCAGTGGTTGTGTGTACGTGTTTGTGTGTGCAGGTGTAGATCTACACACAGATTGGTTGGCCATTTAACCAGACTGGGCCACAGCATGGCTGGGAATGGTTAGTGTATAATATTTTATGAATATTTCCCTTCCATCATCTGGACAGGTGCAGGAAAACCTGAATTCCCTGGATCTCTAATACCAGATTCCAGATCCAAGGGGCAAGTTTTCAATTTGGATTCACCCCCAGAGAAGGGGCGGAATCTGGGGCTCCCCAACCTCTCCAGGCGACCGAGGGATCCCCCTTCAGAGGGAGCCACTCTGGCTGAAGCCAATTCAGGGCTTGAAGTGGGACTAAAAGTCGCTTCCGCGCTAGGATGCCATGATTCCCTCTGTGCTTTGTGCCACAATGATGGGGCTTCTCTGTTGTCCATGACCCGACAACTTCCCACGTGAAACCCCCAGGCCAAAAGGCCATGAAGGGAGTCAGCCACCAGCCACTGCTAGGCCCAGGTGAGCTGCCCTCCTTGGGCAGGCATAGACAATGGCCATTGTTTACCTGGTTGCCAAGGGAATGAGATTGTCAGTTTCCCTGAAAAGCCAGTGGCCAGTGCCCAGCTGCCCATTCTCCCTTGGTGCAGCGACAGGAAGTGCAACTAGCTGGTCATGGCTGTCAGAAGGCTCCTCAGGGTAAGTGGGACCATCTCAGCTGCCCAGAAACTGGCAGCAGGGGAGAAAGTCCTGCTTCTCAACTCTTCTGACTGAGTCACGGCTGTTTCTTTTCTCTTCCCAGAACATCTGGGTGTTCACACCTTTTCTGTTGCCTGAAGAGCAATGTTGAAGACCCTCCTGTGCCTCCTAACAGGTACCACCCCCTTCTCCTTCAACCCTGGGCATGGTGGGGCAACATGGACGGACTGCAGAGTCCTTAAGAGCCCCTCTCCCAAATGGCCTTCTGTCCAGAAGGGGCTTCAGGGCAAAAAGATGGGCCGGCCGACTGGCTGGGCTGGGAAAGGAGAGGCTGAGGTAGATGGACGTTCTTAGACATGTCCCCTTCCTCTTTTGGTCAGCAGTGCACAGGAACCGGATGACCAGCGGGGAGAATGGGAGGCACATCGTGTGTCTGATGGCATCGCATCTTCCTCTCCAGGGGTAAGGACACTTCTGCAACATGGCCTCTGGGGGTTCATGGTTCAAAACCGGGTGGGGGGAAAAGGAATTCTCAGTTGGGGGAAACCTGGCCAGCCTAGAAAGCTGAAGAAGAGCTCCTTGGATTCATGGGGTGATCTGGATGGCTCAGAAGGAAAGATCCTGGGAAAGGCTGAGAAGAGTCATTTTGAGCCTCTTCCTATCAGCCACATTCCCCATGATCTGCTCTCTCTTTCCCCCCCTCTGTAATGCAGCCCTTCCTTTCTGGGGAAGACAAAAAGGTTCCACCACATGGAGAGGCCTTTTAATTTATGCCTTCAATCGTTACTTGCAGGTTGTGATGGGTGCTCCTACCACCACCCGGAGTCCCAGGGAGGAAGATGTCCGGCCAGCTCTCGTTTCCATGAGGTGAGTCTTCTCAGCTGAGGGACCCTGAATCCCCCAAGAGGAGGGCTAGAAGGAAGGTTGGCAGAGGGCTGGCATCTCTACCCTCTGCCTCTGACTCAGCCCCTTCCTTCTCTCCCCAGGAATGAGAGCTGGTTGAAGTGGACGCCGCGGCTCTCTACCATTTGGGAGACCTGCAGTGAGTCGGTAAGGCCAGGCCAGCTCCTCCCCATGGTGATGGCCCAAGCCCTGTCTCTGCGCATCGGTTGATGTGTCAGGAGACAAAATATCTGCCTTCTTATTGCAGGATCCCTTGGAGATGGCTCTGGGCCCAAGGAACATGCAGGAGGGAAGCGGGGACTGTCTTTCAGGGTAGGTAGCCCTTCGGAGGGGGGAACCCTTGCAGAGGGGGGAGACATCTCTGCCTCTGCTCCTGCTAAAGGAAGAGCCACTCAGGGCCATCCCACTGGCAGGCCAAGACCCTTGGCAGGCCAGCCGGAAGGGTCCCTAGAGCCTCCACACGGCCACTCTTACCCAAGGGCCCAGGGCTACTTTTGACCTTTGGCCCTTTTGCTTTCTCCCCCCAGAGAGGAAAAGCAGGAGCCCTGCAGGCCACGGCTGTCCACCCATTTGGAGACCTCCACTGAGTTGGTAAGGCCTGGACAGTTCCTCCCCATCTGAAGAGAAGAAGCCCCATCTCTGTGGATGTCTTGAGTTGCCAACAGACAGAATCTTGGCATTTCCACTTCAGGACCCCCAGGACCAACCAGTGGAGGAGGCTCTCTCTCCTGGGCAGGACGTGCCTTCCCCAGAGGTAAGAAGGTTTTGGGGATGGGGCCGATGGTTAGGGTTAGGATTAGGCCACGACTCCTGAGGGGAGAGGGAGGAATGGTAGTTTATATCATTCTAAGCTTAAGGCTTGCAAAGCCTCTCCTGCTGTTGGCCCATAAGGCCTGGATGCACCCGATCTTCTAGCGATCTCATTGGGATGCAGAAAGCTTAGGATTGAGCCTCCATCTTGTTATTTGCAGGATTCATTGACCGTCCTTGTGGGCTCGAGGACCAGCAGTCTCTGAGACTTGGACTCCCTTCTTGACCTTCTGGAGGAGGAGGAATCTGAGGACAGCTGGGACCAGGATGCGGAGGCTTCTTCCAGTCCCTGGGTAAGAAGGACAAAGGGTTTCCTGTTGGGGAGGGATGGAGGCGCTCTAGTCACTTCTCCTAGCCTGAGGGAACTGTGCTGGAGCGCTCTGGGCAGTGGATGAAGGGGACACCCGGCCCTTGGGACAAGGCACTGAGGCTTACTATGGGCACCCAAGCTCTGGTGCGCCTGGTTCCTTTGCCCCAAAGCCTCAGGGACCGGTGCTTCAAATGGGAAATGTGATCCCCATTCAGTAGACCCTCTTTTAGGAATTCTGGGTTTCCTTTCCCTGGTGGCTAAAGAGGAGGAATCATTGTTGTTCACAGGATTCTCCAGAGGAAGGAGAAGACACCCTGGAGGATCTCAGCAGCCTGGAAGAAGACATCCTGGACTCCCTGGAACGTCTTCTCCAGTGAGAGGAGGTATGAGCCCCTCAGATAGGAAGGGGTCCAGTGTGCTACCTGGGAAGAGTGGAGGGCAAGGACATGTAGCTCCAGAAACAACAACATGGTCCTAATGACAGCCTTTGATTCCTCCCCAGATGCTTCCTCAGATTCCCCTCCAGAGGTCAGCTGGGAGGAGGAGGAACCAGCCCCAGGCACTTCGGGAGGTGAGTTGGTCAGTGGTCCCGAGCATGTCAAGAGTGGTTTGGCTGAAGCAACAGCTGAAGCAGGGCAGTCCTCAGGCTTCGGGTGGGGAAAGCAGGCAGCTGCCAGCTGGTTAGTGAGGGAGGAGGGGGAGGAGGAGGAGGAGGAGGAGGAACTGCCTTCTGCAGCTGAAGCAAGAACACTCAGGGTAGACAAAAGCCAGGAGTAGTGAAGGTGAGCACCATTACTTGCGAGGAGCCAGTCTCGCCCTTCTTGATGGGCTGCACCAGAAGGTGGCTCTTTAGCCCAGCAGACACACAGACGTTATGCTGGGAATGTGTTGATGAGCAGGGGGTTGGACTAGAAGACCTCCTAGGTCCCTTCCAATTCTGCTATTCTTTCTACCTATAGGACAGCTTCAGCAACGGAGGCTGTGCAGATGGAGGACAGGCTCACTCCCACCTACAAAGCCGCTACCGGTCCCTTGATGAAATTCGAATCCAAACTAATATTCACCCATGTAAAGAAAAAACTTTGAACTTTTGGAAAGAACTGTGGGAAAACCCAGTGGAACACAACAACACTGCCTCCCGGATCAAAGATATTCCACAGGAAACAATACAAAACAAGATGGAAAATATTGTAATAAAAACTGACATGGTGACAAAACAAGCCAAGAACTGGAGTGCACCTGGCCTGGATGAACTGCATGGATACTGGCTAAAACATCTGACCAACCTACATCATCGCATGGCCACTCAATTTGATCAAATGCTTCAAAATGCAAAAAGCGAAGAATGGCTAACAGCTGGACGAACTTATTTGGTTTTAATTATTTATATTTGTGATATTATGTGTTTTAATTTCCTGTGCACCGCCCCGGGGAGAGGGTGCGGTTATATAAATCCAACCAACCAACAAACAAACAAACTTGATAATGAAAGATCCAGAAAAAGGCACAGAACCAAACAACTATCGCCCAATTACTTGTCTGCCAACAACGTTCAAACTTTTTACAAGGATAATGGCAAATTCAATATTCAATCACCTGATAGAAAACAGTAGCTGCCATTCATTTGTTCTTATATAAATTAGGAGAGCATGTTAAGTTCCCACTGCTAAAAATGATCTATTTTTCTACTGGATTTTACTTATGCACTCTATTAGGAAATCTTGGATATTGTTCTAAAAGCTGGATGGTATTTTTAAAACAACATCAAAGTATTTTTTTCTAAGAATTGGTATAAATGTTGCATCACAAAATCCTATTTCTTCAACTATCCCGCCTGTATTAATGGCAATGTAGAAGAATAGATGAACAAGGACTAATTGTTGTTCATACCTCCTCAGTTCTAGGAGGCATTAATTATCTTAATTAATTAACTTAATTATCAGGAAGTAGTTAACACTTTGCTGGGACAAGGTAATAATAATAATAATAATAATAATAATAATAATAATAATAATAATAATAATAATAATAATAATAATAATAATAATAATAATAATAATAATAATAATAATAATAATTTGAATTTATTGACCGCACCCTCTCCCCACAGGGACTCGGGGCGATGCACAGGGAAATTAAAAAACGAAGAATATACAAAATACATACAAATTAAAACGAATTAAACTCAATCAATCCTGTGCTAAAATCCCATTAACTAAAAATACCCAATAAATATAGTATACATTTAAAAACCCATAGACAGAGAGACTACCCTAGGCCGGCGAGGCGGAAAAGATGAGTCTTCAATTTCAGGCGGAAGGAGCGGAGGTCCGTGGTCGTTCTAATATCGGGGGGAAGGTCGTTCCAGAGGGCCGGGCCCGCCACAGAGAGAGCCCTTCCCCTGGGCGTCGCCCGCTGACAGAGTCTAGTGGACGGCACCCGGAGCAGTCCCTCTCTGTGGGAGCGAATCGGCCGTGAGGATGTATGAGGCAGGATCCGATCCCACAGGTAGCTAGGTCCCGAGCCATGGAGCGCTTTAAAGATGATGATTAATACCTTGAAGCGCACCCGGAAGACGACAGGTAGCCAGTGCAGCTCGCGCAAGAGCGGTGTAACGTGGGTGAACCTGGTGGTTCCCATAATTGCTCGCGCGGCTGCATTCTGAACTAACTGAAGCCTCCGGGTGCACCTCAAGGGGAGCCCCATGTAGAGAGAGTTACAATAGTCCAGTCGAGATGTCACGAGGGCATGAGTGACTGTGCGAAGGGCGTCCCGATCCAATAGGGGGCGCAATTGGCGAACCAGGCAAACCTGGTAAAACGCCCTCCTGGCCACGGCTGTCACTTGCTCTTCCATAGACAGCCGGGTATCCAGGAGGACACCCAAATTGCGCGCCCCATCCACAGGGGCAAGATGTTCGCCCCCTATGGCCAGCGTTGGAGAAAGGTGGTTGAATCGGGCAGCCGGAAACCACAGCCACTCAGTCTTGGTCGGGTTGAGCCTAAGTCCGTGTAACACTAGCATTCCTACAATGAAGAGGAAGGAAGTGCAAATATTAAGGAAGTGTAAATAAAATATGGCACCAGGCTAGAAAGTGGGAGATCCTGAGTTCAAGTCCCACCTTAGTCATCAAAGCCAGCTGTGTGACTTTGGGTCGGTCACTATACCTTCTACCTCACAGGGTTGTTGTTGTGAAGGGAAATAGGAGAAGGAAGGTGTGGTTGATAAGGGAGGATAGAAACAAATAAATAAAAATCAATCAATGACCTTGGGGGAGAGAGGGAGAAGATTCTGCATAGGGAATGATCAGATAAGGTGGGGGAGCCCCCAGGTACATAACTGGCAGAGAAAGAACCTCAGAAAGGACCCTCCCTCACTTTCCAGGCTTTCAAAAGAGTTGGTGGGAGATTTGTACTTTCAGACATGCAAGATTCTCTTATGTACCTTTCCAATAAAGTAGAGTTACATCGTGTTTCCCATCTGGTGTACCTGGGAGAAGATGGGAGGACTTGCTACCTGGTGTGCCAGGTGAATCTGGCCAAAGACCGACTTGGGAGCTCGGATGTGGCTGCTGCAGACTTTTCAGATGCTTCTTCTTGTTTTCCCTCATATTCTGAAGAGGGGTGACATTCTCAGTTGGCTGTAATGGCTTTTCTGCACATGGTAACTCTAGTCCATCTCAGCCAGTTCATGCTGCAGACTCTGAAGGTGCTTCTTCAATAATCAATAATCAATAATTTAATTTGTTGACCGCTCCCTCTCCCCAAAGGGACTCGGAGCGGTGCACAGGGCAAATAAAACAATAAATACACATACACATAATAAAAACAAATTAAATATATCCCTGCGCTAAAAATTACCAATTAAAATACTAAAATCCCTATCTAAAATTATTGACAATCCCATAGACGAGAGACTACCCTAGGCCGGCCAAGCAGAACAAATATGTTTTTAATTTTAGACGGAAGGAGCGGAGGTCCGTAGTTGTTCTAATGTTGGGGGGGAAGGTCGTTCCAGAGGGCTGGGCCCGCCACAGAGAGAGCCCTTCCCCTGGGCGTCGCCCGCTGACAAAGTCTAGTGGACGGCACCCGGAGAAGTCCCTCTCTGTGGGAGCGAATTGGCCGTGTGGATGTATGAGGCAGGATCCGATCCTGCAAATAGCTAGGTCCCGAGCCATGGAGCGCTTTGAAGATGATAACTAACACCTTGAAGCGCACCCGGAAGACGACAGGCAGCCAGTGCAGCTCGCGCAAGAGCGGTGTTACATGGGTAAACCTTAAGGTTCCCATAATTGCTCGCGCGGCTGCATTCTGGACTAGCTGAAGTCTCCGAGTGCACCTCAAGGGGAGCCCCATGTAGAGAGAGTTACAATAGTCCAGTCGGGATGTCACGAGAGCATGAGTGACTGTGCGAAGGGCGTCCCAATCCAATAGGGGGCGCAACTAGCGAACCAGGCGAACCTGGTAGAACGCCCTCCTGGCCACGGCTGTCACTTGATCTTCCATGGACAGCCGGGCATCCAGGAGGACACCCAAGTTGCGCGCCCCATCCACTGGGGCAAGAGGGGAGACAATCTTCGAGGGGAGACAAACCGAGGGGAGACAATCTTCATCCTCCCGGTTGGTGGCACGTAGCCGTTGGTTGCAAACGGTCGGGTGCCACAACCCCCGCAGGCTAGGTGGCCAGGGAATACAGAGCCAGGGTCTGCGGCTGATGTTTTGCAACGCCAGGTCCGTTGTCAACAAAGCCCCCCTCATTAGTGACCTTGTGTCAGAGGGGGAGCCGGACCTGGTAGGAATTGCGGAAACCTGGTTGGGCCACGAGGGAGGGCTTCCCCTCGTTGAAATGTGCCCACCAGGCTACCGCGCAGTTCATCAGCCACGGGCCCTAGGCAGGGGAGGTGGGGTAGCGGTCATTATCAAGGAAGGCCTTGAGCCGAGAGATACCATTGTGCCTCAGACTACCGGCTGTGAGTCCCTCTGTGTGAAGTGGGGCCTAGGGAGGCAGTTGGGCTTGCTGGTTGTATACCTGGCTCCCCACTATGTAGCAGCAGCCCTGCCCGAGCTCCTGGAGGTGATCGCTACGGTGGCAGTTGAGACCCCCAGACTTTTAGTCATGGGGGACTTTAATCTGCCATCGTTGGGCGAATCATCGGAGGCAGCTCGGGAGTTCATGGCTTCCATGACGGCCATGGACCTGACCCAAGTAATTCAGGGCCCCACCCACGAGGGTGGACATACGCCGGATCTCATCTTTGTCTCAGGCCAATGGAAGAGTGATCTGGGTATAGGGGACATAGTCATCACACCCTTGTCATGGTCAGACCACTCACTTCTCCGGCTCGACTTTCCGACCGCTGCTCCCCTCCGCGGGGAGGCGGAACCAGAGTTACCAATCTGGTACCGCCCCAGGCGCTTGATGGACCCGAATGGGTTCCAGACAGCGCTTGGGCCAATTCCTGTATCCCTGACACGCGCCCCGATGGAGGACCTCACGGCCGCATGGAACATTGCGGCCGTGGGAGCCTTGGATCGGGTCGCGCCCTTGCGGCCTCTCTTGCGGCGGCGAACCACCCTGGCTCCTTGGTTTACTGAGGAGCTGCGGGTGATGAAACGCCGCAAGAGATGCCTAGAGGGAAGATGGAGGTCTAGCCGTTCTGAATCTGACCGGACACAGGTAAGAGCCCATTTACGGACTTACATTGTGGCGCTGAGAGTGGCCAAACGTCACCATTGTGCCACTCTCATAGCATCCGCAGAAAACCGCCCTGCCGCCCTGTTTAGGGTGACCCGCTCCCTCCTCCAACAGAGGGAGCGGGAAGCCCCGCTACAGGGTAGAGCAGAGGAATTTGTGACTTTTCTGCAGGAGAAAACCGCTCAGATACAGAGTGAGCTAGCCCCCATTCATGGCCCAGTGGGATGCCACGAGAGAGATCTTGTTTGGGAGGAGTTTGACCCCGTTACTTCTGAGGATATGGACAGGCTACGTGGGCGACTGCGAGCCACCACATGTTTATTGGACCCGTGCCCCTCCTGGCTTGTACTGGCATCCTGGGAGGTGACACGAGGCTGGCTCCAAGAGGTTGTCAACGCATCCTTAAGTGAGGGTTCCTTGCCTGCTTCCCTAAAAGAGGCCATGGTGAGGCCCCTCCTTAAGAAGCCCTCTTTGGACCCAGCTCTTTTAAACAACTATCGTCCAGTCTCCAACCTTCCCTTTTTGGCGAAGGTTGTCGTGAGTGTGGTGGCACAACAGTTTCCCCGTCACCTGGAGGAAATTGAGTATCTAGATCCGCGCCAGTCCGGCTTTCGGCCCGGGCATAGCACCGAGACGGCATTGGTCGCGTTGGTAGATGATCTCTGGAGGGCCAGAGATGGGGGATGTTCCTCCATCCTGGTCCTATTAGACCTCTCGGCGGCTTTCGATACCATCGACCATGGTATCCTATTGCATCGGCTGCGGGGGTTGGGGGTGGGAGGCACCGTTTTACGGTGGTTCTCCTCCTACCTCTCTGGCCGATCGCAATTTGTGCGGGCAGGAGAGCAGAGGTCGACCCCGAGACCCCTCACATGCGGGGTACCTCAGGGGTCGGTCCTCTCGCCTCTCCTGTTTAATGCATATATGAAGCCGCTGGGTGAGATCATCCGTGGTTTTGGGGTAGAGTACCACCTGTACGCTGATGACACCCAGCTGTACATATCTACCCCAAACCACCCCAACGATGCCGTAGCAGTGATGTGCCAGTGCCTGGAAGCCGTGCGGATCTGGATGGGAAGTAGCGGACTCAAGCTCTACCCGACCAAGACCGAGTGGCTGTGGTTTCCGGCTGCCCGATTCAACCAGCTCTCCCCAACGCTGGCCATAGGGGGCGAACATCTTGCCCCTGTGGATGGGGCGCGCAATTTGGGTGTCCTCCTGGATACCCGGCTGTCTATGGAAGAGCAAGTGACAGCCGTGGCCAGGAGGGCGTTTTACCAGGTTCGCCTGGTTCGCCAATTGCGCCCCCTATTGGATCGGGACGCCCTTCGCACAGTCACTCATGCCCTCGTGACATCCCGACTGGACTATTGTAACTCTCTCTACATGGGGCTTCCCTTGAGGTGCACCCGGAGGCTTCAGTTAGTTCAGAATGCAGCCGCGCGAGCAATTATGGGGACCACTAGGTTCACCCACGTTACACCGCTCTTGCGCGAGCTGCACTGGCTGCCTTTCGTCTTCCGGGTGCGCTTCAAGGTGCTAATTATCATCTTCAAGGCGCTCCATGGCTCGGGACCTAGCTATCTGCGGGATCGGATCCTGCCCCATACATCCTCACGGCCAATTCGCTCCCACAGAGAGGGACTTCTCCGGGTGCCGTCCACTAGACTTTGTCAGCGGGCGACGCCCAGGGGAAGGGCTCTCTCTATGGCGGGCCCGGCCCTCTGGAACGACCTTCCCCCCGATATCAGAACGACCACTGACCTCCGCTCCTTCCGTACGAAATTGAAGACCCATTTCTTTCGACTGGCCGGCCTTGGATAGTCTCTCTGTCTATAGATTCCAAATGTATTTTAATGGGTTTTTAATTATTTTTAGCACGGGATAATATTGCTTAATTGTGTTTTAAAGTATGTATTTTTGTATTTATTGTTTATATTGTTTTTAGTTCCTCCTGTGCACCGCCCCGGGTCCCTTTGGGGAGAGGGAGCGGTTAATAAATTCGAATTTATTATTATTATTATTATAAGATGTTCGCCCCCAATGGCCAGCGATGGAATCAGCTGGTTGAATCGGGCAGCCGGAAACCACAGCCACTCGGTCTTGGTCGGGTTGAGCTTGAGTCCGTTTCTTCCCATCCAGACCCGTACGGCTTCCAGGCACTGGCACATCACCGCTACGGCATCGTTGGGGTGGTTTGGGGTAGATATATACAGCTGAGTGTCATCAGCGTAGAGATGGTACTCTACCCCAAAACCACGGATGATCTCACCCAGCAGCTTCATATATGTGTTAAACAGGAGAGGCGAGAGGACCGACCCCTGAGGCACCCCACATGCGAGGGGTCTCGAGGTCGACCTCTGCTCTCCTGTCAACACAAATTGTGATCGGCCAGAGAGGTAGGAGGAGAACCACCGTAAAACGGTGCCTCCCACCCCCAACCCCCCCAGCCGATGCAATAGGATACCATGGTCGATGGTATCAAAAGCCGCCGAGAGGTCTAATAGGACCAGGATGGAGGAACAACCCCCATCTCTGGCCCTCCAGAGATCATCAACCAACGCGACCAATGCCGTCTCGGTGCTATGCCCGGGCCGAAAGCCGGACTGGCGCGGGTCTAGATAATCAACTTCCTCCAGGTGACGGGGAAACTGTTGTGCCACCACACTCTCAACAACCTTCGCCAAGAAGGGAAGGTTGGAGACTGGACGATAGTTGGTTAATAAAGCTGGATCCAAAGAGGGCTTTTTAAGGAGGGGCCTCACCATAGCCTCTTTTAGGGAAGCAGGCAAGGAACCTCACTTAAGGAAGCGTTGACAACCTCTTGGAGCCAGCCTCGTGTCACCTCCCAGGATGCCAGTACAAGCCAGGAGGGACACATGTGGTGGCTCGCAGTCGCCCACGTAACCTGTCCATAACATCTGAAAGAAGGTTCCTCACCTCTTTGAGGTGTTTATCAGTCAGCCTTCTCTTGGTTGAGATGAACACTAGTGACCTCACACAGTTCTTTGTGGAGTTCTTCAATGTATTTCACCAAACACATCTAGCTTTAACTCTAACTGGTGGCATGATCTTCTGCAGGTTTTCGGTTGTGCTCTAAAGTTGATCCACTTTCCCCTGGAGACAGCTGTGCTGCTCTTTCATCCAATGATTGTCTTTCTGGAATTTGTGGGTCTGAAAGTCAAAGAGCCTCTCAATTCATCAACGTGGAGGTTGGGACCCTCAGTGGTCACTGAGAGATCATCCAAGGATATTGACCCTTTCATCATTTCTTCCTTGTGGTTGAGCTGTTAGAAAAATGGAGAGACACAGTCACGTCCTCTCCCAGTTCAGGGATAATTTTGCTAACCTCCCTTCTCCACTCTGGCTTTTTCCTAGAGTTTTGGAGTTTTTCTCTAGCATGAGATGCAGTGGGAGTGAAGAACCAATGGACAATCTGCAGAGCTGGCTGACTGGAGAATTCTAGGAGTTGAAGCCCCCCCCCCATCTTAAAGGAGCCTAGTTTGAGAAAGACCAACATAATCCCTCAATACTGATCTCTCTGAAAACTGTCTTGACTTCCCATTTCATTCCGCATCCAACTCAAGGCATCTCATGGCTTAAAAACCTCCAAAGGAGTCAGTATGGGCTCTCCATCAATTTGGCCCTCTTTGTATTGCTATGATTTCTGATAACAGGAAAAGGTGATGACCATCGGAATTAAGACAGACACCCCCCCACCAAGTACTTACGAGTCCTATCTCAACCACGAAAGCCAGGTGGGTGACCTCGAGCCAGTCCCTCTCTCAGCCCTCACAAGGTTGTTTTGGTGGGGATGAAGGAATCTTAGATATGTTCATTGCCTTGAGCTATTAAGGGAAACAATAAAGGTGGTGTGAAAGTCTATGTAATAAAGTGAAAATAAATGAATATTTCAGTCACTAGGCCAAGTGTTTTATTGAGAAATAACCTCTCTGGCCAACAGAATCACAGTTTAGGTTAATTTCCCCAAATCATTAAGCAGGTCAGTCTCTAGCTTTGTGGTCACAATGCCCACCCAACTGCGACAGCCTAAAGCCAATTTTTGCTCCCCTAAACCTGAAGTGTACTAGGTTTTTCCTAGTGCACTTCACTGCCAGCCAGCCAGCCAGCCCCAGCCCCTTTCTGGAGACAGGAGCCTTCGACCTGTTGGATGAGGAGTTTGATGCCAGGTAAGGAGGATGCTAACATGGCAGGAATCAGCATGTCTGTCGTGTCGGTTGAACCCCACTTCTCTCATCTCCCCCCCCTAATTCTTCCTTGAAGGGGAGGGTCTCTCTGTCCCTCCTGAGGAGCCCAGGCGAGGGAGACCCTGCGATGCCCCCAGTGCCATCCATCCAATCCAGTCACTTTCCAGGGAGGTTGAGCAGAGCCTCCATTATGTGGTCCAGACTCCCCAAGGATGCTGGAGGTTGCCATGGAGAGAGAGCTCCAGCCAATGAGCTCATGAGGAGCCTCTGACGTCACAAGCCAAGGCTCTGATTGGCCTGGAGCGAAGATTTGAACAATAACCGCCAACTGTCTGCCTTCCCCTGGTGGGCTTATCTGTGAATGAGCCAATCCTGAAGGGGCTTTGAGCCCCAAATTCTCTTCAGCCAGAGAGGCTCTGTGTGAAGGGGGAACCTTTGGTCGCCTGGAGAGGTCGGGGAGCCCCAGATTCCGTCCCTCCTTTGGGGGTGAAATTAAAATCTTGTCCCTTGGAGTATAATCTGGCCTTAGAGATCCAGAGGATCCAGGCTTCCCTCTCCAGGGCCAGATGATGACAGGGAAATATATCCATAAAAGATCAGATATGATTGACATTCCAAAGGCCTTGTGAGAAGGGGCCTGAAGAAGCACATGGGTCTTTGTCAGCTTTAGCTGTCCAACTCACTGCCTGCGGAGGCCAGGTATGGCTTAAAGGCCAGAGTGTAGACATCCCCCCACAGGCAGTGAAACAGGCAGCTAAATCATGGAAAGACCCAGCGGAGGAAGAACCCTGATTGCTGACTGGGGAATTCTGGGAGCTGAAGTCCGCTCTTCTTCCGGTTTCTAAGGTTGAGAAACCTGCTCTAGTGGACCCAGCACTGGACGGTTGGACAGATGACCTCTGAGGTCTGGATGGAGGAGCTGCTAAAGGAAGGTCATGGCACACAGACTTCAAAGTGAATCAGGAAGACTGTAATAGGGGGGTCTGTCTGTCTGTCTCACAAGGACTAAGGATGCTTATCCACAGGAAAGATGCATGTGTGGAGCTTGTAGCAATGATGGGAGTTGGAAGGTTGATAAAAGGCAACAAGGATTAAACCACTTGCAGAGCTCAGCTGAAAGTTAGGAATAGAGATGGAGGGCAGCCAATGAAATGCCTCTGAGAACTCCTGGAGCCTCCATTAGCCAAGGCTGAGGAATGGGGCAGCTAGAGACCAAGAGAAGAAATGGTAGAATTAGGGCTGAAATGTTTATTAGAGGATATTTCTCATTGTTTCGCCTTGTCCCGCCTTCTCCTTCAGTGAAAGTGTATAAAAGCTTTCTTAATCCTTTGTTCTGGGTTCTTCTGGGCCTTTTGACCAGGAACCTTTTTCCTTGGAGGACTCCCATAAAAAGCAATCAGAAAACCTCCTGTCTGGCCTCCATCCTTGGCTTCGGCCCCATTGGAGACAACACAGAAGAAAAGGAAGGTTCCCCCTAAATACATGCTAGATGCTGTTCCTCAACAGAGGATCCCTCTGATTTTGGGGGAGGTGAAGAGGCCCGAAGCCCATCAGGGGCAGGGAGGGAGCCCCAGAAGCCCCCAGAGGGTCTCCTCAGAAGACCCAGCTGCCTCTTGCTGGATCCAGATCAGGTCTGGGTGCTGGGTGGCCCTGGAGGAGGAGGAGGAGGAGGAGGAGGAAGGGGACCCCAGGTGTCCTCAGGTGACCCCCGACTTCCCTTTAGCAGGAGCCCCCTAAGAAGCCCAGGACAGCCCCTTCTCTGCCCCCTTGGAGCCCCCCATGCCAGCCTGGGAGAAGCTCTGATGGAGGGGATAGGCCTCCATCGGCCACAGGGGACCCAGCTCAGCCCCACTGAAATTGGGGGACTGCCCCCCTCCCCCCCTCTTTGGGCCGGCAGCGTAGGGGAGGAGAGGCTCTCAGGGGGGCCTTTGGGGGGATTTTAGGGGGGCTTCTGGTGTTGGGGGGGCTTCTGACAGCAGGGCAGGGGCTGCCCTTCATTTAGTCGGTCATGACTAAAGCCCGGCCTTATTGTTCTTATGACACGAGAGGCAGGTGGTTAGAATGATGGGGAAATGGGGTCGGAAGGGGCCTTAGAGGTCATCTGTCCGACTGCCCAGTGAAGGGCCTCCTAGGGCAGGTGGCTCAACCTCAGCCACCTGAAGATGTCCGGACTTCAACTCCCAGAATCCCCCATCCATCACTCAGGGTCCTCAATCCTCTTTCCATGCTTTACCTGTCCCTCACACTGCCTGTAGGGGGCAGCCTAAAGTCCGGCCTTTCAGTCCCAGGTAGCCCCACAGGCAGCAAGCCAGACAGCTAAAGCAAAGAAAGACCCCTGCAGCGCCCTCCATTTTGTGGCCTCTTTTTTTTCCTGAGGTGATTCTCCTTCCCTCCATTTTGAGGGGAAGAAAAGCTGAGGGGAGATTTCCTCTCCTCTCCAGCTGGGACTCAGGGAGGGTCCCCCAAAGGGAGGGAGCGGGGGAGGTTGGTGGGGGCAGAGGGGGCGGAAGGGGAGACCAGGGCAGTGGCTAATAGAAAGAACGACATGGCTTTAGAGCATGGAGGCTCTTCGTCTTGAGGGAAGAAATGTCCTTCTGGGTTCAGTTCCAAGTGAGGGAAAAGACCCTGGAGACATGGAGGCTGCTGGGAAAGAGGGTTTAATGGTGGACAAAGGATCCCAGGGCTTCAGCTCCTGAGCAGGAAAGGGAGATCAGAGGCTTCAATGGTGGGGGAAGAAGAAGAAGAAAAGAGGCTGAGAGGCTGAAAATCCCTGGTTTTTATACCCTCCCTGAGCTTTGATCTTGAGCTTGCATTCTGATTGGCTGTCAGGCTCCCAATAGTTGCAGGGGCAACTTCCTAGGCTGCGCTTTGAGTCCAGGTTTGGTTGAGTTCTCAGATGCCCTGTGGTGAGTTTCTGTGAAAAGCTGATACTACCTTTATTATGTAAAGTGGACTAGCTCAGGCTTTAATGGCCCATTGACAAAGAGAGCCCATTGAAGCTGCAGGGAGCAATTCTGTCTTTAAAACATGTTCCTCCCTTTTTCACATCCAGGGGGAATGTAATATTCTGCCTTTTCAATATTTCCTAGGATATTTCACTTTTCTGGGAGAGGTATGAGTGATAACTTCCTACAGTCTTGTCTGTACTTTCCACTTAAAATGAAAAGCTGGGATAGCCGCTCAGCTTCCTCCTCCCAAGAAGGGCTCCCCACTCAGCTGGGCACAATACTGTCTGACATCCCTGCAAGAGCCCCCTTGCCTGGCCTCTGCATGGCAAAGGGAGTCAGGGGAACATGGGATATGGGCTTCTGCATTCCCTGGTCTCTAAAGATGTAAGTCTAAATGAGGATTCTGCATATATGCTTTCCATCTGCAACACGAGGCTCCTGGGCTCCCTTTTCTCCCCCCCCCCCTTCATTCCTCCCTTGGGGTAAGGGGCAGCCTTGATTTCTCCATCTCTTTCCACTTGGTTTCCTCTGACTTCTCCCTCTCTGGGTGTTGATTTGTGGGTGTGATTTTTTCCAACTGGGCAAAGTTCTGAGAACTACTTTTCCATTCAAGTTGATTTTATTCTTGCAGTCTGGCCACACTGTTGCATCAGCCCTTTTGTTGAGCATTGACTTTCAAAAGAAAGCAAATGTTGGCTTGGACTCGGCAGGCAGCTACTAAAGATCTGTGACATGCTGGGCATTAACTGCCTCCCGAGGTTTTCTCTTTAACCACGATGCCAACAAATGTCACATTTCTAGTTAGCTTCAACCACAGGTGCCGGGTATTCTCTCTGGGGCCAGTTTCAAGCACAGAGACGCCCCCAAACTTCTCAATGCTAGATGATGGATTTAATTCCATCTCTGCCCCTGTTATTATGAGCCACATGGGGATTATTTCCCTTTCATTTCCCTCCAGAGAAGTTCCCAACAATCTTTGAGTCCAAGAACTGGTTGAATTCTCCAGGGATCCCTCCTGAGAGGGAGAATTATGATCAAAGTTTCAGCTCTGCTCTTTGGCCGAATCCTTCAGGGGAGACTTTGGGCAGAGAAATAGGAAGTTTTGGGACAGGCAGGGTCTGTGCTCTTGAATGTCCATCTCTCTCCTTTCCAGGTGAAGCTGAGTGTTTCTCTATGTTTCAATCAGGAAAGCAACTGGATCATTTTCCACCTTGTGAGAATCCTTTGAATTCCTCCAATTCTTCTTTAGAAACAGAAAAGGGATTGATTGATTCACCCCATGAATGATGGACCTCCTGCTTCTGCTTCTGATGCTGCTGGTGTCCCATCCAGTCTCTGGGAAGCTGAGGATGAAATGCCCGAAGAGTTTGGAGCTTCAGGATGGAAAAGGACCACAGAGCTTTTACAGCCCAGGAGACCATCTCATTGCTATAGTTGCCACTGGGAGGGAAACATTGCATACAAAGTTGCTTTTCAACGTGGCTCCTTCTCTTCAGTTTGTTTTCCGTGATCCGTAAGTCATTCAGGGTGATGGAGTTGCCCTCCCTCCATTCTGACACTCTCCTTCTTTTCTGTTTTTTATTTTTCATTTATTCCTTTATTGGAGGATATGTCTAATTTCCTCAATGATTTTGACTTCCACGGCTTCTCTCTTTTGACTGGTTTGGTGAAAGAGACTCAAATCCAAAACTGGGTCTAAAAAAAGCTGAAAGGGCTGCAGATTATTTTCCTCTCTCAGTTCAATCCTTTTTTTAAATAAGTAATCTTTATTGGTTTTACATATTTTTTAAACTAAGACATACAAATACAACCTTAAACATAGAAACCCTTTCCACCACCACCACCACCCTGGTGACCGTCGTTCACAGACCAACCTTCTTTCCTTCATCATTGTTTAGTCTCTAACCAACATCTTCTTGTTATAAAGTTCAGGGACCTGCTACAATACCAAAGTTCACTTTTAGTTCCCATTGTTACCAAATGTTGTTTATCTTCTCCAGTTTTAAGTCCCTGCTGTTCTCTTTGTGGTCCATATGGCCCATAGGTTCCAGCTGAGATAATATTCCGTTTCTCCTTTGTCTCTCAGCCAACCCGTCATTCTGTCCATTTCTGCACATTCATAAATCTTTTTGATTATGACATCTTCTGGCGGTATGATAGTAGTTTTCCAGAATTGCGCATATGTTATTCTTGTGGCCACAATTATATGTAGGCTCAAATGCCATATAGATTTACTCAGATTTACTCCTTGAGGTGCACCCGGAGACTTCAGCTGGTCCAGAATGTAGCCGCGCGAGCAATAATGGGAACCTCAAGGTTTACCCATGTAACATCGCTCTTGCGCGAGCTGCACTGGCTGCCTGTCGTCTTTCGGGTGCGCTTCAAGGTGCTAGTTGTCATCTTCAAAGCGCTCCATGGCTCGGGACCTAGCTATCTGCGGGATCGGATCCTGCCCCATACATCCTCACGGCCGATTCGCTCCCACAGAAAGGGACTTCTCCGGGTGCCGTCCACTAGACTGTGTCAGCGGGCGACGCCCAGGGGAAGGGCCTTCTCTGTGGCGGGCCCTGCTCTCTGGAACGACCTTCCCCCCGACATTAGAACTACCACGGACCTCCGCTCCTTCCGTCTGAAATTAAAAACACATCTTTTTCGCTTGGCCGGCCTAGGATAGTCTCTCCTGATTGTTTATGGATTTTAGTAAATATATTTGGGGAATTTTAGCGCAGGGTCAGTTGTTTAATGTGCCTTTTAGTTAGTTATTTATGTACATTTATTGTTTTAATTTTGTATTTTGCCTTTTTAACCGTTTTTAATTCCCTGTGCCCCGCCTCGAGTCCCTTCGGGGAGAGAGAGCGGGTTATAAATAAAAAATTCATTCATTCATTCATTCATGCTTTCTGGTTTTATGCTTAATAGAAAAGTCTCGGGTTTCCTTTCCATAGTTACCCCGGTAATCTCTTTTAGCCAGTTTTGAATCCTTCTCCAATATTTCGAGGCCTCAATACAAAACCATCAAACATGGTAGAATATGCCATCCCTTCTTCCACATTTCCAGCACATTGGGGATAACCCAGGAAACATTTTGGCTAACCTCATTGGTGGAAAATGCCATCTATAAGCCATCTTATAGATATTTTCTCTAAACGCTGTAGATATCGTGAGTTTAATGGTCTTACTCCATAGATCCCACCATTTACCCATTTCAATCTCATAGCCAAAATTCCTCTCCCATGCTATTAAGAGGCTTTTATCCATCTCTTCATTGACACCTTGACAGATCAAAAATTGACAACAATTTCTTCTCTCCACCGAACAAAATCTTGTCCAACTCTTTTTTTTAATTGAAAAAGTTTTATTCAAACAAATTCCCCCCCTTTTTACCCCCCGACATATAATATAAATCACATACAAATAATATACCCCCTCCCCTCCCCCGTCTTAAAATAAATTTCTCATTCAGATATTGTATCCCCTCACCTCCCAACAATCATAATATAAATTTCTCTTAAAGTAACAATATCCCATTAACCCCATCTTCTAACTTAATTGAACATATATAAATCATAATATAAATTTCTCTTAGAGTAACCGTATCCCATAAATCCCATCTTCTAAATTAGTTATACATATATATTTCCCCACCCTCCACCCTAACCCTCCCCCACCTCCCATTCAAACCCACCCCCCTGACTTCCGCTATACACCACTCTAATATTTCCAAACATCCCATATATTATTTACTCTGTTCACATTGTATCCCTTGCTTATCACCCTATCAATCTAAACATTCTTACCTAAAGGCTACATAATACTTCCTAGTCTGGTATTTATTCTGTATATAATCAATCCATTTTGAGGTAGCAACAGACGATACAGAGGCCTGAAACATTGGTCAAGTACACTTTGGTCAAGAAGTAAAGATTGCAAGCTCTACTCAATATACTGCTGAAGTTGCAAAAAGGTTCTGCCCCAGACAGCATCCTGTTTGCTGGGTTGCTCCCACGATCTTTTCCCAGCAACTTCCCCATTTATCCCCTTGCTAGCCACAAATAGCCTCTGAATGCATATAACTTGTCGACCTAAGCAAACTGTGTCAACTGGTAGGTTTGCAAGACCCTCACCTCCATATTTGGGCAGATGTAGGAGAACGGGAATGTCTACGTCACCGAGGGTATAAGGGACAATCCTTGTCAACATGTGGGGGTTCAGACATTTTGTATGGGCTACATGCCCTTCTCTGAAACTGTGCACAATAAAATCTTTACTGCTTTGAAGAGCTTGTCTGTGTGTCTTGGCCTTTTCCTACAACAATTTTGCCCATTCCTGTATATAATTCTCCTGTTTCTGATCTTTTAAGAAAGCTGAAATTTTTGCCATTTCCGCAAACCCCGCCACTTTCTGAATCCATTGATCAATTGTCGGTAAAAAATCTTTTTTCCAGTGCTGAGCAATCAACAACCTAGCTGCTATAACCATATACAAAACCAATTTTGTTTCCCCTTTAGTAAAATCCTTAATTATACCCAATAAAAACATTTGCGGAATAAATTGTATTCTTTTCTTAAATACATTTTGCATAACCCACCATATTTTTATCCAAAAAGCTTTAACCTTATTGCAAGTCCACCATACATGAAAAAAAGTAGCATCTAAACACTCGCATCTCCAGCATTTTGGTTGAACATTTGGGTACATACATGATAACTTCTTAGGATCTAAATACCATCTGTAAAACATTTTTAAAAATTCTCCCTTAAATTCTGTGACTGCGTAAATTTAACATTCTGAACCCATATTTTTTCCCACGTATCCATCATAATCGGTTCGTCAAAGTTCTGAGCCCATTTAATCATACAATCCTTCACCAATTCGCTTTCTGAGTCTCTTTCTAACAATACATTGTATATTCTTTTAACATGTTTTGGACCAGTCTCTTTTATCTGCTTAATCACTTCAACTTCTTTATCCATGAAGCCAACCCTGCGATCTTCTTTCCAACTCTTCTGTAACTGTATGTAATGTAACCAGTGTAAAGTAATTCCTTCTTCCAACAGTTGTTCCAAAGTTTTCAACTGCCATTTGTCCCCATCAGCAATAAGCACATCTTTATATAAACACCCCCCGAGTGACTTAGTATTTGTAGCCACATGGTGTCTGTAACATCCAACCAAAGCAGTATTTTATAATCCCAATTAGGCCGGTGCTTCTTCCATATTCTCATCAAGGCACTTCGGAGAACATGATTGTTAAACGCTTTATCCACCTTATCTTCATAAAAAAGATATGCATGCCATCCCAGAACAAGGTCATGACCTTCTATATTCAATAGTTCAGTTTTTGTTTTCCTAAACCAATCTGCTACATACGTCAATGCCGCAGCTTCATAATACAATCGAAGGTTTGGGAGTCTGAGGCCACCTCTTTCACTAATATCTTGCATGATCTTCATCTTTACTCTCGGTTTTTTCTCCTTCCAAACAAATTTATTTAATGTTGCTTGCCATTCTAACAAGGTTTTATCTGATTTAAGCACCGGTATCATCTGGAATAAGAAAATGAATCTAGGTAGAATGTTCATTTTTGTCCAACTCTTGACGGTTTGAATAAATTCCAAACCGTTCCTTATCGCTTTTTAGCCTATTTCTAATCTGTCCTGCCCTGCTGCTCTAATTCCATCTTTGTTTTCAAATTGCCATTTTCTGTCATGCTGTCACTATATATTATATTTCTTGTCCAATTAAATACACTAGGATGCATTAAAGCCTCCAACGGTGCCAACCATAAGATAATACTCTTTCCTCAACTTTTCCCACACCCCCATCAAAATCTTCCGAATATAGTGTCCCATGAAATGCCTGCGGGGGGTATCTCTTTCTTGCCAAAGGGCAGCATGCCATCCCTGTGCAAGGTCATGTCCCTCTATAGCCAATAAACACCTTCTACTCAACGTCACCCAATCCTTCACCCATGTCATAATTGCTGCACTATAATATGATTCCCAGTTTGGTACCCTGAAGCCTCCCAATTCTTTACGTTTTTGCAACATTTGGGCATTAATTCATGCTTTCTTGGACAAAAAAGAAAAAAAATGTCCAATTTAATTGGTGCCGTTTGAAACAAAAACAAAAATTTAGATAGGATGTGTCTTAACTTAATCCTGCCCTTCAAAGACAATTATTTACCACTCCAATTGATCATATCTTTAAATACCTGTTGTAATAATTTCATATAATTATCTACTTTGATAGAGGAACATCTCATTGGTGAAAGAAACTCAAATCCAAAAATGGGTCTAAAAAAAATTGAAAGGGCTGCACATTATTTTCCTCTCTCAGTTCAATCCTTAATTTATCGTTTGAATAATGAATTTTATTTAAAGTAGTGGTGGAATCAGTTGTAGTTTCTGTACCTCAGCCCATTTCCTTATTTGTATAACCGATCATTTTTTTGGATCAATGTTGGCTTAAGGCTCAGGAGGCTTATGGAGGATTATATATTTTTGTTGTTGCCCATTATAATAACCTTTTTTTTTTACAATAGGGATTTTTACAATTTTCCAAATGTCTTAGCATTCATTTTCAATGTCCAAACGATGAACAAGAATTCCCAGCTCCTGCACAATCTCACACTTGGCTGCAACCTCCATAACAACTATTGGAGCACTTTCTGCACTTCAGATGCCTTGCTGGACATTCTCTCCACTGGAGAAGCCAATGTCCCCAATTACAGCTGTGGAAGGAAGGAAAACCTTCTGACTCTTCTTGATGCAGCTAAAAGGGACATCTCCATCCAGGCATCCACATTAGGAGGCACCTACAAAGTCCCACAGGTTTGTGTGTTTTTTTCTCCATCTGGTAAAGTGAGGGGTGGGTGGTGGTGGGTGAGCAATAGATGCAATCATGTCTTCTCCATGGAATTCAAAGGAAGGAGGCGTGGTATAAAGCATCCCGGCCACCTTCGCCCTTGGCCATCGCGTGCCTCCTTCCTTTCTCCGCCCACTTGAGCAAAGAAAGGGGGCCACTAAACCGCCTGCTCTCCTGCATTCAAACCAGCCCTCCCCCTCCTCTCTTTCGGCCTGGGCTCTCTGGAGGGGGAGGGGAGGTTTCTCCCAGGACCTGCTTCCCTTACCTCACGGGCGCAGTTCCGGGACAGTGGGATATTTTTTCCCCCAGAATGGGGGCATAGCCTCGGCCCCTGCTTTCTTGCCGCCTCCAGTCCAGCCCCCCACAATCTCCCCCCACCCGCACCCCACCCACTTCCCAGCTGTAGTTGGCATTCTCCCAGCTATCCTTCCTGGCTGCACCCCCAGAGCGTCACATGGAGGTGGTATGGGGGCTTATGACTGACCCAGGGCCCGTCTGGATGCCCAAAGAAGGATCGGCAAGAGAAAGCAAACTGCTGCCAGCAATGGGGCACAAAGAAGCAGCTGCCCAGGCAGGCACCCAGGGTGACCTTGATGTCCAGCCTCCCTGCCATCTCCAGCCCTGTGCAACCTCTCTGCCAACCCACTGACCTCTGCTGGACGGCGTTTCCATCGCTTCCTGTTGCTGCGTCCCCAGAGCGGTCACATGGCAGTGGAGCATGGGCTGCTGACCATCCCTGGGCCTGCCCAGTTGTTTCTAGAGGGGGCAGGCAGATGGGAAGAATCCCGTCTGCAGCCTCGGAGCCTCACCTGGGTGGGCAAAGGAAGTGGTGGGGGCTTTTAAAACATGGGGTAGATGGGCGGTGTGAGCGAGTGGCAACCAGGCAGGCGGGGTGAGCAAGTGGGGGGCAGACAAAAGAAGTGTATGAGGCCTCCAGAAGAATGGGTACAGGAAGGAATGCTAAATTTCACCATCCAGTAAGCCCGTACTGGTGCGTAGCAGCTGAAACCCAACCCTGGCGCACACATAGGAAATAATGAGGCTTGGACTTCTCAGAATCAGGAAAAGTTTATTATGGCTGCCATGTTCAGAAAGCTAGTCAAAGGCCAGCATGTAAAAATAAAGATGACTAAAGATCATCTAGTCTGACCCCAACTCATTACACTCTTTTGTCTAAAACTCACTTTATGTCCTGCCTCAGGAAGACCAGCTCTTCCAGTTTCTGGCACTGCCATGCACGCAAATGCCAGCTGATTGTCTCACACACATGTGCACCAGAAGAGTACAGAGGAAGGCATTCACATTCACTTCCAGCCCTCCAGAGTTTGCGGCACAATGCAAGCCCCCCACCCCCACTGCATACTCATGTGCCCCCCCCCCCCCGGCCCTGGAATAGGCCCAAAAACCAGCTGGCCAGCAGGGGGGGCACCTGCATGTGGATGCTAGTGGAGCTGGGGTGGGGCGGCTGGCATGCTGGGAGAGAAGGCTCTGCATGCCTCCGTTTCCCCATCAGGGCTCTAATCCTTTCAATTCCTTTTTCAGATCAATTTTCTTTCAGGTTCAGAGGCTCTGAGTGATAAAAGTCAATTCCCCTTTTCCCACCAGATGTACCCCAAAGAAGGATTCCAGTACCCAGCAATTGTCCAGCTGCTCCTCCATTTCAGATGGACCCTGATTGGCCTTTTTACTTCAGACACAGAGAAGGGAGAGGATTTCATGAGCATTTTCCCTCCTGTGCTTGTCAGGAATGGAATTTGTGTGGTTATATCACAACGATTCTCAAACACTGGATATACTGCATACCTCAGGGATTCCCTCTCTAAGTGGAGACAAGTCAACGTCTTTGTTCACTTTATGGAATTTGAGCCCATTTGGGAGAGAATTCTTCCTTTCCATTTAACACTTATGTGTCTCCCAGAACCCACTGAAGGGAAAGTCTGGATCCTCACAAGTTTCTCAGCATATAAAATAACCAAGCGCAGACTTCTCACATACATCCATAGTATTTGGCAGTTTGGTTATCTGTTTAAAAAAAGGCCAAAAGATTCTGCCTTTAAACCTTATTTCTTTGTGGAAGAAAAGTTTCAAGATCCTTATTTCTACTGTTCTCTTTCAAAAAACGTCTTTTCTGTCAAAGGCCGCAGAAGATGCACCCAGAAAGCCCCACTGGCTGGACAATGGAAATGGGACAGATTAATGGTCCCAAATGCATATGAATATTACAGCCTCATGAAGACTCTGGCCCAGGCCTTGAATGCCGCCTATTCCTCCAGATCAAGGAGAAGGAAGGAGGGAGAAAAGATCTTAGGGTCTCCAAGGCTGCAGCCATGGCAGGTATGGTGGTCCTAATATGGATCCATTAATCTTAGATCCTTTGGAGAAGGAATCCAGAGGAGAAGGAGGGGAACCATCTCAACAGATCTGGCCAATTTAATTACCCAGGGAATTAATCGTTCCAAAGAATAGATACCATGGCATTATTAAACATTGCTGATTTGAAAATGCTGAATTGTTTCTTAAATAAATCCCCTTATTTGTGGGTTTGTGATGAGCCTGGTGGAATTCCACCTTCCTTCCGTCCCCATTGCAGGTGGGTCTGTGTGCAGTTGGACAGACAGCGAAGCCCCCCTATTCTCCTCCAATGAAAGGGAGCCTGGCCTGGATCTGGATGCTTTATTGGGAGAAGAGGGCAGGTGAAACTGAGGAGATGCAAAGAATGGAAATCAAATAGAAAGACGAGATAGGCAGCATTCACTAACAGCCAGCAAAGGAGCAGCTGGAACCTCTCCAGCGATGCTCCGTGGGAGGGACGGATGCTGTCTCTGGATGACCAGGGGTCTCAGTCACAATGGCTGCTTCCGTCTTCTCCAAAGGCTGACAGAAAGCAGAATCTGGCTTCAGACCATAGAGTTAGGCTTTTCTGCCCCCAGCCACTAAATGGGGCTGCAGCAACAACAGCACAAGAGTTCCATGTTTTGGCATGACAACCTTGATGAATTGGAAGGAGACCATGAGACCATCTAGCCCAACCCCTCCTCTCTGCAGGGATCCCAGTTGAAGCTTCTCTGACTGATGGCTGCTCAGTCTTTGCATTCAGACAATCCATGAAGAGGAGACTGAACTTCTCTGCTTTCCTGGCTCAGCTCTAAAACAGCTCAGCCTTTTATCCTATTTTTTCTCTCTCATTCGGCTATAATCTCCTCTCTTGCAACTGGATTCATTTTTCCACCTCTGACATTCTGGAATAATAGTGAGCAGATCTTACACTCATGTATAACAGGAATGAGTTATTGGAAGAGGGCTGGATCCAGGGGTGGGTGTCAATATTTTTTTACTATAGGTTTTGTGGGCATGGCTTGGTGGTCTTGTGAATGGGTGGGCATGGGCAACTTGACCTCACTCACATCAAAGGGGTTCCTTGCCTGGCCCCTCCTTGCCTCGACAAGATACAATTTTCCTGTCTATTTATTTACTACTATTGAACATCCAAAATGATTTAATCCTACGTATACATGCCATACACAGTGTGTACATCCATATTACATAGTATAGTATGCATATAGGAACACAAAAATACACATCTGCTATAGATACTGTATGTATACACACACACAGCTCTTCTAAAACTCTAAACGTTCAACCTCACTTTCTGCCTCACTTTCTGCCACATTTAACTGTAACTTCTGCCCATTAGAACATTACAGAGGCCTTCAGATGCTCTTCCCTAGCCTGCACATGACTGTTAGAGCCAGGAGATGTCATGGATTGAGTGAAATGTGGCAAAACTCACTTATCCATGCTGTTGTTTAGCAACCAAAATGTTGGGCTCAATTGTCATAAGTCAAGGACTGTCTCTGCCTTCCTCTGCATGGCAGCCTTGTCCTAGTAAACTCCTTCCCTTTTCTGGCAATTCTCCTCTTCGTTAGAGGCACCAAAATAATCCAGAGGATATATGGTGGACTGCTGGAAATAGGGGTTTAGACTAGATGATCTCCGAGATCCCCACCAGCCAGCTGTGCTGTTTCAAAGAGTCTCCTGAAGCCAGAGTTTGTGTTCTTCCTTCCTCTCCTTTTCTCTCTCTCTCCCTTCATCCCTCCCTCTATGTATATATCCATCCATCCAATTATATCTTTCTTCTCCCTCCCTCCCACCCTCCCTTTCTTTCCCTTCTTTCCATCAATCTCTCTTTCTTTTTCTCTCCCTTTTTCTTCCGTCCCCTTTTCTTTCCTTTTTCTTTTCTTTCTTCTCTCTCCCTTCTCTCACTCTCCCTTTCTCTCTCTCTCTTTCTTCCATTCTCTCTCTTTCTATCCCTTACTTTCCTCCTTCCAATGCTAAGAGACCCATTTCAAACAAAAACTCCTTTGGATGAAACCGGCCATTACACACACACACACACACTTCCAACCATACATGCTGCAGCCTCCCCCCCCCCACAAGCTGCCCAGTTATGGGCCCACCCTCCTCTGCCCTGCAGTATTGGGGGGGGGCTGTTCCTCTGTTTGGGGAGATAATTTGTGTGCAGAAATGCCAAGGGGAGGGAGCCTTGGAGGGCCTGTTCCTCCTTCCCCTTTTCCTCTCAGCCCTGCAAACCCAGAAATCAGTCACTGCCTATGAAGGAGCCCGCAAAACAACATAAAGGTCCTTTGGTGACCCCCCAAAAAACACGGAGACCTGGTTGGGCCATGAGGGGGGAGTGTCCCTCGTCGAAATGTGCGCACCAGGCTACTGGGCATTTCATCAGCCATGAGCCCAAGGCACGGGTGGGGGAGTAGCAGTTATCGTAAAGGAGGATCTAGCTCCGAGGGAGACCGCTGTACCGCAGATAGCCGGCTGTGAAGCCCTGGGTATGAAATGGGGCCGTGGGAGGCAGTTGGGCCTGCTGATTGTGTACCTGGCCCCCCGCTATGTCTTAGCAGCCCTGCCCGAGCTCCTCGAGGTGATAGCCGAGATGGCAGTTGAGACCCCCAGGCTATTAGTCATGGGGGACTTTAATCTGCCATCGGTAGGTGAAGCCTCTGAGGTAGCTCGGGAGTTCATGGCCTCCATGACGGCCATGGACCTGACCCAAGTAATTCACGGTCCCACTCACACCGGGGGCCACACGCTGGATCTTGTTTTTATCTCCAGCCAGTGGAGAAGTGATCTGGGATTAGGAGATCTAACGATTACGCCCCTGTCATGGACAGATCACTCTGTCCTTTGACTAGACTTCCCAACCGCCTCACTCCACCACTGGGAGGCAGAACTGGAAATACCAAGATGGTTCCACCCCAGGCTCCTGATGGACCCTGAGATGTTCCAGACGGAGCTTGGGCCAATACCGAGGACCCTGACCAGTGGCCCAACTGAGGACCTAGTGGTTGCCTGGAATAATGTGGCCACTGGGGCCCTGGACCGGGTTGCGCCCTTGCGGCCTCTCACGCGGCGCCAAACCACCTTGGCTCCCTGGTTTTCCGAGGAGCTGAGGGTGATGAAGCGCTGTAAGAGAGGCCTAGAGAGCATTTGGAGATCCACTTGCGCCGAGTCTGACCGAACACATGTTAGATCCCATTTGAAGACCTATCTCGTGGCGATAAGAGCAGCGAAACACAATTATCTCGCCGCCCTTACCACATCCGCAGATAACCGCCCTTCCGCCCTGTTTAGAGTGACCCACTCCCTCCTTCAACAGAGGCTGCGGGAAGCTCCCTTACAGGGTCGTGCAGAGGAATTTGGACATTATCTGCAGGATAAAATCACTCAGATCCAGAGCTAACTGGTCTCCAATGAGGCTAGTCCTGGTGGGCAAGCGAAGGCAGGCCTTGAGACTGTTTTATGGGAAGAGTTTGATCTTGTAACTCCAGATGACATGGACAGGTTGCTGGGGCGGCTGAATGCTACCACATGTTTATTGGACCTATGTGCCTCTTGGCTGGTACTGGCCTCCCGGGAGGTTACACGAGGCTGACTCCAGGAAATAGTGAACGCCTCCTTGAGTGAGGGGTTTCTACTGGCCGTCTTGAAAGAGGCGGTGGTGAGACCCCTCCTCATGAGGCCTTCCCTGGACCCAGCATTATTAGTTAATTATCGCCCGGTCTCCAACCTTAGTTTTCTTTCTAAGGTTGTAGAGAGTGTGGTAGCACAACAGTTCCCCCGACACTTGGAGGAAACCGTTTATCTAGACCTGCGCCAGTCCGGCTTCTGGCCTAGGCACAGCACAGAGACAGCATTGGTCGCATTGGTAGATGATCTCTGGAGGGCCAGGGATAGGGGCTGTTCCTCTATCCTGGTCCTATTAGACCTCTCAGCGGCTTTCGATACCATCGACCATGGTATCTTATTGCACCGGCTGGAGGGGTTGGGAGTGAGAGGCACCATATTGCGATGGTTCTCTTCCTACCTCTCCGACCGGTTACAATTTGTGTTGACAGGAGGGCAGAGGTTGACCTCGAGGCCCCTCATATATGGGGTGCCTCAGGTGTCGGTTCTCTCGCCCATCCTGTTCAACACCTATATGAAGTCGCTGGGTGAGATCATCTGAGGTTTTGGGATAGGGTACCATCAGTACGCTGATGATACTCAGTTGTACATCTCTACCCCTAACCACCCCAACAATGCCGTCAAAGTGATGTCCCAGTGTCTGGAAGCCGTATGGGTCTGGATGGGGAGGAACAAGCTTCAACTCAACCTGTCCAAGACCGTGTGGCTGTGGTTTCCGGTGTCTCGATAGAGCCAGTTAGTTCCATCTCTGGCTATCGGGGGCGAGTCATTAGCCCCCGCGGAAAAGGCATGCAACTTGGGCATCCTCCTGGATTCTTGGCTGTCCTTGGATGACCATGTGACAGCCGTGGCCAGGGGGGCTTTCTATCAGGTTTACATGATATGCCAGTTGTGCCCCTTTCTAGATCGGGACGCCTTATGCACGGTTACTCAAGCCCTCGTTATCTCCCGCCTGGACTACTGCAATGCTCTCTACATGGGGCTCCCCTTGAGATGCACCCGGAGACTGCAGCTGGTAAAGAATGCGGCCGCGCGGGGGATTCTGGGAGTCTCACGGTACTCCTGGGTAACACCTGTCCTGAGCGAGCTGCACTGGCTGCCTGTGGTCTTCCGGGTGCGCTTCAAGGTGTTAGTTACCATCTTCAAAGCGCTCCATGGCACGGGTCCTGGCTATTTGCGAGACCGCCTCCTACCACATACCTCCCTTCGACCTGTCTGCTCCCACAGGGAGGGCCTCCTCAGGGTGCTGTCTACCGGTCAATGCCGGCTGGCGGCTCCCAGGGGGAGAACCTTCTCTGTGGCAGGTCCAGCCCTCTGGAATGACCTGCCCCCTGACCTCCGCACCATTACTCGTGACATCCCGGTTGGACTACTGTAACACTCTCTACATGGGGCTCCCCTTGAGGTGCACTCGAAGGTTACAGCTAGTCCAGAATGCGGCCGCGCGGGTGATTATGGGTGCCTCAAGGCAATCCCACATAACACCTCTCCTGCGCGAGCTGCACTGGCTACCTGTGGCCTTTCGGGTGCGCTTCAAGGTTTTGATGACCATCTTCAAAACGCTCCATGGCTCGGGGCCTAGCTACATACGAGACCGCCTCCTGCCCCACACATCCCTTCGACTGATCCGCTCCCACAGAGAGGGCCTTCTCCGGGTGCCGTCGGCCGGGCAATGCCGGTTGGCGACACCCAGGGGAAGGGCCTTCTCTGTGGCGGGCCCAGCCCTCTGGAACGACCTGCCCCCCAATATACGCACTACCTCGGACCTCCGCCTCTTCCACCAGCGTCTTAAGACGTATTTATTCCAACAACCCGGCCTAGCTTAGCCCCTGTTCCTGACTTTTATTCGGAAATTTTTTAATTCATAGGGTTTTATAAGAGTTTTTAGCACAGGACATAATTTAATAGCTTTTAATATTGTATTTTTGAATTTTTTGAATGGTTTTTAATATTGCCTGTGCGCCGCCCTGGGTCCTTGCTAGGAGAAGGGCGGGGTATAAATTTGAAAAATAAAAAAAATACTGACCTATGCCTCTTCCGTTGGACACTCAAAACACATTTTTTCCATCTAGCCCGCCTGGCATAGATTTAGGGTTTAATTTTAAAGTTAATATATTAATTGGTCTTAACTATTTTATCACAGGTTTTTACTATTTAATTCCATTTTATATTATATGTATGTATTGTGGTTTTTTACTTTTCTGTGCACCGCTCTGAGTCCTACCATGGAGAATAGGGTGGTATATAAATTTAATAAAATAAATAAAATAAAAAATTAACTCACACTCACGTGAATGTTTTCTTTACTTTGCAAGGTTTTTCCCTGCACACAATGACTGAGAGACGCTTGCAGTGGGGGGCAATTTGGGCCCACCCCCCACCCCAAGGCAAGGCCCACCAGCCACAGTTAGACTGAATAAGCCAGGGGTTGCTCCCTCGACCGGCTCCACCCAAGATCCCTTTCATCCTTTTGGAGTCCGTCCACTTTGCTACATAAGGAACAACTGAGCCAAACCGCTCCTGCCCAGCGGCCTCCCCCAACTCCCCCACCATTAAGCCAACTGAATGTGGGCAACCAGAGCTGACTGGGCACAAAGCTGGGATGACAATGAGCCTCCGAGGTCTCCCTCCTGCCTGCTTGCCCAGCGCTTGCTCAGCTGCCCCCTCCAATCCCCCGGCTGGATGCAGCCACTCACTGGAGACTGGAAAGTGAGGTCCTCCACCTGCCTTCTTGTCCAGTGCTTCCTCAGAGATTTCCTACCCATCCCACTCAATCAGTCCGCCCCCCTGCACCATCTGGGCGCAGTCACTTACCGGTTCTTTCTTCTTCTGTTTCCAAACTTGGTTGGTTGGTTTGTTGGTTGGTTAAAATGCATCCTAATGCTCCATCACTGGAGGCTTTTAAGAGGGAGAACTTTTTGGCTGCCAGCTGGCAAAGGAAGCTCTCAGCCATGACTGGCACTGCTGTGGTTCCTATCACCTGGGTGGACAAAGGGAGCTGGTGGCAGCTGTGGTCTCAGCCTGGTATGAGCTCCTGGCCTGGCCTGGGGAGGTGGGAAGTGGCTCACCTGGGCAACAGCTGTGACAGTAAGGCTGGCCAGGTCCTATCCCGTGTGTTGCACCCACCTCCCAGCTTTCGCCCATGCCTCCATGCCGTTTTCGGGCGTGTAACATGTGGGAGATCCTAGCTGCAGTTTACTCGTGAGCAACATTGGCCGGGAGAGGCAGGGAGAAAGGCCAATGGGGCTCAGGAGTAAACTGAGGCTCCTAAGTGGGATCGAGCCAGGGGTGGATTCCGGCTTCCTCTACTGCCGGTTGCTCTGCGCATGTGCAGAAGGCAAGAACAATATGGCCGAGAGAACCGGTTCAGGGATGTGGCCAGCCTGGGTCGTTGTAGGTTCCAGAAACCCAGACTGCCAAGTTGCTACCAGTTGAGTCAAACTGGTGCACACAGGTAGGAACCCACCTCTGATCTGGAGGAGTTTTCCATCAGGATTACAAGGGAGAAGATTTCTTCTTGATCAACCCAGGCTTTCTGGGAATCTACCTGTTGTTTTCATAGAGTTTATGGATCGTTTTTTTTTCTCTTTTCATTTTATTTGTCATTTGCTCTAGAATGTTCCTTATAATTGACCAACTGTGTTGATTATATTTTCTCTTTATTTTGATGATTTTTTCTGAAACTTTCTCAGTCACTTATGAAGATAATGGCAGTATTTGTATCCTATTTAATCATATTTGGAGATGAGACAATTGTAGAAGAAAGATTCAATGTGGGATAAGAAACAAAGTTTTCCGATTTTCAAATTCCTGGATGTTCCCATTCTAGTTTCATCCCTTTCTGGATAAGAACGAATATTGGAATATTTCCCACTTAAAACTGTACTTGGACCAAAATGGAGAGATCAAAGCAGATCTGGGCATTTACAGCTGGTTGGGTGTCCCCAAGGAGGATCCCAGGATGAAGATTTTGGGGGATTTTCAAAGACAGAGACTTTCTATCAAACAAGAGGCTCTTTCACAGCTAAAGTTGATCAATAAGGTGGGATAAATTTTGGTGTCTTTTCTCTGTTTGCCAAAGCCTGAGGTCCCATTTCAAGTGGGTAAAGCCTATAGCCATGATGGGGAACCTATGGCACACGTGTCAGAAGTGGCACACAGAACCATCTCTCCTGGCACATGGAGTCATCACCAGTTGCTCTTCCAGGTTCAGGCATGGCAGTCAGCTGGTCGTCATGCGCATTGGAGTGCCAGAAAGTGGAAGAGGAGCCATCCAGTGCACACATGCACATGAGCCACTTAGGGTTTTGGTGTCTGGTGTGCATGACGCATGCAAAAGCCATCAACAAAAAGAGCAGCAGCCGAGCAGACCCTCGACTGGAGATCTAGAGGAGTACAGAGAGAGAGAGAAAGAAAACACACAGGAGGTGCTTTGATGGCCAGTAATAAATGGACTTGAGGGTCTCGGAGGGTCTGCGAAGCCAAGCGAGGCTCCCCTGCAGCCTTTCAGGAAACAGCCTGGTTTCATTGGTCCTTGGATGGGAGGGGTTGGGAGGGGAAGCTTAGGGGCTGCTGGGCTGGGGACAAGAGCTTGCCCAGCTCTGCCCTCCTGCCAGCGTCTCTCAGGTGGGACTTCTGGGGGGGACACCACCCCCTGGTCCTCTTGCCCTGCAAGTCAGCTCCCCCTTCCTCCAGATTCCCTCAAAGGCTGGAGACATATTGGATGCTCTGGCTTAATGCCCCCTGCCCAACTTTGCCCCCTCCCCAATGCCCTTGCTCTGCCTTAACCCCCCTGGCTTTTTCCTCAAAAAAGTTTCACCAGGCAGCTAGTTTTGTGTGCACATGCATGCCAGAAACCTGTAGTTTTCATTGTGTGCGCACACACGCACCCATATTGGCATGTAGGGGCAAAAATGTTTGTGCGTGTTCCCGTTTCACCAATACTGCTGTAGACTGTTAAGTAGAAAAGTCCTTTATTTCAACGTTAAATTCCAAAAGCAAAAGGGAGGAAGTAAATGGAGAATCTGCCAGTTGTTCTACCTCCTGCATCTGTTTAGAAGGAGTCAAAGGTTTCCTATCTACCTCAGTGAAGACCAGAGGCTCCTTGTCTCCATCCATTTCTCCCTCCGTTTTCCATGGACGGAGAGTCCTAACATCTTTTCTTTGGCCTTCCTTGTTCTTCTGCTCAGTCCCTGCCTCAGTCCAGATGTGTGGAAAATTGTCATCCTGGATTTGTCAAGAGGGCTCGAGAAGGAGAGCCAGTTTGCTGCTATGACTGCGTTCCTTGTCCAGAGGGGACCTTCTCCACTCAGGAAGGTGGGTCATCCTGAGGAAAATGGGAGGCTTTGTGGAACTGGATCCACCCAGAACCTTTTCATGAAAGTCCAAGTTGAAAGACAGAAGCTCACCTGTTTTTTTTAACCTGCAGAATTTCTTATCTAAAAGGAAGTAAATCAAAAAGACTTTGAAGGAGGGGCTGGGAAGAGACGGGAGGAGGGGGTGGCAGACTGAGCAAGCTTTACTAACAGCAGAGGAAATCTCTCTCCTGCTTCTTAGTTTGAACTTGTGCTGCTAAGTTCTCCTTTCTAGGAACATCTGAGTTCTTTGGAACTGGATGAATTGTGTGAGGTCCACCTTCTGAAAGACCTCGCAATTCACTGTATATTGGATCCTCCCCTTGGGGATCACTGAGAAGGAGTCACTGGTCCATAATGTGGTGCTGTGGATAGTTATGGTGGGGAACTCATTACACAAATATTCTGCCAGTCATTTAGATCAATCAATCAGAATAGAGCTGGAAGGAATCTTAGAGATCATTTAGTCCTACACCCTGCTTAAGCAGGAGACCCTGTACCAGTGGTGAAATTCGAAATTTCCCCCCAATCATTTTGTGGGTGTGGCTTGGTGGGGGAGTCATGTGACTGGGTGGGCATGGACAACTTTTTTTTTTACTTTTAAAAGCATTTTTAAAGTACTGTTTCTTCTGAACCGCTAGTTAAAAATGTATTAAAAAAGTAAAAAAAATAGTCTAATGATCAGCTGTGTGAACATCAACTGTGCTGCGTAATCTTCAGAATTTTTCTTTGTACTTTTTAAAGCACTTTTTGCTACCAGTTCGAGTCAACTGCCCCAACCGGTATCATTTCACCCCTGCCCTGTATCATTTCAAAGGAGAGATTGTTCAATAAAATTGTTTTAAAAATGCTTCTTGGAAAATGCCCATGGGATCAGCTGTTATCCAAAGAAGGTATTTATTGTAAGATAAAAGGACAGTATATTAAAGAAAGTTGCTTTTTGGTTTCTCAGATGCGGACAAATGCACCAAGTGTCAAGATGACAAATATCCAAATGAGAAGAGAGTCCAATGTATCCCCAAAGTTATAACCTTCCTCTCTTATGAAGAACATCTGGGCTTCATCCTGGTCTCTTCTGCCCTACTCTTGTTTTTAATCACAGGCCTTGTTTTAATCATCTTCATGAAATACCGAGAAACTCCCCTTGTCAAAGCCAACAACCGGGACCTCTCCTACATCCTCCTGGTCTCCCTCCTGCTTTGCTTCTTGTCTTCTTCTCTCTTCATTGGTCAACCAAGGAAAGCCACCTGCCTTCTCCGACAGACAGTCTTCAGCATCATCTTCTCAGTTGCCGTTTCTTCTCTCTTGGCCAAAACCATCACAGTGGTGCTGGCTTTCCTGGCCACAAAACCAGGAAACCGAGTGAAGAGATGGTTGGGGAAGAGCCTGGCCAACTCCATCATCCTGTCTTCTTCTGCTGTCCAAGTGATCATCTGCTCATTCTGGCTGGGAGTTTCTCCCCCCTTCCCTGACTCTGACCTCCACTCCCAGCCTGGAGAGATCATCCTGCAATGCAACGAAGGGGCCGTTGTCATGTTCTACGTCACCCTCAGCTACATGGGCTTCCTGGCTGCCATCTGCTTCACGGTGGCTTTCCTGGCCAGGAATCTGCCTGGGGCCTTCAACGAAGCCAAGCTGATCACCTTCAGCATGCTGGTCTTCTGCAGCGTCTGGGTGACTTTTGTGCCCACCTACCTGAGCACCAAAGGGAAATACATGGTGGCTGTCCAGGTCTTCTCCATCCTGGCCTCCAATGCTGGTCTGTTGGGCTGCATCTTCATCCCCAAGTGCTACATTATCCTTCTGAGGCCAAACCTGAACACGAAGGAGCATCTCACAGCCAGAACAAATGTAAAAACATGAGATATAACAGCAGATTATAATATTGGAAGAATTGTTAGTTTCTTTTATTTGAAAAAATATTTTCTTTCCACTTTGGTAGTATGCAGGAATAAAAGAATAGTACCCGTATTTGCCGGCGTATAAGACGACTGGGCGTATAAGACGACCCCCCCATCATTTCCACTCAAAATATAGAGTTTGTTATATACTCCCCGTATAAGACTACCTCCTCTTCCGCACACCTTCCACACACCAAATAAAACGTTTGACTACTGGACAAATATCAACAATACAATGACTGAAATTTGTTTCAATCCGTCCCTCATCACCCAATACTTCAAACTCCCGGCAAATTAATCTCTCCACAGGCCACATCACCCTGATTCTACCGATTTCTTGGGGAAAAGGTGCAGAGCAGGCAGAGAAACGGTGAGGAGGGGGGTGGGTGGAAAGGAGCGATCCAAGGCCACATAGGAAAAGCCCCTGCCACCAGCTTCCCGGGAAAGCAACTCACCCACCCTTCCTTCTTTCCCTCTCCCCCCTCTTCCACCATATTACCAGGGTTTGGCAAGGGGTGAGGCGGAGAGGGGAGCAGCAGCAGCAGAGGCACCTGCTTGGGCACGACAGCGACAAGATCGCTTGCCTGCTTACCGTCCAGCTCCCACGCTGCTGGTGCCGGGGGAGGAGGGATGCTTCCCCGTTCCCCTTGGCAACCAGGCCCTCCACTTCTGGATTCCCTTCCTTTCCTTTCCCTTCCTTTCCATTCCTTTCCTTTCCATTCCTTTCCATTCCTTTCCATTCCATTCCTTTCCATTCCTTTCCATTCCTTTCCATTCCTTTCCATTCCTTTCCTTTCGATTCCCTTCCTTTCCTTTCCTTTCCATTCCTCTCCATTCCTTTCCTTTCCATTCCTTTCCTTTCCATTCCTTTCGATTCCCTTCCTTTCCTTTCCTTTCCTTTCCTTTCCATTCCTCTCCATTCCTCTCCATTCCTTTCCTTTCCTTTCCATTCCTCTCCATTCCTTTCCATTCCTCTCCATTCCTCTCCTTTCCATTCCTTTCCATTCCTTTCCTTTTCTTTCCATTCCTTTCGATTCCCTTCCTTTCCTTTCCTTTCCATTCCTCTCCATTCCTCTCCATTCCTTTCCTTTCCTTTCCATTCCTCTCCATTCCTTTCCATTCCTCTCCATTCCTTTCCTTTCCATTCAATTCCTTTCGATTCCCTTCCTTTCCTTTCCATTCCTCTCCATTCCTCTCCATTCCTTTCCATCCCTTTCCTTTCCATTCCTTTCCTTTCCATTCCTCTCCATTCCTTTCCATTCCATTCCTTTCGATTCCCTTCCTTTCCTTTCCTTTCCTTTCCATTCCTCTCCATTCCTTTCCTTTCCTTCCTTCCATTGCCTCCCTCCCCCTCCCTCCCTTCTTTCCTTCCTTCCCTCTTACCCTCCATCCCTCTTTCTTTTTCTTTCTTTCTTTCCTTCCTTCCTTCTTTCACTGCTCCCTTGCTCCTCCCTCCCCCTTCTTTCTTTCACTCCCTCCCTCCCACCCTCCATTCATCTTTTTTCCTATTTTTCTTTCTTTCTCCTTCTCTGTTTCTCTCTCTCTCTCTCCTCCCCCCCCCATCTGTCACTCTGTGTGTGTGTGTGTGTCTGGGTGTGTGTCTGTTTCCCCCTCTCTCTGTTTCTGTCTCTCTAAGTCTGCCTCTCTGTGCGTCTGCCATTCTCTCCCTCCCTCCACCCGGGGAAGCAGCATGTCAGTTGCAGAGGTTATCCCGCAGCGAGCGGACAGAAGACCCAAGCTGCGGCTAGTGCAGGCGAGGAGGAAGGGCCAGCATGTCGACTGGGAAGGTTATCCCGCAGCGGGCGGGCGGGCGGGCGAAGGACCCAAGCTGCGTGCTGCCGAAGCCGTCCGGGGCTGGGCGTGCGGCGCCCGGATGGCTTTGGCGGCACGCAGCTTGGGTCCTTCGCCCGCCCGCTGCGGGATAACCTCCCCAGTCGAGATGCTGGCCCCTCCAGGAAGCCCCGGAAAGTGCAGGGCGCTGAGGTGGCCATCGGAAGGAGGCGTGGAGGCGCGCTCGCCCATCCTCTGCCCAGGGTGCTGCTCCCTCCTCCTCGCCGGCCCTGCGGCCCGGTTCCTATGAAGCCGCGGACCGGGGGTTGGGGACCCCTGGTCTAACAGACACACAGAGGGGGAAGAGAGAGGGAGAAGGAGGAAACCCTCCACAGCCGCGCGGAGACGGCGTGGAGTCTCCGCGCGGCTGTGGAGGGTTTCCTCCTTCTCCCTCTCTCTTCTCCCTCTGTGTGTCTGTAGAAAGACGGGGGGGAGGGAATCAGAGTCTAACAGACACACAGAGGGGGAAGAGACAGAGGGGGGAGGAGGAAACCCTCCACAGCCGCGCGGAGACGGCGTGGAGTCTCCGCGTGGCTGTGGAGGGTTTCCTCCTTCCCCCTCTCTCTTCTCCCTCTGTGTGTCTGTTAGACTCTGATTCCCTCCCCCCCCCCCCCGTCTTTCTCTCGCTCTGGGCAGAGAGCGAGAGAAAGATGGGGGGGGAGGGAATCAGAGTCTAACAGACACACAACAGGACCTCGCGGATGACCCGGCGTACAAGACGACCCCCCCACTTAGAGGCATGTTTTTCGGGGCCAAAAAGTCGTCTTATGCGCCAGCAAATACGGTATATGTATACGTTTCTTGTAGTTCCCTTCACTTTCATTTCAATAAATCTTGCTGAAAAGAACTCCTAGATGGTCAATGAACCTAACACTTTATTTTAAAAAAATCATTTGAGTCATTTTTTCTACTGACAGAGGGCTAAAAGTGTAGATATGTGAGAGAAAGACTAGGAAAAGAGATAAGGGAAGCCTGGGAACCAACTTCAAGAATTGTTAATCTCCATGAGGACCATTGGAAGAAGAGAATGAGCTGGAATGCCATGTTTGACTTTCTCTCAGCAGGGAAACAAATCTTCATTTGCTGATTTCCTGATAAAAACCCTCTTGGCAGAAAGTCTTGACTACAAAGGCTGTCTAAGGTTTCACTCTGGAGTTGTTTTTACTTAGTTGTCTACCTCTAAGAACTTCCCACTCTATTTTCTCTTTCTTTCCTCATCCAGAGAATTAAAACAGGAATATCTAATGATATTCAGACCCTTTAATTTTCCACTCTACAATTCCTACCTGAAGGATTTTCTCTGATCCTCTTCCAAGTTTGTCTTGTGTGTGAAGGGCTGGAGAAGATGCCCAGAGAAAGGGGACCTTGAGACTCTCCCCAGGAGGAGGTTGGAGAGATCCTGTCTCAAGGCAGCCCCATCATTGACCAGGTCACAAACCTTCAATGCTGCATAACATCCATCCAGGTCCAAGAAGGGGGAGAATAAGGGGGGGGGGGAGTTTGAGGTTTCTAGGAAGAGGCCCCCATGGAAGCTGCTCTGCTCTCCAACCACAGAGATTGCTGATCAATTGGGAATCAATGTTTATCTTTCAGAATGGTTCCTAATTGAAAATAGGATCCCTTTGCAAAATTCATTTTAAGGATATAAGAAAAGCTCTCATGGATCAGATGAAGGTCAGTCTAAGATTCACACAAATCCTTCTGGTTCTCCCACCAGCAGAAGGCAGAGACTGATGGCTTTGCCCCCCATGGAACAGGCGTCTCCCCACAATTCCACTTTCCTCCATCAAACCACTCAGTATTGGGCAGTCGGCCATCTCCCTCTCTAGGAATCCCCAATTCTGGTATCCCACATGAATCTTCACACACCCCCGTCAATAAGTACTGAGGCAGGACTGGAACTCAGGGCCTCCTGGTGAGTGGCCCCAAGAAACCCAGCCAGCTTTCTTGCTTAAGATGGGACTAGAACTCCCCACCCCCTGGAGATTCTCTAAAGTCACCTGACCTGCAATCATGTCTATGGCAGAACTAGAACTCAGAGCCTCCTGGACAGTGGCCCCAAACTCCCCCAGTTGGCTTTCAGGCCTAAAGCAGGACCGGAACTCAGAGTCCTCCGATGATTGGCCCTAGGGGAACCAAAATGGCTTTTATTTTGAAGGGGGGATTAAATCTTCAGTGTTTGGGGCAAAATCCCTCGGATGGGTTTGATTCCCTGCACCCCCCCAGGCACTCCTCGCCCCCCCCCCCCAACACAAAGGCTCCTCCTGCAGCTGCGCCTCCAGGCTCTCCTCCTCTCTTGGCCAAACAGCTGTCACTCAAGCCCCTCGCCTGCCCGGCTCCCTCGCGCCCAGGTCAGGCAGTGCCACCCCCGGCAGGCGGTCTGCCTGAGCCCCCTGCCCTCCCGCCGCCTTGGCCCTGCGGATGCCCTCCTGGGGCTGGTGGGGGCGCAGCGGGCGAGAGAGGAGCCAGGAGGGGCTTCCTGCCAGCCGGACTGCGGGGAACGAGGGTGTGTGTGTGTGTGCTCCACACTGCTTCCCTCCCGGGCTGAGCCGGGGCTCCGTCTCCCGAAGGCGAGGAGAGCCGCGGGGCAGCCCGGGAGGCGAGCAGGGCGAGTGCCTGTCCCGGGAGCTGCGCAAGAGAAGCGCCTGGGCGGAGGTGGGGGCTGTGCCGGGGCTTCAGCTCAGCCAGGCAGGGCGGAGGGGGCGGCAGAGGGGAAGCCCTTCTGGGGGGGGGAAGGATGGGGAGCCTCCCGGGTTTCTCTCCCTTCCAGGACGCGACGCATCGGGCCAGGGAGGGGAGGAGCAGCGGCTGCGCCACGTGGCTCCTCTGGGGAGGGGGGAGGGTCATATCCCCCCCCTTTTTTTTCTCTCCAGCCTTCGCGGTGCTTTTAAGGTAGCTGCAGATTCGACCTCTGCCCCCTTCCCCTCCCCAGAACCTCAGAGGACGCCCGGCTTCCCTTCTCTCCCCCCATGTCGCTCCCCCCACTTTTCTCCGACCGGGCGGCAGTCCTCCTGCCTGGCAGCTGCCGCTGAGAGCTCAGTGGAAGGGCAGCCAAAGAGCCCCGACCCCCTTCGGCCCCTTTGCCGGCTCCCTCCCGCCCCCAGCCCCCCTTCTCCTAGACCTAGGGGGACGTTGCAGGAGGGGGGGCTGTTGGGGGAGGCCCTTCTTCTTCTCTCCCCCAACTGGAGGCAGCGACCTCTGGGGAAGGGAAGGGGAGACTCCGTCTGCCTTGGAGCTGCATGAAAGGCTTCCTGGCCTGTGGTAGTTTTATAGGGATTTTATATAGCGATTCTAGTAGGGCAGTGATGTCCAAACTTTTTTCAAAGAGGGCCACATTGGATGAAGTGAACATGGTGGAGGGCTGAACATTTTTCCGAACATTCTTTGAACCATTACAATTAAATGCAAATAAATTATTTTATGCCAAGTTAATAGCAAATGACATACTTTTCATTTCATAACATTAACATCAACTGACAGTTGAGTTTTCGCAATGTATTGAAAATAAATTAAAAAAAAACTTACCTACCTCTTTCTCTCTTTCTTCCTCTCTCTCCATTTCTCTCGCTCTTTCTCTCTTTCTTTCTCTCTTTTTCTCTTTCTTTCTGTCTCTCTTTCTTTCTGTCTCTCTTTCTTCCTCTCTCTCTCTCTCCATTTCTCTCTCTCTTTCTCTCTCTCTTTTTCTCTTTCTTTCTGTCTCCCTTTCTCTCTCACTCTCTCTCTTTCTCTTCCTCTCTCTCTCCATTTCTCTTTCTCTCTTTCTTTCTCTCGTTCTCTTTCTGTCTCTCTTTCTGTCTCTTTCTCTCTCTCTCTCTCTTTCTCTTTCTTTCTCTCTCTCTCTCTCTGTCACTCTGTGTGTCTGTGTGTCTGTCTGTCTCTCACTCACTTAATCAGTCTCTATCTATCTGTCTCTCCCTCCTTCTCTCTGTCTCTCCCTGTCTCTGTGTGTGTCACTCTCTCTGATTCTCTCCCTCCCTCCCTCTCTCTGTATGTCTGTCTCTCCCTCTTTCCCTGTCTGTCTCCGATTCAATCCCTCCCGGTGTCATTCTCTATCTGTGTTTCTCTCCGTCTCTCTCCCTCCCTCTCTTTCTCTCTGTCTCTGTCTGTCTCTCTGTCTTTCCCTCCCTCCCCTTCTGTCTCTCTCTGTGTCTGTCAGTCACTCCCTCTGCCTGCCGGGCGACCTTGTGTGACGGGAGCTGCACGTTCTGGGGCTGCGTGGCTGGGAGGGAGGTGAACGCGCGGCCCCAGAACGTAAGCCGTGGTGCCCGCCGGAGGGAACCGCGATGGAGACGCAACCGGCTTCCCTGCCTGATGCAGGCAGGGAAGCCCGGTGCGTCTCCATCGCGGCTCCCTCTGGCAGGCACCAAGCGGACGTTCTGGGGCCGCGCGTTCACCTCCCTCCCAGTTTCGCAGCCCCAGAACGTGCAGCGATGGAGGCGCGACCGGCTTCTCTGCCTGACGCCCCTGCCGGGCGACAGCCTCGGTGGTGCTTAAGATGACGGTAGCCTTGGGTGCTCACCCCGCCTGCTCCCTCGCCCGCTGCGGGAGGAGGCGTCCGTAACCTCCCTCCCAGCCACACAGCCCCAGAGACAGAGGGAGGAAGGGAGGGCCACATTTACACAGAGCAGGGAGGGCTGTTGGAGGGCCGTATTAAACCGATCCCCGGGGCACAAATGGCCCGCGGGCCGGACTTTGGACATGCCTGTAGTAGGGGATTTGAAAAACGTAGGTCATGTATTTAATCTCTTTTAACGCCTTGTTTTAGATTTTGTATCCCTTGTTCTACTATGGCTGTTCCCCGCCCTGAATCCCCAAAGGGAGAAGGGGCGCTATAGACATCAAATCCCCTTCGACGTCAACTGCCCGTCTCCCCAAGCCAGAAGGGGTGGAAGCCTCCTGGTCCTCTCCTTCCGATACCGTCACCCGGGGAGATCCGGCTGCCCCTCCCCGTCTTCCCCAGCACCCCCGCCTCTCCCTCCGTCCTTTAGGGATCTTCCTTGAGGCCCTTTGCGGCGTTGCTGGCACTTTGATGAGATTATGAAAAGCAAGAAGGTTTTTCTATTCGCCAATAAGGGGGCGAGGGAAGGATTCGAATCCCCCCTCCCTCTTTTTCTCCTCTGGGTCCTCCTCATATTCCAGACAAGGAACAATGGATGGAGTCTGAAAGAGGAGAGATTCAACCTGGAAACGAGGAGGGATTTTCTGACAGGGAGAACAAATCAACCCATGGAACGGAAGTTGCCTAGTTGTGTAGGGTCTCCTGCTTGGGCAGGGAGGGGGCTGGACTAGATGACCTCCAAGGTCCCTTCCGTCTCTGTCATTAATCATCTTCTCAAACTCTGCTTGAAGGTTTCCTTCTGGGTCCTTTGAGCTGCCCCTCCTTCTTCCCCCCAGTGGGCAAACACCCCCCCTCCCCTTTGCAGATAGCGAGGAAGGGGCCACTGAGGCAGGGCTGCCCTTTGCCAAGATGGAAGTGGCCGACAGTCTCCCGGGCTCCAGACCGACTTTGGGCAGCAACGTCTGGGGAAGGTGAGGGTTCGTCGGGGGGGGGGGCAAAGGGGTGAGGGGCAGATGCATTTCCTCTCTCTCCAGGCTCATGTCCAGCATTCCCCTCCCAGCTTAAGGGGTCCTTAGCCTGGTGGGAAGGAGCCCTTCTTCCTCCAGACCAGTGCTTCTCAAATAGTGGGGCGGGGCCCCCGCGGGGGGGCGCGAGGCTCCGTAAAGGGGGGCGCGTTTGACCTCGGCAAAGGATTTAATTTTTTTAAAATTTCTAATGCACTTTAAATCTTTTCTGCTACAGTTAATAAAGCTATTCTTTGTTGTAAATTGATCCACATTTCTTTCTTTTTTTATTCTCTTATACGTTAATAAGGATACAGAGTTATGCAGAGGTGTACTTATAACAATTTTATAGACAAATGATACTATTTACAGTCGCGCGGGGGGCGCGAAATGTTTTCTTCTTCCTAGGAGGGGCATGACAGAAAATAATTGAGAAGCACTGCTCCAGACCAACTTTAATGCTCAGAATCTACAGATTGGTTCCCCCCCCCCCAGAAATGGAGCCCCTGGGAGCTTCTTCTTGAGGCTGCAGAAGGAGACCCCCTCTGCAGGGGTCCGGCCCCTCCTCCTCCCTCTCCAGCCGAAGCCCCTCTGCCCCAGAGGGAAGGCCCCCCTCACTTAGGAAAGGCGGCTGGTCTATTGGGGAGGAGGGTGGGGGTCTCTCAGGGGAAGGCTGGCCAAGGACCCACCTGGACATGGCTGGGAGCATGGAGGCATGTCTGAAGTGGGCTGAGTTCAGGGTCTTCGTGCACCAGGAAGCAGAGTTGGGGGTGGGGAATCATGGAAGCTCCTCTTAATAAAGAGGACTAGAAACCTTGTACTCTCCATAGCTCAAGCCAGTTTCTCCCATCCCTTCCTGAGCTTTACCTTCTGTTGCCCCCTGGAAAACTCTTGTGGGTGGGTGGGACAGTTTTCTATGTTGGGGGGCTTCATAACTGCAGAGGCCTTGGCTTCCCTTAGATTCTGAGGAAATGAACCCCATCTCACATACAGAGACCTCGGCTTATAAAGATTCATTTAGTGACCGTTGGGAGTAACAATAGCTCTGAAAAAAGTAAATGATTACCATTTTTCACACCTACGACCGTCACATCATCCCCATGGTCAGGTGTTCAACATTCGGAGGCTTGGCAACTGGCATGTACTTATGACGGTTGCAATGTCCCAGAGTCATTGATCCCCTTGTGTGACTTTCTGACAAGCAAACTCAACGGGGAAGTCTGTTTCACTTAACAACTGTGCTACTAGCCTAAGAACTTTAATGACTCCTTTAACGACTGTGGCAAGAAATGTCATAAAATGGGGCAAAACTCACTTAACAACTGTCTCGCTTAGCAATAGAAATGTTGGGCTCAGCTGTGGTCGTAAGGCAAGGACTTCCTTGCCTTTCAGTTCCTTGTTGTCAGCTCTGCTTCCAAAAGGCAACCTGGAAATTGGACACTAATGTGGAAACCTTCCAAATTTCTCCATTAATGCCCTTGATGGTCTTTAAAGTATAGGCAGTCCTCGATTTACGACGGCAATTTGGCCCAGAATTCCCATAGCTAAGCAGTGTGGTTGTAAAGAATATCCCCACCACTCAGCAATGTCAATCCCTGCAGTCACGGTTGCTGTCCTTAAGCGAATCCCACCGTCATTAAGTGAGGCAACTTGGTCAGTGGGGAAGCCAGTGGGGAGTCTCAGGCCTGCAGGCAGGGATGGTGGGGGGGGAGGGGAGGAGGCTCAGGAAAGTTCCTAAAAGCCCAGATGTTCCCACCCTGACTCAGCCCCTCCTTGGACCTGGAGGAATGCTGGGGATTTAGCTCTCTTGCCACAGTCAAGGATGCGGCTGCTTTCACACAGGATCCCTTCAGTCTCGTCCCAGGGGAGGATCTCAAGATTTTGCCAGAAAATCAAGAAGGAACCATGTAATCGTAATGGATATTTGCTTCCCCAGCTGAGAAGAGGGAAACATTTCAGGTGAATCTGCCATTCCAATGGTTTCCCTGGAGATGATCAAAGAAGCTGTTTGGAGTTTGCTTCCCACAGCATCCATCTCATCTCTTGATGAGGAGGGAGAGGGAGAAAGAGAGCGGGGAGAGAGGGAAGGGGGGAGTAAGAGAGAGGGGGGAGGGGGAGAAAGGGAAAGAACGAGAGGGCTCCACAACAGTTAAATCAGGTAATACAGATAGTTCTCAACTTACGAAAATTCATTTAGTGACTGTTTGAAGTTAAAAAGGCACTGAAAACAGTGATTTATTGCCATTTTCCATACTTTTCCATGCATTCTCCCCATCATGGTTACATCAAGGAAATGTAGATGCTTAGCAACCAATGTGTAGTTATGATGGTTGCACGGTGCTCTGGGGATCACACAATGGGGAAAGATTCACTTCACAACCGGGTTATTAACTTCACCAACTGCTGTGGTTTACTTAACAGCGGTGGAGAGTAAGGTTGTAAAACGGGGCAAAAGTCACCAACTGTGTCACTTAGTGACAGAAATTTGGGGTTCATAACTGAAGGCCGTTGTGATGACCCTGGGTGTGGTACAAAGGCAACACAGCTGGAGAACCGTCATGAGTCCCTTTCTTATCCCCAGCTGTGCCCCCAATGTCCCTTTCAACTCTCCGGTCTGGAGAAAAACTCTCCCACAAACCTGCAGCAGCCTCTGGCTGACAATTCTCCAGTCCAAACGTTGTAAGCAGAAAACTCCCAACCATAAATCCAACAAGGGAAGAGAAGGGAATTAATCCGGCAGGGCAAACAAGATGAGGAGTTCCAGAAGTGAAGGAGGAGGATTCCAGGAACTCAGATAAGCAGTTAACACCAGATGAACTTCGTGTTTGTTCCTGACAACCGCCCCTCCCATTCACCTCTCCTTTAAACTCCATCCCCAGGTGTGCCTTGTGTAGGGAATTCCTTCCTCGTAAGCCACGCAACCCAGGATGCTCCCTTCTCCGTTCTTCCCTGCATGCCCTAAGAGGAGGAAGAGGTCCTTGGTCTTCCTCTGAGCCCCCCCCTCCCTTCTTCTCCCTCTCCCCTGCTCTGCCCAGCCTGATTTTGCCCTTCCCCAGCTTCCTCCACAGCCAACGGAGCCCCTCTCCTATTCTCTGCCAGCTGTTCGTCTCCCATCTGAGAGTCAGATCCCAACGGGGGCAGGACATTGTCTTTCCCATGGCTTATATTCGTAATGGAGATCCTATGGCATGTGTGCCACAGGTGGCAGGCGGAGCCATTTCTGCCCGCATGCAATCCGTCGCCCAGGTCAGTTGCACTGCACATACGCACACGCCTCCCGCTGGCCAGCTGATTTTCAGGTCTCTGCTGGGAGAAGCGTGTGCATGCACAGGGGCTGGTGGGATGTGTTCCCTCCCCCCATGCACTGTTTTTGGTCCCCGGAGGATTCAGGGAGGCCAGGTAGCACCGAAATGGGGGTCGTGCATGCATGTGGGATGTGTGTGCTGGGAATGCAGGGGGATTGGATTATGGGTGTTGGCACGCCCACCAAGCCATGCCACGCCCACCAAGCCACACCCACAGAACCAGTAGAAAAAATGTTTGAATCCCCCCACTGGTCGCCTTGTGGCTCCGTGTCGTAATGGGCTTCAGGAGGAGAATCTTATCTCCCCCACTAGGAAGCAGGAGAGTGAAAAGATTCAATCAATTTCAACTTCGCGAGATCTTTTTCTTTCACAGGAAATTGATTGAGTGGAACACGAGGGAGCTGGGCTGGGTCCCCACAGAGAAGGCTCTGTGTAGCCCTTGTGGCACGAGCGCCATAGCTTCACCCCCACGGCCCTCTCCCATTTCAGACAGGTGGCTGCCCAATCTCTTCTCAAAACCCTCCAGTGATGGAGCACCCACGACTTCTGGTGGAAAGCTGTTCCACTGGTCAATTGTCCTCACTGTTAGGAAATTTCTCCTTCATTCCAGGTTGCTTCTCTCTTGGATTACCTCTTAGGTTTATATCGAACCTAAATCTCTTAATTTTATAAGGTCTAAACCAGGGGTAGTCAACCTTTTTATACCCACCGCCCACTTTTGTATCTCTGTTAGTAGTGAAATTTTCTAACCGCCCAACGGTTCCACAGGAATGGTGATTTATAAAGTAGGGAAGTCAATTAAATTAAAAAAAGGAAAGTGCTTCAGTATCAGACAAAACCCCTAACGCCCATCATGAAAGCCGGAACACCCACTAGTGGGCGGTAGAGACCAGGTTGACTACCACTGGTCTAAACACATGCAAGGGCTTGATGGATGATCAGGAAAGAATATCATGCAGCATTTCTCATAATTAGCAATGCTATACGTACAGCTGTTTTTCTTATTATATCTGGCAATTTTTTAACATCACCTGCCATATTCAAAATGGCCCCGTGGTGGCAGGCTATTGAGATGCAATTTCCCATTAGGCTTTTAAAGCCAAGATTGTCATTTACATTGATGGGTTTTGCACCCCGTTTTTGCCTCTAGTGAGACAGGGGGTCCAGAGCCCAACTCCATGCCCCACTTGCCCCCTTCTGTAACCCCATTACTTATATTTATCTTAAAGCTCTTGCCATCGGCGGTCTCCCCCTGCCATACTCAAAATGGCCACAAGAAGGCAGTCAATTTCCCATAGACTTTTAAGAGTGGTGGGGTGGAGCTCTCGTCTCATAATCAGGAGCTGAGATCCCAGGTAGAGGCAGATATTTCCCTCTCTGGCCACAATGGGAATATATCTGCTGGACAAAACTCCACATTGGTGACATGAAGGGCATCAGGCCAGGAAACACTCAGCTCCATTCAGTTGCCCAGACTCCACCCTGCAAGGGATCATGGGGCTGTTAAAAGAGGATGAGTTTCCCAGAGACTTTTAAAAGCAATGGTTTTCATTTAATTTGAAGGACCCCATTTTCACAGCTAGCTAAATGTGGGGTGGTTCACAGCCCCACAATCGGTCCCTTGTTGACTTTTATTTACTGTATTTTCTGGAGTATAAGATTGACCAGAATATGAGACACACCAAGGTTTTGAAGAGCCAAATTTTAAAAAAGAGTGTTTGCACTCTGCAGACTCCCAAAAACGACCCGTTTTTCACAAAAATAGGCCCACTTTTTTTTTCAAGAAAGCCTTCCTTTAGGAGGCTTGTAGAGTGCTCCTGTGGGGGTGCCCCCCCAATGAGCAAAAAATGGCCCATTTTCTGTCAATAAAGGGGCACACATAGCATTCAGGAGGCTCATAGAGAGCTCTTGGGAATGGGGGGGGGCACAATTGAGCAAAAAACGGCCGGTTTTCGCCTTTCTGCCCTCCCCAGCCCCCAGAAGGACTCTGGAAGCCTCCTAAAGGCTCTGCACCACCATTTTGGTGAAGGGGGAAGAGTTTTGGGAGGCAAAAAATGCTGTGTTCAGTGTGTAAGACAGTGTATAAGACACAAATTTTCAGCGTCTTTTTTGAGGGAAAATACTCTGAAAAATTCGGTACATTAATCTTTTCAATGGCCTCTGCCTGCAATATTCAAAATGGCCACGAGGTGGCAGGTTATTATTAATTCCACAATTTCCAGTGGATTTTTTTTTAAGCAATTATTTTTATTACTTATTCTTATTTATTTTACATTTTGAGATGACTGCTGCCAGTCTGTCATACACAAAATAGCCACGAGATGGCAACCCAAACACAAAACATGCCAGGAGAAGATTCAGGATCCAATTTTGTGGTTAAAAATGATGCTAGTTGCTGTTTTTAAAATTAAGACACACAATCATGTTCAAAGGAGAAACCAGGAAGTCCATTTGCCTCTTGAAAAAGCACCTTTGGGACATTTTCCATTGTGGATTTTTTTCCATATTAGTACCCAGTTGATTGCTTATTGGTTGCAATAGGAATTGATTGACAAGCATGAATTGATCAGCTGGCTTGTTGCTTGAACCTGGAATTCTGGGGTGAGAGTGACTGTAGTCACCCAGATGGTTTTTAAGGCCTAAGGATAGACTAGACTAGAGTAGAATCGCAATAGCACTTAGACTTATATACCGCTTCACAGTGCTTTTATAGCCCTCTCTTAACGATTTACAGAGTCAGACTGTTTGCCCCCAACAATCTGGGTCCTCATTTTACCCACCTCGGAAGGACAGAAGGCTGAGTCAACTTTGACTGTGGTGAGATTCGAAATGCCAAATCGCAGTCAGCTACACCACCATGGCTCAATAGAGTGGAGCGGAGCGGAGCAGAGCAGAGTAGGAACAGAACAGAACATAATAAATAGAATGGCACCAAACTCCATAGCTCTGGCTGACCTTCCCCAGCAGTCTCTGGAGACAAGAGACCATGTTGAAGGACAGAAGAAGGTCATCGTCCTTGTTACTCAAGCTTTTCCTTCTCAGTTGAAGCTGCTCTCCTTTTGAATCAGGAAAGCACCTGGATATTCCAACTTGTGAGAGTTTTTATGTATTGTACTGTGTTCCCCTCAAAATAAGACAGGGTCTTTTCTTTTGACACGCCGAAATAAGCACTTGGCCTTATTTTCGGGGAGGGGTTATTTTTTGTGGGGAGGGGCTTGTTTTAGTGCATGTGCTCAAAAGCCAGATTGGGCTTATTATCTGGGGAGGTCTCATTTTCAGGGTGAATAGTGTATAGTTGTCAGTTGAAGTTCTCATTCTGGTCCTGTGGAAAAACGCTCTCTCCTGATTGGTTGTTCGGGTGATCAGTTTCCTTTAAAAGGAGCCGTGTCAGCCAGAGAGTTCAGCTGCCTCGCAGGTAGGATTGAATAAAAAGGTTGTTGGAATTCACTCTGGCCTCACCTCCATTCTTCTCCCAGAACATCACAGGAGTCCTTTGAGTTCCTCTAATTCTCCTTTAGAAACAGGAAGGGGATTGATAGATTCACCCCATGAATGATGGACCTCCTGCTTCTCCTTCTGATGCTTCCCATCCAGTCTCTGGGAAGCTGAGCATGAAATGCCCACAGAGTTTGGAGCACCAGGATGGAAACAATCCATGGAGCTCTTCCAGGCCAGGAGACCTTCTCATTGGGAGGATCCTCAGTTTAACACAGGAAGATCCCATAAAACAAGGACTTCCAACCATGCTCCTCCTGGTCAGTTTCCTCCCTCAGCCATTCCCTGTGCTGGAGTTTCCTTCCCTCTGTTTGGATTCCTCTTAACACTTTCCACCTTTTCTCTTTATCCCACTTTCTCCTATAGGAAAGGACCTGTCTCTAATTTCCTGCATGGTCTGGATTTCCAAAGCTTCTCCCTTTTTCTCTTATTTTGTGGAAGTCGCTGAAATCCAAAAATGGAACAGAATAAAAACCGTAAGAACTCCAGATTATTTCCCTCTCTCCATCCAAACTTGAATGCAAAGTTTTGTTTAAAGTAGTGATTTTAACTGGTTGCAGTGGCCCCTGTCCAGCCCAGTTCCTTTTTTTTAATAATTTTTGATAGATATTACAATTTTTGATCATTGTAGAAACAATTGGTGTTTTTTTTTAGAATTGGTAAATGTTTCTCATGGTAAAACAATCCTCGTACTTTTATGATAAATCTATTTTAATGAATAAATTATTTTGAATCCCCTTTAGTAGCTGGGTAAAAATTAGTACTTTTACAAATAATGATATGTTGGTGGCTTAATATTTCATGCTTTTACATTTGTTCTGGCTGTGAGATGCTCCTTTGTGTTCAGGTCTGGCCTCAGAAGGATAATGTAGGACTTGGGGATGAAGATGCAGCCCAGCAGACCAGCACTGGAGGCCAGGATGGAGAAGACCTGGACAGCCACCATGTATTTACCTTTGGTGCTCAGGTAGGTGGGCACAAAAGTCACCCAGACACTGCAGAAGACCAGCATGCTGAAGGTGATCAGCTTTGCTTCATTGAAGGCCCCAGGCAGATTCCTGGCCAGGAAAGCCATCGTGAAGCAGATGGCAGCCAGGAAGCCCATGTAGCTGAGGGTGACGTAGAACATGACAACGGCCCCTTCATTGCATTGCAGGATGATCTCTCCAGGCTGGGAGTGGAGGTCAGAGTCAGGGAAAGTGGGAGAAGCTCCCAGCCAGATGGAGCAGATGATCACTTGGACAGCAGAACAAGAGAGGATGATGGAGTTGGCCAAGCTCTTCCCCAACCATCTCTTCACTCGGTTTCCTGGTTTTGTGGCCAGGAAAGCCAGCACCACCGTGATGGTTTTGGCCAAGAGAGAAGAAACGGCAACTGAGAAGATGATGCTGAAGACCGTTTGTCGGAGAAGGCAGGTGGCTTTCCTTGGTTGACCAATGAAGAGAGAAGAAGACAAGAAGCAAAGCAGGAGGGAGACCAGGAGGATGTAGGAGAGGTCCCGGTTGTTGGCTTTGACCAGGGGAGTTTCTCTGTATTTCATGAAGATGATTAAAACAAGGCCTGTGATTAAAAACAAGAGTAGGGCAGAAGAGACCAGGATGATGCCCAGAGGTTCTTCATAAGACAGGAAGGTTACAACTTTGGGGATACATTGGACTCTGTCCTCATTTGGATATTTATCATCTGGACACTTGGTGCATTTTTCCGTATCTGAGAAACCAAAAAGCAATTTTCTTTAACATTCTGTTCTTTTATCTTACAACTAGCTATACTCAGCCACGCGTTGCTGTGGCCCAGTCTGGTTAAATGGCCAACCAATCTGTGTGTAGATCTACACCTGCACACATACACCCAACCACCATATAAGCCCCAACCTACCTACCTACTGTATTTCTCTCTCTCTCTCTCTCTCTCTCTCTCTCTCTCTCTCTCTCTCTCTCTCTCTCTCTCTCTCTCTCTCTCTCTCTCTCTCTATCTATCTATCTATCTATCTATCTATCTATCTATCTATCTATCTATCTATCCCTCTACCTACCTACCTACTGTATTTCTTTCTTTCTCCACCTACCTACCTACCTACCTACCTACCTACCTACCTACCTACCTACCTATTGTATTTCCCCCTCTCTATCCCTCTACCTACCTACCTACATACCTACCTACTATATTTCTCCCTCTCTATCTATCCCCCTATCTACCTACCTGCCTACCTACTGTATTTCTCCCTCTCTGTCTATCCCTCTACCTACCTACTGTATTTCTTTCTTTTTCCCTCTATCTACCTACCTACTGTATTTCCCCCCCTCTATCCCTCTACCTACCTACCTACTGTATTTCCCCCCCTCTATCCCTCTACCTACCTACCTACTGTATTTCTTTCTTTTTCCCTCTATCTACCTACCTACCTACTGTATTTCCCCCCCTCTATCCCTCTACCTACCTACCTACCGTATTTCTCGCTATCTATACACCTACCTACCTACCTACTGTATTTCTCCCTCTCTGTCTATCCCTCTACTTACCTACCTATTGTATTTCTTGCTTTCTCCCTCCACCTACCTATCTACTGTATTTCTCCCTCTCTGTCTATCCCTCTACCTACCTATCTACTGTATTTCTCCCTATCTATCTATCCATCCCCCTACCTATGTACCTACCTACCTACCTACTATATTTCTTCCTTTCTCCCTCTACCTACCTACCTACCTACCTACCTACCTACCTACCTACCTACCTACCTACCTATCTACTGTCTCTTTCTTTCTTTCTTTCTTTCTTTCTTTCTTTCTTTCTTTCTTTCTTTCTTTCTTTCTTTCTTTCTTTCTATCTATCTATCTATCTATCTATCTATCTATCTATCTATCTATCTATCTATCTATCTATCTATCTATCTATCTATCTATCTATCCACCTACCTACCTACCTACCTACCTACCTACATACATACATACCTACCTACCTTATTTCTGCCTCTCTGTCTATCCCTTGGGGGTCATCTAGTCCAACTCCCTGCTAGAAAGGAAGCCCTATACCCATGATGGCGAACCTATGGCATGGGTGCCACAGGTGGCACACGGAACCATTTCTAAGGCCACTCGAGGCATTGCCCTGTCAGCTTCAGTTTGTATGTGTGCCCTGGCCAGCTGATTTAGGCCTTCTTTTGAGACCATTTGTTGCCCTCTGGAGGTGGGGGAAGGCTGTTTTCACCCTCCCCAGGCTCCTATAAACCCTCTGGAGCCTGGGGATGACATAAACAGCATGCCAAATGCAGGGGGTCATGCACATAGCATTATGGATGTGGCACACCTGTGCACATCGCCCCTGCACTCCCCCTGCTATTGGCACATGAGCCAAAAAAGGTTAGCCATCACTGCCCTATACCATTTCAGACTAATGCCTATCCAACATCTTCTTGAAGACTTCCAGTGTTGGGGCATTCACAATTTCTGGAGGCAAGTTGTTCCACTGATTAATTGTTCTAACTGTCTGGAAATTTCTCCTGAGTTCTAAGTTGCTTCTCTCCTTGATTAGTTTCCACCCATTGCTTCTTGTTCTGCCCTCAGGTGCTTTGGAGAATAGCTTGACTCCCTCTTCTTTGTGGCAACCCCTGAGATATTGGAAGGCTGCTATCCTGTCTCCCCTAGTCCCTCTTTTATTAAACTGTATTTCTCCCTGTCCCTCTATTCCCCTATCTACCTACCTACTGTAATACAATAATACAATAGCAGAGTTGGAAGGGACCTTGGAGGTCATCTCGTCCAACCCCGCTGCTCAAGCAGGAGACCCTATGCCGTTTCAGACAAATGGTTTTCCAGTCTCTTCTCTCTTCAGTGTTGGGGCATCCATAACTTCTGGTGGCAAGATGTTCCATTGGTTAATAGTTCTCACTGCCAGGAAATTTGCCCTCAGTTCTAGGTTGCTTCTCTCCTTGATTAGTTTCCACCCATTGCTTCTTGTTCTGCCCTCAGGTGTCTTGGTGAATAGCTTGACTCCCTCTTCTTTGGGGCAACCCCTGAGATATTGGAAGGCTGCTATCATGTCTTCCCTAATCCTTCTTTTCATTAAACTGTATTTGCTGTCAGATGGGTGATTCTTTGTTACAGTTTGGTTCAGTTCATATTAAACAGTTTAAAGCAGCCGCCTGCCTCCGTTTTTTTACCTCAGAGAACAGTCCTGAGCAGAATTTCTCCCCCCCCCCCTCTATGGGCCACCTGGGAGTTTGCTATCCTCTGTGCCTTTTTGGCCCCAAGAGGCAGCCGTATGAGGCCTCTTCCAACACTGACAGTTGAAAAGCAGTTTGATGGGCATGGCTACAGGGATGTTAACACACATTTCAGTGGGTACTTTTTTTGTGTAATTTGTACACAACACACGCGTGCTAGGCACAAAATGATTAGCTATTCTATTATCGGAAGTCCTTGGCTATGTTGTCTGAAAGTTTGGTGTAAATCGGCCCAGTAGTTTTTGAGATTAGTGGATTCGTACAAACTATTTTACATTTTTATTTATATAGATAAAAACTGACCTCAGAGGTCCCTTCCAGCTCCCTTCTGACTAATTGATTGATCTACATGACTGGCAAAATATGTGTAATGAGTTCCCCACCATAACTATCCACAGCATCACATTATGGACCAGTGACTCCTTGTCAGTGATCCTCAAGGGGAGGATCCAATATACAGTGAATTGCAAGGTCTTTCAGAAGGTGGACCTCACACAATTCATCAGGTTCCAAAGAACTCAGGTGTTCCTAGAAAGGTGAACTTAGCAGCACAAGTCCAAACTAAGAAGCAGGAGAGAGATTTCTTCTGCTGTTAGTGAAGCTTGCTCAGTCTGTCACCCCCTCCTCCCATCTCTTCCCAGCCCCTCCTTCAAAGTCTTTTTGATTTACGTCCTTTTGGATAAGAAATTCTGCAGGATAAAGATTTAAAAAAGGTGAGTTTCTGTCTTTTAACTTGCACTTTCATGAAAATGTTCTGGGTGGATCCAGTTCCACAAAGCCTCCCATTTTCCTCAGGGTGACCCACCTTCCTGAGTGGAGAAGGTCCCCTCCGGACAAGGAACGCAGTCATAGCAGCAAACTGGCTTTCCTTCTCGAGCCCTCTTGACAAATCCAGGATGACAAGTTTCCGCACATCTGGACTGAGGCAGGGACTGAGCAGAGAAACAAGGAAGGCCAAAGAAAAGATGTTAGGACTCTCCGTCCATGGAAAACAGAGGGAGAAATGGATGGAGACAAGGAGCCTCTGGTCTTCACTGAGGTAGATAGGAAACCTCTGATTCCTTCTAAACAGATGCAGGAGGTAGAACAACTGGCAGATTCTTCATTAAGTTCCTCCTTTTTGTTTTTGGAATTTAACATTGCCATAAAGGACTTTCCTACTTAATAGTCTAGAGAAGTGTTGGCGAACCTTTTGGGCACTGAGTGCCAAAACGGGAGCACGCACAAACATTTTTGATCCCTAGGTGAAAACTAGGTGATCATCGACTTCCGGTTGAGTCGCGGGCGTCGCCAGCATGCTTTTTTGAGCCTGCCAACCCAGCCGCCCCTAGAGGCATTTTTAAAACATCTAAAATGCCTCAGAAAACTCCAAGCTCCTAAGGATCTTGTGAGAGAGCCAGCGCCATCGGGTAGAGTCCCTTGCGGAGTACCCCAGAGGGTTTCTTTTGCCTCTGGGGTGCGAGCAAGGAGGGGCTCCCCTTCTAAGCAGCTGTTTGCTCCGAGCATCTGGAAACCTCCGCTTTTAGCGGAACAAGATGCCGCATTCAACCTTCAATCCACATTCCAAACAAGCCAAGGAAAGTACCCTGCTTAAATTGCAAGTATTTAAAGCCTGTGAAATTTCTAAACAATAGCAGTGTTGAAACCTGAATAGTATGGATTTAGAACAAAGGATTTAAAATAAAGGATCTAAAATGGCGTTAATCTCCAGTGGAAAGGAAAGGAAAGTTAACCGGTTTGTGTATTCCAGTTTGTTATAAAGTATCCTACCCTGGTGGAAAGGGAAAGGAGAAAGCAAGTATAAGAAAGTCAGCTAATATATAATCTGATTTATTTTGAAGAGTATTTTGTGAGAAGTTGGGAAGAAGTTTGCTTTATAAGCATGGCAACGAAGCAAGGGGAGGTCCCCCAGCTGGCGCAGCTCTAATGCAACCGCAGATAGAGATAATAAGCCTCCAGGATTTGAAAAACTTTATAGGTAAATAAATCAAAGAAGTTAAAGGAATGGTCCAGGATAATATGGATAAATATGAACAGCTTGATAAAAATATACAAATAATAGCTAAGGGTCTGTCTGATGTGGTGCTCAAGGTGGATAATAAAGTTGAACAATTGGCTTTGGACTTGGAAACTAAAATGGAAGAATCTGATTTAAAATTTGTGGAAGTTGATGGAAAAATACAAAGGATTGATAATGAAATAACTATGATGCAATTTAGATCAATGGAATTTGCTATCAGATTGAGGGGGATAAGGGAGAATCCTAGAGAAGATATTAGAAGAATCTGTGGAGACGCATTGTCTATATTACTAAAACTGGATGATTCCGATGAGATTTTTTTTAAGATTGACAAAATTTACAGAGTAAACTCACGTGCAGCACTACAAAGACAACTACCAAGAGATGTGGTTATATATTTTACTGATAGAAGCCTTAGAAATGATATTTTGCAGAAGTCCTTTTACTCTGCTCTTCAAATAGATGGAAACCAGATTGGTGTTTTTAAGGCGTTACCACCAGCGATGTTAAAGTCTAGAAGGGATTTTGGATTTTGGGTAGCAGAGTTGAAGAAAAGACAGATACAGTACAGGTGGGATGTTCCAATGGGTATTATACTGAGATATGAAGGTGTGAGATATCGTTTGAATACCTTAGACAAAGCAAAAGAATTTTATTATGTAGTACTGAAGGCAAGCGTTACACCTTCACGCACATCTACACCAACAGATATTGAGATTGAGGAGCAGAAGCAGTTTGAAAAAGAGACAGAAGAACAAATAAGACAGCTGCAAAAAGAAAAGAAAACCTATGGTGCTGCAGGTGGTTTTCAGGTGGATCCTTTTGGACCTCTTTTAAGTTCTACTCTGGAGGAATCGTCAAAGACTGTTATAGAGGGAATTCTTGAAATGCCAATGCTTAGATGAGCAACGTGAAACCAGATCTATCACCAGACAAATTCAAGCAGCGCAGAAGCAGGGGAAGCCCCAAACACAACGAGTTAAGAAAGGTAAAGGAAAGAAGCAAGTTGAAGCCATGGGAGGAGCAGGACTGAAGATTAGTCTTGTGGAGAAAGAATACAGCAAGGAGGCAAAATATCTTCCTCATGGCAAGCGGCTTTTATATCGTTGATACCTAAAGATGAAGATGGTCCTAAGAAGCCAGAGGACTATAGACCAATATCTCTTTTGACTATAGACTATAAAATTTTTGCTAAAGTATTAGCCAACAGATTGATGCCAGTTATTCAAGAGGTAATTCATCATGATCAAGCAGGATTTATCGAAGGTAGACATATGAAGGAGAATGTAAGGCAACTTATAGATTTAATTGACTATCTAGACAAAAATAAGCAGATCTCTGCAGTGCTGGTTTTCTTGGACGCGGAAAAGGCCTTTGAGCGAATGAACTGGAACTTTCTAACCAAGACTTTGGGAAAAATGGACATGGGGATTTGGTTTCGACAGGCGATAGGAGCAATATATTAACAACAAAATGCACAACTCATTATTAATGGAAATTTGTCTATGAGTTTTGAGATACAAAAAGGCACAAGACAAGGTTGCCCATTATCTCCATTGTCATTTATTTTAACTTTAGAAGTCTTGTTGAATACAATTTGGGACTCGAACTCCTTAAATGGTATAGCTATAAGGCAAAAGGAATACAGAATTAGAGCATTTGCAGACAATCTGGTTGTTACCCTATCACGTTCTTTGAATTCAATAATCCAGATGAAAAGTCACTCGGGGGTTGTTTATATAAAGATGTGCTTTTTACTGATGGGGGCAGCTGACAGCTGAAAACTCTGGAACAACTGTTGGAAGAAGGAATTATTTTAAACTGGCTATATTATAAACAGCTACAGATGAGATGGAAAGAAGACCAAAGAGTTGGATTTATGGACAATGAAATAGAACTGATTAATGTCATATTGGAGATCTGGGAAAAAATATGGGTTAAATTGTGAATGTTAAATTTACACAGTTACAGAATTTAAGGGAGAACTTTTAAATGTTTTATAGATGGTATTTAGATCCTAAGAAATTATCATGTATGTATCCTAATGTTCAACAAAAATGTTGGAGGTGTGGGTGTTTAGATGCTACATTTTTTCATATATGGTGGGCTTGCAACAAGGTTAAAAAATAGCATGTAGCTTTTAGGTAAGAATGAATAGACTGATAAGGTAATAAGCAAGGGGAACAACATCAAGAAAACGAATAACATAAATAAGATTAGAGAGGTGAGGAGGAAGTATTCCTTCTTATCTAAAAAATTATTTAACCATGGGATTTGGTTTAAGTGGGCGATGCCAGAAGGGATGTTGGTGTTCTGGGATGAAGGAAGAGTAAGGATTAAAACAGTTGTTGAGGCGGAAGCCTTTCTTAAAAAACATTCCTCTATCCTGGGGGAAGATCCAGGGGGGACGGAGGGGGCCACGGCCCCGCCCGCTGGGGGCCAGGAAGGAGAACAAGAAGATACAATTGCCAAGAGACTTAGGTCTAAAAAATGACTTTGCTTTTTATTAATACAGTATAACTTTTTATCTGGATGTTTGTACACGATTGCCAGCATAGAATTTAGAATTTATGATGTATGCATTTGTTTTCACCTTGCAGTATTATTGGAAAATGTATTATCAATGTCTTATTATGCAGCCCCGGGGGGGCCGACGACCTCGACGTGAAAGTTCTCAAAATATTTTTGTATTTTACCCTACCCCTACCCTACCTTAAAAAAATTGTAAAAACCAATAAAACTTTTTCAATATAAAAAAAAAGAAGAAAACGAATAACATATGGGTTGTTTGGAATTATTAGAGTGGCGTATAGTGGAAGTCTGGGGGCTGGGGTGGAACGGGAGGTGGGGGAGGGTTAGGGTGGTTAGGGGAGGGAAATATATTTGTATAAGATTTATATGAATTAGATGGGGACAAGGTGGTAATGTTATGTTATGAGAAATCTATATTATGTTGGGTGGGAGGAGGGGGGTACAGTATTTGTAGCTGAATTACATTATATGTATGGGGGGGGAAGGGGGGAAATTTGTTTGTATAAAACTCTTTCAATTAAAAAAAACCTGGGTGATCATCTGGTTTCTGGCATGCATGCGCACACAAAGGCCAGCTGCCTGGTGCGCATGTGCCAGTTCCAGATTTTGGGGCTCCTCGTGCTTCCCTGCCAGCCCACCTGATCCCCATCAGGGTGGCAGGACATCCCCACTGAGGATCCGGTTCTGCAGCCCTGGACAGGGAGAGAAAGTTGGGTGGGAAATGCCCCTTCCCTCCACTGGAAAGCCAGAATACCTTCCCAGCCTTGGAAGAAGCCAGCACAGCCCCCCCTCTCCCCCCACTTCATCCAAGGGAGAGTCTCCATGTGTGAGGAGCTGTGGAGATGGGGGCTGGTGGATGTGGGTCTGATGATCCCCATGGACGAAGGACCCAGCAGGAGCAGCCTATGGGGGGAGGGGAGGGGAGGGCAGGAGCGTTCCACGTAATCTAAAAATTTTTTGGGGGGAACTGTGCTGCTGTATAATTAAAATCTTGGAAAAGACAAAGGCGCCACAAGAGCAGAACTGCAATGCAAAATGAAGGGCAGGGGAATCAGTGGGGAGATGGGGGCTGAGGGAAGGGTGGGGGTGGGAGGAAGAAGGGGAGGGGCATAGCTGAGTGAGGGGGAGACACTTTCTTTTACATCATTTATGTTTCCTCCCCCCCCTCCATCAAAGACGCCTGTTACCCTTGAATACACTCCAAGCCATTTGGCTGCCTTCCCCTCAAAGCCCTGCAAGGGCTCGGATTGGAGTGAGATACACACGTGTTTGTGGAGGGGTTGCCCGGCGGTGGGGAGGGGGGAAAAGCCAGGGGGGGGGTTAAGGCAGAGCAAGGGCATTGGGGAGGGGGCAAAGTCGGGCAGGGGCCGTTAAGCCAGAGTATCCGAGGTGTCCCCAGCCTTTGAGGGAATCTGGAGGAAGGGGGAGCTGCCTTTATCCTGGCAGCTGACTTGGAGGGCAAGAGGACCAGGGGGTGGTGTGTCCCCCCCACAAGTCCCACCTGAGAGATGCTGGCAGGGGCGCAGTGCTGGGCAAGCGCTTGTCCCCAGCCCAGCAGCCCCCGAGCTTCCCCTCCAAACTCCTCCCATCCAAGGACCAATGAAACCAGGCTGTTTTCTGAAAGGCTGCGGGAGAGCCTTGCTTGGCTTCACAGACCCTCCGAGACCCCCAAGTACATTTATTACTGGCAATAAAAGCACTTTGTGTGTGTTTCTCTCTCTCTCTCTCTCTTTCTCTCTCCTCCTCCAGATCGCAAGTTGACATTTTCAATTGTTGCTCAGGCGGAAGGTGGGTGCTGCCGGCTCTCCGGGGAAGCCCCTCAGAGTTCCCCTGTGGGGGTCTGGTGTAGGGAGTCACTACAGAGCCCCAAACCAGGCTGACCCCACCCCTACCCTCCCTCTCAGTTTCCCCCTTTCCCAAATCCCCATAAGTGCAGCATTTCTAGGAAGCTGTGCGTAATTAGATGAAAGGCCCTTTGGGGTTTTTTTGGGCTGCCCTGGTTGAGTTGGGGCCGGTTTATGGGAAAGGAGTGCAGAGTCCCAGAGGTTTGTATTTTTGTGTTAGTTTTAGTGTGTGTGTGTGTGTGTGAGAGAGAGAGAGAGAGAGAGAGAGCAATCAATGGGGAAGGAGCTATGGGGTAGAGGCAAGAGAACCAGGTGAGGTGAAGAAAGGTGAACATTCAGAGAAGGGTGTCACTCAAAATCCCCTCCCTTGGATGAAAGGGGGAGGCCTGGGATGGACATGGAGCCTGAAGGTGGGAGGGGGAGAGAGGAACTGCGCTTTTCTCCAGCCCTCCTGAGGCACCTCACATCCCCCATGGGGGCTTTTCCTTCTTCTGGCTGCTCCAGCACCCCAGCCAGAAGCAACACCATGACAGCTGCCGGGGGAGGGCAAGGGGGTAGTAGTGGCAAGGACAGGCCAGGGCTTACCTCCCTCCCCACCCAAGCAGGCTGCTTGCACAGCCACAGCTTGTGGCACTGATGTGGATCTGTGGTCTGGAGTGCCTGGTTAGCTCAGGTGCCCCAGAAGAGCTGGCTGGCCCCCAGAAGAGCAGCAGCAACAGCCAGCAACCCTGTGACTGTTGCAGCTGCTCTTATGGGGCTGTGCAGGGGCCAGTCGGCTCTTCTGGGCACCTGAGGTGGCCAGGCACTCCACACCATGGATCCACATCTCGCCATTGGCTGGAGGACTGGGGCCGTGCAAGTATCCCTCTCAGGTGGGGAAGGAGGGAAGCTCTGGCTTGCCCTTGCCACCGCAGCCCTATTGCCCCTCCCCCCCAGTGGCTGTGTGTCAGCCTTCGCTTTCCTGCATGCTTGGCTGCCATAGAAACGGGGAGGGAGGGGGGATGTTGCTATTAAGTGTGCTGGTGGAAGGTGGGGTTAGGTGGGGATATCTCTACAAGTAACGGTATCACATTCCATTCTGATGACACCTCTGGACGTGCTACCCATCTGACAATGAAGAAGAAACTGTATTGGACACTGGGGTGGGGTCATGGGTGATTGGGGTTTGGCTAATGCTTTGATATGTATGCTTCGCGCCTAAAGTAGCCACTTCTGGCTTAACCTTTGATGCTGACTTTTCCTTATTCAGTAAAAGTAACCTTAATCATCTTGAATATGCTTAAGTGTGGTCTTTCTTGAATTATGGTAAGAGCAGTCATGACAAAAAGCCAGAAGTCACTTCACACTTATTCTCTGAAGTAACACTTTCAGCAGTAAGTGTAATAAAACCATAAAACCGAGGACAAATGTCGGAACCAACGAATGAAGAGTTGCTGGGGGCAACATCCCTTGACCAGACGTGCTTGACGGAAGACACAAGGTCAGTAATGGAATTATTGGCTGATGTTACTCTGGACTCGAAACCCGAAGATGCATCAGTTCGCCACCGTTGGTCCGAGGGGGTTGGGCTGAAGGAAGTCGCCCTTAAAGAAATCCCCCCTGGGGTAACTACCACCCGACGCAGACGGGCTCATTCCCCCTCCGTGCAGGATCAGTGGGAGGAGGAGGCTCATTTAAGAGAGGCCGCTAAAGCTTTACTCCGCCAAGCTGATGATTTACAGAATTTAAGAGAACAAAGGTTGGGGAGGGATCGTAGCTCAGAATGGCAACAGAAAGACACTGGGCGGAAGCCACCCTCCCCCCGAGAGAAAGACAAAGAGCAGGCACCCCCCGTGGTGAAACACAGAGGGAAAGCGGCCCGGGGGTAGGTCTACAGAGGGAACCAAGCCCCGCACCTCGTAGACAAAGACTTCCCCCCCTGGGAATTAAGTTCGGAGGAGAACCCAAAGAGCTGGGGTTTTTTCTGCTTCAAGTTAGCAGTTTTGTAAATGAATTTGCAGCCGATCTACCCAATGATGAATCTAAAATAAGAATTGTCACTCTGGGTCTGGAGGGAAGGGCAGGAGAATGGGTGGTAGCCCTTCATAATGAGCGTTCACCTTTAATGAGAGACTTCGACAGTTTTATGACCGCTCTAAGAAGACGGTTCGAAGACCCTCTCCTCCATAGAAAGGCAAGGCTTGAAATGAAAACGTTACGCCAAGGGAACAGACCAGTTCAAGAATATAGTCAACATTTTCGCCAGCTAGCATGTTATATGAGGGGTTGGAGTGTTGAGGCTCTTATTGATGAATACACTGAAGGCCTGAACCCCACTTTGTATCAGAGCTGTGTGAACAGAAAGTCGCCCGAATCCTTAGAAGCTTGGTTTACTCTAGCCGCTGATGTGGAGATAGATCTGTTGCGTAATAATCCGCTACCTGACATCGACAAAGACAGGAAAAAAGATTTTACCCGCCCACAAGGTTTTGATCTTCAGTACCAAAGGGGATTTGGAAAGGGAAAGCCTATTTCTCCTCGTTCAAATGCTTGTTTCCGCTGTGGAAAGGAAGGCCATTGGGCAAATGATTGCAAAATGAAAGAAACACCCAGCCAGCCACCCCGCCAGCAGCCATACGCGGAAGTGAAAAAACGCGCGAAACCCCCGGGCATGCGTATGAAGCAAGCGATGCGTGGAGCTGAACCACTCGATCTCACCACCGATCATCACCAGCAGAGGGTGCCAGATGACTGGGAGAAGGACACAGACTCCAATGACGAGAATTGGGTGAGTTCCACTTCCGGGCCCTTTGTTATTCCTTTTCATCTTTTGGCTCCATCTAGTGGCCGCAATTGTAAAATACTTGCACTTTTGGATTCTGGCTGTTCAAAATGCCTTATCAGCCAAGAATTAGTCCAGCATATGGGATTTCATCTAAAAAATTTAAAAGTTCCCATAGCCTTTTGCCAAATGGATGGGACCGTTGCAGGCGGTAACCCTGCACAATTTGTTACAGAGCCCATTCAGATGTCCATTGGGGATCACCATCAGGAATTCATTAACTTTATTGTTGCGCCAATTGCTGATAACCCTGTTATTTTAGGCTTAAATTGGCTACGAAAATGGAACCCACTAGTGGACTGGAGAGAAGGTTGGATTCGCATCCCTTTACCTATGCCACCTAGTGCGGAGACACATCCCCCTGGTCCACCACTTACCCAACATTCAGTCTCTGGTTGAACCTCTACCTATTTCGGAAGCTGCTAACGTGGGTCAGGATGTTTGTTTATTTGAAGTTATACCTGGGGAGGACAAAATCCCTAAGGAATACTGGGACCTAAAAGATGTGTTTAGTGAGAAATCTTCAGACACATTACCCCCCCACAGGGACACTGACTGTTCTATTGACTTTCTCCCTGGTGTACAACTCCCCAAGCCACGGATTTATTCTATGACACCGCGGGAAATGATTGAACTTCGCAAATTTATTGATAAGAACTTGGAAAGAGATTTTATTGAACCTGCTAGACCATGGGTTGCGGCTCCTGTGATGTTTAGAGAAAAAAAGGATGGGTCACTTCGTCTTGTGACGGATTACAGATTTTTGAACACGATATGCGAACACAACGTATATCCCTTACCTCTTATGAAAGACATGTTAGCTCATTTGGCCACAGGCAAAATCTTCACTAAACTTGACCTCAGAGAGGCGTATTACAGGATAAGAATTAAGGAAGGCGATGAATGGAAAACAGCGTTTAACTGCCCGTTAGGATGTTTTCAGTTTAAAGTATTGCCTTTTGGCCTACAGGGGGCGCCTTCGGTTTTTATGCAACTAATCAATGAAGTATTGCATGAACACCTGTACAAGGGCGTTATCGTTTATCTTGATGATATCGTCGTCTACACACAAACACGGGATGAACACGTGAAACTAGTTCGTTCTGTTTTGAACAAACTAAGAGCTGCTGAATTGTATGCTAAACTCTCTAAGTGTGAATTTCATCAGCATAAGATAGACTATCTGGGGTATCGTATCTCAGCAGACGGTATTGAAATGGACCCTAACAAAGTCAAAGCTGTTACAGAGTGGGCCCCTCCTCGCACTCGTAAACAATTACAGAGTTTTTTGGGTTTTGCTAATTTTTATCGCCAATTTATACCTTCTTTCGCTAGTATAGCTCTACCTATTACGAACCTGCTCAAAACCAACGGTGAGACAAAACCTCGGCCTAGCTCTCCTCTCAACTGGACCATGGAATGTCAGGCCACTTTTGAAAAACTGAAGCGTTTATTTGCAGCGGAACCTGTGCTTAAACATCCGGATGTTAATCTTCCCTTCGTCATTCAAGCAGATGCTAGCGACGTGGCTGTTGGAGCTGTCTTATTGCAACGCAACCAACAAGGTTCCCTTCAGCCCTGTGCTTATACTTCTCGTAAGTTATCCAATACTGAAAGGCGATGGGCGATCTGGGAGAAGGAGGCTTTTGCTGTTCGTTGGGCACTCATGTCTTGGCGACACTTTCTTGAAGGTGCGCCTCACCCATTTGAGGTATGGACTGATCATAAGAATTTGGAATACCTCACAACTTCTCGTAAACTTTCTCCGAAACAAGTACGCTGGTCTCAGTATTTTAACCGCTTCAACTTTACTTTGAAATATATTCCAGGGGGAAAAAACTTTATGGCTGACGCCTTATCCAGACTGCCTCAATATGACACTTCTAAGCTTTCAGTGATTCAGCCAGTTCTGCCCCTGTACAACATGGCTAACCCGGTGGTAACGAGGAGCCATTCTGATTTGCAAAACGACCCGTTACCGGACTTGGTTTCTAAAATTAAGACTGAACTACTGACCGATGAATGGTACTCCGCCCACTCAGCAGATTGTACTGTACGAGATGATCTCCCTTGGATTGGATCCAAAATTTATGTACCTGCAACACTTCGGCAGTTTGTGTTACAGAGAGCACATGACTCCAGATTGGCGGGTCATTTTGGTTTTGTGAAGACTATACATTTAGTTAAACGCCAATTCTGGTGGCCCTCATTGAAAAAGGATGTTGAATCTTACATCGCTAGCTGCCCTACATGTGCTGCTTCAAAACGTACTCCTGGCAAACATCACGGTCTTCTCCAGTCCGTAGCGCGGCCGGAGGCTCCTTGGAAGGAGATATCTATGGACTTCATTATCGACCTTCCAAGTAGCCAAGGATTTACAGTTATATGGGTTGTTACAGATTTATTCTCCAAGCAAGTTCACTTTGTACCGTGCTCCAAAATCCCATCAGCTAAGGCTCTGGCAAAGTTATTCCTGACTCATATATATCGTCAGCATGGGGTTCCGAAACGCATCATCTCCGATCGAGGCATCCAGTTTACTTCGAAATTTTGGAAGGAATTTCTGATGCTGATTGGCTCCACCCAGGGTTTAAGCTCCTCCCACCACCCGCAAATGAATGGGGCTTGTGAGAGGGCTAACTCCGTTCTAGAGCAGTATTTGCGCTGCTTTATAAACTTCCAACAAGATGATTGGGCTGATCTTCTTATATATGCTGAGGTGGCCTATAATAATTCAGTTCATAGTAGCACTGGCATGACCCCATTCAAAGTAATTTATGGTCAGGACTTTGTACCCATCCCTGAGCTTCCTCATGAACTTCCTACAATTCTTTCCCTCTCAGAGTGGTCTGGGAAGCTGTCGACTGTTTGGCCTATTATTCGTAAAACGTTGGATGAGGCTCATGAATCGCATAAGCTGTATGCAGATAAAAAGCGAGCCGTACCTCCGTCATACAAAGTTGGTGATCAAGTTTATGTGTCTACTAAACATTTGGATAGTCCTCAAAAATGCAAAAAGTTAGGCCCTAAGTTTGTAGGTCCTTTTACGATTACCAAGATCATAAGTTCTGTTTCAGTTAAGTTGGATCTCCCTAAATCCTATCGACGCCTTTATCCAATTTTTCATGTCCACTTATTGAAACCCGCACACTTTTCACATCTTCGCACGCCATATCCTGGTTCTCCTAAGTCTGTGCTGGTTGATGGGGACCAACACTATGAGGTTCGGGACATTTTGGATTCCAGAAGGCATAGAAACAAAGTACAGTACTTAGTTGTTTGGAAGGATTTCCCCACTTCCCATAACGAATGGGTTGATAAATGCCATATTAAGGCCCCCAAGCTTCTGAGGCAATTTTATGCCAAGTATCCCAATAAGCCTTAACGTCTATTCTGTTTTTATGTGTGTCTTATTGTGTGGTATTGTGTTTTTCGTCTCTTTTACAGGGTTGAACATTTTCTTTCTGAAGGAGGGCCGGATGTCAGCCTTCGCTTTCCTGCATGCTTGGCTGCCATAGAAATGGGGAGGGAGGGGGGATGTTGCTATTAAGTGTGCTGGTGGAAGGTGGGGTTAGGTGGGGATATCTCTACAAGTAACGGTATCACATTCCATTCTGATGACACCTCTGGACGTGCTACTCATCTGACAATGAAGAAGAAACTGTATTGGACACTGGGGTGGGGTCATGGGTGACTGGGGTTTGGCTAATTCTTTGATATGTATGCTTCGCGCCTAAAGTAGCCACTTCTGGCTTAACCTTTGATGCTGACTTTTCCTTATTCAGTAAAAGTAACCTTAATCATCTTGAATATGCTTAAGTGTGGTCTTTCTTGAATTATGGTAAGAGCAGTCATGACACTGTGCCTGTGCCGCTTCTGGATGGCGTGGGAGTGACAGAGGTGGTGGGCCTGTCGCTCCTGCCTTTCCTGTTGTGGCTGCCACTGCTGCTGCTCTTCTGGGACCTGAACTGGCCAGGTACTTCGGAGTGCAGATGAGCCATGGGCTGGAGGGCTGGAGACATGCAAGAAGCCCCCTCAGGTGGGGAGGGAGGGAAGCCCTGACCACAGCTTTGCTCTGCTAAGAAGCCACAGGAAGGGCAGGATCTTCTCTCTGTGCCTTTGGGCACACACGGCTGTTGCTCTTTTTTTGACGGTTTTTGCACATGCATGCACACCAGAAACCAAAACCCTAAGTGGCTCATGTGCATGTGTGTACTGGAAACAAAGATCATTTTTCCTGGTGTGCGCATGCGCACCGGTTGGCTCCTCCTCCACTTTCTGGCACTCCAATGCGCGTGGAGACCACCTGATTGCCATGCCTGAACCCGGAAGAGCAACTGGTGAAGGCTCCGCGTGGCAGGAGAGATGTGCCACGTCTGACACGCGTGCCATAGGTTCCCCATCAAGGCTACAGGCTTTGCCCACTTGAAATGGGACCTCAGGCTTTGGCAAACAGAGAAAAGACACCAAAATTTCTCCCACCTTATTGAGCGACTTTAGCTGTGAAAGAGCCTTTTGTCTGATAGAAAGTCTCTGTCTTAGAAAATACGCCAGAGTATCTATCCTGGGATCCGCCTTGGGGAGAAAGAATAAGCCCTGAATGCCCAGATCTGCTGTTATCTCTCCATTTTGGTCCAAGTACACTGCCGTGTCAGAAATATTCCAAAATTCATTCTTCTCCAGAAAGGGATGAAACTAGAATGGAAACATCCAGGAATATGAACAACAGAAAACTTTGTTTCTTATCTTATCTTATCTTATCTTATCTTATCTTATCTTATCTTATCTTATCTTATCTTATCTTATCTTATCTTATCTTATCTTATCTTATCTTATCTTATCTTATCTTATCTTATCCTATCCTATCCTATCCTATCCTATCCTATCCTATCCTATCCTATCCTATCCTATCTTATCCCACATTGAATCTTTCTTTTATAATTGTCTAATCTCCAAATATGGTTAAATAGGATCCAAATACGCCCAATATCTTCATAATAAGTATTATGAAGTAAACTGTAGCTAGGATCTCCCCCGTGTTGCAAGCCCCAAAACAGCATGGAGGCATGGACGAAAATTGGGAGAGGGGCGCAACACACGGGATGGGACCTGACCACACGGGATGGGACCTTATTGTCACAGCAGTGCCCAGGTGAGCCACTCCCCTCCTCCCCAGACCAGACCAGGAACTCGCACCAGACCGAGGCCACAGCTGCCTCCCGCTCCCTTTGTCCACTCAGCCTGTGGGAGCCGCAGCAGTGCTGGTCATGGCTGAGAGCTTCCTTTGCCAGCTTGCAGCCGAAAAGTTCTCCCTCTTAAAACCCTCCAGTGATAGAGCTTTAGGATCCAACTGTTCTTTAACCAACCAACCAACCGAGGCTTAGTCTGAAAACACAAGAAGAAAGAACCGGTGAGTGGCTGCGCCCAGACTGGGGGGATGTTGGGGGTGTTGGGGGATGATGGAAGATGGTGGCTGGGTGGGTGAGCGGGAGGGTAGGAGGTCTCTGAGCAAGTGCTGGACAAGAAGGCAGGTGGATGACCTCTGGTGAGTGGCTGCATCCAGCCGGGGGATCAGAGGGGGCAACTGAGCAAGCGCTGGGCAAGCAGGCAGGAGGGAGACCTCGGAGGCTCATTGTCAACCCAGCTTTGTGCCCAGTCGGCTCTGGTTGTCCACCGTCAGTTGGCTTAACAGTGGGGCATGGGGAGTTGGGGGAGGCCGCTGGGCAGGAGCGGTTTGGCTCAGTTGTTCCCTGGGTGGCAAGTGGACCAACTCCAAAAGGATGAAGGGGATCTTGGGTGGGGCCGGTCGAGGGAGCAACCCCTGGCTTATTCAGTCTAACTGTGGTTGGTGGGCCTTGCCTTGGGGTGGGGGCTGGGCCCAAGTTGCCCCCCACTGCAAGCGTCTCTCAGCCGTTGTGTGCAGAGAAAAACCTTGCACAGTAAAGAAAACCTTCTCCTGAGTGTCAGTTAATTAACAATTTCTCAAACTGTTGGGAGGTTTTTCTTTACTGTGCCAGGTTTTTCCCTGCACACAACAGCTGAGAGACGCTCACAGTGGGTGCAATGGGGGGGCAGGGAATGGGCATAGCTGGGCCACGAGATGCACATCTTACTGGAGAATGGCAGCTCCGGATCCTGAGGCTTTTGGGGGTTTTCTTTTTAAAAACTGCCTCTGCAGAGGAGCTGAAAACCTCCAAGGTTTCTTTGGGGGAGGGAAGAGGGGCAGCATCCCCCCCTCCCTGGGTGACTGCAGCCTTGGAGCAACTCTGGGCCTTTGCACAGTAAAGAAAACCTTCTTGCGGGTGTGAGAAGTTGTTAATGGCCTCCACTGTGCAAGGGCTGGGAGTTGCTGCAGGCTCTGAGGCTGCAGGTGCCCAGGGAGGGGGGAATGCTACCCACCTGCCTGCCCCCTCCAGAAGCAAACTTGGTCTTTTTGTGGGGGGTCACCAGAGCACCTTTAATTTGTTTCGTGGGCTCCTTCACAGGCAGCGACTGATTTCTGGTTTTGCAGGGCTGAGGGGTAAAGGGGAAGGAGGAAGAGGCCCTCCAAGGCTGCCCTCCTGCCCTTGGCATTTCTGCAAACAAATTCTCTCCCCAAACAGAGGAAATCCCTCCCCCCCACTACCCGAATACTGCAGGGCAGAGCAGGCTGGGTCCATAACTGGGCAGCGTGTTGGGGTAGAGGCTGCGGCAGTTATGATTGAAAGTGTTTGTGCGTGTGTGTAATGGCCGGTGTCATCCAAAAGAGTTTTGGCTTTGGAAGGAGGAAGGGAAGGGATACAAAGAGAGAGAAAGAAAGGGAGAGAGAGAGTAAAATGGGCAGTTTCATCCAAAGGAGTTTTTCTTTCAGGTGGGTCTCCTGGCTTTGGAAGGAGGAAGGGAAGGGATAGAAAGAGAGAGAGATACAGAAAAAAAGGAGAGAAAGGGAGAGAAAGAGAGAAGGGAGAGACAAAAGAAAACAAAAAAGAAAGAAAAGGGGAAGAAAGAAAAACGGAGAGAGAAAGAAAGAGGGAAGGGTGGAAAGAAGGGAAAAAGAGGGGGGAGAAGAAAATGAATGAGATAATTGGATGGACGGATAGATACATGGAGTGAGGGATGAAGGGAGAGAGAGAAAAAAATGAGAGGAAGTAAGGCTTCAGAAGACTCTTTGAAACAGCACAGCTGGCTGGAAGGGACCTCGGAGGTCATCTAGTCCAACCCCCTATTTCCAGCAGACCACCTTATACACCCATGATGGGGTACCTAGGGTGGCACGTGGAGCCATTGGTCAGGGCACACAAGATGCTGCCCTGTCAGCTGGTCAGTGCGCATGCAAGTGCTGGCCAGCTGAATTCGCCCTTTTTTGAAGCCATTCTTTGCCCTCCCCAGGCTTCAGAGGCTTTGTAGGAGCCTAGGGAGGGTGAAAAGAGCCCCCCCCGAGGCCCTCCGGAGGCTTCATGAGCTTTCCTGAAGCCTCCAGACCGTTCAAAACGACGCTCCGAGCAAATCAGACATCACTTCTGGTTCTGTCAGAGCATCATTTGGAGTGAAGCGACCTGAAGGTCCCTGAAGCCTCCGGAGGGCCTCTGGTGGGGGGGGGGAAGGCTATTTTTGCCCTCCCCAGGATCCTATAAAGCCCCTGGAGCCTGCGGAGAGCGAAAAGAGCATGTAACAAATGGGTGGGTGGGTGTCCCACCTGTAGTGCGTGCATGGGCACTGTGTGTGTGTGTCATGCATCGTATTATGGGTGCGGCACCCCCCCTGCGCTCACCCCACTTATGGCACACGAGCCAAAAAAAGGTTTGTCATCACTGTTAGGATTAGAAGGGGCCTTGGAGGCCACCTAGTCCAACCCCCTGCTCCAGCAGAAGACCTTATATCCTCTGGATGATTTTGGTGCCTCTCACAGAGAGGAAAATTGCCAGAAAAGCGAAGGAGTTTACGAGGACAAGGGAGCCATACAGAAGAAGGCAAAGATAGTCCTTGTGTGTATGTGTATGTCTGTACATACAGTATATATGATACTGTAAAAGATAATGTATCTTTTTGTGTGCCTATACGCATACCACACTACGTAATATGGATGTACATATGGATTAAATTGTGTATTTTGGGGGTTCATTAGTGGTAAATAAATAGACAGGGAAACTGTATCTTGTTGAGGCAAGGAGAGGCCAGGCAAGGTATCCCTTGATACGATGGATGTCAAATTGGCCACACCCACCCCATCACATGACCACAAATCCATGGCCATTGTCATACGCCCACCGTGTCACATTACCAAGTCACACCCACCCAATCACATGACCTCCAAGCCACACCCATCCAGTCACAAGACCACCAAGCCACACCCACAGAACCAATAGTAAAAAATATTTTAATCCCACCCCTGGATCCAGCCCTCTTCCACTCACTGACTCCTGTTACACACGAGTGTAAGATCTGCTCACTATTATTCCAGAGTGTCAGAGGTGGAAAAATGAATCCAGTTACAAGAGAGGAGATTTTAGCCGAATGAGAGAGAAAAATAGGATAAAAGGATGAATCTGTTTTAGAACTGAGCCAGGAACGCAGAGAAGTTCAGTCTCCTCTTCATGGATTGTCTGAATGCAAAGACTGAGCAGCCATCAGTCAGAGAAGCTTCAACTGGGATTCCTGCAGAGAGGAGGGGTTGGGCTAGATGGTCTCAGGGTCTCCTCCCAATTCATCAAGGTTGTCATGCCACAACATGGAACTCTTGTGCTGTTGTTGCTCGAGCCCCACTTAGTGGCCGGGGGCAGAGAAGCCTAACTCTATGGTCTGAAGCCAGACTCCGTTTTCTGTCAGCCTTTGGAGAAGACGGAAGCAGCCGTTGTGACCAAGACCCCTGGTCATCCGGAGACCGCCTCTGTCCCTCACACGGAGCATCGCTGGAGAGCTTCCAGCTGTTCCTTTGCTGGCTGTTAGTGAATGCTGCCTATCTCGTCTTTCTATTTGATTTCCACTCTTTGCATCTCCTTAGTTTCACCTGCCCTGTTCTCCCAATAAAGCATCCAGATCCACACCAGGCTCCCTTTCATTGGAGGAGAATAGGGGGGCTTAGCTGCCTGTTCAGCTGCACACAGACCCACCTGCAATGGGGACGGAAGAAAGGTGGAATTCCAGCAGGCTTATCACAAACCCACAAATAAGGGGACTTATTAAAAAAAAAGAATACAGCATTTTCAAATCAGCAATCTATATAAACAAAAATTTAAAATTGTTTGTGCAAAATCGCTAATCTCAGAAAGTACTGCACCGATTGCTACCAAATTTTCACACAATGTTGCTAAGAAATGGAGTAACAATCATACATACAGATTGTGTGGCTGGCACACCTCGGCCATGTGCAAGTAGCAGAAATATAAAAGTACCGCACTTCTCAGTTATTTTTCTCCCTTAAGCTCCTCCCACCCGGCTGCTTCTTAAGATGCCTCATGCCCTCCCATTTCCAACGGCCACAGAGAGAGAGAGGGAGGGAAATACAGGAGGTGGGTAGGTTGGGGGTTCTACGGTGGTTGTGTGTACGTGTTTGTGTGTGCAGGTGTAGATCTACACACAGATTGGTTGGCCATTTAACAAGACTGGGCCACAGCAACACATGGCCAGGAACGGCTAGTGTTTAATAATGCCATGGAATCTACTCTTTGGCACAATTAATTCCCTGAGTAATTAAATTGGCCAGATCAGTTGAGATCCTTCTCCTCTGGATTCCTTCTCCAAAGGATCTAAAATTAATGGATCCATATGGGGACCCCCATACCTGCCATGGCTGCAGCCTTGGAGACCCCAAGATCTTTTCTCCCTCCTTCCTTCCCCTCCTCCATCTGGAGGAATAGGCGGCATTCAAGGCCTGGGCCAGAGTCTTCATGATAGTGTAAGGTTGGTAGTAATTTGCCATCCAGAGCCTATTCCTTTTCTCCTGGGTGTCCAGTGAGGCTTTCTAGGTGCATCTTCTGCGGCCTTTGACAGAAAATACGTTCTTTGAAATAGAACACTGGAAATAATATTCTTGAAACTTTTCTTCCACAAAGTAAATGGGTGCATAGGCAGAATCTCTTGGCCTTTCTTTTCCCAGATAAGCAAAGTTCAAAATACTATGGATGTATTTGAGAAGTCTGCGCTTGTTCAGTCGATACCCTGAAAAATTTGTGAACATCCAGACTTTCCCTTCAATGGGTCCTGGGAGACGCATAAGTGTTAAATGGAAAGGAAGAATTCTGTCCCAAATGGAATCCAATTCCATGAAGTGAACAAAGACATTGACTTGTCTCCACTTAGAGAGGGAATCCCTGAGGTATGCAGTATATCCAGTCTTAGAGAACAGTTGTGATATAACTACACAAATTCCACTCCTGACAAGCACAGGAGGGAAAATCCTCATGAAATTCTCTCCCTTCTCTGTGTCTGGAGCAAAGAGGCCAATCAGGGTCCATCTGAAATGAAGGAGCAGCTGGACAATTGCTGGGTACTGGATCCCTTCTTTGGGGTCCATCTGGTGGAAAAAGGGGAATCGACTTTTATCACTCACAGCCTCTGAAGCTGTATAAAAATTGATCTGAAAAATGAATTGAAAGGTTTAGAGCCATGATGGGGAAACTGAGAAATGCAGAGTCTTCTCTCCCAGCATGTCAGCCGCCCCAGCCCAGCTCCACTAGCATCCACATGAAGGCGCTCCTCCTGCCAGCCAGTTGGTTTTCGGGCCTATTTTGAGGGCCAGGGAGGGGGACGCCTGAGTATGCAGTGGGAGGGGAGGGGGCTTGCATTGTGCAGAAAATTCAGGTGGGCTGGAAGTGAGTGTGAATGGCCTACACCCCCCCCCCCAGTGCTTCCTGGCTCAGTTGGAGGCTTCCTTCGGCCTTCAAACAGTTGCAAGGGCTTTATTTTTTATTTCTGCTTCCAGGTTGGTGCAGGAGGCTTTCCAGGGCCAAAATGGGTACAAAAAGTCCAGGTTTTCCTGTTTTGGACCAGGCCATTCACACTCACTTCCAGCTCACCAGAGTTCATTGCTTCAGGGCAGAAATGAGAGCCTGTCCTGTGGAATCCACTGCCACTTGGGCAGGAAGGACAATGACAATGATGAAGAGGAGGAGGAGGAGAATGAAGAGGCTTTGCAGGAGCCGGCAGGGAGCAGGTCAGGTGGGGCTGGCTGGGGAGGGGGCAATCATGGTGCTTAGGGGGCAGCAGCCTCCATGCTCCGACTGTGCTGGGAGGAAATGAGAGGCCCTGCTTGAATGGGGAGGAATGTACCCACACACCCTGCTTCTCTGCTCAGGTGTCACTCACACCATTGGCAGCAGTTTCGGTGCCCTCACACACACAAACACACACACACAATTGGATTGCTCTCTTACCCTCCCTGTCTCTCTCTTGCCCCATTTACTTGGAAGCTGCTCCATGAGACAAGAAGCCGAGAAACAAGAGAGGAGAGAGAGGTTTGCAAAGTCAGGGAGTCCTTGTTGCAGGAAGGGAGGGAGAAGCAGGAGGGATCTTGGTGGGTTGGGGGGGGGGCTTGAGGGTCTCTTCTATCACTAGGATCCCCATGGCCTTCCCCACCCTGAGATTCCTCAGGGGCACATTGGGATTCTTCAATTGGGAGCTCTTAGGAAAGGATCCCCTCCTTGTGGGTTGCAAACAGCTCTTTCCAGTGGGGAAAACAGGACAAAGCAAGTGGGGGGGAAGAGTTTGCTCTATTTTCAGTCTTGGGACCACAAGGCTGCCCCTCCCAAATCATTCCACCACCACGGCTCCCACCCACTGGCTGAGTGCAGGCCTTACCTTTGCAAGCCCCATGGACTGAAACTGCAAAGTAAGACCAAAGTTTTTGGCTGGCAGAGTTCTTCTGGCTGAAGGGGAGGCCAAACATGAGATGCATGGAGGCCCCAGGAGGGGAAAATGGAGCCCTCTGCCTCAGCTTCTTCGCTCGGACAAAGTGGAACACAGAGCCATGTCGCCTGGCACACGCAGCCTTCCCCTTCACTCTTCTGGTGCACACGTGTGTGGGATGATCAGCTGGCCTTTGCCTGCATGGCAGTGTCAGAAACTAGAAGAGCTGGTCTTCCGGTTTCTGCCAGTACATGAGCGCCAGCCAGCTGATCGTCCTGTGTGCGCGCCAGGGGTGGGTTTTAGCTGGATATTCCACAATGGTTCCGCCCCAGGCTCCTGATGGATCCGGAGAGATTCCAGGCGGAACTTGGGCCAATACCGGGAACCCTGACCCACGACTCGACTGAGGTCCTGGTGGCCGCCTGGAATAACGCGACCACTAGGGCCCTGGACCGGGTCGCGCCCTTGCGGCCTCTCACGTGTCGCCGATCTGCCCTGGCCCCCTGGTTCTCTGAGGAGCTAAGGGCATTGAAGCGACGCAAGAGATGCCTGGAGGGTATTTGGAGATCCACTTGCGCCGAATCTGATCGAACACGCGCTAGGTCCCACTTAAGGACCTACCTCGTGGCGATAAGGGCGGCAAAACGTAACTATCTCGCTGCCCTTATCGCATCCGCAGATAACCGCCCTGCCGCCCTGTTTAGAGTAACCCGCTCCGTTCTGCAACAGGGGTCGCGGGAAGCTCCTTTACAGGGTCGTGCTGAGGAGTTCGGTCAATATTGCTGGACAAAGTCGCTCAGATCCAGAGTGAGCTGTTCTACAATGAGGTAGATCCAGGCGGGCAATTGGGGGCAGGTCTTGAGACCATTTTATGGGAAGACTTTGACTTTATGACTCCTGATGACATGGACAGGTTGTTGGGACGACTGAATGCTACCACATGTTTATTGGACCCGTGTCCCTCCTGGCTAGTATTGGCCTCCCGGGAGGTTACACGAGGCTGGCTCCAGGAGATAGTGAATACATCTCTGAGTGAGGGGTCTCTTCCGGCCACCTTGAAAGAGGTGGTGGTGAGACCCCTCCTCAAGAAGCCCTCCCTGGACCCAGCATTATTGGCCAACTACCATCCAGTCTCCAACCTTAGCTTTCTGGCTAAGGTTGTAGAGAGTGTGGTAACTCAACAGTTCTCCCGACACCTGGAGGAAACTGTCTATCTAGACCCGCGCCTGTCCGGCTTCCGTCCCGGGCACAGCACGGAGACGCCATTGGTCGCGTTGGTTGATGATCTCTGGAGGGCCCGAGACAGAGGTTGCTCCTCTGTCCTGGCCCTATTAGACCTCTCAGCGGCTTTTGATACCATCGACCATGGTATCCTCCTGCACTGGCTGGAGGGGCTGGGACTGAGAGGCACTGTATTGCAGTGGTTCTCTTCCTACCTCTCTGGCCGGTCGCAGTGTGTATTGACAGGAGGGCAGAGATCGACCTCAAGGCCCCTTTTATGTGGGGTACCTCAGGGTTCGGTTCTCTCACCCCTCCTGTTTAACATCTACATGAAGCCGTTGGGTGAGATCATCCGTGGCTTTGGGGTAGAATACCATCAGTACACTGACGACACGCAGCTGTACATTTCTACCCCTGGCCACCCCAACGATGCCGTGGAAGTGCTGTCTCGGTGTCTGGAGGCCGTGCGGCTCTGGATGGGGAGGAACAAACTCAAAGTCAACCCGTCCAAGACCGAGTGGCTGTGGTTCCTGGCATCTCGATATAGCCAACTAACTTCATCGTTGGCTATCGGGGGCGAGTCATTGGCTCCCGCGGAAAGGGCCCGCAACTTGGGTGTCCTCCTGGACTCACGGCTGTCCTTAGACGACCATGTGATGGCCGTGGCCAGGGGGGCCTTCTATCAGGTCTACCCAGGGGTGGGTTTCAAAATTTTTGGAACCTATTCTGTGGGTGTGGCCTGCTTTGTGGGAGTGGCTTTCCGGTCATGTGACCAGGTGGGAGTGACTTGCCGGCCACGTGACCGGGTGGGAGTGGCTTTCTGGCCATGTGACCAGATGGGAGTGGCTTTCTGGCCATGTGACCGGGTGGGAGTGGCTTGCTGGCCATGTGACCAGGTGGGAATGTTAGCAGCTGCTGGAATTATGTTTGCACAACAGTGGAAAAACAGATATGAAAATGAATAAATACTATAATGTGCAGGAATAAATAAAGTGACAATTAAAATCAAGAAGGCTTTGAATATTTTTTCACGTGAGATTTGTTTTAGCAATTGCTAAGTAACAGAAACAGAAAATAGAAATCCAAAAGTATGAAAGACAACACCAATTATGTAAGGAAAGGTCACCAAAATGTATAAAGAAACATTAGTAGTACTTGATCATTATTAATGTGTACAACTGCTGCAGGACATAATACACCCACGCAAACTATGACAGTGCCAGGAAAACACCAAAAACTAGAATCCCTCCTACAAAAGACTGAAAATGAAACCAGTTTTTTCCCCCTAAGCTTAGGGACAGGAGAGACAAAGCCACTGGAATAAAAACCATCAAGCATTGCGGAAAATTATAAAGGACACACAAGCTCATAGAACCAGCAACCACCTAAGAATTACCTAGACAACCAGGGTGAAACACACTCTTTCTGGCAAAGCTGCCTTGCACCAACCTGGCAGCCCATAGAAAAGTAGCCACTTTGAACCACATAAGCAACCACATAAACCTGATCTGAACACTTAAAGGCAACATATTGCATCTCAAATAAAACATTGCAAAAAGGAATAACATTTCTTGAAAAAAAAATTTTTATAAACCATTTCAAAATAAAAATTCCCTAAAATAATTAAAAAAGATGTTTTACAAATAAAAAAATCCTTAAAAACCATTGTTAAGCATTCCGCAAAATGACACAATTGCAAGGTATTCTACCAGCAATAATGTATACTGAAACCTTTTAAAGATATTCCTTGTAATAATTTAAAATATAACCATGTTAAGGGTAGAATAACACTGTATATTGAAGTGAACCATTTAAAAAAAATTCTCTACTCAATACATTATAAAGTACTGAGTATAGAATTTTTAAAAATGGTTTATATTAATTTGTTTTTCATAGAATCTTTTTTTAAATAGTATAAGACAGGGATGTCCAAACTTGGGAACTTTAAGACATGTGGACTTTAACTCCCAGAATTCTGGGAGTTGAAGTCCACAAGTCTTAAAGTTCCCAAGTTTGGACATCCCTGGTCTAAGACAATTTAGAAAAAGAACCTACACACAATAAATTGAAGTAAACCATTTTTAAAAATTCTCTATTCAATAGTTAGGTAAAACAATTTTAAAAAATATGCACAATAAATAAAATAATCTTTAAAAAATCATTAAAAAAATAAAAGAGGAAAAAAAACCAGGTCACTTACCAGGAGGCAGAATCAGCAGCTCTCCAATGGACGCAAAGGAGCAACAGGATGCAGGTAAACATATCTGACTAGAGCAGTGCTTCTCAATTATTTTCTGTCATGCCCCCCTAGGAAGAAGAAAACATTTTGCGCGCCCCGCACGACTGTAAATAGTATCATTTGTCTATAAAATTGTTATAAGTACACCTCTGCATAACACTGTATCCTTATTAACGTATAAGAGAATAAAAAAAGAAAGAAATGTGGATCAATTTACAACAAAGAATAGCTTTATTAACTGTAGCAGAAAAGATTTAAAGTGCATTAGAAATTTTAAAAAAATTAAATCCTTTGCCGAGGTCAAACGCGCCCCCCTTTACGGAGCCTCGCGCCCCCCCTGGGGGGCCCGCCCCACTATTTGAGAAGCACTGGACTAGAGGGAGAAGGGAGGCAGCTAGCCAGATGAGGCTGAGACAGGGGGGATCTGGGGGCTTTTGACCATGGGAGCGGGTTATAAATGTGAAAAATAAATAAATAAATAAATTGTGCGAAAGCTAGCCTAACCCAAACGCGTGTTAAAAGGCACGGCCCTTTTACATTTCAAGCTGCCAGGCACCGGGCCCTTTCTCAAAATGACTAGCCGCTAACGTGTTGAAAAAGGGGCCGGCAGCGCGAAATTTAAAGGAGGCTCGGGGGGCCCTGATAGGGCCCCTGAGTTGATAAAAGGTGGAATATTATGGAATACAAGGAATGTTTTTTTCACAGCAGTGAAGTGTCTGTTGCTCAGTTGGTGGGTCAGCTTTGTAAGGTGCCACAACATCTAGTTGGGTCCACCTATTGTGTCCCTTTGGAAAGAAAGAAGGAGTTAGAGTAAGAAAGAGGAAAAGAGAGAAAAGTAAGAGGAAAAGAGAAAGAAAAAGAGAAAAGAAAAAAAAGGAAAAAGAGAAAGAAAGAGGAAGGGAGAGAGAGACAAGAAAGGAAGGAAGGAGAGAAAAAAAGAAAGGGAAAGAAAGAAAGAAAGAAAGAGGAAGGAAGGAAGGAAAAAAAGAAAGAGAACTCATGACTTCAATTTAGCCCAAAATTTTGGTTACTAAGCAAGAGCATTCTTTAGTGAGTTTCACCACATTTTACAAGTTGGCCGCATCCAGCCAATCACATGACTGCCAAGCCACTCCCACCCAGTCATATGGCTGTCGAGCCACTCCCACAAAACAGGCCACACCTACAGAATAGATTCTAAAAAAAATTGAAACCCACCACTGGCATGGACGCCATTAACAGACCTGTCAACATGCACACTGAGCAACTCCTCTTCCAGATGGCATCCCTGACAAGAGGGCTGAAAAGGTTCGCCCTCCGTGCCCTCTTCCAAGGGTGGTTTTACCAAGGCTTTATAAATCGGTACCAATACTTCACGTGATTTGAGTTCTCTCCTTCTGTTGATGCAGCCTAGGATGGCAATGGCTTTTTTTGGCTGCTGCCACACATTGTTGGCTCACATTTGAGACATTGTCCCCTAAGATTCCCAGTGTCAGCCTTTGCTTTTGCTTGCTAAGGCTGTCATATTGAAACGTGGGGAGGGTTGGGGTTGCTAGGATACTAAGGGAGCAGGAGAGAGAGATAGCCACAGGAATTATCTCCTCAGCTAACGGTCTGCATTCCATTCTGATGATGATCCTGGACAGGAAGTGCACCTGATGTCATGGCCGGTTTTGCATTGGACAATATGCTGGGGTCAAAGAGGCTAAGGGTTGGATTATGCTTTGTTACGTATGTTGCGCACCTAAATGTTTCATTCCTTGCTTGACTTTCGCTGCAGTCTTATCATATTCAGTAAAAGTAGCCTTAAACTTTCCAAATGAGTTTAAGCGTGTTCTTTCTTGATTTATGATAGAAGCAGGTCTGACAACAAAGCAAGGAATGCAAAACATCTCGTCTCTGAGCTAACCGCTTCAGCAGTGAGTGAACAAAAAAAAACCCTTCAAAATGTCAGACGCGGGGAAAGAAGATTTACTGGGTGCCACGGCTCCTGATCCACCCTCCTTTTCCAGTCCAGATGTCTGGAAAAAAGAAACTAAAGAAACCATACAAATCAAACAGGACCCCAGGTCAGTTGTTGAACTTTTAAAGGATCTTAGCCTGGGAGATGAACCTGAAGATAAATCAGTTCGTCACTGATGGTCAGAGGGAGTGGGCAGGAAAGGAATGTTTGAAGAAACCCCTTGGGGAGTAAATACTAGACGCAGACAGGCCCTCTCCCCACTCCTCTGGGAAGTGCCAGATGAGGAATTTCTTCTAAGACAGAGAGCACAGAAGCTAATTTCAGAAGCTGATAAATTGAAACGCAGCAGAGAGAGAGAGGGGGGAAAGCCCCCCACGACCCTCTGGACTGGTTGTTACCAAAGAGGGAGGAAGAGAAACCCCAAACGGGAGGAAACCTGACAGAGAAAGATGAGCATACACAGCGGCTAGCAACAGCCAGGGCAATTTCCCCCCCACCCCCCCAACGCCGAAGGAGGGAGGAAAGTCCTAGAAGGGAAGCAAGCCCCCCCCCCAAGAATGACCACTGTTCCTCCATTGGGAGTTAAGTTTGGGGATGAAGCAAAGGAATTAGGAATTTTCCTTCTGCATGTCAGCAATTATATGAGGCAAGCTGCACTTGATTTGCCAAGTGATGAAGCAAAGATTAGAGTTGTTTGTCTGGCTTTAGAAAAGAAAGCATCAGATTGGATCGTGGCTCTACATAATGATAACTCCCCTCTGATGAAAAATTTCGACAGATTTATGTTTGCCCTGAGAAGGCGATTCGAAGACCCTCACATAGAACGGAAGGCCCGCTACGAAATGAGGACATTACGGCAGAATAATCAGCCAGTCCAAGAGTATTCCCAGCATTTTCGGGAATTATCTGTGTACATAAGGGGTTGGAGTGAGGAAGCTCTTATCGACATTTTCATTGAGGGCTTACATCCTGATCTATATCAGAGTTGCATCAACAGACACAACCCACGAACGCTCGAAGATTGGTACGATTTGGCTGCTGATGTAGAACTTGATTTAATCAAACATGCTAATATTCATTCCACTGATATAGGTTTTAAAGCCCCCCCCCCCATTTTCTACATCCCGTTGCGACAGCATAAGAGAAGGGTGGGGTGGACCCTGCAACAAACCCCGCAGTACAGCTTGTTTTAAATGCGGGAAGGAGGGGCATTGGGTGAATGCTTGCAGAATGACATCGAGCCCCCGCTCCAAGCCAGCCAATGAAATGGGCAAAAGCACCAGAAGACCTGACCTTTGTACCAGACCAGCTATGTCAGGAATGGAGCCACTTGACCTCACTACCACCTATGGCACATCAGGGGGGGAGCCGAATGACTGGGAGAAGAAGGCCGGATCTGACGAGGAGACGGATAAGCACTGGATGAGTTCCTGGTCGGGCCCTATGACTATTCCCCTTAAGCTGAAAACTCCCTCTAGTAGCCATTTCTCAGAATCATTAGCCCTCTTGGATTCTGGGTGTTCGCGCTGCCTTATAAGCCAAGATCTAGTACAAACACTAGGAATTTGCCTTAAAACTTTGAAAGTCCCTATCGCATTTTGCCAAATGGATGGTTCGGTCGCGGGGGGTGGTCCAGCACAATTTGTTACAGAACCTATTGAGTTAACGATTGGCGATCACCATAGAGAAACCCTTCATTTCATTGTTGCCCCTATTGCAGATAACCCAATTATTTTGGGATTAACATGGCTGAGAAAGTGGAACCCGATCATAGATTGGAAGGAAGGGTGGATACGTCTTCCCCTAATTTCCCCACCACCACCTATGACTGTGGACCCCATTCCAACACCCATCAACCACAGTGAAAACATAACAACAGACCAAGTGGCAACCGTTTTAGAGCACATACCAGGGGAGGAAAAGATACCTAAAGAATATTGGGATTTGAAAGACGTTTTTAGCAAGAAGTCTTCTGATAAACTACCACCCCGTCGCTCCACAGACTGTACCATTGATTTCCTCCCTGGAGTACAACTGCCTAAACCACGCACTTACTCCATGACACCAGGAGAAATGGTGGAATTGCGCAAGTTTATTGACAAAAACTTAGCAAGAGGGTTTATTGAACCTGCTAGACCTCGAGTGGCAGCCCCTGTTATGTTCAGAGAAAAGAAAGATGGCCAACTCCGCCTAGTGGTAGACTACAGGAACTTAAACACGATCTGCGCTGAAAATGTCTACCCTCTCCCCCTCATGAAAGACATGCTTGCCCATTTGGCGAGGGGTAAGATTTTTACGAAATTGGACCTGAGGGAGGCTTACTATAGAATTAGGATAAAAGAAGGGGATTAACAGTCCGTTAGGTTGCTTTCAATTTAAATTTCTGCCTTTTGGCCTACAGGGAGCACCAGCAGTCTTCATGCAACTGATAAATAATGTGTTACATCAGCACTTATACAAAGGCGTTATCGTATATCTTGATGACATCCTTATTTACACGGAAACACGTGAAGAACATGTGAAGCTTGTCCGTTATGTTTTACGCAAGCTGAGAGCAGCGGAACTATATGCTAAACTTTCAAAATGTGACTTTCATCAAGACAAGATCGATTATCTCGGATATCGCATTTCATCGGAGGGTATTGAGATGGATCCCTCTAAAGTATAGGCATTGACTGAGTGGGCGCCACCTCGCACCCGTAAACAATTGCAAAGTTTCTTAGGTTTTGCAAATTTTTACCGCCAGTTCATCCCCTCCTTTGCTAGCATTGCTCTACCAATTACGAACCTGCTAAAAATAAAGGGTGAAGAAAAACCACGGCCTAGTAAACCCCTAAACTGGTCTATGGAGTGCCAAGCAGCCTTCGAGAAACTCAAATGTTTATTTGCAGCAGAACCGGTTTTGCAACACCCTGACATGGATGCACCTTTTATCGTACAAGCTGATGCCAGCGATGTGGCGGTGGGAGTGGTCCTACTACAACACAACTCCAACGGGGAACTACAACCTTGCGCTTATACCTCTCGTAAACTCTCAGACACTGAAAGAAGATGGGCTATTTGGGAAAAGGAAGCTTTTGCAGTTCGTTGGGCCCTCATGACTTGGCGACATTTCTTGGAGGGAGCTTCTCACCCGTTCGAAGTATGGACAGACCATAAAAATTTGGAATCACTTCGGACACCTCGCAAACTTTCTCCCAAACAAGTACGGTGGTTGCACTATTTCAGTCGCTTTAACTTTTCCATGAAATATATTCCTGGGGGGAAATTTTTTATGGCGGATGCATTATCTCCCCTTCCACAGTACAATAGCTCCAAGCTTATGGTGGTCCAGCCAGTTATTCCAGTATGTAATTTAGCTGCTCCGGTAACCACTTGCAGCCATTCAACTCTACAGGCCGAAACCCCACCCGAGTTGATCTCTAAAATTAAGGATGAACTTCAAACTGATGATTGGTTTGCTGCACACTCTGGAGACTGCACATTACAAGATGACTTACCATGGGTTGGTTCTAAGCTTTACGTCCCCGCTAAGCTCCGTACTTTTGTACTTCAAAGAGCACACGATTTTCGTTTAGCTGGTCACTTTGGGTTCGTGAAGACCTTACATTTGCTTAAACGTCAATTCTGGTGGCCTTGTATGAAGAAGGATGTTGAATCCTATATTGCTAGTTGCCCGATCTGTGCTGCATGTAAACGCCCCCCTGGCAAACCTCATGGTCTCCTCCAATCTGTAGCACGGCCGGAATCTCCATGGAAGGAGATATCTATGGACTTCATTGTAGATCTTCCAAATAGCCGTGGTTTCACTGTCATATGGGTAGTGACTGATTTGTTTTCCAAGCAAGTTCATTTTGTTCCTTGCTCATCTATTCCATCAGCTAAAGCTTTAGTGAAATTATTCCTGACTCACATTTACCAACTGCACGGAGTTCCCCGATGTATTATTTCTGATAGGGGAGTTCAATTCACTTCTCGCTTTTGGAAGGAGTTTTTGAGCATGATTGGCTCCTCCCAAGCTTTAAGCTCCTCCCATCACCCTCAGACAAACGGAGCTTGTGAAAGGGCTAATTCCGTTTTGGAGCAGTATCTCCGGTGTTTCATTAACTATCAACAAGATGATTGGGCTGACCTGCTAATACATGCTGAGGTGGCCTATAACAATTCCGTTCATAACAGCACTGGTATGACTCCTTTCAAAGTTATTTATGGCCAGGACTTTGTACCTATTCCTGAGCTGCCTCATGAGGCTCCTGCGTTTCCCTCCCTCTTGGATTGGAACAGTAAACTGATGTCATGTTGGCCTATCATACGGAAAACTTTGGATGATGCTCACCAATCTCATAAGTTGTATGCTGATAGAAAACGTGTTCCTCCTCCGGCTTATAAAGTGGGTGATCGTGTATACCTGTCTACAAGGTTTTTGAAGAGCCCGCAAAAATGTAAAAAGTTGGGCCTGAAATTTGTTGGGCCTTTCACCATTATTAAAATCATCAGTTCTGTGTCGGTCAAATTGGACTTGCCAAAGCCTTATCGTCGGCTTTACCCGATTTTCCATGTCCACTTATTGAAACCTGAACACACGTCCTATCTTTGGCAACCACAATCTGAACCCCCACCACCTTTACTAGTTGCGGGTGAACCCCATTATGAAGTAAAAGACATTTTGGATTCTAGGGTGTGGAGAAATAGGGTCCAACATTTAGTATCTTGGAAAGATTTCCCCACCTCCCACACTGAATGGGTGGATAAGCACCATATTCGGGCCCCTAAGATACTGAAGAAGTTTTATGCAAAATATCCTGACAAACCTTAACAACTATTATTCCTTTGTGTGTGTATTTTCTGTTTGTCTCTGTCCCTCTTGGTGTTTTTGTTTGTTTGTGTTTTATTCCAGGACTGACGTCGCTTTTCTGGAGGAGGGCCGGATGTCAGCCTTTGCTTTTGCTTGCTAAGGCTGTCATATTGAAACGTGGGGAGGGTTGGGGTTGCTAGGATACTAAGGGAGCAGGAGAGAGAGAGAGCCACAGGAATTATCTCCTCAGCTAATGGTCTGCATTCCATTCTGATGATGATCCTGGATAGGAAGTGCACCTGATGTCGTGGCCGGTTTTGCATTGGACAATATGCTGGGGTCAAAGAGGCTAAGGGTTGGGTTATGCTTTGTTACGTATGTTGCGCGCCTAAATGTTTCATTCCTTGCTTGACTTTTGCTGCAGTCTTATCATATTCAGTAAAAGTAGCCTTAAACTTTCCAAATGAGTTTAAGTGTGTTCTTTCTTGATTTATGATAGAAGCAGGTCTGACACCCAGGTCCCTCTCACAGTTCCTGCAATTGAGCCAGGCTTCACCTGATCTGTAGCCTGATCTGTAGCCGGTGGAGATGCACGCGGCTTCCCTGCCCGATGCCCCTGCCGGGCGCAAGGCTCAGGGGTAGCAGAAGCAGCAGCAGTGAAGCAGCTCCCCACTTTTCCACACCCAGGAAAAGATTGGCGCGTGCACGTCCCTCGGAATTACAGCACAACTTCCCACTGCTACGAAGTCTCTTTTCTGTGGAAAAGATAGGCGCGCGCATGCTCTGCTCAATTACAGTCTCGGAGACTTCGTAGCGGTGGGAAGTCGTGCACGCTACGAAGTCTATTTCAATCGTGGTATTGTTGATTGTAATTGAGAGGAGCATGCGCGCACCTCTCTTCTGTGGGGAAAAGATAGGTGCGCGCATGCGCCGCTTAATTACAGTCTCGGAGATTGCGAGAGGGAGATGGAGACGCGACCGGCTTCCCTGCCGGACGACCTGCCGGGCGACAGCCTTGGTGGTGCTTAAGATGCCGGTAGCCGCTGCGGGAGGAGGCGTCCGTAACCTCCGGCATGCCAGGCCCTTCTGCTGCTTCCCGGGTTGGGGGGGGAGGAGAGGGAAGAGAGGGAGTGACTGACATACACAGAGAGAGACAGAGGGGAAGGGAGGGAAAGACAGAGAGACAGAGAGAGACACAGATAGAGAATGACACAGGGAGGGATTGAATCGGAGACAGACAGGGGGAAAGAGGGAGAGACAGACATACAGAGACAGAGAGAGGGAGAGGGAGGGAGAGTATCAGAGTGAGTGACACACACAGGGAGAGACAGAGAAAGGGAGGTAGAGACAGATAGATAGAGACTGATTAAGTGAGTGAGAGACAGACAGACAGACACACACACGCACAGTGACAGAGATGGGCAGACGAAGGAGAGAGAGACAGAGATAGAAAGAGAGAAAGAGAGAGAAAGAAAGAGAGAAAGAGAGACAAAGGGAAAGAAAGAGAGAAAGAGAGAGAAAGAGGGAAAAAAAGAAAGAAAGAAAGAGAGTGAAAGAGAGAGAGAAAGAAAGAGAAAAAGAGAGAAAGAAAGAGAAATGGAGAGAGAGAGGGGGGAAGGAGGAAAGAGAGAGAGAAAGAAAGAAAGAAAGAACATGACCACAATTGAGCCTAAAAGTTTGGTTGCTAACCAAGACCGTCGTTAAGTGAGTCTCACCACATTTTCCAAGTTGGCCACGCCCACCCAGTCACATGACCGCTGAGCCACTCCCACAAAACAGGCCACACCTTCCGGCTCTCAAAAGAAATTTCAATCGTGGTATTGTTGATATTTGGCTCTGTTGACTAATGAGTTTGCCCACCACTGTTCTAGGGTGTTGGCTATTCCTGACAGTTTAGTGCCATCTGTAAATTTGATGAGTTCCCCATCTATCCCTCACCCAAACCATTGATGAAGTTGTTGAAGAGTCCTGGGCCTAAAATAGAACCTTGGGGTCCTCCCCCCCCCCCAACTTGCCATGCCTGCAACAGAGCTGCTTGAGCCTCCCTCCTCCCCCCTCCTAACTCGCCATGCCTGCAACAGAGCTGCTTGAGCCTCCCTCCTCCCCCCTCCAAACTCGCCATGCCTGCAACGAAGTTGCCTGAGCCATCCCCCTGCCTCCCCCCCTCCCAACTCGCCATGCCTGCAATGGAGCTGCCTGAGCCACCCCCCACCCCTCTCCCAACTCGCCATGCCTACAACGGAGCTGCCTGAGCCTCCCTCCTCCCCCTTCCCTTTCCCAACTCGCCATGCCTGCAACGGAGCTTCTTGAGCCTCCATCCTCCCCCCTCCCAACTCACCATGCCTGCAACAGAGCTGCCTGAGACACCCCCCTGCCTCCTCCCCCCTCCCAACTCGCCATGCCTGGGACAGAGCTGCCTGAGCCACCCACCCAACCCCCTCCCAACTCGCCATGCCTGCAAAGGAGCTGCCTGAGCCACCCCCTGACTCCTCCCACCCAACTCGCCATGCCAGCAAAGCAGCTGCCTGAGCCACGCCTCCCCGCCTCCTCCCTCCCACCTCACCCCTCGCAACACCTGTGCTCCCAATGCTGCACGCCTCCCCCGCCTCCTTCCACCACCCCCTCGCCACTCGAAACACTGGCTCAGGCAATGCTGCATGTCCCTCGCCTTCCACCCCGCCACCTCACCACTCAAACGCCGCGGCCACCACCCCCCTTTTTCAAAATTCCCCCTCCCACAAGGCTGCTGCCAAATCAGCGGCCCCTCTCTCCTCTCTCTCTAGGTTGGTAGGTAGAGGGATAGAGAGAGAGAGAGAAATACGGTAGGTAGAGAAAGAGAGAGAGATGGTAGGTAGGTAGCGGGATAGAGAGAGAGAAAAAAATATGGTAGGTTGGTAGGTAGGGGTTGATGAAAGGGTCTATGAGGGGAAACTTTTTCATTTAACCAAACTTGGCCACAGCAACGCGTGGCGGGTACAGCTAGTACAATATACAATAGCAGAGTTGGAAGGGACCTTGGAGGTCTTCTAATCCAACCCCCTGCCTAGGCAGGAGCCCTATGCCATTTCAGACAAATGGCTATCCAACATCTTCTTAAAGACTTCCAATGTTGGGGCATTCACAACTTCTGGAGGCAACATCTGTTCCACTGATTAATTTTTCTAACAACTGTCAGGAAATTTCTCCTCAGTTCTAAGTTGCTTCTCTCCTTGATTAGTTTCCACCCATTGCTTCTTGTTCTACCCTCAGGTGCCTTGAAGAATAGCTAGACTCCCTCTTCTTTGTGGCAACCCCTGAGATATTGGAAGACTGCTATCATGTCTCCCCTGGTTCTTCTTTTCATTCAACTTGACATACCCAGTTCCTGGAACCATTTTTCATATGTTTTAGCCTCCAGTCCCCTAATCATCTTTGTTGCTCTTCTCTGCACTCTTTCCAGTGTCTCCACATCTTTTCTACATCATGGCAACCAAAACTGAATGCAGAATTCTCTGCTAATAGTTCTCTGTAATTATGACAAATGCACTAACATCTAGAAAGCCGGCAAACTGTGTTTTACTTTGCTGATATAGATGAGATATTTGAAGAAAAAATTGTTACCAATGTTAGATTATTAACATGCAATAGTTATTATAAAATCTATACAGCTGTTCACTACCAAAAATCTGTTGGTTCTTTTGCAAGGAATGTATTTTTCTCAAGTTTAACTAGGAGGATCATGGCATAAATTTTAGCCACAATATCTGCTAGTATATTTGGCCTATAATTGCTAGACTCCTTTTTGTTACACTTTTTAGATAGATAAAATGCTACTATTGCTAACTTCAATCTGACTGGATAGGGTGGGTTTTATTTATATGTGGAAATGAAGATGCCAATAGAGGCCCCAACAACTAGGGATATTTTTGATCAGTTAAATTGTTGGTAGAATGTCTTCTCCAGGGAATGTATTGCTTGCATTTCAGGCCTTTTGTGATTAATCTCAACTTGGACATAATGGGATAAAATATTGACATTTTTGCTAATATGGAGAAAAGCAGCTCTTGAATTCCATGGAGAAGACATGATTGCATCTACTGCTCACCCACTACCACCCACCCCTCACTTTGCCAGATGGAGAAAAATATACACAAACCTATGAGACTTTGTAGGTGCCTATTAATGTTGACATCTGGATGGAGATGTCCTTTCTAGCTGCATCAAGAAAAGCTAGAAGGTTCTCCTTCCTTCCACAGCCGTAGTTGGGGACATTGGCTTCTCCAGTGGAGAGAATGTCCAGCAAGGCATCTGAAGTGCGGAAAGTGCTCATATAGTTGACATGGATGTTGTAGCCGAGTGTGAGATTGTGCGGAAGCTGGGAATTCTTGTTGACCGTTTGGATATTGAAAATGAACCCTAAGCCATCTGGAAGATCATCAACATCCCTATTGTAAAAAAAAATGTTATTATAGTGGGCAGCAATAAATACTTTTTAAAAATATATATTTCTCCATAAGCCTCCTGAGCCTTAAGCCAACATTGATCCAAAAACAATGATCAGTTATACAAATAAGGAAATGGCCTGAGGTACAGAAACTACAACTGATTCCACCACTCCTTTAAGTAAAATTCATTATTCAAATGATAAATTAAGGATTGAACTGAGAGAGGAAAATAATCTGCAGCCCTTTCAGATTTTTTTAGACCCATTTTTGGATTTGAGTTTCACCAAACCAGACAAAAGAGAGACGCCATGGAAATCAAAATCATTCAGGAAATTAGACATATCCCCCCCAATATTAGACATATCCCCCCCAATATTAGACATATCCCCCCCAATATAGGAATAAATGAAAAATAAAAAACAGAAAAGAAGGAGAGTGTTAGAATGGAGGGAGGGCAACTCCATCACCCTGAATGACTTACAGATCACGGAAAACCGACTGAGGAGAAGGAGCCACATCGAAAAGCAACTTTATATGTGGTGTTTCCTCTCCACTGACAACTATACCAATGAGATGGTCTCCTGGGCTGTAAAAGCTCTGTGGTTGTTTTAATAATTTAATAATAATAATAATTTAATTTTATATCCCGCTCTCTCTCCCCAAGGGGACTCGAGGCGGGGCACAGGCAATTAAAAATACAAATAAGACCACCGACAAAATACAAAATACAAAATTAAAAATGAATTAAATTGATCCTGCGCTAAAACCCATAAACTAAACTAAAAATTACCCCTAAAACCCCTAACCTAAAAAGAGACTACCCAAGGCCGGCCAGGCGAAAAAAGTGTGTCTTTAATTTTAAGCGGAAGGAGCGGAGGTCCGTGGTTGTCCTGATATCGGGGGGAAGGTCGTTCCAGAGGGCTGGGCCCGCCACAGAGAAGGCCCTTCCCCTGGGCGTCGCCCGCTGACAAAGTCTAGTGGACGGCACCCGGAGAAGTCCCTCTCTGTGGGAGCGAATCGGCCGTGAGGATGTATGGGGCAGGATCCGATCCCGCAGGTAGCTAGGTCCCGAGCCATGGAGCGCTTTGAAGATGATAATTAACACCTTGAAGTGCACCCGGAAGACGACAGGTAGCCAGTGCAGCTCGCGCAAGAGCGGTGTTACGTGGGCAAACCTAGAGGTGCCCATAATTGCTCGCGCGGCTGCGTTCTGGACCAACTGAAGCCTCCGGGTGCACCTCAAGGGGAGCCCCATGTAGAGAGAGTTGCAATAATCCAGTCGGGATGTCACGAGAGCATGAGTGACTGTGCGAAGGGCGTCCCGATCCAATAGGGGGCGCAACTGGCGTACCAAGCGAACCTGGTAAAACGCCCTCCTGGCCACGGCTGTCACTTGATCTTCCATGGACAGCCGGGTATCCAGGAGGACACCCAAGTTGCGCGCCCCATCCACAGGGGCAAGATGTTCGCCCCCTATGGCCAGAGATGGAATCATCTGGTTGAATCGGGCAGCCGGAAACCACAGCCACTCGGTCTTGGTCGGGTTGAGCCTGAGTCCGTTACTTCCCATCCAGATCTGCATGGCTTCCAGGCACTGGCACATCACCGCTACGGCATCGTTGGGGTGGTTTGGGGTAGATATATACAGCTGAGTATCATCAGCGTAGAGATGATACTCTACCCCAAAACCACGGATGATCTCGCCCAGCGGCTTCATATATGTGTTGAACAGGAGGGGCGAGAGGACCGACCCCTGAGGCACCCCACATGTGAGGGGTCTCGAGGTCGACCTCTGCCCTCCTGCCAACACAAATTGCGATCGGCCAGAGAGGTAGGAGGAGAACCACCGTAACACGGTGCCTCCCACCCCCAACCCCCCCAGCCGATGCAATAGGATACCATGGTCGATGGTATCGAAAGCCGCCGAGAGGTCTAATAGGACCAGGATGGAGGAACAACCCCCATCTCTGGCCCTCCAGAGATCATCGACCAACGCGACCAATGCCGTCTCGGTGCTATGCCCGGGCCGAAAGCCGGACTGGCGCGGGTCTAGATAATCAACTTCCTCCAGGTGACGGGGAAACTGTTGTGCCACCACACTCTCAACAACCTTTGCCAAAAAGGGAAGGTTGGAGACTGGACGGTAGTTGTTTAAAAGAGCTGGATCCAAAGAGGGCTTCTTAAGGAGGGGCCTCACCATGGCCTCTTTTAGGGAAGCAGGCAAGGAACCCTCACTTAAGGATGCGTTGATAACCTCTTGGAGCCAGCCTCGTGTCACCTCCCAGGATGCCAGTACAAGCCAGGAGGGACACGGGTCCAATAAACATGTGGTGGCTCGCAGTCGCCCACGTAACCTGTCCATATCATCGGAAGCAACAGAGTCAAATTCCTCCCAAACAAGATCCGCCTCATGGCATTCCACTGGACCAGCAATGGGGGCTAACTCATTCTGTATCTGAGCGGTTTTCTCCTGCAGATAAGACACAAATTCCTCTGCTCTACCCTGTAACGGGGCTTCCCGCACCCTCTGTTGAAGGAGGGAGCGGGTCACCCTAAACAGGGCGGCAGGGCGGTTATCTGCGGATGCTATGAGAGTGGCACAATGATGGCGTTTGGCCACTCTCAGCGCCACAATGTAAGTCCGTAAATGGGCTCTTACCTGTGTCCGGTCAGATTCAGAGCGGGTAGTCCTCCATCTTCTCTCTAGGCATCTCTTGTGGCGTTTCATCACCCTTAGCTCCTCGGTGAACCAAGGAGCCAGGGTGGCTCGGCGCCACACGAGAGGCCGAAAGGGCGCGACCCGATCCAAGGCTCCCGTGGTCGCAATATTCCATGCGGCCACGAGGTCCTCCATCGGGGCGCGGGTCAGGGGTACAGGAAGTGGCCCAAGCGCCGCCTGGAACCCATCTGGGTCCATCAGGCGCCTGGGGCGGAACCAAATTGGTGACTCAGGTTCCGCCTCCCCGTGGAGGGGAGCAGCGGTCGGAAAGTCGAGCTGGAGAAGTGAGTGGTCTGACCATGACAAGGGCGTGATGACTATATCCCCTATACCCAGATCACTCGTCCATTGGCCAGAGACAAAGATGAGATCCGGTGTGTGTCCACCCTCATGGGTGGGGCCTTGAATTACTTGGGTCAGGTCCATGGCCGTCATGGAAGCCATGAACTCCCGAGCTACCTCGGATGATACGCCAACCGTTGGCAAGTTGAAGTCCCCCATGACTAAAAGTCTGGGGGTCTCAATTGCCACCGTAGCGATCATCTCTAGGAGCTCCGGCAGGGCTGCTGCTGCATAGCGAGGAGCCAGGTATACAACCAGCAAGCCCAACTTCCTCCCTAGGCCCCACTTCACACAGAGGGACTCACAACCGGTGGTCTGTGGCACAATGGTTTCTCTCGGCTCAAGACCTTCTTTCACAATGACCGCTACCCCACCGCCCCTACCCAGGGCCCGGGGCTGATGAAAAGCGCGGTAACCTGGTGGGCAGATTTCAATGAGGGGAAGTCCTCCCTCGTGGCCCAACCAGGTCTCCGCTATCCCAACCAGGTCCGGCCCCCCCTCTGACACAAGGTCATTAATGAGGGGGGCTTTGTTGACAACGGACCTGGCGTTGCAAAACATCAGCCGTAGGCCCTGGCTCTGTACTCCCTGACCACCTAGCCTGCGGGGGTTGTGGCACTTGACCGTTTGAAGCCAACGGCTACGTGCCTCCAACCGGGAGGATGGAACTTGTCTCCCCTCGGACCTGCCTCTCCCCACGACCCTCTGGATCGGTCGGCCCTCCGTCGGAACGACTCGTGTTTCCCCCCTCCTGTCGGATCCTTCCGCCTCCCTCCGCCGCCTGCTGGTCCGGCCCTTACTTTCATTAATACCCCCTGTCTCTGCCTGTCTAAACCCACCTCCCTCCCTGGTACCCCCTAAAAGAACCAATAATTTAGATACTAAAAACCCCCTAAGGCCGCGCTTCGCCCATCTCTCCGGATTAATGAATCCCTCATCAAGATGGGCCCTCGATAGAGCAGAGGGCCAAGCCTGTGAGAGCGGGGACTCTCGTAAAAACAAAAGATTTGCTCTGGAGTACATTGCGCTATAATAAATAATTAAAATTAATCATCAATATAAAACAATGTAAGAATAATTTCATTGGTGTGTCATGGGTTAAAATAGGATCTTAAAAAACACCCATCCTGTGGGGAGAGGGTGCGGTTAATAAATCCCAATTTATTATAATTTATTATTATTATTATATAATTTAAATTCATCAAAGATCTAATAAAGTGAATAAGTGCTATAGTAAGGAAGTTCACAATGTCAATTGGGTGTCCATTTTCCATCCTGGTGCTCCAAACTCTGCGGGCATTTCATCCTCAGCTTCCCAGAGACTGGATGTGACACCAGCAGCATCAGAAGCAGAAGCAGGAGGTCCATCATTCATGGGGAGAATCAATCAATCTCCTTCCTGTTTCTAAAGAAGAATCAGAAGAATTCAAAGGACTCTCACAAGGTGGAACATGATCCAGTGTCTTTCCTGATTGAAATGCAGAGAAACACTCAGCTTCACCTGGAAAGGAGAGAGACGGACATTCAAGAGCACAGACCCTGCCTGTCCCTAAACTCCCTATTTCTCTGCCCAAAGTCTCCCCTGAAGGATTCAGCCAAAGAGCAGAGCTGAACCTTTTATCATAATTCTCCCTCTCAGGAGGGATCCCTGGAGAATTCAACCAGTTCTTGGACTCAAAGGTTGTTGGGAAATTCTCTGGAGGGAAATGAAAGGGAAAACATCCCCATGTGGCTCATAATAACAGGGGCAGAGATGGAATTAAATCCATCATCTATTATTGAGAGGTTTGGGGTCTCCATGCTTGAAACTGGCCCCAGAGGGAATACACGGCACCTGTGGCTGAAAAAATAAATAAATCTGATATTTATTGGCATAGTGACAAAAGATCAATCTCTGGGGTCTAGTCAATGGCAGAGCATGTCACAGATCTGAAATAGTTGCCTCTTGAGTTGAAACAAAAATTACTTTATTTTGAAAGCTAATGCTCAAGGGCACCACACAAAAGGGCTGATGAAATAGTGCAACCAGTTTCTAAGAACAAAATCAACTTTACTGAAAAACTAATTAAGAGAACTTTGCAAAGTTATAAAAAAGCATAGACATAGAAACACAGAGATAAGTTTAAAAAAATCAAGTGAAAAGAGATGATGAAATCAGGGCTGTCTCTCACCCCAAGGAAGGAAGGAAGGGGAGGTAGGGAGAGAGACAGACAGACAGACAGACACAGGGGGAGAGAATAAAAAGAGATGGTGAAATCAAGGCTGCCTCTCACAGGAGGGAGGGAGGAGGGAGGGAGAGAGGGAGGGAAGGAAGGAAGGAAGGAAGGAGAGGGACGGAGGAAGGAAAGGGAGAAGGGGAGCTTAGGACCTTCGTGTTACAGATGAAAAAGCTGATGTGCAAAATCCAACTTCAATCTCCAGAGTCCCAGGAATGCAGAAGCCCATGTCCCATGTTCCACTGCCACCCTTTCCCATGCAGAGGCCAGACAAGGGGGCTCTTGCAGGAATGCCAGCCCGGACTCTGCCCAGCTGAGTGGGGAGCCCCTCTTGGGCGGAGGAAGCTGGGGAGCCTCGTGTTGGGGAAGGGAAGCAGATCTGCAAAATCCCCCTCCAGTTTCCATCTTCTGAGTCCTGGGAAGGACCCATGTTACACTGCCACCTCTTTCCACGCATGGGACACTTAGGGGAAAGCAAAGCCCAGACCCACGGAGAAATCTCAGGATGGGCAGGAAGGGGGAGGGGATCTGGGGCATTCCTGGGAAGAGACCAACCTGGTTTATGGGTCCCAGGGTTGAAGAATGGAAGTTTCTCCATCTATTTTATTTATTTATTTATTTTATCAAATTTATACCCCGCCCTTCTCCTTGTTAGGACCCAGGGCGGCGCACAGGCATTATTTAAAACCACAAAATACAATATACATCAATTAAAATATATTAAATTAATTAAACCCGTGCTAAAACCCATATTAAAACCTTACCAAATTATAATTTATATTTAAAAAGTCAGAAGTGGGGGGCTATCCTAGGCCGGCTTGTTGGAATAAATGCATCTTGAGACGTTGGCGGAAGAGGCGGAGGTCCGAGGTAGTGCGAAGGTCGGGGGGTAGGTCGTTCTAGAGGGCCGGGCCCGCCACAGAGAAGGCCCTTGGGCTCCATGTCTTTCCAGGAGAGGCTCCTGTGGAGGGGAAGCCATGCAGGGCTGGGTCTTCCAAAGGGGGATCCGGGGTTGCCCTGGAGGAAAAGGACCCCTCATGACTGAGGAAGATGGGGGTTCCTATGGCTCCTCCAGAGCCCCCAGCTGAGGAGACACTCTTCATTGCATCGTTTTCTGAGGAGGGGGCTTAAGCTGTAATTATCCCCCCCCCCTTTGGCTTGGCTTCTTCAGCTTCTTCTCCATCAGGATGAGGGCAGGGAAGCTCCCCGGCAACCGCTTCCCCTCCTCTTTTGATTGGTTGTGGGTTGTCATGATAATTGGGGCGGGAATAGAAGTAGCCAATAGAGAGAAAGAGAGGCGGGATTTTTGTCTTCCCTGAGAATCGGAGGATTTGAATGCGAAATCTGCTTCCTTTTAGGAACTCCTGCTCAGATGAAGCCCTGAATCAGAAGGAGGGAAGAGACGGAGAAAATGAAGGGAAGTTTAAAAGATATATTTAAAAAATGAAAGAAAAAATAAAACTTTGAGAGAACAAGAAGAGAAAACAGAATCTAAAAGCAGATAAAAAAAGATCAAAGCCTGTAGCGGAAAGAATCCAGCTTTATCAAGAGGACTTTTGAGGTGTATCTGCAGTTTCTCAGCTTATTCCTGGCTTGTTGCTGAGGCTGCTAATCAACCCCAAATGGCGGCAATATGTGAGGAGTTGTTAGCCTGCATCAGTGTTTGCCAAACTCTACGATGAATGGACTTCAATCTCCAGAATTGGTCAGTTTGCATAATGCAGAAACCTTGATTCTTATGGCACATTAACGCAGGCCAGGGGAAGATGTGTGAAAGAGGATAAACATGCTTTAAAATCTCAGTCAATATTTTCAGGGGTTCCATGGCCCACCAAGGACGAGACCTGATGGTCAAATATGGCCTTTTCAGGGTCGTCCCTCGGTGTGCATATTTTCCAATGAGACAAACTGAGACAGGAAGATCATTTTATTACAATTTATCAGAATGTTCAGACAAAAGGGATTCCTCATTCAAAGAGGGAACCCCGGTCTTTAGCTAACATCCCCTTTTATAGTTCACATAACAACGAAACCTGAAAGAGGAAAGTTGATTGGACAGGATAACACCATACATGTTTATTAAAATGAGGTCTGAAAGGGCATAAATTCTAAGGAGAAAGGTTGTTTAGGGTTCACAAGTGATCAGCCAGACCTCAATTTGTACTAAGAAACTTTTCTTATCTGGAGCTAGTCTCCAGCTCGTTTATCAGTTGAGGAATGTTAAAAGCTAATAAATCTTGAACATCACTTTAAAAGAAAGACTATAAATCAGATTAAAATACAAACTAACTATATTAGTTAACAAATAACAAAGCCCATGTTATTTGCCCCTCATAATCCTGGTCCTCAGAGGCTCCTTGGGGGCTGGAAGGGAGAAGGAAGCCGCTTCTAATCGGGCCCCCTCTAGAGCCCTTTGCACCCCCAGGAAAGATCCAGGACCAGCTGTGGGCAATGCCAGCCTGAGATGTGCCCAGCTTGCGAAAACCGCTACAGAGACCCCCGGAGACTCCTGGGGGCCCTTCAAGGGAGCCGTGAAGGGGGCCCCTTCGAAGGACTCCACAGGGCCCAGGAAAGGGGCTTCCTTCCCAAGGCAGCTGAAGGAGATGAGAGGCTTCCAGGGCGGTTCATGGAGTTGGGCTCTCTCGGCCAAATCCTGCAGGCTCCCCCCCCCCCAGAGGCCTCCACCCACTGGGGGGACCTTCCCATGCCCCCCCTGAAAGGGCTCTGCTGTGGGGTCCTGCAAAGAGGGCCGAGGGGGCCCACCAGGGCTGGGCTGGGCTGAGGATGGCCAGATCCCATCCAGATCCCCCCAAAGGCCCCAGAAGCCCAGTCAGCCTCCCTCTAAGGAGCCCTGGGAACTCTGCTCCAACCTCAGCCTCTTCCTCTGGCCAGGACCAGCCTCTGGGTCAGCTTCACACAACCCCTGACTCCCCCCCGGGAAACAAGGCCCACCCTCTGGGTCCCCAGCAACCCAGCCCCAGACGGGGGATCCTGGCAACAGACGCGGCTCCCCCTCCCCATTCCCTTCGGCTTTCCCCTGGGCTCCCTGGGGCAGAGCCCCTCCCCTCCCCTGCAAGGCCAGAGGGACCCCTCCCCATGGGGCAGATCAGGAGGAAGAAGCCCCCGGCTGCCCCAGGGGGAGATTGGCAGCAGAGACCCAGGTTGACCTCCTCCCCCCCCCCTGGACCCCACCAGCCCCACCTGGCCTGCAGGTGCCCAGGGCTCACCTGGGAGCCCCACCTGTCCCCACCTGTAATATCAGAACCCCTCCCAGCCAATCCTAAGGAGGGCCCCTCCCTCAGAGGGGAGATTTCTGACAGCCCCTGTGCTGCCCAGAGCAGATGGGGAGGGTGGGGGGCTCCCCCTGACTCCCCCTCCCCCAGCCCCCCTCCCTCCCTGCTCTCACTAGGGAGGGGGAGGGTCTCCTGCAGACCCCTCTGGCCTTGCAGGACCCCTGCGTGGCCCCTCCTGACAGCATAGCCACCTGCAAAGCCCCCTCCCAATTCAGCCCATCGGAGGCCGCTTGACCGTCAAGGAGAGGGGTCCTTAATACCCAATAAGGGAACCGGGGGGAGGGGAGAAGGATCTAGTACAAAAACCCTCTTTCCCAAGGGAGGGGCAGCTGCGGGAGAGGGATGCTGATGGGTCTCTAAGGGAGGGAGCCTTGAGGAGACCCCCCCCCCCCTTGGTGTGGATGGCTCTGATGAAGATTATCCTACAACTCTTGGAGCATGGATCCTTCAGCTTCCATCTTACCTCTCTCTCTCTCTCTCTCTCTCTCTCTCACACACACACACACACACACACACCTCTATACTTTCAGCCACTGTCAGTAAGAATAATTCCTCATATTATTTTCCATACTCTGTCTGCATCTTGGGAGTTTCTGAATATTAAATTCCTCTGAATGACTTTCACAGAGTTCTCTTTAGCTGGATTCATTGGATGAATAGGGAAATCCAATACAATTCAACCATTTCCCATTTCAAAACATATAAATATATTATTCCTTGACTCCTGCATTATATCTGTAAGTTAAAATAAAGTGTTCTTTCAAACAAAAGGAAGCTTTACAATTCTTTAAACTCATGATGTTTTTTTCTCATGTTTTTACATTTGTTCTGGCTGTGAGATGCTCCTTTGAGTTCAGGTCTGGCCTCAGAAGGATAATGTAGCACTTGGGGATGAAGATGCAACCCAGCAGACCAGCACTGGAGGCCAGGATGGAGAAGACCTGGACAGCCACCATGTATTTCCCTTTGGTGCTCAGGTAGGTGGGCACAAAAGTCACCCAGACGCTGCAGAAGACCAGCATGCTGAAGGTGATCAGCTTGGCTTCGTTGAAGGCCCCAGGCAGATTCCTGGCCAGGAAAGCCACCGTGAAGCAGATGGCAGCCAGGAAGCCCATGTAGCTGAGGGTGACGTAGAACATGACAACGGCCCCTTCGTTGCATTGCAGGATGATCTCCCCAGGCTGGGAGTGGAGGTCAGAGTCAGGGAAGGGGGGAGAAACTCCCAGCCAGATGGAGCAGATGATCACTTGGACAGCAGAAGAAGAGAGGATGATGGAGTTGGCCAAGCTCTTCCCCAACCATCTCTTTGCTCGGTTTCCTGGTTTTGTGGCCAGGAAAGCCAGCACCACCGTGATGGTTTTGGCCAAGAGAGAAGAAACGGCAACTGAGAAGATGATGCTGAAGACTGTTTGTCGGAGAAGGCAGGTGGCTTTCCTTGGTTGACCAATGAAGAGCGAAGAAGACAAGAAGCAAAGCAGGAGGGAGACCAGGAGGATGTAGGAGAGGTCCCGGTTGTTGGCTTTGACAAGGGGAGTTTCTCCGTATTTCATGAAGATGATTAAAACAAAGTCTGTGATTAAGAACAATAGTAGGGCAGAAGAGACCAGGATGATGCCGAGAAGTTCTTCATAAGACAGGAAGGTTATAATTTTGGGGATACATTGGACTCTGTTCTCATTTGGATATTTATCATCTGGACACTTGGTGCATTTTTGTGTATCTGAGAAAGACAAAAAAAACCACATTTCTTTAACATTCTGCCCTTTGCATTTCAAAAAATCCATTCTTGGGATAATAGCTGGTAAGAGGGACATTTTTCAAGATGGATTAATTAATAATTTTAGGGGGGAAATTGAAAATATCATTTCCTAAAAATTATATAGGTAATATGATACAGCTGATACCATGGGCATTTTCCAAGCAGAATTTCTTAATGATTTCATTATAAAGAGCATAAGAATAATATATTTTTTAAAAAAAATGTAGCTAGGTATTTAAGTTGAGGGAAGTCCTAATTATTTCCTCTGTAATGTGCAGAATCTTCATAAAAACCTACATTATTAGAGATTAGTAATGAATCATATCATACAATACAATACAATACAATAGCAGAGTTGGAAGGGACCTTGTAGGTCTTCTAGTCCAACCCCCTGCGTGGGCAGGAGCCCTATACCATTTCAGACAAATGGCTATCTAACATCTTTTTAAAGACTTCCAGGGTTGGGGCATTCACGACTTCTGGAGGCAAGCTGTTCCAGAGGCTAATTGTTCTAACTGTCAGGAAATTTCTCCTTAGTTCTAAGTTGCTTCTCTCCTTGATTAGTTTCCACCCATTGCTTCTTGTCCTGCCCCCAGGTGCCTTGGAGAATAGTTTGGCTCCCTCTTCTTTGTGGCACCCTCTGAGATATCGGAACACTGCTATCATGTCTCCCCTGGTCCTTCTCTTCATCAAACTAGACATACCCAGCTCCTGCAACCGTTCTTCATATGTTTTAGTCTCCAGTCCCCTAATCATCTTGGTTGCTCTTCTCTGCACTCTTTCCAGAGTCTCCACGTCTTTTCTACATCGTGGCGACCAAAACTGTATGCAGTATTCCAAGTGTGGCCTTACCAAGGCACTATACAGTGGCATTAACACTTCATGTGATCTAGATTCTATCCCTCTGTTTATGCAGCCTAAAACTGTGTTGGCTTTTTTGGCAGCTGCTGCACACTGCTGGCTCATATTTAAATGGTTGTCCACTAAGATTCCTAGATCCCTCTCACAGTTGCTACTATTGAGCAAGGTACCACCTATACTGTACTTGTGCGTTTTGTTTTTCTTGCCTATATGTAGAATCTTACTTTTTTCACAATTGAATTTCATTTTGTTAGATAGTGCCCAATGTTCAAGTTTGTCTAGATCCTTCTGTATCTTAAGCCTATCTTCTGGAGTGTTGGCTATTCCTGCCAGCTTGGTGTCATCTGCAAATTTGATGAGTTCCCCATTTATCTCCTCATCCAAATCGTTGATGAAGATGTTAAAGAGTACTGGGCCTAAAACAGAGCCTTGGGGGACTCCACTGCAAACTTCCTTCCATGTAGATGCAGTTCCATTGAGGACTACACGTTGAGTGCGGTTGGTCAGCCAGTTGCGAATCCATTTGGTGGTGGTGCTGTCTAACCCACAATTTTCTACTTTATCTAATAGTAGGTTATGGTCTACTTTATCAAATGCCTTACTGAAGTCCAAGTAAATTATATCGACAGCATTCCTCTGGTCCACTGATTTTGTCACTTTGTCAAAGAATGCAATTAGATTAGTCTGGCATGATCTGTTTTTGACAAACCCATGTTGGCTTTTGGCTATTACTTTGTTTGCTTCTAGGTGTTCACTTATTTGTTGTTTAATTATCTTTTCCAGAATCTTTCCTAGTATTGAGGTCAGGCTGATGGGTCTATAGTTTCCTGGATCTGTTTTTTTCCCTTTTTTGAAGATGGGAACCACATCAGCTCTTTTCCAGTCTTCTGGCAGTTCCCCGGTGCTCCGGGATCTCTGAAAGATATAGTTCAGTGGTTCTGAGATCTCGTCTGCCAGTTCCTTCAGAACCCTGGGGTGTAATCCATCCAGTCCTGGTGATTTGAACTCGTCCAGGGCAGGCAGATGCTCACTTACCATTTTCTTCCCTATTTCAACTTGTGTTCCTAATCTGATTTTTGTGGTGCTGTTTTTTTTTTAATTGAAAAAGTTTTACAAAAACAGATTTTCCCCCTTTCCCCCCCTCCCCATACATATAATATAAATCAAATACAAGTGCTATACCCCCCTCATCCCAACCCTCAAAATATGACTTACTCACAAAATAGCATTATCCAGTTATCCCCATCTTCTAAACTAATTATGCAAATATATTTCCCTCCCCTGACCACCCTAACCCTCCCCCACCTCCCAATCCAACCCACCCCCCTGACTTCCACTATGCACCACTCTGATAATTCCAAACAACCCAAATATTATCTTCTTTGTTCATGTTATACCCCTTACATATCTCCTTATCAATCTACTCATTCTTGCCTAAAATACCTAGTAACTACATAATACCTTTAAAAAACAAACAAACCTTATTACAAACCCATCATAAACACCCACACCTTCAACATTTTGGTTAAACATTAGGATACATACAAGATAAATTCTTAGGATCTAAATACCATCTGTAAAACATTTTATCCATCAATCCAACTCTTAGTTACCAATCTACTCATTCGTACCTAAAAACTATATAATATAATATAATATTTTTTAAGCCTTATTGCAAACCCATCGTAAACACCCATACCTTCTAGATTCTCCCTTCCAGCATTTTAATTAACCATTAGGTTACAAACATGATCTCCTTTCTTATACACCAAAAGAACTTTGTTCTTCAAAAGGGTCTTTGTTCTTCTCATTCTAATTATTCTAAATCACTCTAACTTCTAAATCATTTTAATCAACATTGTAAACTTCAAGTCAAACCTTAAGTCATATAACCTAACACATTGTAAAACTTAGATCATATATCCTAACTCAGATTTACATCCTTCCTGGCTCAAAAGGTTTGTTATTTTTTTCCCCTTCTCCATTTGCTTAATTGCCCATTTAGCAGCACAAAAGGTGTGAAGATTGCTCTGGTATTTGAGGAGAGCAAAGTTACATTCTCATTTCATGAAGGAAACAGAGGTGGTATAGGAAGATTTCAGATCTTATCACAGGAAGGATGCAATGGATTGCAGGCATATGTCTCCACAGCAATATAAGATACTACAACATAACATAGCAAGTTTCTACTTAAATGCAACAGATATGTAAAATAACTAATTTCTACTTTAATGCATACATGATGATAGTTTCTTAGAATCTAGATACCGTCTATAAAATATATTATAAACTTCTTCCAACAGATGTTCCAAAATTTTCAGATCAGCTGCCTCCATCAGTAAAAAACACATCTTTATATAAACAACCCCCGAGTAACTTTTCATCAAGATTATTAAGTTCCAAAAACGTAATAGGGTAACAGCCAGATCAACTGCAAATGCTCTAATTCTGTATACCTTTTGCCTTATAGCTATACCATTTAAGGAACTCAAGTCCCAAATTATATTCAACAAGACTTCTAAAGTTAAAATAAATAACATTAGAGATAATAAACCTTGTCCAAATCCCATATCCATTTCCCCCAAGTCTTGATTAGAGAATTCTGGTTCATTCGCTCGTAGGCCTTTTCCACATCCAAGAAGACCAGCATTGCAGAGATCTACATATTTTTATCTAGATAGTCAATTAAAACTATGAGTTGCCTTGTATTCTCCTTCATATATCCACCTTCAATAAATCCTACTTGATCATGATAAATTACCTCTTAAATAACTGGCATCAATCTGTTGGAGTAAACACCCATACCTGCTAAATTCTCCCTGCCAGCATTTTAATTAACCATTAGGTTACATACATGATGATAATTTCTTCGGATCTAGATACCTTCTATAAAATATATTATAAAGATTCTCCCATGAATTCTATATCTATACAGATTTAGCATTTAACTTTCAAAATTCAACCCAAGTTTTTCCCCAGATCACCAACATGATATTAATCCTTTCCGCATCAATGTTCATAAGTCCAACTCTTCAGATCTGTTTCCATCTCTTCCATAACTGTTTATAATACAACCAGTTTAAGATAACTCCTTCTTCCAACAGATGTTCCAAATTTTCGGTTATCAGCTGCCCCCATGAGTAAAAAAAACACATATTTATATAAACAACCCCCGAGTGACTTTTCTTTTTTTATATTGAAAAAGTTTTATTGGTTTTACAATTTTTCAATAGGGTAGGGTAAGGGATACAAAGAAATTTTGAGAGCATTCACGTCAAAGTCGTCGGCCCTACCGGGACATCAAAATAGATCATTAACAAAAAACATTTTCCGTACACTACAAAGTGAAAGCAAGTACATATTTCTAAGTTCTCAGTTCTATGCTGTCAGTCATTTACAAAAATCCAGATGCACATGTTATATTATACAGTATTATTCAAAAAATCAAGGCAAAGTTATTTTTTAGATCTAAGTCTCTTGGCAATTGTATCTTCTATCTCTCCTTCCAGGCCCCCAGCGGGCGGGGCCGTGGCCCCCCCTGCCCCCCCTGGATCTTCCCCCAGGACAGAGGAATGTTTTTTAAGAAAGGCTTCCGCCTCAGCAACTGTTTTAATCCTCACGCTTCCTCCTTCCCAGAACACCAGCATCCCTTCGGGCGTCACCCACCTGAACCAGATCCCGTGGTCAAACAATTTTTTAGACAAGAAGGAGAATTTCCTTCTTGCTTCTCTAATCTTTCTTGGGATCTGCTTAAGGATGGCAACCTCCTTTTGTTGGTAAATTAACGGACCTCCTCTTTGCACTTTCAAGATTTCCTCTCTGGTTGACCTTCTGACAAATTTAACATGTCTCTCTCTGGGTACTTCATTTATCCTGGCATATGCAGAGTTTATTCTGTAGGCTAGGTCAATGTCCCCCCTGATCTCATCCTTAGGTTTATGTAAATAGTCTGCTATAATTGTGCTCATGAGTTCAGGGAGACATTCACCAGATTCCTCAGAAACATTCTGAAATCTCCAAAAATATGTCATCCTTTCCATATCAATCCTAGACACATGCCCATTTATTTCCACAACCTCATTAGTAACATTTTAAATCTCTCCCTTAGCCCCCGCCAGCCCCCCTTCCAGTTCTTCATTCTTCTGTGTGTTCTCCAGCACTTGTTTCCATGTGTCCAATAATTCCTTTTTAAAGTTGATATTTTCTGCCCTCTGGGCCTTGATTTCTTGTACCAAAGTTTGTATAACAGATTCAAGAGAGGCCATCCTTAGTTCTAAGCTTGCCAGTGCTGATTCTTGTGCCATGTTTAGCTGTTAAAATCCGTGCCACTAAAATGGCGTTTTTTGGGTGGGGCTGTTGAGGCAAATCAGGAGCCAAAAGTTCAGTTCAGGGTTGTAAAGTTCAGGAACCAAGAGAGAAACAATTTTCCAAGTCAATAAGTATAATAACGAAGGCACTCCAGAAAAGAAATCACAAATCCAAAAAATAATAATTCTTCTTTAGTAACCAGAGGGAGTCCAAATCACTAAGAGACGCTGGAAATTTTCCATAAGTAAAATAGTCATTCAGGGACAAAGAGAAGCCATTTTCCACCGCCCAGACTCAGAGCCAGAAGGAGAGAGTGGTAAAAAAAAATGTTTCAAATCAGCCAGACCTAGATACTTTGTTTCAAAGACAAACCGCAGATCACTTTCCCTTGTTTCAAACAGTCCAGGATAAAGATATCCGCTTCCTCGCAGCGAGGAGCCACTCTTAAGTGCCACTTTAGTCCGAGGGGGGGTTTAACAAGCAGACACCCCCCTCTAAGTTCTTTCAGCCCAGGCTGACAGCAAAAAAAAAATGTTTAAAACCACTCACTTTCACCCTCGCAGCCGAAGCCCCGGGAAGCCTTCCGACTCAGACGGCCAGCTCTCTCCATTTTTTCAGAATGATGCCGCCCGCCATTGGCGAAGGGAAAACCCCCCGCAGCATGTCCTCCTCCACCTAAGCCGAAGACAAGGGCCGCTTCCCAGCTGCCGCTGGGGGAGGACGACCCAGGCAAGCCGGCTTTACGGAAGACCCCCAAAAACGGGGCGTCTCGCCCCCGTGGGGGGGCAGGAAAAGAAACAAAGCGGCGAGCGAGCCCTAGGCTCGCCGTCGCCGCTGGAGCCGGAACCGGAAGTCCCCCCGAGTGACTTTTCATCAGAATTATTAAGTTCCAAAAACGTGATAGGGTAACAACCAGATCAGCTGCAAATGCTCCGGTTCCAGTTCATTCACTCGTAGGCCTTTTCCACATCCAAGAGAACCAGCATTGCAGAGATCTGCATATTTTTATCTAGATAGTCAATTAAAACTATGTGTTGCCTTGCATTCTCCTTCATATATCCACCTTCAATAAATCCTACTTAATCATGATAAATTCCTCTTAAATAACTGGCAACAATCTGTTGGCTAATTGCTTCTTCCTTTTATCCTTTTATCTTTCTTAACTCGCTGGGATTGAGACCTCCTCTGCTTCTGTGGTTTCTGAATTCGTCTGGTGATAGACCTGGTTTCACATTGCTCATCTAATTTAAACATTGGTATTCCAACAGTTCCCCCTATAGCAGTCTTCGACAATTCCTCCAAAGTAGAACTTAAAAGAGGTCCAGGAGAATCCAGCTGGGAACACTGTATATGTTCTTCCGTCTCTTTTTCAAACTGCTTCTGCTCCATCTCAATATCTGTTGGTGTAAATGTGCGCGAAGGTGTGAAGCTTGTCTTCAAAACTGTGTAATAAAATTCTTTAGCTTTATCTAAAGTATTCAAACGATACACCTTCATATCTCGGTATAATACCCATTGGCACATCCCATCTATATTGTATCTTTCTTTTCTTCAATTCTGCTACCAAAAATCCAAAATCCCTTCTAGACTTCAACATTGCTGGTGGTAACTCCTTGAAGACACCAACCTGCTTTTCATCTATTTGAAGAGCAGAGTGAAAGGACTTCTGCAAGATGTCATTTCTAAGATTTCTATCAATAAAGTATACAACCACATCTCTTGGTAGTTGTCTTTGTAGTGCTGCATGTGAGTTTACTCTGTATATTTTATCAATGTTAAAAAAAATCTGACCAGAATCATCCAGTTTCAACAATATAGACAATGCATCCGCACAAATTCTTTTAATATCTTCTTTAGGATTCTCCCGAATTCCTCTGAGTCTGATAGCTGATTTTAGATCTGAATTGCAACATAACTATTTCATTATCCAACCTTTGTATTTCTCCAGCAACTTTCACAAGATTTAGATCAGATTCCTTCATTTTAGTTTCCAAGTCCAGAGCCAGCTGTTCAACTTTATTATCAATCTTAAGGATAATATCAGACATACCCATAGCTAATATTCGTAAATTTTTATCAAGCTGTTCATATTTATTCATATTATCCTGGACCATTTCCTTAATTTCTTTAAATTCTTCCTTAATTTCTTTAAGTTCTATATCTATAAAGTGTTTCAAATCCTGAAGGCTTGTTATCTCTATCTGCTGTTGCATTGAAGCTACGCCAGCTGAGGGACCTCCTCGCTTCATTGCCATCTTCTTCCTCGATTTTCACAAAATTATATATTAGCTGTCTCTCTTACTTGCTGTCTCCTTTCACTTTCCGCCAGGGTAGGATACTTTATAATGAGCTGGAATACACAGGGTTAACTTTCATTTCCTTTTCACTGAAGCTTAAGCTGTCAGCCAGGTTTAAATACAAACTAGAATACACAAAGCAGTTAACTTTTGTTTCCTTTCAACTTTCGTCTGAGGATTAACCCCATCTTAAGTTCTTTGTTCTAAATCCTTTGTTCCAACCGTTCAAATTTAACGCTACTGTATTTAAAAAATCATACTTGCATTTAAGGCGATTAAAGCAGAATATTTTCCTGGCTTGCTTGGAATGTAAATTGAAAGTTGAGAGTTACGCCTTGCTTCGCTGTTTGCGAAGTCTCCCAGCCATCCGGAGCATGTAGCCGCCCGAAAAGGGAGTCCCACCTTGCTCGCACCCCAGAGGAAAAGAAACCCTCCGGGACGCCCCGCAAGGGACTCTACCCAAAGGCACCAAGCTCTCTCACAAGCTCCTTAGGAGCTTGGAGTTTTCCGAGGCGTTTTGATGGTTTAAAAATGCCTCTACAGATGACTGGGTTGGCAGGCTTGGAAAAATCTGCCGGCGGCGTCCGCTGCTCAACTAGGAAGTCTGTGGTGCTGTTTTTGATTGGTTGGACTGTTTTATCCCTTTGTGTAAAGACAGATGCAAAAAAAGAGTTAAATAGTTCTGCTTTCTCCCTCTTGCTTATCATCTTCTTGCCATTTTCTCCCAGCAGTGGACCAATTGTTTCCTTAACTTTTTCCTTGTTTTTAATATGTTGGAAGAAGCTTTTTTTGTTATTTTTTACTTTTTTGGCAAGCCTTTCTTCATTGCGAGCGTTAGCTTTCCTCACTTCATCTTTACAGGCTCGGGCTATTTGCTGATATTTTGCCTTGGTTATGTCCCCCTTTTTCCACTTTTTATATTTATCCTTTTTGTCTTTCAATTTGTCAGAGAGTTCTTTATGCAGCCATGCTGGTTTCTTTTGGGAACTGTTATTTTTCTTCTTCATTGGTATTGCGCTGGACTGGGCTTTTATAATCTCATTTTTCAAAATTTCCCAAGCTTCTTGAGTTGTTTTCCCCTTGAGGATTCTCATCCATGGAATCCTTCCCAAGCTCTCTCTGAGTTTATTTTTTTATATTGAAAAAGTTTTATTGAGTTTTACAAAAAATTTTAACAAAAAGGATAGGGTAAGGTGAGTTAACAAGATATTTTGAGAACTTTCACGTCGGAAACGTTGGCCCCTCCCGGGCTTCTTAATAAGACATTGGTAATACATTTTTCAGTAATACAAAAGATGAAAATAAATGCATACATATAAATTCTGAATTCTATGCTGGCAGTTGTATACAAACATCCAGATAAAAAATTATACTGTATTAATAAAAATAAAGATAAAAGTCATTTTTTAGATCTAAGTCTCTTAGCAATTGTGTCTTCTTGTTCTCCTTCCTGTCCCCCAGCGGGGGGGGGGCGCGGCCCCCTCTGTCCCCCCTGAATCTTCCCCCATGATAATGTTTTTTAAGAAAGGCTTCCGCCTCAGCAACTGTTTTAATCCTTACTCTTCCTCCTTCCCAGAACACCAGCATCCCTTCTGGCATCGCCCACTTAAACCAAATCCCGTGGTTAAACAATTTTTTAGAAAAGAAGGAATATTTCCTCCTCACCTCTCTAATTTTTTTTTGGATCTGCTTCAAGATAGCGACTTCCTTTTGTTGGTAAATTAACGGACCCTCCCTCTGCGCCTTCAAGATTCCCTCCCTCGTCGACCTTCTAACAAATTTAATATGTATCTCTCTGGGTACTTCATTCATCCTGGCATATGCTGAATTTATTCTGTAGACTAGGTCAATGTCCCCCCTGATCTCTTCTTTGGGTTTATGTAAATAGTCTAATAAGATTATACTCATGAGATCAGGAAGGCATTCACCAGATTCCTCAGAAATATTCTGAAATCTTAAAAAATATGACACCTCTCAAAATCCATTCTAGACATATGACCAGACAAGTCTCCAATTTCAGTATTAATATTTTTAAGTTCTCCCTTTGCCCCAGCCAGCCCAACCTCCAACTCCTCGGTCTTCTGTGTATTCTCCATCAATTTTTTCTGTGTCTCCAAAAGTTCAAGTTTAGTGCTAGTGTGATCTTTTCTAAATTCTCTGATTTCCAGCACGTGGCCAACAACCACTGTGGCCAACAACCACTGTCTCCATAGCTGACATTCTTTCTTCCAATCCTGAATTTCCTGGTTGTTTTTTTGAAGCCATGGTGAGCTGTTTAAGTCATTGCCACTAAGATGCCGTTTTTTGGGTGCGGCCGCTGGAGCAAATCCAGGGAAAAGTTCAGATCACAGTTGTAAGAAGTTATAATGTCCAGAGAGCAAAACACTTTCCACTATCAATTATTAACACAAAGAAGGCACTCCAGGGAAGGAATCAATTAATCCAGGAAATCATCCGTTAATAGAGGGAGGCAGTCCAAATCACAAAGGAATGTTGGAGATTTTCCATAAAGAAATAAACATTCAGGAACAAAGGGCAGCCATCTTCCACCACCCACTCTGGCAGCCAGACGGAGAAAATAGCAAAGAAAAGTGTTTCAGTAAAGCCAGGCTTAGATACTTTGTATGAAAACAAGCCGCGGTTGACTTTCACTTGCTTCGCAAAAGTCCGGATACAAAATATCCGCTCCCTGCTTTCCAGGAGCCATTTCTGCGCGCCGCTGTTGTAAATCCGAGGGGGGGGGTTTAGCAAGCAAACACCCCCCTCCACGTTTCTCTCATCCAAAGCTGCCAGCAATAAAGTTAAAGTCACTTACTCTTCACCTCGCAGCTCAAGCCCCGGCAAAGCCATCCGACCCGAGCGCTCCGTTCTCTCCAAATTCATTAATCGTTACTGTCCTCCGTTGGCGAAGGGAACCAAGCCCCCCGCAGCATGTCTCCTTCCACCTAGACTGAGGACAAGGACCGTTCCCCAGCTGCCACCAGGAAGAACCAGTCCAGGCGAGCCAGTCCTACGGAGGGACCCCCCCAAAAAAGGGGTGCCCTGCCCCGTTTGGGGCAGAAAAAAGAACAAAACGGCAGACGAACCCCAAGGTTCGTCCATCGCCGCCGGGAACAGGAACAGGAAGTCTCTCTGAGTTTATTGAAATTAGCTCTCTTAAAGTCTAAGACTCTAGTTTGACATTATGCAACATTGCATAATGTTGAATTCCAGTATTTCATGATCACTTGCCCCCAAAGTTCCTGTAGCTTCTACACCTTCTATCATTTCCTCTCTGTTAGTGAGAATTAAGTCCAATATTGCTGATCCCCTTGTTCCTTTCTCTACCTTTTGGGAAACAAAGTTGTCTGCTAGCTTTTTTAGGAACCTGTTGGATCTTCCACTTGGTGCAGAGTTTGTTTCCCAATTGATGTCAGGGTAGTTAAAATCTCCCATTATTATTGTAGTGTGCTTCCTACATACCTTAGTTAGTTGGTTAGCAAAAAGTTCATCCACTTCCTTGGTTGGGTGGCCTGTAGTATAGACCTATGACAATATCATTCCCCCCCCCAACCTTTAATATTGACCCAAATACATTCAAGATAGTTCTCATCATTGTTGTGCTCTATTTCTGTAGAGATGTAATTATTTCTTATATATATTGCAACTCCACCTCCACTTTTATTTGGTCTATTTCTTTTAAATAATTTAAATCCTTCTAGCTGTATGTTCCATTTGTGGGTTTCATCCCACCAAGTTTCTGTAATGGCAACAATATCATATCTGCCCTCATTTACTTGAATTTCTAATTCACCCTGTTTATTCCTCATACTCTGTGCATTGGTGTATAGACATTTGAGTCCATTTTGATTGACCCTGTGTTTACTGTCTACAAAACCTGTGTTATGCCTGACTATGGTTCTCTTTGCCCCTATTTCTTTGCCACTTGTATGGTTCATGTACATGGTATGGCACTCACTGTTAATTGTTTGGTTTTGCTTGACAACAGTGTTGATAATATTACCCGCACAAACATCTATGTTACATGCACTGATAACCCTATGAATTTTAGTTTGCTGGGGACAGAAATGTTCTTTATCTATTGATTCTCTGTCCCCACTATTCAGTTTAAATGTTTAGCCAGGAAATCTGTGAATTTAATGCCAAGTAACTCAGTCCCTTTCTTGGATGGGTGCAAACCATCTCTTTTGTACAGTTTATCATTGGATCAGCTGCAGGTATCATGACTAATAAAACCAAAGCCTTCCTTTTTAGCCACACATTAAACTCCTTTAGCCACACATTAAACTCTACTATGCGCTGGCCCTTTCCTTTTTGTTCCTTGTATACTGGTATAACCTCTGAGAAGATAAGCCTACAACCTGTACTACTAAGTTCGTACCCCAAACTCTGGAAATCATTCTGCACAGAAGCTACATCTTTTTGGGACAGATCATTTGTGCCAAGATGTATAATAGCATCAACTTCACAGTCCTTACTTGCATTCTTAACTATCTTAAGAATACGCCTCTTGTCTCTGCTGGCTGTAGCACCAGGCAAACATCTGACATCTTTCAAAACCTCCATATCCTTACCTAAGTTTACATCCCTTACGATTGAGTCACCAATCAGGAGGTGACTTCTCTTTTTGGGTACCTTGCTCTTGTTGTGTGACTGATGCATGATCCCTGATTCACACTTTTGCATTTCTGAAGTAAGTTCTTCACTTTGGACCACAATCCCCTGCTTATTTGAGTCATCATTATTACCTTGACCTGTCACTTTGGTGTCCCCATTAAGAGGGGGTGCTATATCTGTTATGCTGGGACACATCATCTTTTAGGCAAACATCCTGAGTCTTGCTACATGGCAGTTAATATTCTGTGCTTGGAGGATACCTAAAGTATCTTGTAACATCTGGAAGCAATCTGGAATTAAGGAGAAACTTCCTAATACGAAGAACAAATTAACCAGTGGAACAGTTAGATTCTAAAGATTTTGGATTCTTCAACATTGGAGGCTTTAAGAATAGACTAGACAGTCACTTGTCTGAAATTATATCAGGTCTCCTGCTTGAGCAGAGGGTGGGACTAGAAGACCTCCGAGGTCCCTTCTAGCTCCCTTCTGACTAATTGATTGATCTACATGACTGGCAGAATATTTGTGTAATGAGTTCCTCCCATAATTATCCACAGCACCACATTATGGACCAGTGACTCCTTCTCAGTGATCCTCAAGGGGAGGATCCAATATACAGTGAATTGCAAGGTCTTTCAGAAGGTGGACTTCACACAATCCATCCAGTTCCAAAGAACTCAGGTGTTCCTAGAAAGGTGAACTTAGCAGCACAAGTCCAAACTAAGAAGCAGGAGAGAGATTTCCTCTGCTGTTAGTAAAGCTTGCTCAGTCTGCCACCTCCTCCTCCCATCTCTTTCCAGCCCCTCCTTCAAAGTCTTTTTGATTTACTTCCTTTTAGATAAGAAATTCTGCAGGTTGAAAATAAACATAAAAAACCAGGTGAGCTTCAATCTATCATTTAACTTGCACTTTCATGAAAATCTTCTGGGTGGATCCAGTTCCACAAAGCCTCCCATTTTCCTCAGTGTGACCCACCTTCTTGATTGGAGAAGGTCCCCTCCGGACAAGGAAGGCAGTCATAGCAGCAAACTGGCTCTCCTTCTCGAGCCCTCTTGACAAATCCAGGATGACAAGTTTCTGCACATCTGGACTGAGGCAGGGACTGAGCAGAAGAACAAGGAAGGCCAAAGAAAAGATGTTAGGACTCTCCGTCCATGGAAAACGGAGGGAGAAATGGATGGAGACAAGGACCCTCTGGTCTTCACTGAGGTAGATAGGAAACCTCTGACTCCTTCTAAACAGACAGGAGGACAGGAGCATTCAACGTAATATAAAATTTGGGGGGGGGGAACTGCCCTGCTGTGTAATTTAAACCTTGGAGAAGAAAAAGGCGCCACAAGAGCAGAACTGCAATGGAAAATGAAGGGCAGGGGAATCAGTGGGGATCTGAGGACTGTAGGAAGGGTGTGGCTGAGTGAGGGGGACATACTTTCTTTTACATCATTGATATTCCCTCCCCCTCCATCAAACACGCCTGTGGCTGCCTTCCCCTCAAAGCCCTGCAATGGCTCGAATTGGAGTGAGATAACATGCGTGTTTGTGGAGTGGTTGCCCAGCGGTGGGGAGGGGGGAAAAGCCAAGGGGGGTTAAGGCAGAGCAAGGGCATTGGGGAGCGGACAAAGTCGGGCAGGGGGCATTAAGCCAGAGGATCCGATATTTTCCCATCCTTTGAGGGAATCTGGAGGAAGGGGGAGCCGTGTTTATCCTGGCAGCTGACTTGGAGGGCAAGAGGACCAGGAGGTGTGTCCCCCCCACAAGTCCCACCTGAGAGACGCTGGCAGGGGGGCAGTGCTGGGCAAGCGCTTGTCCCCAGCCCAGCAGCCCCCGAGCTTCCCCTCCCAACCCCTCCCATCCAAGGACCAATGAAACCAGGCTGTTTCCTGAAAGGCTGCTTCTCTCTCTCTCTCTGTCTCTTTCTCTCTCTCTCTCTCTCTCCCCCTCCCTCCCTCTTTCTATCTCTCTCTCTCTCTCGTTCTCTCTTCCCCCCCTCCCTCTCTGCCCTTTCAGATCACAACTTGACATTTTCAATTGTTGCTCAGATGGAAGGTGGGCACTGCCGGCTCTCCAGGGAAGCCCCTCAGAGGTTCCCCTGTGGGGTCTGGCAGAGGGAGTCACTGTAGAGCCCCCAACTGGGCTGACCCCTCCCCTCCCTCTCAGTCTCTCCCCTTCCCAAATCCCCCCTAGTGGAGCATTTCTAGGAAGCTCTGTGTAATTAGATGAAAGGCGCTTCGGGGGGTTTTTTTGGCTGCCCAGGTCGAGTCGTGGCCGGTTTATGGGAAGGGAGGGGAGGTTTGCCCTCAGGGGAACAAAATTAGAACACTCCCCAGGTTGGTGTGTGTGTGTGTGTGTGTGTGTGTGTGTGTGTGTGTGTGTGTGTGTGTGAGAGAGCAATCAATGGGGATGCAGCTATGGGGTAGAGGCAAGAGAGAACCAGGTGGGATGAAGAAAGGGGAACATTCAGAGAAGGGTGTCACTCAAAATCCCCTCCCTTGGATGAAAGAGGGAGGCCTGGGATGGACATGGAGCCCGTAGGTGGAAGGGGGAGGGAGGAACTGAGCTCTCCTCCAGCCTCCTGAGGCACCTCCCATCCCCCATGGGGGCTTTTCCTTCTCCTGGCTGATCCAGCACCCCAGCCAGAAGCAACACCATGACAGCCAGGGGGCAAGGTGGTGGTAGTGGCAAGGACAGGCCAGGGCTTCCCTCCCTCCCCACCCAAGTGGGCTATTTGCAGGGCCACAGCCCTCCAGCCCAAGGCAGTGATGTGGATCCATGGTCTGGATTGCCTGGACAGCTCTGGCGCCCCAGAAGAGCCGGCTGGCCCCCACACAGCCCCAGAAGAGCACCAGCTGCAGCCACAGGGGGAAGGGCAGGAGTGACTGGGAAGCCACCGCAACAGCTGGTAGGTCGCCTCCTCGCCAGCAGCATGCCAGAAACCAAAACACTAAGCAGCTCATGCACATGTGCACACTGGAAACAAAGATCACTTCCTGGTGTGCGCATGTGCACCAGGTGGCTCCTCTTCCACTTTTTGGCACTCCAATGTGCGTGAAGTCCAGCTGACTGCCACGCCTGAACCTGGAAGAGCAACTGGTGATGGCTCTGCTTGCCAGGAGAGATGGTTCTGCATGCCACTTCTGCCACCTGTGCCATAGGATCCCCATCACAGCTATAGGCTTTTCCCATTTGAAATGGGACCTCAGGCTTTGGCAAAGAGAGAAAAGACACCAAAATGTCTCCCACCTTATTGAGCAACTTTAGCCGTGAAAGAGCCTCTTGTCTGATATAAAGTCTCTGTCTTGCATAATAGGCCAGAGTCTCTTTCCTGGGATCCTCCTTGGGGAGAACCAAGAAGCCCCCAATGGCCATATCTACTTTTATCTCTCCATTTTGGTCCAAGTACAGTTCTATGTCAGAAATATTCCAAAATTCGTTCTTCTCCAGAAAGGGATGAAACTAGAATGGGAACATCCAGGAATTTGAAAAACAAAAAACTTTGTTTCTTATCCCACATTGAATCTTTCTTCTACAATGGTCTCATCTCCAAATATGGTTAAATAGGATACAAATACTGCCATTATCTTCATAAATGAATGAAAAAGTTTGAGAAAAATTCATCAAAATATAATCAAAATATAATCAACACAGTTGGTCAATTGTAGGAAACATTCTAGAACAGATGACAAATAAAACGAACAGAGAAAAAAAGATGACCCATAAACTCTTTGAAAACAACAGGGTGATTCCCAGAAAGCCTGGGTTGATCAAGAAGAAATCTTCTCCCTTGTAATCCTGATGGAAAACACCTCAAGATGTTGGGGGAGGGGGCTGGTTGGATGGGTGAGTAGGAGGGTAGGAGGCCTGTGAGTGAGTGCTGGGCAAACAGGCAGGTGGAAACCTCGCTTTCCAGTCTCCAGTGAGTGGCTGCATCCAGCCGGGGGATCGGAGGGGGCAGCTAAGCAAGCGCTGGGCAAGCAGGCAGGAGGGAGACCGCGGAGGCTCATTGTCAACCCAGCTTTGCACCCAGTCGGCTCCGGTTGCCCACCATCAGTTGGATTAATGGTGGGGCAAGGGGAGTTGGGGGAGGCCGCTGGGCAGGAGCGGTTTGGCTCAGTTGTTCCCCAGATGGCAAAGCAGACAGACTCCAAAAGGATGAAGGGGATCTTGGGTGGAGCCGGTCGAGGGAGCCACCCCTGGCTTATTCAGTCTAACTGTGGCTGGTGGGGCTTGACTTGGGGTGGGGGGGTGGGCCCAAATTGCACCCCACTGTGAGCGTCTCTCAGCCATTGTGTGCAGGGAAAAATCTTGCACAGTAAAGAAACCCTTTTTGTGAGTGTCTCTTAACAATTTCTCAAACTCTTGGGAAGTTTTTCTTTACTGTGCCAGGAGGGGCAGGGGATGGGATGGACCTGGCCACGAGATGCACATCTTACTGGAGACTGTCAGCTCTGGATCTTGTGGCTTTGGGGGGGGGGTTCTTTTTAATAAGAATTAATAATAATGCCGCTGCAGAGGAGCTGAAACCCTCCGAGGTTTCTTTGGGCGAGGGAAGAGGGGTAGCATCCCCCCCTCCCTCCCTGGGTACCTGCAGCCTTGGAGCAACTCTGGGCCTTTGCACAGTAAAGAAAACCTTCTTGTGAGTGAGAGAAGTTGTTAATGGCCTCCACTGTGCAAGGGCCGGGAGTTGCTGCAGGCTCCGAGGCTGCAGGCGCCCAGGGAGGGGGGAAATGCTGCCCATCTGCCTGCCCCCTCCAGAAGCAACCTTGGTCTTTTTTGGGGGGTCACCAGAGCACCTTTGTTTTGATTTTGATTTTGATTTTGATTTTGATTTTGATTTTGATTTTGATGATGATGATGATGATGATGATGATGATTATTATTATTATTATTATTATTATTTGGATTTATATAACTGCTCCCTTTCCCCAAAGGGACTCGGGGCGGTGCACAGGAAATTAAAAAACATATAAATATCACAATTATAAATAATTAAAACCGAATTAAATAATTATCCCCTGTGCTAAAATTTTAAAATCATTAAAACTATTACCCCATTTAAAACCCAATTAAAACAATTTAAGATACAGACTATAGGCTAAGTGAAATAAATTAGGCCAGACCGGCCTGATGGAACAAACAGGTCTTTAATTTCTGGCGGAAGGAGCAGAGGTCCATAGTTTTTCTAAGTTCGGGGGGGTAGGTCGTTCCTGAGGGTTGGGCCCACCACAGAGAAGGCCCTTCCCCTGGGCATCGCCCGCTGGCATTGCCTAGTGGATGGCACCCGGAGAAGTCCCTCTCTGTGGGAACGAATCGGCCGAAGGGATGTATGGGGTAGGATATGATCCCGCAGATAACTAGGTCCCGTGCCATGGAGCGCTTTAAAGGTGGTAATCAACACCTTGAAGTGCACCCGAAAGGTCACAGGCAGCCAGTGCAGCTCACGCAGGAGCAGTGTTACATGGGAGTACCTAGAGGCTTCCAAGATTGCCAGCGCGGCCGCATTCTGGACTAGCTGTAGTCTTAAGGTGCACCCCAAGGGGAGCCCCATGTAGAGAGCATTGCAGTAGTCTAGCCGGGATGTCACAAGTGCATGAGTGACTGTGCGAAGGGCGTCCCGGTCCAGTAGGGGAAGCAACTGCTGCACCAGGCGAACCTGGTGGAACGCCCCCCTGGCCATGGCCGTCACATGGTCTTGCATAGACAGCCGGGTATCCAGGAGGATGCCTAAGTTGCGTGCCCGATCCATGGGGGCTAGATGTTCACCCCCTATGGCCAGTGATGGAGTCAACTGGTTGTACTGGGACGCCGGAAACCACAGCCACTCGGTCTTGGATGGGTTGAGTCTGAGTCTGTTCCTTCCCATCCAGACCTGTACGGCTTGGACATCACGAAGGACATCACTTCGATGGCATCGTTGGGGTGGTTTGGGGTAGAAATGTACAGCTGTGTATCGTCAGCATAGAGATGGTACTCTACCCCAAAACCACGGATGATCTCACCCAGCGGCTTCATATATGTGTTGAACAGGAGCGGCGAGAGGACCGACCACTGAGGCACCCCATATGTGAAGGGTCTCGAGGTCGACCTCTGCCCTCCTGCCAACACAAATTGCGATCGGCCGGAGAGGTAGAAGGAGAACCACCGCAAAACGGTGTCCCTCACCCCCAACTCCTCCAGTCGATGCAATAGGATACCATTGTCGATGGTATCGAAAGCCGCCGAGAGGTCTAATAGGACCAGGATGGAGGAACAACCCCCATCTCTGGTCCTCCAGAGATCATCCACCAACGCGACCAATGCTGTCTCAGTGCTGTGCTTGGGCCGGAAGCCGGAGTGGCGTGGGTCCAGATAATCAATTTCCTCCAGGTGATGCGGAAACTGTTGTGCCACCACACACTTTACAACCTTCGCCAAAAAGTGAAGGTTGGAGACTGGACGATAATTTACTAACAATGCTGGGTCCAGAGACCTCTTTAAGGAAGGTAGGCAAGAACCCCTCACTCAAAGAAGCGTTCATTACTTCCTGGAGCCAGCCTCGTGTAACTTCCCAGGATGCCAGTACAAGCGAGGAGGAACACGGGTCCAATAAACATGTGGTGGCTCTTAGTTGCCCACATAACCTGTCCATATCTTCGGAAGTAACAGAGTCAAACTCAAGAGGTATCTCAAGACCTGCCTCCAACAATCCTTCTAGACCACTTTCGGTGGAGATCAACTCGCTCCGAATCTGAGCGATTTTATCCTGCAGATACTCTCCAAATTCCTCTGCTCTACCCTGCAGCGGGGCTTCCCGCTGCCTCTGTTGAAGGAGGGAGCAAATTGTTTTAATTGATTTTTAAGGGTAATAGTTTTAATTTATTTTAAATTTTTAGCACAGGGTTAATAATTTAATTTGATTTTAAATTTTGTATATTGTCATGTTTATTTATGCTTTTTTAATTTCCTGTGCACCGCCCCGAATCCCTTTTTGGGAAAGGGAGCGGTATATAAGTTTAATAAATTAATGAAAAATGAAAATGAATGAGCGGGTCACCCCAAACAGGGCGGCAGGGCAGTTCTCTGCGGATGTGATAAGAGTGGCACAATGATGGCGCTTGGCCACTCTCATCGCCACAATGTAAGTCCTCAAATGCGATCTCACCTGTGTTCGGTCGGATTCAGACCGTGTGGATCTCCATCCCCTCTCTAGGCGTCTCTTGCAGCATTTCATCACCCTTAGCTCTTCGGTGAACCAAGGGGCCTGGGTGGCTCTCCGCTGCAACAGAGGCCACAAGGGCGCAACCCGATCCAAGGCCCCCGTGGCCGTGGTACTCCATGCAGCCACTAGGTCCTCAATCGGGGCGTGGGTCAGGGTCACAGGTAATGGCCCAAGCTCTGTCTGGAACCTCTCAGGGTCCATCAGGCGCCTGGGGCAGAACCACGTGGGAATTTCTGGTTCCGCCTCCCCGCGGTGGGGTGTAGCGGTTAGAAAGTCGAGCCAGAGAAGTGAGTGATCTGACCATGACAGGGGTATGGATTGTCTGAATACAAAGACTGAGCAGCCATCAGTCAGAGAAGCTTCAACTGGGATTCCTGCAGAGAGGAGGGGTGGGGCTAGATCAGTGGTTCCCAAACTTTTTCAGTCCACCGCCCCTTTGGTGCTACAAACTGATCCTCAGTGCCCCCCACCCAGAATTCAATTTTTTTACAACTGGTTTTGTGGGTGTGGCTTGGTGGGAGTGGCTAGGGGGGTCATGTGACTGGGCGGTTTGCACGACGGAAGGCAGATAATAACAGTAAAATTCAAAATTTAACAATTAATTGCACATTTATTCAATATCCAATTTAAAAACCTTTGTAGTTAATGTTAATTCAACAAAATTGTTGAACATGATACCAGATTTCAAAGTCTGTTTTGTGGGAGTGGCTCAGCGGTCATGCGACCAGGTGGGTGTGGCCAACTTGGAAAATGTGGTGCAACTCACTTAACAACGCTTTTGCTTAGCAACCAAAATTTTGGGCTCAATTGTGGTCATAAATTCTCTTTTTTTCTTTCATCTTGCCCTCTCTTTCTTTCTTTCTTTTCTTTTTTTTCTTCCTTTCTTTCCCTTTCTCTATCTCTTTCTCTCTCTCTCTCTCTGTCTGTCTGTCTGTCTGTCTGTCTGTCTTGTCTCTCTCTTTGGCTCTTTGGCTCTCTCTCTCTCCCTCCCTCCCTCTCTCTCTGTCTCTCATGGATGGGCTCTGGACCAGCGGAGTCCCCTCCTTCTTTTTAGCCAGGCAGCTATCAGAGAGAAGAAGGCAGAGCGTGCCCGAGGGCTTGTGCAGCAGCCGAAGATCACCTGGTAAAAGATTGCCTGGCTAAAAAGAAGGATGAGGCTCCACTGGTCCAGACCCCATGGGGGGGGGGGGGGGATCCTCCTAACGTTCCACATAAGGGAACAGAAAAGGTTGTTCTCCTGTCCCAGGTTTCAGCTTCCTGACTTCAGTATCTCTTTCCAGCTTCTTTTTTTCAGCCTTCATTTATGTCTTAGGAAAGAGGGACGAGGCTCTGCTGGTCTGGAGCCCATCCAGGAAGATGAGGAATGCGAGGGGGATCTTTCCCCCTGCAGATGAGCTCTGGACCAGCGGAGCCTCCTCCTTCCAATTGGGGGGAATCATGCAGAGGATTTCTATCCCACCCCTCAATTGGAAACGAGGTGGCTGTCAAAGCAAGGCAGCTCCCCTCCCCACAGAAGAAGAAAGAGAAGGGGAGTTAGTGCCAGCCCTCTGCCTGCCCGCCAAGTGGTAACCCATGGTTGCCGCTGTGCCCGTGCCCCAGGCTGCCTGTTGAGGAAGAGGAGGAGGCGGGGGAGTGTTGCTGGGCAGTGGGCAGGCGAGTGGGATGGTTGCAGCACTGCTGCCCTTGCCCTTGGGGCTCTTCTTAAGCGGCATGCTGGCTGGCGCTGCTTCAGGGCCCTCCGGCCGCCAGCTCATCATGCGCAGCCCGTTTCCCCCCCTCCAAAAGACCATTTTCTTTTAAAAATATGCCTCTGCAGACAATCTTGAAAACCTGTGAGGTTGCTTTGGGAGGGGACAGGTGGGCAGCACCCCTCCCCCCCCATCCCTGGGCACCTGCAGCCTCAGAACCTGCATAAAGTTGCACAGTAAAGGCAATTAAGAACTTTTCATGCTTGTGAAAATATTTTCTTTACTGTGCGAAGGTTTGCTTTAAAGCTGCAGGCTCCAAGGCTGCAGGTACCCAGGGAGGGGGGCAGGGGGAAATGCTGCCCATCTGTCCCCTCCCAAAGCAACCACAGAGGCTTTCAAGATCGTTCAGAGAGGCATTTTTTAAAAAGAAAACCCTGAAAAAGCTGCAAGATCTGGAGAAATGGGTGGTCAGTTTTTGGAGGAGGGGGGAAATCCCCAGAACCAGGTTGCCCACCCAGGTTGACCCTGAAGAGGTCCATGAGGGGCTCTGGTCACTGCAAAGCACCTCACAGGGGGCAGAAGTCCCCGAACCCAGCGCGGAGCCTAAGCAAAGGAGAAGGCGGACAGCTGGGCGGAGAAAGGGGGAAACTACTGCTTCTGCTGGAGCTGCATTGCCCCGCTGAGTTCGGCGACTTCTCTCAGCGACTTCTGCCCCTCGTGTGGCGCTTTGCAACTGCCAGAGCCCTGCACAGACCTCTTTGGGCAACCTGGTTCTGGAGAGGAGGGATTCCTCCCAGCACTGCAAAGTGGTCTATGCAGGGCTCCAGCAGCTGCAAAGCGCGGTATGAGGGGCAGAAGTCCGTGACCCAGCGGGGCAACACAGCTCCAGCAGCCCTCGCTAGGGTTTCCCCCTTCCTCCGCCCAGCCCTCCTTTGCTTAGGCTTCTTCATCAAGATGTGGCTTTTGGGGCTAACGGGGCTTGGGTTTCCAGCCTGACAGCCCCCAAAGCCACTTCCGGACATCTATTGCAGAAGAGAGAACCAAGGTTCTTGGCGCTCTGGGAAGCCGCGAAAGCTGTGGCTGGGAGAGGTGCACGGCTACCAACCTAGGGGCGACGCCCTCTGCAGCAATTTACGATCTTTTTTTCCTCGCCCTCAGCGCCCCCCCCCATTGCCTCCTAGCGCCCCCTGCAGCCATTTTACTTCCTAGCGCCCCCCTAAGTCGTGCCACTGCCCCCTGGGGGAGGCGTCCCACCCACTTTGGGAACCACTGGGCTAGATGGTCTCAGGGTCTCCTCCCAATTCATAAAGGTTGTCATGCCACAACATGGAGCTCTTCTGCTGTTGTTGCTCCAGCCCCACTTAGTGGCCGGGGGCAGATAAGCCTAACTCTATGGTCTGAAGCCAGACTCCGTTTTCTGTCGGCCTTTGGAGAAGACGGAAGAGGCCGTTGTGACCGAGACCCCTGATCATCCGGAGACGGCCTCCGTCCCTCACACGGAGCATCACTGGAGAGGTTCCAGGTGCTCCTTTGCTGGCTGTTAGTGAATGCTGCCTATCTTGTCTTTCTATTTGATTTCCACTCTTTGCATCTTCTCAGTTTTACCTGCCCTCTTCTCCCAATAAAGCCTCCAGATCCACACCAGGCTGGAGAGGCTTAGCTGCCTCTCCAGCTGCACACAGACCCACCTGCAATGGGGACGGAAGAAAGGTGGAATCCCACCAGGCTCATCACAAACCCACAAATAAGGGGATTTATTAAAAAAAAGAATATAGCCTTTTCAAATTAGCAATCTATATAAATAAAAATTTAAAATAGTTTGTGCAAAATCGCTAATCTCAGAAAGTACTGCACCGATCGCTACCAAATTTTCACACAATGTTGCTAAGAAAGGGAGTAAGAATCATACATACAGATTGTGTGGCTGCCACGCCTCTGCCATGTGCAAGCAGCACAAATGTAAAAGTATGGCACTTCTCAGTTATTTTTCTCCCTTAAGCTCCTCCCACCCGGCTGCTTCTTAGGATGCCTCACGCACACGCCCCTCCCATGGATCCATATTGGGACCCCCATACCTGCCATGGCTGCAACCTTGGAGACCCCAAGATCTTTTCTCCCTCCATCCTTCCCCTCCTCGATCTGGAGGAATAGGCGGCATTCAAGACCTGGGCCAGAGTCTTCATGAGACTGTACTGGTGGTAGTGATTTGATAACCTTAATCTCTCCCTTTTCCTTTGGGTCTCCAGTGGGGCTTTCTGGGTGCATCTTCTGCGGCCTTTGACAGAAAAGACGTTCTTTGAAAGAGAACAGTGGAAATAAGGATCTTGAAACTTTTCTCCCACAAAGAAAAAGGGTTCAAAGGCAGAATCGTCTGGCCTTTCTTTTGTCAGATAACTAAAGTTCCAAATACTATGGATGTATGTGTGAAGTCTGCGCTTGTTTATTTTACACTCTACAAAATTTGTGAGGATCCAGACTTTCCCTTCAATGGGTCCTGGGAGTTGCATAAATTTTTCTTGGAAAGGAAGAAGTCTCTTCCAAATGGAATCATGTTCTATGAAGTGAACAAAGACGTTGACTTGTCTCCACTTAGAGAGGGAATCCCTGAGGGCTTCTGCATGTCCAGTCTTTGAGAACAGTTGTGATATAACCACACAAATTCCACTCCTGACAAGCACAGGAGGGAAAATCCTCATGAAATCCTCTCCCTTCTCTGTGTCTGAAGCAAAGAGGCCAATCAGGGTCCATCTGAAATGGAGGAGCAGCTGGACAATTGCTGGGTAGTGGAATCCTTCTTTGAGAGTCATCTGGTGGAAAAAGGGGAATCGACTTTTATCGCTCAGAGCCTCTGAAGCTATTGCATGATTGATCTGAAAAAGGTATTAAAAGGATTAGAGCTGTGATGGGGAAACTGAGGCACACAGAGCCCTCTCTATCAGCTGCCCCTGCCCAGCTCCACTAACATCCACATGCAGGCCCACCTCCTGCCGACCAGCTGGTTTTCGGGCCTATGTCGAGGGCCAGGGTGGGGGATGCATGAGTATGCAGTGGGGGCGGACATTGCACAGGAGACGCTGGTGGGCTGGAAGTTAGTGTGAATGGCCTGCTCCCCCCCAGTGCTCCCTCCCTCAGTTGGAGGCTTGAGAACCTGTCCTGTGGAACCCACTGCCACTTGGGCAGGAAGGACAATGACAATGATGAAGAAGAGGAGGCGGAGAATGAAGAGGCTTTGCAGGAGCCGGCAGGGAGCAGGTCAGGGGGGGCTGGCTGGGGAGGGGGCAATCATGGTGCTTAGGGGGCAGCAGCCTCCATGCTCTGACTGTGCTGGGGGGTGAATGAGAGGCCCTGCTTGAATGGGGAGGAATGCACCCACACACCCTGCCTCTCTGCTCAGGTGTCACCCTCACCCTTGGCAGCAGTTTCGGTGCCCTCACACACACAAAGACACACACACACACAATTGGATTGCTCTCTTACCCTCCCTGTCTCTTTCTTGCCCCATTTACTTGGAAGCTGCTCCATGAGACAAGAAGCCGAGAAACAAGAGAGGAGAGAGAGGTTTGCAAAGTCAGGGAGTCCTTGTTGCAGGAAGGTAGGGAGAAGCAGGAGGGATCTGAGAGGGTTGGGGAGGCCTTGAGGGTCTCTTCTATCACCAGGACCCCCATGGCCTTCCCCACCCTCAGATTCCTCAGGGGCACATTGGGATCCTTCAATTGGGAGCTCTTAGGAAAGGATCCCCTCCTTGTGGGTTGCAAACAGCTCTTTCCAGTGGGGAAAACAGGACAAAGCAAGCGGGGGGAAAGAGTTTCCTTTGCTCTGTTTCCAGTCTGAAGGAGACCATGGCAGGGTCCCTACAGAAGAGCTCTTGGAAGGATCATGATGGATTCATAGAAAAGCAACTAACTTAGCTCTGCTCTTAAAGGCTGAACTGTTTCCCATCAAAAGCTGAGGAGCTCTGATCAACTCCCAGAGCCATCATTCTGACAGTTTGGCTGTCCTGTAGTCTGTCCCCATGAAATGCAAGCATGGAAGAAACTGAGCCTGGTTTGTTCTCAGTCTTTTCAGTGGCCACAAACTCCTAGCAAAAGTGGCATTTGATCACAAGGCAAAGAAGGTTTCCCCTTTTGCATTGGAGCCTCCAAGAAGGGACAGGAAAGAGAGAAAAAAATAAGAAAAGAGGGGAAGAGAGCAAGGAAGGAAAAAGAAGGGAAGAACGGAAGGAAGAAGGAAGATGCATTTCTTTTCCCTTCTAAAGTCTATTATTTTCAAAGCATTGAGAAAAATTATGAAATTTGTGAGATATCAAATTATGTTTCCATAGCAATTACATTCTATGCAAGCTGTGTGAGCTGTAAGATGTTTGGAAAAGTTTTTGGCGTATGTCTGTTTTTCTCTCTCTGCCTGCTCTGTTAAGGTGGGAGACAAAAAGGTCATCCAGTCTTTTGCTTTCTGCAGAAATAAAAGCTGATAATTCGTAGCCTCATCTTCAGAATTTCATTGGACTTATCAGATTCTGAGCTGCATTCAAAAACCTTACACAATGAAGAATGCTGTGTTATATTTGGGGTCAGATCAAGTCCAAACTAATAGTAATAGTTTTAATAAATCCAACTTTGTTCTCATGAAGACATTAGAATAATTGGTTAATTAGACATTAAACTATTAAAGACTGAATATTAGATTGTATAATAATAGTGGGGGAAAAATAAATAAATTAAAAAACTATAAACAATGTAAATCATATTACTGTATCTCACTCTTACAATTTATTGCAATTAGGTTAACATGTGCAAATGCCAAGTGAAGAATTCTATTCCAATAAAGGGACTACTATAATATTTGAGGATTGCTGCATATTTTAATGCTTCTATGGCCCAGATTCTTTGGGGAGGAATCTTTTTAGCTTCTTCTCCAATTGTACAAGAAACAGGGAGACCTCAGTTCCTAATACGATTTGTCAGTAGTACAATCCAAGATTGGTTTTTAATTGAAGTTTTGTCTGTTCTAACAGCCACAATTTTCACATTCTTTCAGTTTCCATAGATTAAATTTGATGCCCATATCCATATTTTCTGATTTTAAATTCCCAAATCAACTCTGAGGGCAGCAGATGGAGTCCTTTTGTCCACCCCAAGATCCTCCTCAGAGGCTGGGATTGGGTTGGTTCTGCTGGTGGTTTCTCTCTGAAACCCCAAACATCAGATTGATAGAAGAACATGGGGGAAACCTTGGCATCCCATACTTTAATAATTGGGGCTGAGGAAGCTGGAGAGCTTTGAGGTTTTCTTTTAAGCTCCACTTTCACTCCTGTCTTTGATCTAACTGAGCTCCTGTGATGATGAGGGAGCCAAGATTCAGTCTCAGAGAAAAAAACTCCAGGTAAGGAAAGGTCAGATCCCTAAAAGTGATCCTGCCATTCAATTAGGAGGAGGGGGCCTTGGAGTCCATTTATTGGCAGTGCCTGTGACAACTGATATTTTACAACTGGTTTCCTGGTGCCGAAATGCCTGAGATCCCATCACCTCTTGGGGGAATCTTTATGATGACCTTCACTTTAATGCCTAAGGGAAGATAGCCATGGGAATGTATGTTTATTCGGCTCTCAGGGCAGTTGATAAAGGAACCAACTTGTGTATTGGCTGGAATCTGCATTCTAACAAAGGAAATGTCTTACTTGCTCTATTGGCTGACCATCTATGGCTAGGAGGTCATTTCCCAAAGACCATAACTTTTGAACTTGATTCATTAATTATCAGATAATTATTATGTCAAAAGAACCCAAGTCTTCCTCACAGGGTATATAATCCAATGTGTAAGTATAATAAGATCACAGTGTAAATAAGCATCTTCTAATAGGTATTTAGCATGCTAAATGTATGTAGCTATAACAGAACTTATAACAAAATGAAAGGGTTGGAAAGGACCTTTGAGGTCTTCTAGTCCAACCCCCTGCTCAGGGGACCTCAAACTACGTCCCACAGGCTGCATACAGCCCACCAAAGCCATTAATATGGCCCACATGGGACCACGAGGCTGCCCCACCCAAATCACCCCAGCCCTCTGCCAGCCTCCACCCACCGGTTGAGCGCAGGCCTTACCTTCCCAAGATCCACAGACAGAATCTGCAAAGCAAAACCAAAGTTTTTGGCCAGCAGAGGGCTTCTGGGGGAAGGGGAGGCCAAAAAATTTATTTATTTTTATTTTATTTTATTCAATTTATATCCCGCCCTTCTCCGAGAGGACCCAGGGCAGCGCACAGGAATTTAAAACAATATACAAAATAGTACCAAATATAATTTTAAAAACCTATTAAATGACAGAAACCTGCGCTAAAACCAGATTAAAACCCCCCATTTAAAACTGTCTAATATTTGTCCCAGCGGAGGCTATGTTAGGCCGGCTTGATGAAATAAGTGTGTTTTTAAACACCGGCGGAAGAGGCGGAAGTCAGTGATAGTGCGGAGTTCAGGGGGTAGGTCGTTCCAAAGGGCAGGGCCCGCCACAGAGAAGGCCCTTCCCCTGGGTGTCGCCAGCCGGCATTGTCCGGCCGATGGCACCCTGAGAAGGCCCTCTCTGTGGGAGCGTATCAGTCTAAGGGATGTATGGGGCAGGAGACGGTCTCGCATATAACTAGGCCCCGAGCCATGGAGCGCTTTGAAGATGGTCGTCAAGACCTTGAAGCGCACCCGAAAGACCACAGGAAGCCAGTGCAGCTCGCGCAGGATCGGTGTTATGTGGGAGCATCTGGGGGCTCCCGTAATCACCCGCGCGGCTGCATTCTGGACTAGCTGTAGCTTTCGAGTGCACCTCAAGGGAAGCCCCATGTAGAGAGCATTGCAGTAGTCCAGTCGGGATGTCACGAGGGCATGAGTGACTGTACAAAGGGCAGCCCGGTCCAGTAAGGGGCGCAATTGGCGCATCAGGCGTACCTGATGAAACGCCCCCCTGGCCACGGCCGCCACATGGTCCTCCATGGACAGCCGGGAATCCAGGAGGACACCCAAATTGCGCGCCCTCTCCACGGGGGCCGATGTTTCGCCCCCAATGGCCAGAGTTGGAGTAATCTGGCTGAACCGGGGTGCCGGAAACCACAGCCACTCAGTCTTGGACGGGTTGAGCTTGAGTTTGTTACTACCCATCCAGATCCGTACGGCCTCCAAGCACCAGGACATAACCTCGACGGCATCATAGGGGTGGTCTGGGGTGGATATGTACAACTGAGTATCATCAGCGTACAGATGATATCCCACCCCAAAACCACGGATGATCTCACCCAGCGGCTTCATATATGTGTTGAACAGTAGGGGCGAGAGGACCGACCCCTGAGTTACCCCACATATGAGGGGCCTCGAAGTCGACCTCTGCCCCCCTGCCAACACACATTGCGACCGACCAGAGAGGTAGGACGAGAACCACTGTAAAACGGTGCCTCCCAGCCCCAACCCTCCCAGTCGGTGCAATAGGATACCATGGTCGATGGTATCAAAAGCCACTGAGAGGTCTAATAGGACTAGGATAGAGGAAAATCCTCTATCTTGCGCCCTCCAGAGATCATCAACCAACGCGACCAATGCCGTCTCGGTGCTGTGCCCGGGTCGGAAGCCGGACTGGCGCGGGTCTAGATAATCAACTTCTTCCAGGTGTCGCGGAAACTGTTGGGCCACCACACTCTCAACAACCTTCGCTAGAAAGTGAAGGTTGGAGACGGGACGATAGTTCTCTAATAATGCTGGGTCCAGGGACGGCTTCTTGAGGAGGGGCCTTACCACCGCCTCTTTCAAGACGGCAGGCAGGGACCCCTCACTCAGAGATGCGTTGACAATGCCCTGGAGCCAGCCTCGTGTCGTCTCCCAGGATGCCAGTACAAGCCAGTAGGGACATGGGTCCAATAAACATGTGGTGGCCCTAAGTCTCTTTGACAACTTGTCCATATCCTCGGTAGTAACAAAATCAAACTCCTCCCAGAATGGAACCTCAAGACCAACCTCGGACAATCTCGCTGGACCACTCTCGATGGAGGGTAACTCATTCCGAATCCGAGTGATTTTGTCCTGCAGATAAATCCCAAATTCATCTGCTCGTCCTTGTAAAGGGGCTTCCCGCGGCCTCTGATGAAGGAGGGAGTGGGTCACCCCAAACAGGGCGGCAGAGTGGTTATCTGCGGATGCAATAAGGGTGGCACAATACTCACGTTTGGCCACTCTTATCGCCACTAAGTAAGTCCTAATATGGATTCTCACTAGTGTTCGGTCGGCTTCGGAGCGAGAGGATCTCCATCTGCTCTCTAGGCGTCTCTTGTGGCGTTTCATCTCCCTCAGCTCCTCAGTAAACCAAGGAGCCAGGGTGACTCGTCGCCGCAAGAGAAGCCGCAAGGGCGCGACTCGGTCCAAGGCCCCCGTGGCCGCACTTAACCATAAGGCCACCAGGTCCTCAGTCGAGTCACGGGGCAAGTCCACAGGCATTGGCCCAAGCTCCCTCTGCAACCTTACCGGGTCCATCAGGAGCCTGGGGCGGAACCATATAGGGATGTTCGGCTCCGCTTCCCCGCGGTGAGGTGTGGCGATTGGAAAGTCCAGCCGAATGAGAGTGTGATCTGTCCATGACAGGGGTGTGATGGCTAAGTCCCCTATTCCCAGATCACGACTCCACTGTCCCGAGACGAAGATTAAATCCAGGGTGTGACCACCCTCGTGAGTAGGGCCTAAAACTACCAGGGTCAGGTCCATGGCTGTCATGGAAGCCATGAACTCCCGAGCTACTCCAGAGGTCTCGCCCGCCGACGGCAGATTAAAGTCCCCCCATGACCAAAAGTCTGGGAGTCTCAACCGCCGCCTCGGCTATCACCTCTAGGAGCTCGGGCAGGGCTGTTGTTGCATAGCGAGGAGCCAGGTATACAACTAACACGCCCATCTGCCTCCCTAGGCCCCACTTCACAAGGAGGGACTCGCACCCGGTCGTCTGAGGGATCGTGGTCTCCTTCGGCTCAAGACCTTCCCTAATCATAATCGCCACCCCCCCACCCACCCCCCAAGGCCCTAGGCTGATGGAAGGCTCGGTAACCTGGCGGGCACATTTCCACGAGGGGTACACCCCCCTCGAGGCCCAACCAGGTCTCCGTAACCCCCACCAGGTCCGGGTCCCCCTCTGACACAAGGTCACGGATGACGGGGTCTTTGTTCACCACGGACCTGGCATTGCATAACATCAGCCTAGGGCCCCGGCTCTGTGGTCCTTGCCCACCTAGTCTGCGATGGGAGTACGGGGAGTCGGAGCGCGTGACCACCTGTAACCAGCAGCCCCGGTCCTCCGCTCCTATCCATCTCCCACCGCCCCTGCCCCTCCCCAGAACCGAAGTAATGGTCAAAACCTCAGTGGAAACGACCTCCCCCTCCCCTTCCTCCATTTCTTCTCCTCCACTGGCCGGCCTAACTGTATTCTGCCCCCTAGCTAGACTATCCCTCCCCTCCTCCCTGGAACCCCCTAAAAGCCGAATTAAGAATTTTGTTAAAAAAAACCTAAGACGCCCCCTAAAATGAGATGCACAGAGGCCCCAGGAGGTGAAAATGGTGCCCTCTGCCTCAGTTTCTGAGTTTGGACTAAGTGGAACACAGAGCCATGTCACCTGGCACATGCGGCCTTGCCCATTGCCCATCTTCTGGGTTTCTGATGATCAGCTGGCCTTTGTAGGTGCCAGGAACTGGAAAAGCTGGTCTGCAGGTTTCCGTGAGCGCATGAGCACCAGCCAGCTGATCGTCGCATGCATGCATGTTAGAAACCAGAAGAGGAGCTGCCTGGTGCACATGAACACACCAACATGCACATTGGGCAACTTCTCTTCCAGATCACATCCCTGACAAGAGCACTTGGCCGAAAGGTTTCGCCCTCCATGCCCTCTTCCAAGGGAGGTTTTTCCAAGGCTTTATAAAGTGGTACCAAGACTTCCCGTGATTTGGATTCTCTCCTTCTGTTGATGCAGCCTAGGATTGCAATGGCTTTTCTTGGCTGCTGCCACACATTCCTGGCTCACAGTTGAGAGATTGTCCCCTAAGATTCCCAGATCCCTCTCACAGTTCCTGCTATTGAGCCAGGCTTCCCCTGATCTGTACCTGCACATTTGGTTCTTCTAGCCTCAGTGTAAGACTTTATTTTTCTCTACATGAGGCTCCCTTTGAAGAGCACCTGGAGGCTCCAACTGGTTCAACGACGCTCCCATGTAACACCCCTCCAGTGGTTTTCCGGCTGCGATTCAAGGTGTTGGTTACCATCTTTAAAGCGCTTCATGATTTAGGACCTGGGTACTTACAAGATCACCTTCTGCCACCGAGAGCCTCCCACCGGCCACTACGCTCCCCTAGAGAGGGTCTCCTCATGGTGTCATCAGCTAAACAATGTCGACTGGCGACACCCAGGGGGAGCCCCTGTCCTCTGGAACGAATGGCCCCCTGACTTACGCACCTTCCGCCGTGCTCTCAAAACCTTTTTTTTTTTCCAACAAGCCGGGCTGGCATAAAAATGAATTTTAAATACAAATTTTTATTAATTTTAATCAGGGTTTGTTTGGTTTTTTAATTTTAAGAGAGGCCAAATTGTTTAATATGTTTTTAAATTTATTTAAAACTTTTATATATCTGTAGGGCGGTATAAAAAACTAATAAACCTAAACCTAAACCCTAAGATTCCCAGATCCCTCTCACAGTTCCTGCTATTGTCCCTTCGGGGAGAGGGGAGCGGTTTATAAATGTAATTAATAATAATAATAATAATAATAATAATAATAATAATAATAATAATAATAATAATAATAATAATAATAATAATAATAATAATAATAATAATAATAATAATAATGGTGGTGGTGGTGGTGGTGGTGGTGGTGGTGGTGGTGGTGGTGGTGGTGGTTGCTGTTGTTGTTGTTGTTGCTGTTGTTGTTGTGCCAGGCTTCACCTAATCTGTACCTGTTCATTTGGTTCTTCTAGCCTCAGTGTAAGACTTCACTTTTCTGTACATTGGATTTCATTTTGTTAGATAGGCCCAGGGTTCAAGTCTATCTAGATCCATCTGGACCTTGAGCCTATCTTCTGGGGTGTTGGCTATTCCTGCAACTTTAGTGTCATCTGTAAATATGATGAGCTCCCCATCCATCCCTCATTGATGGAGATGTTGAAGTGTCCTGGTCCTAAAATGAAACCTTGGGGTCCCCCACTGCTTGTTTCCCTCCATGTAGACGTAGTTCCATTGAGGACCACAGGCTGAGTCCATCTGGGGGTGATGCTGTCTATCCCACATAGTTTTAGCTTACCAAGAAGTAGATGGTGGTTAACTTTATCAAAGCCTTCCTAAAATCCAAGTACTGTATACTATGTGGACTGCATTTCGCTGGTCCTCTAATTTAGCAATTTTTGTCAAAGAATGAAATAATATTTATTTCTGTTGTGCTTATGGATCCTTCATTAGTTAAAGTATTAATATATAGACTGAATAAGAAGGGTTCAAATATGCATCCTTCCCTTCCTCCTTGGGAAGCATCAATCCTTCTTCTCATCACTCCATTGAGCCCAAACCTCCCTTTCAAACAAGAACCTGGAGAAAGAGCTTGGATCAGGACCAACAGGCTGAGCTGCATTTTGAAGACAATCAATTTCCTATATAATAAAATATACAATAGCAGAGTTGGAAGGGACCTTGGAGGCCTTCTAGTCCAACCCCCTGCCTAGGCAGGAGCGCTATGCCATTTCAGACAAATGGCTATCCAACATCTTCTTAATAGATTTCCAGCGTTTGGGCATTCACAACTTCTGGAAGCAAGCTGTTCCACTGATTAGTTGTTCTAACTGTCAGGAAATTTCTCCTCAGTTCTAAGTTGCTTCTCTCCTTGATTAGTTTCCACCCATTGCTTCTTCTTCTCCCCTCAGGTGAATTCAACCACAATGGGGCCCTCATTGAAATTGAGTTTGACACCCCTGGACTAACAGATGACCTGACTATTGCATGTGTTGCTCTATTTATATGTGGAAATGAGGATGCCAATAGAAGCCCCAACAACCAGGGATATTTTTTGATCAGTTAAATAGTTGGTAGAATGTCTTCTCCAGGAAATGTATTGCTTGCATTTCAGGCCTTTTATGATTAATTTCAACATGAACATAATGGGGTAAAATATAGTTGACATTTTTGCTAATATGGAGAAAAGCAGCTCTTGAATTCCATGGAGAAGACATGATTGCATCTATTGTTCACCCACCACCACCCACCCCTCACTTTACCAGATGGAGAAAAACACACACAAACCTGTGGGACTTTGTAGGTGCCTCCTAATGTTGATGCCTGGATGGAGATGTCCCTGGGAGCTGCATCAAGAAGAGCCAGAAGGTTCTCCTTCCGTCCACAGCCGTAGTTGGGGACATTGGCTTCTCCAGTGGAGAGAATGTCCAGCAAGGCATCTGAAGTGCGGAAAGTGCTCCTATAGTTGTCATGGATGTTGTAGCCCAGTGTGAGATTGTGCAGGAGATAAGAATTCTTGTTGACCGTTTGTATATTGAAAATGAACACTAAGACACCTATAAAATCATAAGCATTCCTATTGTAAAAAACAAATGTTATTATAATGAGCAGTAACAAATACTTTTTAAAAATATATAATCCTCCAGAAGCGTCCTGAGCGTTAAGCCAACATTGATCCAAAAACAATGATCAGTTATACAAATAAGGAAATGGGCTGAGGTACAGAAACTACAACTGATTCCACCTCTACTTTAAATAAAATTCATTATTCAAATGATAAATTAAGGATTGAACTGAGAGAGGAAAATAATCTGCAGCCCTTTCAGCTTTTTTTAGACCCATTTTTGGATTTGAGTTTCTTTCACCAAACCAGACAAAAGAGGAAAGACATGAAAATCAAAATAATTAAGGAAATTAGACATATCCTCCAATAAAGGAATAAATGAAAAATAAAAAACAGGAAAGAAGGAGAGTTTTAGAATGGAGGCAGGGCAACTCCATCACCCTGAATGACTTACCGATCATGGAAAACAAACTGAAGAGAAGGAGCCACATTGAAAAGCAACTTTGTATGCAGTGTTTCCTTTCCATTGGAGATAACTATAGCAATGAGATGGTCTCCTGGGCTGTAAAAGCTCTGTGGTTTTTTTCCATCCTGGTGCTCCAAACTCTTCGGGCATTTCATCCTCAGCTTCCCAGAGACTGGATGGGACACCAGCAGCATCAGAAGGAGAAGCAGGAGGTCCATCATTCATGGGGTGAATCAATGAATCCTCTTCCTGTTTCTAAAGAAGAATTAGAAGGACTCAAAGGATTCTCACAAGGTGGAAAATGATCCAGTGTCTTTCCTGATTGAAACCAAGACAAACACTCAGCTTCACCTGGAAAGGAGAGAGACGGACATTCCAGAGCACAGACCCTGCCTGTCCCCAAATTCCCTATTTCTCTGCCCAAAGTCTCCCCTGGAGGATTCGGCCAAAGAGCAGAGCTGAACCTTTTCTCATAATTCTCCCTCTCAGGAGGGATCCCTGGAGAATCCAACCAGTTCTTGGACTCAAAGGTTGTTAGGAAATTCTCTGGAGGGAAATGAAAATGAAATAATCCCCATGTGATTCATAATAACAGGGGCAGAGATGGGATTAAATCCATCATCTAGATTTGAGAGGTTTGGGGGTCTCCATGCTTGAAACTGGCCCCAGAGGGAATACACGGCATCCGTGGCTGAAGCTAACTAGAAAAGGGGCATTGTGGTTAGAGAGAAAACCCCAGGAGACCCTTGAGGCCCCAGCATGTCACAGATCTGAAGTAGTTGCCTGCTGAGTCTAAGCCAACATCTGCTTTCTTTTGAAAGTCAAAGCTCAACAAAAGGGCTGATGCAACAGTGTGGCCAGACTGCAAGAATGAAATCAACTTGAATGGAAAAGGAGTTCTCAGAACTTTGCCAGTTGGAAAAAAAATCACACCCACAAATAAACACCCAGAGAGGGATAAGTCAGAGGAAACCAAGTGGAAAGAGATGGAGAAATCAAGGCTGCCCCTCACCCCAAGGGAGGAATGAAGGGGAGGGGCAGGAAAAGGGGAGCTATAGAGACTCATGTTGCAGATGGAAAGCGCCCTCCAAGGTCCACCTTCTGAGTCCTGGGAAGGAGTGAACCCAAGTCCCATGTTCCACTGCCACCTATTTGCATGCATAAGGCAGTCAGGAATGTGAAGCCCAGACCCATAGAAAAGGCCCAAGATGGCCAGAAAGGAGGAGGAGAACTGAGACAGCTGACCTCACCACTGATTCCTTGGTAGAGCCTATCCTGGTTTATGGCCCCCAGGGTTTCTCCAGCTTTGCTTTCTGTCTTTCCAGGAGAGGCTCCTGTGGAGGGGAAGCCAAATGAGAAGAAATAGATAAAAACCAGAGATATAAAACAAAGGCTTAAATTGGAGGAAACCTAATCAGGGATTAGCCAAACAACCCAGGACCCATCTGCAAAATTGTCTCCTGCTTATTCAGAAATGTCTGGATGAGCCAAGTCTTGGTGCAGAGTTTAACTCCTGACAGAAGGGGAGAATATAGACCAGCATTTTTCAAATTGGGAACTTGAAGATGAACGGACTTTAATTCCCAGAATTCCCTGGACAGCCTGATGGCCAGAGAATTCTGGGAGATGCATTGTTGGGTGGGGAATTCTGGGGGTTGAAGTCCATTCATCTTGAAGTTTGAAAAACACGGATGCAGACCAACAACTCTCCACACCTGACCTCCATTTGGGAAAACAACAAACACACCTGAAGAGACCCTCAGCCATTGGCCGGCTTCCATAAGGCAGAAACCATGGAGTTTTATGGCCATCAGATGTGAAACATGTCATAATTAGTTGGACTGACATATGACCCCAAGACCTTGATTGTGGTTTGGAAGCTATCCTGGTTGGTTCTTAGACATCTCTAAGCCAGGGATGGAGAACCTTTTCTGCACTGAGTGCCAAAATGGTGCGGAAACATCACACATTGCATGTGGGTGTGCTTGTCATGGCCACATTCCAGAAAAACTGAAATTCTGGGGCACATGGGTGCCCAAAGATCAGCTGGCTGGCTCACATGCGCACTCTGGTTTTTGGCACTGCTATGCACGGAGGGGCTGCGATCTGGAAAAGTTGAACCTCCGGGTCCTGGTGCGCATAAACACCCGATGATCAGCTGGCTGGTGTGAATGTGCACGCTGGTTTTCGGCACTGCCAGGTGCGTGAAGTACAGCTGATTGTCGCATGCACATGCGTGCCAGAGACCTGGAAAACAAACAGGCAAGGTCACGCGTGTTGGGTGACGTGGTTGTACATGGCACTTGGGGCAGGCGTGTCATAGGTTCACCATCAGGGCCATGTACTAATCCTCAAATGGAGCTGATTTCAAAACTCCTTGTGCCTGAGAGTCAAATCTGCCTTGGTTCACCTTCCCAAGAAGCAATCGAGTCGGAAGATCCCTTAGAAGCCGTTTTTGAGGGTGTCCTGATAAAGTGGGATCTCCCTATGAAAAGGGAGACCACAGAGATCCCTCTTGTGTTCCTTTTTCTAGTTGGCACAAGAAGGAGAAATGAAAGGGGAAACTTGATTGGACGGGAGAAAAGCAACCTTTAACATCTCTAACATTTAATATTTATTTAATATCTATTTTAACACCTGTTCATCCCTAAAACCAATTGATGCCTTGCTATAAATGTGACCCATTATGTACTCAAGGGCAGACCTAATCCTACTGCGGGAGTCGCCCCTCTCGCAGGTTTGGCCCTCCGCTCTTACGAGGGCCCACCTTGATGAGGGATATATTAATCCAGAGAAGTGGGCGAGGCGCAGTCTCAGGGGGTTTTTAACTAAATTTTTAATTCGGTTTTTAGGGGGTTCCAGGGAGGAGGGGAGGGACAGTCCAGCTAGGGGGCGGAATACAGCTAGGCCGGCCGGCAGAAGAGAGGAAACGGAGGAAGGGGAGGGGGGGTTGTTTCCACTGATGTTTTGACCATTAGTTCGGTTTTGGGGAGGGGCAGGGGCGGAGGGAGACGGATGGGGTCGGAGGACCATGGCTGCTGGTTACAGGCGGTCACGCACTCCGACTCCCTGTGCTCTCATTGCAGACTAGGTGGGCAAGGACCACAGAGCCGGGGCCCTAGGCTGATGTTATGCAACGCCAGGTCCGTGGTGAACAAAGCCCCCCTCAATCATGACCTTGTGTCAGAGGGGGACCCGGACCTGGTGGGTATAACGGAAACCTGGTTGGGCCTCGAGGGGGGTTTACCCCTCGTAGAAATGTGCCCACCAGGCTACGGAGCCTTCCATCAGCCTAGGGCCCTGGGGAGGGGTGGGGGGGTGGCGATTATGATTAGGGAAGGTCTTCAGCCGAAGGAGACCACGATCCCTCAGACGACCGGGTGTGAGTCCCTCCTTGTGAAGTGGGGCCTAGGGAGGCAGATGGGCGTGTTAGTTGTATACCTGGCTCCTCGCTATGCAACAACAGCCCTGCCCGAGCTCCTAGAGGTGATAGCCGAGGCGGCGGTTGAGACCCCCAGACTTTTAGTCATGGGGGACTTCAACCTGCCATCGATAGGCGAAACCTCTGGTGCAGCTCGGGAGTTCATGGCTTCCATGACAGCCATGGACCTGACCCAGGTAATTTTAGGCCCTACTCATGAGGGTGGACACACCCTGGACTTAATCTTCATCTCGGGACAGTGGAGTCGTGATCTGGGAATAGGGGATTTAGCCATCACACCCCTTTCATGGACAGATCACGCTCTCCTCCGGCTGGACTTTCCAATCGCCGCACCTCACCGCGGGGAGGCGGAGCCGAATATTCCTATATGGTTCCGCCCCAGGCTCCTGATGGACCCAGTAAAGTTCTAGAGGGAGCTTGGGCCAATGCCTGTGGACTTGCCCCGTGACTCGACTGAGGACCTGGTGGCCTTATGGTTAAGTGCGGCCACTGGGGCCTTGGACTGAGTCGCGCCCTTGCGGCCTCTCTTGCGGTGACGAGTCACCCAGGCTCCTTGGTTTACTGAGGAGCTGAGGGAGATGAAACGCCACAAGAGACGCCTAGAGAGCAGATGGAGATCCTCTCGTTCCGAAGCTGACCGAACACTAGTGAGAATCCATATTAGGACTTACTTAGTGGCGATAAGAGTGGCCAAACGTGAGTATTGTGCCTCCCTTATTGCATCCGCAGATAACCGCCCTGCTGCCCTGTTTGGGGTGACCCGCTCCCTCCTTCAACAGAGGCTGCGGGAAGCCCCTCTACAGGGACGAGCAGAGGAATTTGGGATTCGTCTGCAGGACAAAATCACTCGGATTCGGAATGAGTTACCCTCTATCGAGAGTGGTCCAGTGGGATTGTCCGAGGTTGGTCTTGAGGCAACATTCTGGGAGGAGTTTGACTTTGTTACTACCAAGGATATGGACAGGTTGTCAAAGAGACTTAAGACTACCACATGTTTATTGGACCCGTGTCCCTCCTGGCTTGTACTGGCATCCTGGGAGACGACACGAGGCTGGCTCCAGGGCATTGTCAACGCATCTTTGAGTGAGGGGTCCTTGCCTGCCATCTTGAAAGAGGCGGTGGTAAGGCCCCTCCTCAAGAAGCCGTCCCTGGACCCAGCATTATTAGAGAACTTCCGTCCAGTCTCCAACCTTCACTTTTTAGCGAAGGTTGTTGAGAGTGTGGTGGCCCAACAGTTTCCGCGATACCTGGAGGAAATTGATTATCTAGACCCACGCCAGTCCGGCTTACGACCCGGTCACAGCACCGAGACGGCATTGGTCGTGTTGGTTGATGATCTCTGGAGGGCGCAGGATAGAGGATATTCCTCTATCCTAGTCCTGTTAGACCTCTCAGTGGCTTTTGATACCATCGACCATGGTATCCTATTGCACCGACTGGGGGGGGGGGGTTGGGGCTGGGAGGCACCGTTTTACGGTGGTTCTCGTCCTACCTCTCTGGTCGGTCGCAATATGCGTTGGCAGTGGGGCAGAGGTCGGCCTCGAGGCCCCTCGTATCTGGGGTTCCTCAGGGGTCGGTCCTCTCGCCCCTACTATTCAACACATATATGAAGCCGCTGGGTGAGATCATCTGTGGTTTTGGGGTGGGATATCATCTGTAAGCTGATGATACTCAGCTGTACATTTCTACCCCAGACCACCCCAACGATGCCGTTGAGGTGATGTCCTGGTGTTTGGAAGTCGTACGGATCTGGATGGGTAGTAACAAACTCAAGCTCAACCCGTCCAAGACTGAGTGGCTGTGGTTTCCAGCACCCCAGTTCAGCCAGATTACTCCAACTCTGGCCATTGGGGGCAAAACACCGGCCCCCGTGGAGAGGGCGCGCAATTTGGGTGTCATCCTGGATTCCCGGCTGTCCATGGAAGACCATGTGGCGGCCGTGGCCAAGGGGACGTTTCATCAGGTATGCCTGATGCGCCAATTGCGCCCCTTACTGGACCGGGCTGCCCTTCGCACAGTCACTCAGGCCCTCGTGACATCCCGACTCGACTACTGCAATGCTCTCTACATGGGGCGTCCCTTGAGGTGCACTCGAAAGCTACAGCTAGTCCAGAATGCAGCCGCGCAGGTTATTACAGGAGCATCTAGATGCTCCCATATAACACCGATCCTGCGCGAGCTGCACTGGCTTCCTGTGGTCTTTTGGGTGCGCTTCAAGGTTTTGATGACCATCTTCAAAGCGCTCCATGGCTCGGGACCGAGTTACATGCGAGACCGTCTCCTGCCCCATACATCCCTTAGACCGATACGCTCCCACAGAGATGGCCTTCTCAGGGTGCCGTCGGCCGGACAATGCCAACTGGCGACACTCAGGGGAAGGGCCTTCTCTGTGGCGGGCCCTGCCCTGTGGAACGACCTACTCCCTGAACTACATACCGTCATAAATATGAGACAGTTGCCAAATGTCTGAATTTTGATCACGTGACCATGGGGATTCTGCAGTAATTGTAAGGGTGAAAAACGGTCATAAGTCCCTTTTTTCAGTGCTGTTGTGAACTTTGAACTAAAAGAACTGTCGTAAGTGGAGGACCTCCTGTTCTTTGTCCAGGGCTGATTAGCCAGAGACACAACTGTACTTGCAACTGCCTTCTGCCTCAGCCGGAGTCCCCGGATGCTCTCCAAGGGCAGCCCCACAGAGAGAGCCTTGCGGTAGTCCATCCTGGGGGAGAGCAGGACCTGAGTGGCCATGAAGGGAGCCAGGTGGTCCAGGAAAGGGAGCGACTGGGGGGGGGCAAGACCCCAAACTCTGCCATGGCCCCTCCTGACCACGGCTGCCCCCCCTGCTCCTCACGCAGGAGTTTGGGATCCAGAAGGACCCCCAGATCAGGCCCTGGGGGGGGGAGCTAGGTTGTTGCCCCCCATCCATCCATCCATCCTCAGAGGAGATAAAGTGCCAGAGCCAAAAGGGGGAAAGAACTGAGGCCTCCCATTCCCTCCTGCCAGGTTCAGCCAAAGGTTTTGCCCCCCATCCAAAGCGCCTGGAGAAGGACCCCCGTCTCTCTTCCTGGGACGCCTTTGTCTCCCCAGAGAGAGAGGAGCCGAGTCTCCCCTTGTGGAGGGGCAGAGAGAAGGGAGGAGGGGGCTTTCCAGAAGCAGGAGGGGCTCCTGGAGGGAAAAGGAGCATTTCTCTCCCCTCTGCAGGAGACAGGAAAAAGGAGGGTGGTTTCTTAGGCTTCCCCCCCTTCAGTCCGGCCTTCCCTGCCCCTCCCTCCTCTTCTGGGTCTCAGGGAAGGGGTGCCCACGGAGGAGGAGAAGGAAACCGGCTCCTCTGGTGACCCCCAGGAAAGGCCCAGCAAGGAGGCCTCCGGTTCTCTGGGACAGAGTCAGAAGGAAAAGAGCCTCCAAGGTCCCCCAATTATAAGCAGAGGGGGAAATCATATTGGGGAGGGTCAAAGAAGAGACACAAATTAAGATCTCTCCTTCTTCAATGGGAGTTTCTCTCTTGGTCTCTGGGGGTGGAGGAGGGTCACTCAGGGCCAATCTTGGAAGGAGCTGGACGTAACCCGGGTGTCATGACTGTTTCCATCAATCATCAAGAAAGAACACATTTGACTTCATTTAGAAAGTTCAAAGCTACTTTTACTGATAATGATGTGGCTCCAGCCAACTTCAAGCAAGGAATGAAACATTTAGGCGCGCAACATACGTAACTAAGCATAACCCAACCTCCCGCCTTTGACCTCAGCATGTAGTCCAATGCAAAGTCAGCCACGACATCAGGTGCAGTTCCTTCCCAGGGCATCATCAGAATGGAATGTAGTTCGTTAGCTGAAAGTGATAACAACCGTCCATCTCACCCTCCTGCCCCCCCAGTAGCTTAGCAACCCTAGTCCTCCACCCTGTTTCAACATGTCAGCCGAATGCAGGCAAAAGCACAGCAAAAGCAGAGGCTGACATCCGGCCGTCCTCCAGAAGTGAGACGTTAGTCCTGGAATAACACAGAAAAACAGAGGGACAGAGACAAACAGAAAACACACACACAGAAAAAAAAATTAACAGTGGTTAAGGCTTGTTAGGATATTTAGCATAAAATTTTTTAAGGAGTTTAGGTGCTTGAACGTGACGTTTATCCACCCACTCGGTATGGGAAGGAGGGAAATCCCTCCACGAGACAAGGTATTGAACCTTATTTCTGCACACTCTAGAATCCAAAATGTCTTTTACGTCATAATGGGGTTCACCGGAAACGAACAACGGCGGCGGGGGTGTAGATCGTGGTGGTCGAAGGTAAGATGTGCGTTCAGGCTTCAACAGATTGACATGAAAAATCGGGTAAAGGCGACGATAAGTTTTCGGTAAATCTAGTTTGACCGACACGGAACTGATGATCTTAACAATGGGGAAAGGTCCAATATATTTCGGGCCCAGTTTCCGACATTTTTGGGGGCTCTCCAAGAATCTAGTAGAGAGGTAAACACGGTCACCAACTTTATAATCTGGAGGGGCAATCCATTTCTTGTCAGCATACAATTTATGCGATTGGTGAGCATCATCCAGAGTTTTTCGTGCCACCGGCCAGAATGAGGACATCTTAGTACTCCAATCCAAGAGAGAGGGAACAGTAGGAGACTCATGAGGCAACTCGGGAATAGGCACAAAATCTTGACCATAGATTAATTTGAAGGGAGTCATACCGATGCTGCTATGAACTGAATTGTTATAAGCCACCTCAGCATGGGTTAAGAGGTCGGCCCAATCGTCCTGTTGATAATTAATGAAACATCGTAAATATTGCTCCAAAACAGAATTAGCCCTCTCACAAGCTCCGTTCGTCTGCGGGTGGTGGGAGGAGCTTAATCCTTGAGCGGAGCCAATCATTTTCAAGAATTCCTTCCAAAAACGAGAAGTGAACTGTACTCCTCTAGCAGAAATAATACGTCGAGGAACTCCGTGTAGGCGATAAATGTGATTCAGGAATAGTTTTGCTAGCGTCTTGGCCGATGGGATTCCAGAACATGGGACAAAATGAACCTGTTTTGAAAATAGATCAGTAACCACCCATATGACAGTGAAACCACGGCTATTAGGGAGGTCCACTATGAAGTCCATAGATATCTCCTTCCAAGGAGACTCCGGGCGAGCTACAGACTGGAGGAGACCTTGAGGTTTGCCGGGGGGGCGTTTACAAGCAGCACAAACTGGGCAACTAGCAATGTAAGATTCCACATCTTTTTTCATATAAGATCACCAGAATTGACGCTTAAGTAAGTGTAGGGTCTTCACGAAACCAAAATGACCGGTGAGGCGAGAATCGTGCGGCCTTTGGAGTACTAAGGTACGGAGTTTAGCCGGGACGTAAAGTTTAGAACCCACCCAGGGCAAGTCATCCCGCAAAGTACAGTCTCCACAATGTGCAGCAAACCAGTCGTCAGTCTGAAGTTCATCTTTAATTTTGGAGATTAATTCGGGAGGGGTGGCAGTGTGTAGAGTAGAATGGCTGCGAGTGGTCACCAGAGCACCTAAGTCACATCCCGGGATGATAGGCTGGATTACTGTAAGTTTAGAGGAATTATATTGAGGGAGGCGTGATAATGCATCTGCCATAAAGTTTTGTCCTCCAGGAATATATTTCATGGAAAAATTAAAACGACTGAAATATTGAGACCACCGTACTTGTTTAGGAGAAAGTTTGCGGAGAGATTGCAAATTTTTATGATCAGTCCATACCTCGAACGGGTGGGGCGCTCCTTCCAAGAAATGTCACCAGTTCATAAGGGCCCACCGCACTGCAAAAGCCTCCTTTTCCCAAATAGCCCATCGTCTTTCCGTATCTGAGAGTTTACGAGAGGTATAAGCACAAGGTTGTAATTCCCCATTGGGGTGTATTGGAGTAGCACTGCGCCGACAGCCACATCGCTGGCATCCGCTTGTACGACAAAAGGAGCATTTATGTCTGGGTGTTTCAAAATTGGTTCTGCTGCAAATAAGCATTTAAGTTTTTCAAAGGCTGCTTGGCATTCCATAGACCAGTGCAGGGGTTTATTAGGTTGTGGTTTATCATCACGCTTTGTTTTTAGCAAGTTCGTAATTGGTAGAGCAATACTGGTAAAAGAGGGGATAAATTGGCAGTAAAAGTTAGCAAACCCCAAGAAACTTTGCAATTGTTTACGGGTGCGAGGAGGGGCCCACTCGGTTACAGCTTTCACTTTAGCAGGATCCATCTCAATACCTTCTGACGAAATGCGGTATCCGAGATAATCGATCTTGCTTTGATGAAATTCACATTTTGAAAATTTAGCATATAGTTCTGCCGACCTCAGTTTGCGTAAAACAGAGCGGACAAGCTTTATATGTTCTTCACGTGTTTCTGTATAAATAAGGATGTCATCTAGATATACGATAACGCCTTTGTATAGGTGCTGATGTAAGACTTTGTTTATCAGTTGCATGAAAACTGCTGGTGCACCTTGTAGACCAAACGGTAGAACTTTAAACTGGAAACATCCTAAAGGGCAATTAAATGCTGTTTTCCATTCATCACCTTCTTTAATCCTAATTCTATAGTAAGCCTCCCTGAGATCCAGTTTTTTAAAAAAATTTCCTGTGGCCAGATTGGCCAGCATGTCCTTCATGAGGGGAAAGGGGTAGACATTTTCAGCGGAGATCGTGTTGAGATTCCTGTAGTCCACCACAAGGCGGAGTTGGCCGTCTTTCTTCTCACGGAACATAACAGGGGCCGCCACCCGAGGTCTAGCAGGCTCGATAAACCCCCTAGCTAAGTTTTTGTCAATAAACCTGCGCAATTCCACCATTTCTCCTGGTGTCATGGAGTAAGTGCGTGGTTTAGGCAGTTGTACTCCAGGGAGGAAATCAATGGTACAGTCTGTGGATCGATGGGGTGGCAGTCTATCAGAAGATTTCTCGCTAAAAACTTCTTTTAAATCCCAATATTCTCTCGGTATCTTTTCCTCCCCTGGTATGTGTTCCAAAACGGTGGCCATCTGGTCCGTTGTTATGCTTTCACCGTTGTTAATCGGTGTTGGGGTGGGGTCTATAGTTGTAGCTGGTGGTGGGGAAATGAGGGGAAGACGTATCCACCCTTCTTTCCAATCTATGATTGGATTCCACTTTCTCAGCCATGTTAATCCCAAAATAATTGGGTTATCTGCAATAGAGGCAACAATGAAATGAAGGGTTTCTCTATGGTGATCGCCAATCGTCACCTCAATAGGTTCAGTAACAAATTGTGCTGGCCCACCTCCCGCGACTGAACCATCCATTTGACAAAATGCGATAGGGACTTTCAAAGTCTTAAGCCGAATTCCCAGTGTTTGTACTAGGTCTTGGCTTATAAGGCAGCGGGAACAGCCAGAATCCAACAGGGCTAATGATTCTGAGAAATGGGTACTAGAGGGAGTTTTCAGTTTAAGGGGAATAGTCATGGTGCCCGATCGGGAAGTCACCCAGTGTCTATCTGCCTCCTCGTCTGATTCGGACTTCCTTTCCCAGTCATTCGGTTCCTCCCTCGGTGTGCTATAGGCGGTGGTGAGGTCCAGTGGCTCCATTCCCGACATAGCTGGTCTGGTACGAAAATCAGGTCTTCTGGTGGTTTTGCCCATTTCACTGGTTGGCTTGTGGCGGGGTTTCGATGTCATTCTGCAAGCATTTGCCCAATGCCCCTCCTTTCCGCATTTAAAACAAGTTGTATTGCGGGGTTTGTTGCGGGGCCCACCCCACCTTTCTCCTACGGGGTCGTGACGGGGTGGTGGGGTTTTAAAACTTCTATTAGCGGAATGGATATTAGTATGTCTGAGCAAATCAAGTTCTACTTCAGCAACTAAGTCGTACCAATCTTCGAGCGTTCGCGGGTTGTCTCTGTTGATACAGCTCTGATATAGATCAGGATGCAAGCCTTCAATGAAAACGTCAATAAGGGCGTCCTCACTCCAACCCCTCATGTACACAGACAATTCACGAAAACATTGGGAATAAACCTGGACTGGTTGATTATCTTGGCGTAACGTTCTCAATTCGTAGCGGGCCTTTCGTTCTATGTGTGGGTCTTCGAATAGCCTTCTGAGGGCGAACATAAATCTGTCGAAATTTCTCATCAGAGGGGAGTTATCGTTATGTAGGGACACGGCCCAATCTGCTGCTTTGTTTTCCAGAGCCAGACAAACAACTCTAATCTTAGCTTCATCACTTGGTAAATCAGTTTCAGCTTGCCTCATATAATTGCTGACATGCAGAAGGAAAATTCCTAATTCCTTTGTTGCACCCCCAAATTTTACTCCCAATGGAGGAACAGTAGCCATTCTGGGTGGGGGGGGGCGGGGCTGGTTCCCTTCTAGGACTTTGCTCTCGTCTTCGGCGTTGGGGGGTGGGAGGGGCTGTGCCCTGGCCATTTTGAGCCGTTGTGTATGCTCATCTTTCTCGGCCAGGGTTCCTCCCGTGCCGGGTTTCTCTTCCTCTTTCCTGGGTAATAATCAGCCCAGAGGGTCGGGGGAGCGTTTTCTCTCTCTGTCCCGGTTGCGTTTCAAATTATCAGCTTTTGAGATTAGCTTCTGGGCCTCATCTGCCCCCTCCCAGTGAGGGGGGGGAGAGGGCCCTTCTGCGTCTAGTAGTCACTCCCCAAGGCTTATCTTCAAACATTCCTTTCCTGCCCACTCCATCTGACCATCGGTGACGAACTGTTCTATCTTCAGATTCATTCCCCAGGCTAAGATCCTTTAAAAGTTCAACGACTGACCTGTCTTCGGTCTGCTGGACATCTGGACTGGAAACGGAGGGTGGATCGGGGGGGGGGGTGTTGTACTTGGGCCCGTGGCTCCCAGTAACTCTTCTTTCCCCGCATCTGACATTTTTGAAGGTTTTATTTTCTATCTCGCTGCTGAAGCGGTTAGCTCAGAGCCGAGGTAATTAGATTCCTTGCTTATCTGTCATGACTGTTTCCATCAATCATCAAGAAAGAACACATTTGACTTCATTTAGAAAGTTCAAAGCTACTTTTACTGATAATGATGTGGCTCCAGCCAACTTCAAGCAAGGAATGAAACATTTAGGCGCGCAACATACGTAACAAAGCATAATCCAACCTCCCCCCTTTGACCCCAGCATGTTGTCCAATGCAAAGTCAGCCACGACATCAGGTGCAGTTCCTTCCCAGGGCATCATCAGAATGGAATGTAGTTCGTTAGCTGAAAGTGATAACAACTGTCCATCTCACCCTCCTGCCCCCCCAGTAGCTTAGCAACCCTAGCCCTCCCCCCTGTTTCAACATGTCAGCCGAATGCAGGCAAAAGCACAGCAAAAGCAGAGGCTGACACCGGGAGGAGGGTCCCCTCCATCTCAATGGGGACCTCAAAGGTATTGGAGGAAAAGCAGCCGGAGAGCCAAGAGGAGAAGCCATTTCAACCCTCAGTGAGTGGAAAGAGTCCCAGGAAGAGCAGAGCCCTCCCTTCCCCTCAAAGGATCCCCTCAGGGGGAAACCAGATCCATTCAGGGAGGGTGGGGAGACTTTCAGAAGGAGCCCTTCTCTTCCCTCCCAGGAAAGAGGGCGCATTTGTTCATTTCTGCCCATTCATATATTTTCCTTCTCACCTTCTCATCCATAGGAATCTCGACATTCTTCTAATCTTGTGCAAATACAATTCTAGCTGCAGTTCATACATGAAGGATTAAATATGCATTCTCTTTATCATCAACAGAGGAGATTTCTGGGGGCCTCTTTGGGGAGATTGAATGAACACCTGTAGATTCTTGGTGTGTGTGTGTGTGTGTGTGTGTGTGTGTGTGTGTGTGTGTGTGTGTAAGAGGGCAGCATAGTTTGCCCCATCCTCTACCTTCCCCTCCCCCCAGTCCTGCTTGCCCTGTGGGAGCCTGGAAGGACTTCTAGCAGTGCAGTTAGCCCAGCCAATGGCCCAGCTCTCCTCCCAGTTGCCCCAAATGCAGGCAGCTGCTTCAGCTGACCCTCGAAGGAAATGCCCAGGATCACCTCCTGATACCTTTGATGGGACTTTGGAGCAGTTCCTGGTGTTTCTGGCACAACGCCAGCTCTTTACGAAGCTCTTCAGGAGTTTGAGGCCGGTTGATTTCCAGACAGACAGTGAAAAGGTGGGACTCATCTTCCGTCTTCTGACTCCACCACTCATGCAGGCCAGCCCACCTCTCGATGATTGGGTTCTGCACCCAGGGGCGGGTGACATTTGAAGACCCAGTGGGAGCCCACGTGGATTTTGGGTTCAGAAATTGCTGTTGTGGATGCCAATGGGGGGAAATAAGAAGGGGGGAATCTCTGGCTCAGCAAAGAATCCTCCTTCAGGTGAAGCCCCAAAGAACTCTGCCCGGAGACTGATGACGCTCATGCAAGGAGAATTCCCATTGGTGCTGCCGCTGATTCTGGCCCCTCCCACCTCCAAAGTCCGAGATCAAAGTTTCCTTCCCCCAATTAAGAACCTCCGATTCATTTTAGAGATGGAGGTTTCTGCCATCGGAAGAGGCGCTGTGCTGGAGGAGAAGAGGGGAGGCGTCCCCCATAGCCAGGGAGGACTTGGGGGGGGGGTCACAGAAAGCCCCCAATCCGAAGGGAAGCTACGGAAAGCCCTCAGCTAAACCAGGAAGAGGCGGAGAGGATCCTCAGGGATCAAATACTGCTCTCCCCAGCTCCCCTCACTTCCCGGGGGAATCCTCTGCTGGGGTCTCTCGTGAAACACCATTTCCTTCCTTCAAACACGCATCTCTCCTGCTCAGAACGTCTGGACGAAGCAGCCCCTTCCGATTCCCCCCTCCCACAACCCCGATTGTGTCGGAATATCCCTCTTTCATTCTGGGAGTCAGGAAGATCCCCCTTTTCCTTGGAAAGCGGCCCTGACCTTGGAAGGGATGCATGGGGGGTGAGGGAATGGCCAAACTTTATTCTGGGACCTTCATTCAGGGCTGCTTTCCAAGGAAAAGGGGGCTCTTCCTGACCCCCAGAAAGAAAGAGGGAGACATTCGGAGTTGGGGTGGATCTGAACGGGGTGATTCGCCCAGACGTTCTGAGCAGGAGAGACGCGTGTTTGAAGGAGGGAAATCACTGAGGGCTTTTCGTAGTTTCCCTTCTGCTTGGGGGGTTTCTGTGACCCCCACCAGTCCTCCCTGGCTATGGGGGGCGGCTCCCCTCTTCTCTTCCAGCGCAGCGCCTCTTCATACGGCAGAAACCTTCATCTCTGAACTGAAATGTGTGAATCAGAGGTTCTGAATTGGGGGGAAGGAAGCTTTGATCTCGGACTTTGGAGGATGGGAAGGACCAGAACCAGCGGAAGCACCAATGGGAATTCTCCCTGCTTGAGCGTCATCGGTCTCCGGGCAGAGTTCTTTGGGGCTTCAGCTGAAGGAGGAGAGCCAGTTCTGCTGAGAGAGGGGGGGGTGTGTAGAGGGGGAGGGGGGATCTTGGCCTGAAGAACCAACTGGGGCTCCTTCTCTGCTGGGAACGCTCTCCTGCACTGGGGGAAGCCAAGGGAGACTCTGCCTGGAGACCAATGACATTGAAGATGACCTTCCAGCGACCCAGTCCGCCATCCCACTAACGGTTCGGTCGGAGCCCCCACTGCCCTGGGCAGAGAAAAGGGGGCTGCAGGGGGCGATGCGTGGAATTCTCTGCTTTTTCATCCGAGTCTCCTCTTCTCTCTCCCTGCCTTAAGATCCCTCCCACCTTCGCCCATTACGGTCCCTGCAGGCGCTTCGTCCGTTCCGAACATGGCGGTCAGGATTCGGTCTTCTGGAAGGGCTGGTAGGGCGCCCGAGTGACCTCCAGCACGGTGACGGTGGAGCCTTAGGCCCCCATGCAGCAGCCTGGCCCCTCTGCCGGAAACCCTCGCTAGGGAAACGACGCCTGGGAATGGGCCAATATCCCCCGGGAAGCAGACAAGGAGAAAGAAGGGGAAAGTCCCATTCGTTTAGCCAGCAAAGAAAGACTCCTTGGCCATCCTTTAACCCAGCATCCCTGCGCATCCATTGGGCCAAGGCCTCAAGAAAGGCAGTGGGGGTAAAACACATTACAGCTGTGGCTGCGAACAAGAGAAACGACCCTCCAAAGTTGGAGAGGAAGGAGAAGGAGAGGGAGAGGGAGTGAGGAATAGAAAGAGGGAGGGGGAGAGAGAGGGAGGGATAGAAAAAGGAAGATGGAGGGATAGAAAGGGAGAGAGAGGACTTGGGAGAGAGGGAGCGAGGGAGGGATAGAACAGGAGAAGAGAGGGAGGGATTGAAAGAAGGAAAGGAAGAGGGAAAGAGAGAGGGAGGAATAGAAAGATGGATAGGGGGGAGGGACAGAGAAGGAGGAAGAGGGAAGGATAGAAAGAGAGACTGAGGGATAGAAAGAGGGAGAGAGAAAGAGAGAGTGAAGAAGGGGGAGAGAGGGAGGGATAGAAAGATGGAGAGGGAGGGAGAGAGGGAGGGAGAGGGAGGGAAGGATAGAAAGAGGAACAGAGGAAGAGAGAGAGTGAGAAGGTGGAGAGAGGGAGGGATAGAAAGATGGTGAGGGAGAGAGAGGGGGGGAGGGATAGAAAGGGAGACTGAGGGATAGAAAGGGGGAGAGAGGAAGAGAGGGATCAAGGGAGGGATAGAAAGAGGGAGGGGGAGAGAGGGAGGCATAGAAAGAAGAAAAGTGGGAGGGATAAAAAGGGAGAGGGAGAGAGGGAAGTAGAGAGAGGGAGAAAGAGCGGGGAGACCATAAATCCAACAAGGGAAGGTAAATAATCGGGCAGGGCAAGCAAGATGAGGAGTTCCAGAAGTGAAGGAAGAGGATTCCAGGAACTCAGATAAGCAGTTAACAGCAGATGAACTCCGTGTTTGTTCCTGACAACCGCCCCTCCTTTAAACTCCATCCCCAGGTGTGCCTTGAGTAGGGAATTCCTTCCTCGTAAGCCATGTAATCCAGGATGCTCTCTTCTCCGTTCTTCCCTGCATGCCCTAAGAGGAGGAAGAGGCCCTTGGTCTTCCTCTGAGCCCCCCCTCCCTTCTTCTCCCTCTCCCCTGCTCTGCCCAGCCAGACGTTGCCCTTCCCCAGTTTCCTCCACAGCCAAAAGAGCCCCTCTCCCGCTCTCTGCCAGGTGTTCGTCTCCCATCTGAGAGTCAGACTCCCAACGGGGGCAGGACATTGTCTTTCCCATGGCTTATATCCGTAATGGCCATCCTATGGCATGCGTGCCATGGAGACTTTTCTGCCGGCATGGAAGCTGTCGCCCAGATCAATTGCACTGCACATACGCACACGCCTCCCATTGGCCAGCTGATTTTCAGGTCTCTGCTGGGAGAAGCGTGTGCATGCACAGGGGCTGGTGGGATGCGTCTCCCTCTCCCCATGCACTGTTTTTGGTCCCCAGAGGCTTCATGGAGGCCTGGTAGCACCGAAATGGGGGTCATGTATGCATGTGGGATGTGTGTGCGGGGAATGTAGGGGGATTGGATTATGGGTATTGGCACGCCCACCAAGCCATGCCACGCCCACAGAATCAGTAGAAATTTTCTTTGAATCCCCCCACTGGTCGCCTTGTGGCTCCTTGTCGTAATGGGCTTCAGGAGGAGAATCTTATCTCCCCCACTAGGAAGGAGGTGAGTGAAAAAATTCAATCAATTCCAACTTTGCAAGATCTTTTTCTTTCACAAGACATTGATTGAGTGGAACACGAGGGAGCTGGGCTGGGTCCCCACAAAGAGGGTTCTGTGTACCCCTTGTGGCACGAGCGCCATAGGTTCACCCCCACGGCCCTCTCCCATTTCAGACAGGTGGCTGCCCAATCTCTTCTCAAAACCCTCCAGTGATGGAGCCCCCCATGACTTCTGGTGGCAAGCTGTTCCCCTGGTTTCTCCTTCATTCCAGGTTGCTTCTCTCTTGGATTACCTCTTAGGTTTATATCGAACCTAAATGAGTTTTATAAGGTCTAAATGCATGCAAGGGCTTGATGGATGATCAGGAAAGAATATCATGCAGTATTTCTCATAATTAGCAATGCTATATGTATAATTGTTTTTCTTATTATATCTGGTGATTTCTTTACATCACCTGCCATATTGAAAATGGCCAAGAGGGGGAGATAAGATTTCATTAAACAATCACTCCTTTGAAATGATACAAGGCAGGGGTGAAATGCTACCGGTTTGGGAAGTTCCCTCGAACTAGTAGCAAAAAGTACTTTAAAAAGTAAAAAGCAAAGTTCCGACAATTACGCAGCATAGCTGATTGTCCCACAGCTGTTCATTAGACTTTTTTTTTTTTTAACTTTTTAAAGCATTTTTAACTACCAGTTCAGGAGAAACAGTAGTTTAAAAATGCTTTTAAAAAGTAAAAAAAATGTTGTCCATGCCCACCCAGTCACATGACCTCCCCAGCAAGCCATACCCACAGAACCGTTAGGGAAAATTTTTGAATTTCACCGCTGGTACAAGGTCTTCTGCTTAAGCAGGATGTAGGATTAAATGACCTCTAAGGTTCCTTCCAGCTCTATTCTGATTGATTGATCTACCTGAGTGGCAGAATATTTGTGTAATGAATTCCCCACCATAACTATCCACAGCACCACATTATGGACCAGTGACTCCTTCTCAGTGATCCTCAAGGGGAGGATCCAATATACAGTGAATTGCAAGGTCTTACAGAAGGTGGACCTCACACAATTCATCCAGTTCCAAAGAACTCAGATGTTCCTAGGAAGGTGAACTTAGCAGCACAAGTCCAAACTAAGAAGCAGGAGAGAGATTTCCTCTGCTGTTAGTAAAGCTTGCTCAGTCTGCCACCCCCTCCTCCCATCTCTTCCCAGCCCCTCCTTCAAAGTCCTTTTGATTTACTTCCTTTAGATAAGAAATTCTGCAGGTTAAAAATAAATGTAAAAAACCAGGTGAGCTTCGATCTATCATTTAACTTGCACTTTCATGAAAATCTTCTGGGTGGATCCAGTTTCACAAAGCCCCCCATTTTCCTCAGGGTGACCCACCTTCCTGAGTGGAGAAGGTCCCCTCTGGACAAGGAAGGCAGTCGTAGCAGCAAACTGGCTCTCCTTCTCGAGCCCTCTTGACAAATCCAGGATGACAAGTTTCCACACATCTGGACTGAGGCATGGACTGAGCAGAAGAACAAGGAAGGCCAAAGAAAAGATGTTAGGACTCTCCGTCCATGGAAAACGGAGGGAGAAATGGATGGAGACAAGGAGCCTCTGGTCTTCACTGAGGTAGATAGGAAACCTCTGACTCCTTCTAAACAGATGCAGGAGGTAGAACAACTGGCAGATTCTCCATTTACTTCCTCCCTTTTGGTTTTGGCATTTAACATTATAATAAAGGACTTTTTCGACTTAATAGTCTAGAACAGTGTTGGCGAACCTTTTTGGCACCGAGTGGCAAAACGGGAACACACACAAACATTTTTGGCACACACATTGAAAACTACATGATCATCTGGTTTTCTGCATGTGCATGCGCACCAGCCATGTGGTTTACTGTTTCTGGCACGCATGTGCGCACAAAGACCAGCTGCATGATGCGCATGTGCCAGCTCCAGGTTTCGGGGGTCCTCGTGCTTCCCTGCCTGCCCACCTGATCCCCATTGGGGTGGCAGGACGTCCCCACTGAGGATCCGGTTCTGCAGCCCTGGACAGGGAGAGAAAGTTGGGTGGGAAATGCCCCCTCCCTCCACTGGAAAGCCGGAATCCCTTCCCGGCCTTGGAAGAAGCCAGCACAGCCCCCCTCTCCCCCCACTTCATCCAAGGGAGAGTCTCCATGTGTGAGGAGCTGTGGAGATGGGGGCTGGTGGATGTGGGTCTGATGGTCCCCATGGACGAAGGACCCAGCAGGACCAGCCTATGGGGGGAGGGGAGGACAGGAGCATTCCACATAATCTGCCCTGCTGTGTAATTTAAACCTTGGAGAAGACAAAGGCACCACAAGAGCAGAACTGCAATGCAAAATGAAGGGCAGGGGAATCAGTGGGGAGCTGAGGACTGCGGGAAGGGTGGGGGGTGGGAGGAAGAAGGGGAAGGGCATGGCTGAGTGAGGGGGACTCATTGGTATTCCCTCCCCCCCTCCATCAAACACGCCTGTTACCCTTGCATATACTCCAAGCGATTTGGCTGCCTTCCCCTCAAAGCCCTGCAATGGCTCAGATTGGAGTGAGATACACGCATGTTTGTCTCACTCCAACCACACGCGGCTGCTGCTCTTTTTGTTGATGGTTTGTGCACATGCATGCACACCGGAAACCAAAACACTAAGGGGCTCATGCGCATGTGCACAGTGGAAACAAAGATCATTTTCCTGGTGTGCACATGCGCACCGGATGGCTCCTCTTCCAATTTCTGGAACTCCAATGCATCCGAAGACCAGCCGACTGCCACGCCTGAACCCAGAAGAGCAACTGGTGATGGCTCCACATGTCAGGAGAGATGGTTCTGTGTGCCACTTCTGCCACATGTGCCATAGGTTCCCCATCACAGCTATAGGCTTTGCCCACTTGAAATGGGACCTCAGGCTTTGGCAAACAGAGAAAAGACACCAAAATTTCTCCCACCTTATTCAGCAACTTTAGCTGTGAAAGAGTCTCTTGTCTGATAGAAAGTCTCTGTCTTAGAAAATACGCCAGAGTCTCTTTCCTGGGATCCTCCTTGGGGAGAACCAATGAGCCCCCAATGAACAGATCTGCTTTTATCTCTCCATTTTGGTCCAAGTACAGTTTAAAGTGGGAAATATTCCAAAATTCATTCTTCTCCAGAAAGGGATGAAACTAGAATGGGAACATCCAGGAATTTGAAGAACAGAAACTTTGTTTCTTATCCCACATTGAATCTTTCTTCTACAATTGTCTCATCTCCAAATATGGTTAAATAGGATACAAATACTGCCATTATCTTCATAAGTGAATGAAGAAGCTTGAGAAAAATTCATCAAAATATAGAGAAAATATAATCAACACATTTGGTCAATTATAGGGAACATTCTAGAGCAGATGACAAATAAAATGAACAGAGAAAAAAAAGATGATCTATAAACTCTTTGAAAACAACAGGGTGATTCCCAGAAAGCCTCGGTTGATCAAGAAGAAATCTCTCAGGCTAATCTTCTCCCTTGTAATCCTGATGGAAAACTCCTCCAGATCAGAGCTGGGTTCCTTCCTGTGTGGACCAGTTTGCTGAATTGATAGTAAGTTAGTGGCCATATTGTTCTTGCCTTCTGCACATGCGCAGAGCAACCGGCAGTAGAGGCAGCCAGAACCCACCCCTGGCTCGATCCCACTTAGGAGCCTCAGTTTACTCCTGAGCCCCATTGGCCTTTCTCCCTGCCTCTCCCGGCCAACGTTGCTCACGAGTAAACTGTAGCTACCTGAAAATTGCACACCTGAGAGTGTGTGGAATGGGGGCGCAATACACGGGATGGGACCTGGCCAGCCCTCTTGTCACAGCAGGTGCATCAGTGAGACACTCCCCACCTCCCCAGACTGAGGCCATAGCTCCCACCAGCTCCCTTTGTCCACCCAGCCGGTGGGAGCCACAGCAGCGCCGGTCATGGCTGAAAGCTTCCTTTGCCAGCTGGCAGCCGAAAAGTTCTCCCTCTTAAAAGCCTCCAATGATGGAGCTTTAGGATCCAACTACACATTAACCAACCAACCAACCAACTGAGGCTTAGTCTGGAAACAGAAGAAGAAAGAACCAGTAAGTGGCTGTGCCCAGCTGGAGGGGGGGGTGTTGAGGGGGGGCTGGGTGAGGGGGAGGGTAGGGGGTCCCTGAGCAAGCGCTGGGCAAGCAGGCAGGAGGGAGACATCGGAGGCTCATTGTCAACCCAGCTTTGTGCCCAGTCAGCTCCAGTTGCCCACCATTGGTTGGCTTAATGGTGGGGCATGGGGAGTTGGGGAGGCCGCTGGGCAGGAGCGGTTTGGCTCGGTTGTTCCCCAGATGGCAAAGCGGATGGACTCCAAAAGGATGAAGGGGAGCTTGGGTGGAGGCAGTTGAGGGAGCCACCCCTGGCTTATTCAGTCTAACTGTGATTGATGGGCCTTGCCTTGGGGTGGGCCCAAATTTCCTCCCACTGCAAGCGTCTCTCAGCCGTTGTGTGCAGGGAAAAACCTTGCACAATAAACAATGACAGATGCAGGGGATGGGCTGGGCCGGCCACGAGATGCACATCTTAATGGAGACTGGCTTTTGGGGGGGGGGGGGGTTCTTTGAAAAAAAATGCCTCTGCAAAGGAGCTGAAACCCTCCGAGGTTGCTTTGGGGGAGGGAAGAAGAAGAAGCCATGAGGGCAGCATAGCACCCCGAAGAGGCAACAGTGCCCGGCCGCCTGGGATTGGGGTGGGAATGGGGTGGGCACCTGCCTGGCTGCCAGAGTGGATGTGGAGGTGAACATTGCGCACAAGGGCAGAAGACCCCCCCGTCTAGCCACGCCCACACAAACAGTAGTAATTTTTTTTTGAAACCCCCTCTGCTCCAGATGTTTTAGTTCTACTCGATTGTAATGCGAGATGAAGACATTTTGGAAACCCTGAAAGAAATCTCCCCCCAGCTCTTTTCTCAGCCTGAGAAGTCAGTGAGGATCCTTCCTGGGTTTCTCTCTCTCCCCTTATGCAGCTGCCGGATTCTGGCTCCAAGGCCTTTGGGAGTTGCCCCCTCCCTCCCCCTCCCCTCTGCAGAAACTCCTCTGGCTGCAGAATTGGGATCCCTCCGATCTTCTCCTCTTGTCCCCTTATCTTCTCCTGCCCCCCCCTCTCCCCCCTGCACGGTCTCAGTGGCTGGTTGGAGGGAGTGGGACATTTCTGGTTTTGCAGGGCTGAGAGGAAAAAGGGGAAGGAGGAACAGACCCTCCAAGGCTGCCCCCCCACTTGGCCTTTCTGCAACCAAATTCTGCCCCCATACAGAGGAACACCCCCCCCCCAATGCTGCCGGGCAGAGGAGGCTGGGCCCATAACTGGGCAGTGTGTGGGGGGAGAGGCTGCAGGAGCTCTGCTGTGAACGGAGGGAGAGAGAAAAGTGGGGATTCTCTCTGCTGCAGCCCTTGAATGCTTGAATGGCAGAGAGAAGCCAAACTTTCCCCCCTCCATTCTCAGCAGAGCTCCTGCTCTCGTTATGGCCCCCCTGGCCCCCTCTTCTTGGGGGGTCGAAGGGCCTGGAAGGGAGAGGCAGGTGGCTGCAGCTCCCTTCCCTTCCCATCAGGCTCCCCATCCCTTCCCTTTGCTGCAGAGGGAGGGAGGAAAGTCCAGACAAGGGATTTCAACCGTCCCTCCTGGCTTTCCTGAGCTGCCCCAATTCCCCCACTGGCCAGAGGCACCTCCAGCTAAACGCCCCTCAGCAGACCCTCCACGCAATGCCTGGGGGGGGGCATTGGGAAAGGAGCACAGAGTTCAGAGTGAAGCTTCTCCCAAAGAAATTCTGGGGAGCCCAACCCCCCCAACCCCCCCCCCGCTCCCCCCCCCAGAAAACTCCCAAGCAAAGCAGCTCCATCTCTCTCTCAGGAGGGGGGGGGAAGAATGGATGGGAGGAAAGGCAACCTGGGTGGGAAGAGGAAGGGAGACCCAGAGGAAACCGGGGCGGGGTCCTCTATCCCCTCCTCCCAGACACTCCACAAGGTTTAACAGCTTCTGATTCCTCTCTCTCTCATTCTCTCTGATTCTTTCTCTCTCTTCCCATTCTCCCTCTCTGTCTCTTATTCTTTCTCTCTCCTCTCATTCTCTCTCTCTGGTTCTTATTCTTTCTCTCTCTCCTCCCATTCTCTCTCTCATTCTTTCTCTCATTCTCTTTCTCTCTTATTCTCTCTCTCTCTTATTTTTTTGTCTCACACACACATACACATATTCTTTCTTTCTTTCTTTCTTTCTTTTTTCTTTCTCTCTCTCTCTCTCTCTCTCTCTCTCTCTCTCTCTCTCACACACACACACACACACACACACACACACACACAAACACAAACACAAACACACACTCACACTCCTATCCCTGCAAGTCCCCCTCCTGTGGCTGAGAGAGTGAAGCTTCCTTGTGCAGAAGAGGCGCAGATCCAAGGGCGCCCCAGTAAATTCATCAGCCGGACTTTCCTGGGATGCGAGCGACTCTGCTGGGTGCTTGGAAAGGACTTCGGTCACCAGCCCTCTGCTAAAAGCAAACAGTGAAGTGAGGCACAGAGCTGGTTGGAGGAGTGTGAGTGTGTGTGAGTGTGTGTTTGTGTGTAAAATGGGCAGTTTCATCCAAAGGAGTTTTTGTTTCAGGTGAGTCTCCTAGCTTTGTAAGGAGGAAAGGAAGGGATACAAAGAGAGAGAGAAAGGGAGAGACAAGAACAAAAAGAAAAGAGAAAGAAAAGAAAAGGGGAGAGAGAAAGAAAGAGGGGGATGGAAGAAAGGAAGGGAAAAATGAAGAAGGAGGGAGAAGTAAGTGAATGAGATATAGATGAATGGATGGATGGATGGATGGTTGGATGGATGGATGGATAGATACATGGAGGGAGGGAGGAAGGGAGAGTGAGAGAGAGAAAGAGAGACAGAGAGAAAGGAGAGACAAGAAAGAAAAAGGAAAGAAAAGGGGAAGAAAGAAAAAGGGAGACAAAGAAAGAAAGAGAGAGGGATTGAAGGAAGGGAAAGAAACAAAGAGAGGGAGGGAGGACAAAGTGAATGAGATATAGATGGTTGGATAGATGGATTGATGGATAGATACATGGAGAAAGGGAGGGAGAGAAAAAATGAGAGGAAGGAAGGCTTCAGAAGACTCTTTGAAATGACACAGCAATCTAAGGCTGGAAGGGATCTTGGAGGCCATCTAGTCCAACCCCCTGCTCCAGCAGGAGGCCTTATATCCTCTGGATGATTTTGGTGCCTCCAACAGAGAGGAAAAATGCCAGAAAAGGGAAGGCGTTTACTAGGACAAGGCTGCCATGCAGAGGAAGGCAGAGATAGTCCTTGACTTATGACTAGAATTGAGCCCAACATTTTGGTTGCTAAGCAAGAGCATTGTTAAGTGAGTTTTGCCATATTTTACTCAATCCATGACATTTCCTGGCTCTGACAGTCATGTGCAGGAGAGGGAAGAGCATCTGAAGGCCTCTGTAATGTTCTCATGGGCAGAAATTACAGTTAAATGTGTGGCAGAAAGTGGACTCTGGGTGTGTTTTTTCAAACGCAGGAAGTGAGGTTGAGTGTGTAGAGTTTTGAAAAGCTGTGTGTATGTGTGTGTGTGTATCATTTTGTGTGCCTATACACACACTATACTATGTAATATGGATGTACACATATGGCATGTATACATAGGATTAAATTGTGTATTTTGGGTGTTCATAAGTAGTAAATAAACAGAGAGAGAAATTGTATCTTGTTGAGGCAAGGAGACACCAGGCAAGCTGCCCCTTGATGTGAGTGATGTCAAGTTGGCCACACCCACCCAGTCACAATACTACCAAGCCATGCCCACAGAACTGGTAGTAAAAAATATTTGACTCCCCCCCCGGATCCAGCCCTCTTCCAATCACTGACTCCTGTTACACACGAGTGTAAGATCTGCTCACTATTATTCCAGAGTGTCAGAGGTGGAAAAATGAATCCAGTTACAAGAGAGGAGATTTTAGCCGAATGAGAGAGAAAAAGAGAAGAAAAGGATGAGCTGTTTTAGAGCTGAGCCAGAAAAGCAGAGAAATTCAGTCTCTTCTTCATGGATTGTCTGAATGCAAAGACTGAGCAGCCATCAATCAGAGAAGCTTCAATTGGGATTCCTGCAGAGAGGAGGGGTTGGGCTAGATGGTCTCAGGGTCTCCTCCCAATTCCTCAAGGTTGTCATGCCACAACATGTAACTCTTGTGCTCCAGCCCCACTTAGTGGCCAGGGCAGAGAAGCCTAACTCTATGGTCTGAAGCCAGACTCCATTTTCTGTCGGCCTTTGGAGAAGACGGAAGAGGCCATTGTGACCGATATCCCTGGTCATCCGGAGACGGCTTCCGTCCCTCACACGGAGCATCACTGGAGAGGTTCCAGCTGCTCCTTTGCTGGCTGTTAGTGAATGCTGCCTATCTCGTCTTTCTATTTCATTTCCACCCTTTGCATCTCCTCAGTTTCACCTGCCCTCTTCTCCCAATAAAGCATCCAGATCCACGCCAGGCTCCCTTTCATTGGAGGAGAATAGGGGGGCTTAGCTGCCTGTCCAGCTGCACACAGACCCACCTGCAATGGGGACGGAAGGAAGGTGGAATTCCAGCAGGCTCATCACAAACCCACAAATAAGGGGATTTATTTAAGACAGAATACAGCATTTTCAAATTAGCAGTGTTTAATATAAAAATGCCATGGAATCTACTCTTTGAAACCATTAATCCCCTGAGTAATTAAATTGGCCAGATCTATTGAGATGGTTCCCCTCCTTCTCCTTTGGATTCCTCCTCCAAAGGATCTAAGATTAATGGATCCATATCGGGACCCCCATACCAGTCATGGGTTTCTGCAGGCTCGAACCTACTCGCAAGAGCCGGATGGTGAAATTTAGAGAACCGGTTCCATCGACGGACCCAGAAGTAAGTCTGGCCTGCCGCTGCCAGTAACCCAATGGGAAGGAAAGGAAAGGAAAGGAAGGCAGAAAGGAAAGAAAGGAAAGAAAGGAAAGAAAGAAAGAAAGAAAGAAAGAAAGAAAGAAATAAAGAAAATTTATCATCACAAGTGAGCCCAAAATTTTGGTTGCTAAGCAAGAGCGTTGTTAAATGAGTTTTACCACATTTTACAAGTTGGCCACTCCCACCCTGTCACATGACTGCCAAACCACACCCACAAAATAGGGCACACCTAGACAGTAGGTTCTAAAAAAAATTGAAACCCACCACTGCCCCATACCTGCCATGACTGCAGCCTTGGAGACCCCAACCTCTTTTCTCCCTCCTTCCTTCCCCTCCTCGATCTGGAGGAATAGGCGGCATTCATCGCATGGGCCAAAGTCTTCATGAGACTGTAATAGTGGTAGTGATTTTGGATCCTTAATCTCCCCCATTTCCTTTGGGTCTCCAGTGGGGCTTTCTGGATGCAACTTCTGCGGCCTTTGACAGAAAAGACGTTCTTTGAAAGAGAACAGTGGAAATAAAGATCTTGAAACTTTTCTTCCACAAAGAAAAAAGGTTCAAAGGCAGAATCTCTTGGCCTTTCTTTCAACAGATAACTAAAGTTCCAAATACTATGGATATATGTGAGAAGTCTGCGCTTGTTCATTTCATACCCTTTAAAACTTGTGAGGATCCAGACTTTCCCTTCAATGGGTCCTGGGAGACGCATAAATGTTAAATGGAAAGGAAGAAATCTCTCCCAAATGGAATCAAATTCCATGAAGTGAACAAAGACGTTGACTTGTCTCCACTTAGAGAGGGAATCCCTGAGGGCTTCTGCATGTCCAGTCTTTGAGAATTGTTGTGATATAACCACACAAATTCCATTCCTGACAAGCACAGGAGGGGAAATCCTCATGAAATCCTCTCCCTTCTCTGTGTCTGAAGCAAAGAGGCCAATCAGGGTCCATCTGAAATGGAGGAGCAGCTGGACAATTGCTGGATACTGGAATCCTTCTTTGAGGTCCATCTGGTGGAAAAAGGGGAATCGACTTTTATCACTCAGAGCCTCTGAAGCTGAATGAAAATTGATCTGAAAAAGGAATTGAAAGGATTAGAGCCATGAAGGGGAAACTGAGGCACGCAGAGCCCTCTTTCCCGGCACACAGGCCGCCCCAGCCCAGCTCCACTAGCATCCACATACAGGTCCACCTCCTGCCAGCCAGCTGGTTTTTGGGCCTCTGCCGAGGGCCAGGATCAGGGGACCTGTGAGTATGCTGTGTGTGGGATGGGGATGGGGGTGGCGCTTGCATTGCCCAGGAAACTCCAGTGGGCTGGAAGTGAGTGTGAATCGCCTGGACCCCCCCAGTGCTTCCTCCCTCAGTTGGAGGCTTCCTTCGGCCTTCCAACAGTTGCAAGGGCTTCATTTTTTATTTCTGCTTCCAGGTTGGTGCAGGAGGCTTTCCAGGGCCAAAATGGGTACAAAAAGTCCAGGTTTTCCTCTTTCGGACCAGGCCATTCACACTCACTTCCAGCCCACCAGAGTTCACTGCTTCAGGGCAGAAATGAGAGCCTGTCCTGTGGAACCCTCTGCCACTTGGGAGAAAAGGATGTAGTTTGCTGTGCAATGCAAGCAACCCCCACTGCATATTCATGCGTGCCCCGCCCTGGTCCTTGTCATAGGCCCGAAAACCAGCTGGCCGGCACTTGAACAACGACATGAAGAAGAGGAGGAGGAGAATGAAGAGGCCAGCAGGAAGCAGGTCGGGGGGGGGGGGGCTGGCTGGCTGGGGAGGGGAGAAATAGGAGGCCCTGCTTGAATGGGGAGGAATGTACCCACACACCCTGCCTCTCTGCTCAGGTGTCGCCCACACCATTGGCAGCAGTTTTGGTGCCCTCACACACACACAAAGACACACACACAATTGGATTGCTGTCTTACCCTCCCTGTCTCTCTCTTGCCCCATTTACTTGGAAGCTGCTCCATGAGACAAGAAGCCGAGAAACAAGAGAGGAGAGAGAGGTTTGCAAAGTCAGGGAGTCCTTGTTGCAGGAAGGGAGGGAGAAGCAGGAGGGATCTGAGTGGGTTGGGGGGGCCTTGAGGGTCTCTTCTATCACTAGGACCCCCATGGCCTTCCCCACCCTCAGATTCCTCAGGGGCACATTGGGATCCTTCAATCGGGAGCTCTTAGGAAAGGATCCCCTCCTTGTGGGTTGCAAACAGCTCTTTCCAGTGGGGGAAACAGGACAAAGCAAGTGGGGGGAAAGAGTTTCCTTTGCTCTGTTTCCAGTCTGAAGGAGACCCCGTCCCACGTGGGACCACAAGCCTGCCCCTCCCATATCATTCCACCACCACCACCACCACCATGGCTCCCACCCACTGGCTGAGTGCAGGCCTTACCTTCGCAAGCCCCATGGACTGGAACTGCAAAGTAAGACCAAAGTTTTTGGGGAGCAGAGGGCTTTTGGAGGGGAAAAATTCAAAAATTCAAAATTCAAATTAAGATTTATTAACCGCACCCTCTCCCCACAGGGACCCGGGGCGGTGCACAGGCATAATTAAAAACAATATACAAAATACAAACATTACTTAAAATAAAATTAAATAAATCTACCCATGCTAAAAATATATAATTAAAACCCATTAAAATTTGTAATTAAAAGACAGAGAGAACTATTCAAGGCCGGCCAGTCGAAAGAGATGGGTCTTCAATTTTACCCGGAAGGAGCGGAGGTCGGTGGTCGTTCTAATATCAGGGGGAAGGTCGTTCCAGAGGGCCGGGCCCGCCACAGAGAGCGCCCTTCCCCTGGGCGTCGCCCGCTGACAAAGTCTAGTGGACGGCACCCGGAGAAGCCCCTCTCTGTGGGAGCGAATCGGTCGTGAGGATGTGTGGGGCAGGATCCGATCTCGCAGATAGCTAGGTCCCGAGCCATGGAGCGCTTTGAAGATGATAACTAACACCTTGAAGCGCACCCGGAAGACGACAGGTAGCCAGTGCAGCTCGCGCAGGAGCGGTGTTACATGGGCAAACCTGGAGGTGCCCATAATTGCTCGCGCGGCCGCATTCTGAACTAACTGAAGCCTCCGGGTGCACTTCAAGGGGAGCCCCATGTAGAGAGAGTTGCAATAGTCCAGTCGGGATGTCACGAGGGCATGGGTGACTGTGCGAAGGGCGTCCCGATCCAATAGGGGGCGCAATTGGCGAACCAGGCGAACCTGGTAAAACGCCCTCCTGGCCACGGCTGTCACTTGCTCTTCCATAGACAGCCGGGTATCCAGGAGGACACCCAAATTGCGCGCCCCATCCACAGGGGCAAGATGTTCGCCCCCTATGGCCAGCGTTGGAGAAAGCTGGTTGAATCGGGCAGCCGGAAACCACAGCCACTCGGTCTTGGTCGGGTTGAGCCTAAGTCCGTTACTTCCCATCCAGATCCGCACGGCTTCCAGGCACTGGCACATCACCGCTACGGCATCGTTGGGGTGGTCTGGGGTAGATATGTACAGCTGGGTGTCATCAGCGTACAGGTGGTACTCTACCCCAAAACCACGGATGATCTCACCCAGCGGCTTCATGTATGCATTAAACAGGAGAGGCGAGAGGACCGACCCCTGAGGCACCCCGCATGTGAGGGGTCTCGGGGTCGACCTCTGCTCTCCTGCCCGCACAAATTGCGATCGGCCAGAGAGGTAGGAGGAGAACCACCGCAGAACGGTGCCTCCCACCCCCAACCCCCCCAGCCGATGCAATAGGATACCATGGTCGATGGTATCGAAAGCCGCCGAGAGGTCTAATAGGACCAGGATGGAGGAACATCCCCCATCTCTGGCCCTCCAGAGATCATCTACCAACGCGACCAATGCCGTCTCGGTGCTATGCCCGGGCCGAAAGCCGGACTGGCGCGGATCTAGATAGTCAACTTCCTCCAGGTGACGGGGAAACTGTTGTGCCACCACACTCTCAACAACCTTCGCCAAGAAGGGAAGGTTGGAGACTGGACGGTAGTTGTTCAAAAGAGCTGGGTCCAAAGAGGGCTTCTTGAGGAGGGGCCTCACCATAGCCTCTTTTAGGGAGGCAGGCAAGGAACCCTCACTCAAGGATGCGTTGATAACCTCTTGGAGCCAGCCTCGTGTCACCTCCCAGGATGCCAGTACAAGCCAGGAGGGGCACGGGTCCAATGAACATGTGGTGGCTCGCAGTCGCCCACGTAGCCTGTCCATATCCTCGGAAGTAACGGGGTCAAACTCCTCCCAAACAAGATCTCTCTCGTGGCATCCCACTGGGCCATGAATGGGGGCTAGCTCACTCTGTATCTGGGCGGTTTTCTCCTGCAGAAAAATCACAAATTCCTCTGCTCTACCCTGTAGCGGGGCTTCCCGCTCCCTCTGATGAAGGAGAGAACGGGTCACCCTAAACAGGGCGGCAGGGCGGTTTTCTGCGGATGCTATGAGGGTAGCACAATGATGACGTTTGGCCACCCTCAGCGCCACAATGTAAGTCCGTAAATGGGCTCTTACCTGTGTCCGGTCAGATTCAGAGCGGCTAGCCCTCCACCTTCTCTCTAGGCATCTCTTGCGGCGTTTCATCACCCGCAGCCCCTCAGTAAACCAAGGAGCCAGGGTGGTTCGCCGCCGCGAGAGAGGCCGCAAGGGCGCGACCCGATCTAAGGCTCCCACGGCCGCATTATTCCATGCGGCCGTGAGGTCCTCCATCGGGGCGCGGGTCAGGGATACAGGAAATGGCCCAAGCGCTGTCTGGAACCCGTCCGGGTCCATCAAGCGCCTGGGGCGGTACCAGATTGGTAACTCTGGTTCCGCCTCCCCGCGGAGGGGAGCAGCGGTCGGAAAGTCGAGTCGGAGAAGTGAGTGGTCTGACCATGACAAGGGTGTGATGACTATATCCCCTGTACCCAGATCACTCTTCCATTGGCCCGAGACAAAGATGAGGTCCGGCGTATGTCCACCCTCATGGGTGGGGCCTTGAATTACTTGGGTCAGGTCCATGGCCGTCATGGAAGCCATGAACTCCCGAGCTGCCACGGATGATTCGCCCAACGATGGCAGATTAAAGTCCCCCATGACTATAAGTCTGGGGGTCTCCACTGCCACCGTAGCGATCACCTCGAGGAGCTCGGGCAGGGCTGCTGCTACATAGCGGGGAGCCAGGTATACAACCAGCAAGCCCAACTGCCTCCCTAGGCCCCACTTCATGCAGAGGGACTCACAGCCGGAGGTCTGAGGCACAATGGTCTCTCTCGGCTCCAGGCCTTCCTTAATAATGACCGCTACCCCGCCACCCCTGCCTAGGGCCCGCGGCTGATGAAATGCGCGGTAGCCTGGTGGGCACATTTCAACGAGGGGATGACCTCCCTCGGGGCCCAACCAGGTCTCCGCAATTCCTACCAGGTCCGGCTCCCCCTCTGACACAAGGTCACTAATGAGGGGGGCTTTGTTGACAACGGACCTGGCGTTGCAGAACATCAGCCGCAGACCCTGGCTCTGTATTCCCTGGCCACCTAGCCTGCGGGGGTTGTGGCACCCGACCGTTTGTAACCAACGGCTACGTGCCACCAACCGGGAGGATGAGAATTGTCTCCCCTCGGTCCTGCCCCTCCCCACGACCCTCTGAATTGGTATGCCCTCCTGAGGAACGACTCGGGTATCCCCCTTCCTTTCGCCTTCCGCTTCCCGCCGTCGACTGCTATCCTGGCCCTTACTATTGATCGTTGCTTCCGTCTCCATCTGTCTATATCTTTTTTTAAACCCCTCCCCCACCCCAGAACCCACCCCAAAAAATGGGATGCACGGAGGCCCCAGGAGGGGAAAATGGCACCCTCTGCCTCAGCTTCTCAGTTCAGGCTAAGTGGCATGCAGACCCATGTCGCCTGGCATGCAAGGTCTTGTCCATTTCTCTTCTGGGTTTCTGGTGCGCATGTGCATGTAACAATCAGCTGGCCTTTGTGCGCACTGCAGTGCCAGAAGTGGAAGAGCTAGTCTTCTGGTTTCTGTGAGTGCATGCGTTCCAGCCAGATGATTGTCGCATGCATGCATGACAGAAACCGGAAGAGGAGTTGCCTGGTGTGTATGTATGCACCGACATGCACACTGGGCAACTCCTCTTCCAGATCGCATCCCTGACAAGAGGGCTGAAAAGGTTCTCCATCCATGCCCTCTTCCAAGGGAGGTTTTGCCAAGGCTTTATAAAGCGGTACCAGTACTTCCCGTGATTTGGATTCTCTCCTTCTGTTGATGCAGCCTAGGATTGCAATGGCTTTTTTTGGCTGCTGCCACACATTGTTGGCTCACATTTGAGAGATTGTCCCCTAAGATTCCAGGATCCCTCTCACAGTTCCTGCTATTGAGCCAGGCTTCACCTGATCTGTACCTACACATTTGGTTCTTCTAGCCTCAGTGTAAGAAAATGGAGAAAAACCCACACAAACCTGTGGGACTTTGTAGGTGCCTCCTAATGTTGACATCTGGATGGAGATGTCCCTGTCAGCTGCATCAAAAAGAGCCAGAAGGTTCTCCTTCCTTCCACAGCCGTAGTTGGGGACATTGGCTTCTCCAGTGGAGAGAATGTCCAGCAAGGCATCTGAAGTGCGGATACTACTCTCATAGTTGTCATGGAGGTTGTAGCCCAGTGTGAGATTGTGCAGGAGATGAGAATTCTTGTTGACCGTTTGGATGTTGAAAAAGAATTGTAAGCCATAAAAGAACCCAATGGAATTCCTATTGTAAAAAAATGTTATAATCAACAGCAAACAAGAAATACTTTTGTTATATATAATACATATAATCCTCCAGAAGCCTCCTGAGCCTTAAGCTAACATTGATCCAAAAGCAATAATCAGTTACACAAATATGGAAATTGTCTGAGGTACAGCAAGAACAAGTGGTTTAGCCACCACTTCAAATAAAGTTCATGATTCAAGTGAGAAATGAAGGATTGAACCGAGAGAGGAAAATGTTGTGTCCTCGACCTGCGACCGGTCTCGACTTACGACCGGCCGCAGGTCTTCCAGGCTGCCTCTTGGAGCCTTGGCAACAGGCTGTAGCAAGGCAGCCAACTGACAGACGCGCCTGATTGGCTGAGGCGCGCCTGGCCCTTGCTGCAGCCTGATTGGCTCCCCCTTTGACAGCTCCAAATATAAAGAGCTGTCAAAGCGCGGGAGCCCCTGTCTACCGCACCTTTTCTTTAACTGAACTTTCTTTCCTTGTAAGCTGTGCCTAGCTAATAAAAGCTATGTTTCCGAGCAAACCTGATGTGGACCCACTTATTGACCGAAGTCACAATAGAAAATAATCTCACAAAAGAGCTAAAAGACAAAGAGGAATCCGAGGGCTACTTAGTTTGGGACTGAGGCTACAATGGGCTGGAGGAAGGAGGGAAGAAAGGAAAACAATAAAGGGAAGAAAAAAGATCAAGAAACCTGGAAATAAATACAAAACTACAGAATTAATAAGAGGGGAAAGTACAGAATAGACTGTATACACAAATAGTTCAAAATAAGAAACATAAGAGAATCAAATAGATATAAAAGATGTAATGTATGGAATTAATAGATAAAAGATATATAAAGATAGATAGATAGATAGATAGATAGATAGATAGATAGATAGATAGATAGATAGATAGATAGATAGATGAAACACAACGTAAATGTAAAAGATGTAGAATTGTTGCAAAGATTATATAAATATATAACAAAAAGAAAGAGAGAGGAAAATAATCTGCAGCCCTTTCAACTTTTTTTTCAGGCCCATTTTTGGATTTGAGTCTCTTCCACCAAACAAGACAAAAGAGAAAAGCCATAGAAATCAAAGTCATTGAGGAAATTAGGTATATTTCCCCAATATAGGAATACATGAAAAATAAAAAACAGGAAAGAAGGAGAGTGTTAGAATGGAGGGAATGCAATTCCATCACACTGAATGACTTACAGATCAGGGAAAACAAACTGAAGTGAAGGAGCCACATTGAAAAGGAACTTTGTATGCAATGTTTCCTCTCCACTGAGGACTATAGCAATGAGATGGTCTCCTGGGCTGTAGAAGCTCTGCGGTTGTTTTCCATCCTGGTGCTCCAAACTCTGCGGGCATTTCATCCTCAGCTTCCCAGAGACTGGATGAGACAAAAGCAGCATCAGAAGGAGAAGCAGGAGGTCCATCATTCATGGGGTGAATCAATTAATCCCTTTCCTGTTTCTAAAGAATAATTAGAAGGATTCAAAGGATTCTCAGAAGGTGGGAAATGATCCAGTGTCTTTCCTGATTGAAACGCAGAGAAACACTCAGCTTCACCTGGAAAGGAGAGAGACGGACATTCAATAGCACAGACCCTGCCTGTCCCTAAACTCCCTATTTCTCTGCCCAAAGTCTCCCCTGGAGGATTCGGCCAAAGAGCAGAGCTGAACCTTTGATCATAATTCTCCCTCTAAGGAGGGATCCCTGGAGAATCCAACCAGTTCTTGGACTCAAAGGTTGTTGGGAGATTCTCTGGAGGGAAATGAAAGGGAAATAATCCCCATGTGATTCATAATAACAGGGGCAGAGATGGGATTAAATCCATCATCTAAAATTGAGAGGTTTGGGGGTCTCCATGCTTGAAACTGGCCCCAGAGGGAATAAACGGCACCTCTGGCTGAAGAAACAAATAAATCTGAGATTTGTTTGCCTAAAGACAGAATGGGGAGGGGGGGCACTTAATGACAGAGCTTGTCACAGATATGAAATAGCTGCCTGTTGAGTTGGAACCAAAATGTTGGTTATGTTATTTTGAAAGCTAATCCTCAAGGGCACCACCACAAAAGGGCTGATGAAACAGTGCAGCCAGTTTCTTAGAACAAAATCAACTTTAGTGAAAAACTAGTTACCAGAAGTTTGCAAAGTTAAAAAAAACCATAAAGAGAGAAACACAGAGAGAAGTTAGAAAAAAAACCAAGTGAAAAGAGATGATGAAATCAAGGCTGCCTCTCACCCCATGGAAGGAAGGAGGGAGGGAAGGAAGGAAGGAAGGAAGGAAGGAGAAGGGAAGGGAGAAGAGATGGGTTGCTCCTGGTATGGACTGGTATGGGCGTACCAGTAGCAGAAATCGGCCATACGTTTGCATACTGGTAGATACCCCCCCATACTGGCAGGGTCCCCTGGCCTGCCCCCATTTGCAAGGCCCTTCTCAAAGAGGAGGAAGCGGCTGTGGGGCTTCTTCAGAGGAATGGAGGCTGGAGAGAAGTGAGGCGCTCCACTCAGTCTTTCCAAGAGAATGGCCATAAACAAGATTGGGAAATGGACAGCAGGCGGTCTTCTGGCAGCAACATCTCATCTTAGGGACTAGCATCAAGGGGAAGATGACTTTGAAAAGGCTTCCTGTCCCACCATAGCATGCAAGGCGAGGCGAGGACTGGCTGCGAGGGGAGGGGCTAGGAGAAGCCAGGCCAGGTGATCCTCCATGTGAGTGACATCGAGTTGGCCACGCCCACCCAGTCACATGACCGCCAAGCCACACCCACAGAATAGGTAGTAAAAGATGTTTGAAATCCACCCCTGGCTCCGCCCCTAAGACCAGGGATGGGCAGGAGGCCAGCATTGGGCCAGGACTGGTGGGGGGACCTGCAGGCAGCCTCCAGGAGTAACCTGGCCAAGGAGAGGAAGCCCTGCAGCAGCCTCCCTCAAGGAAGAGGTGAGGGAGGCTGGGCAGGGCTGGGCTGGGCTGTGGGGTCCTCGGGAGCTTGTGGGCTGGGCTGGGCACTCGGCCTTAACTGCCTAAGTCTCTGGACAGCCTGTGCCGCCATTCTCCAAAGGAAGCAGAGGAGGACAGGGCTGGATGTGGAAGCCTGGAGGAGAAAGTTTGCTTCTGCCTTGAGGGATCTCTGGAGGGGAGGAGGGGGTGGGAGGGGGGAGCTGCATGAGGGGAAGCTGCCCCAACAATCCACCATCCTTTCCACCTGTGATTGGAAACAGGGATTCCCTCTCAAGAAGGCCCAGCCTCCCTCCTGCTCCTCCCCTGCCTCCTCCTCTTCCTCTCCCTCTCCAGAGACTCCCAAGGCAGAAGTTGGATTCAAGGGCTTCCTGCAAACTTTCTCCTCTGGGCTTCCAGGTGGATCAGCCTCGTCCTCTGATTCCCAAATGCCAAGGAGGTCTGGGATTGGGAGAAGAATGGCTCCTTTGGCTAGCTATGCTACACAGACATACACAGACACACACACAGACACACACACATACACCCTTCCAAGCTTAGAGACTTTTTTCCAGATCGGAGCTTACAATCATATGCTGGGCTTGGGGAGAAGGGCGTCTCTTTCCTCTTTGTTAAAAGCCCCCAAACATGGAATGTGCTGTGTGTGTGTGTGTGTTTGGCTACTAGCAGTTTGGGGAGGGGAGGAGCTTGTGGGGCACTGAATTGTCCCCACGTGGAGTCAGCTGGTGCAACTTATTCCATCCCAACCCAGCTGCCCCAAGACAGCCATGCCCAGTGGGCGATGTCGAGCTGGCCACACCCACTCAGCCATCCATACCCAGCCGTGCTCCCCAGTGGTGGGATCCCAAGTCTTTTCCTAGTGGTTCCATGAGAGGGCGCTTCCCTTGTGCGCATGCAGCCCTCCAAGAGCCCTCGGAGTCAGAGTCAGAGTCAGTGCTGGGGAGCTGAGCTGTTTCTTTAGCTCAGCTGAGGCACAGCAATGCCCTCTGCCACGCAAATGAGCTGAGCTGAGAAACAAGGGAATCCAGGTCAGGGAACTGCATGGTTGGAGGGCAGAGTCAGCCAGAGGTGGTATTTGCTGGTTTTCCAAACTTCTCCAGACTTCCACTACGTCAGAACCGGTCTTAACCAGCTGAATACAACCTCTGATGCCCACCCAGCCATGCCCACCTAGTCCCAGTGACCAGACTGTTCTCCTCCAGCCAGGCCCATCTGGACCTGTGAGTCTTCATTGTCTTCCCTGCTACTGGCCCTTTGAGGGCAACCATGAGGCTGATGGGACCCTCAATGAAACTGAGAACTGAGAGCTGAAAAGTGTCTGTGTAGGAGAGAGAAAAGGTCAGAGTAGGAAAAATGGCCAGATGGAAGCTGTGGGAAAGAAGCTCCAGTCATGCTGTGAGATAATCTCTGTGGGAACCCATGAAATCCCCAAATGATGAGAAATTCAGGGTTTCACCTGCTCTCTGCTGGGGAGGGAAATCTGCACAACTGTTCAATGGTTCCTCCTTGATGTCCTGATGAAACCGACTCTAGAGAAAGTGTGGATCACAACAGCTGTCTGGGATTTCACTTTGGGGTCATTGTGTAGCTCTGTGTTTTTCTTTCTCTCCTTATTCAAGAAATAAAAGAGAAATATCTGACTATGTTCAGGCCCTTTAAATGTCCACTCTACCACTTGTGCCTAAAGCATTTTCTCTGATCCTCTTCCAAGCTTCTCTTGTGTGTGAAGGGCTGGAGAAGATGCCCAGAGAAAGGGGACCTTGAGACTCTCCCCAGGAGGAGGTTGGAGGGATCCTGTCTAAAGGCAGCCGCATCACAGACTGTGGCATGAAGGTTCAATGCTGCATCTTCATCCTGGTCCAGGAAGGGGTGAGGAAGGATGGGAACATCTGGGTTTCTAGGAAGAGGCCCCCATGGAAGCTGCTCTGCTCTCCAACCACAGAGATTGCTGATCAATTGGGAATCAATGTTTAGGTCTCAGAATGGCTCCTAATAGCGAAGAGGATCCCTTTGCCAATTCCCTTTTAAGGAGACAAGAAAAGCTCTGATGGATCAGACTAAGATCAGCCTGAGATTCTCAGGGCCCACACAGAGGATTCTGGTTCTCCCACAGGCAGAAGGAGGAGACTTTGCCCATCACCCAATGGCTGCATCCCCACAAGAGAACTTTCCCCCATCACACCAGGCAGTGTTGGAGTCTCAGCCATCCCTCGATCAGATCTTCTGATGCCAGAATTGGGGATTTCCAGATGGAGGGAAGTCTAAGTGCCCAACAGTCTCCATCTGAGGTGAAGGAGGAAAGCTCAGTTCTGGGCAAAGTCTCTTCCTTCTGCATTCATAGGAGAAAATGTTTCTAAGTTTCACTCCCCCAAATCATAAAGTCCTAAGGCAGGACCAGAACTCAAGAGTCTCCTGGCAGTTGGCCCAAAGTCCCCCAGGAAGTGTTCATGCCTAAGGGAGGATTAGAACTCAGAGCCAGCTGCCTTTGATGCCTAAAATAGGACTAAGAACTCAAAGTCCCCTGATGATGGGCTCCAAGTCCCCCATTTGGCTTTTGATGGAAGGTGGGATTAAAACTCCCGTGATTGGCACAAAGTCCATCCAGTGGCTTTGATTCCCTGTATGGTCCTCAGGTGCAACTTCTCACTTCCCACAGACCGAAGCTGCTTTCTGCCGCTGCCCCTTTGCTCCCCTTTAGCCCAAACAGACAGCCTGGCGCCCGCCCCTCACCTGCCCCGTTCCCTCGCACCCAGGTCGGCCAGGCCAGGCCACCCCCTGCAGCCCCCCTCCCGCCTTCCTCCCATGGGGCTGGCCGAGTGAGCGGAAAGGTGCCCAGTAGGCTTCCTCCCAGCTTTGCCGCAGATAGAGAGTGGGGGCTTCCTGCACCCCTTCCCTCCCGGGCCACCTCGGGGCTCTGTCGAGGAGAGAGGCAGAGGAGCCGCGGTGGGCGAGCGTCCCCCCCCAGATCTGAGAGCTCGAGGGGCATCCCGGGTGGGCAGCCTCCGGAGGTCTGAGCCCACACAGGGCCTCTAGTTGTCTGCGGGGGGGGGGGGTGAATTCGCCTTCGCCCCCTCCCCGTAGAAGTCTGCAAGGCGGGCAGGGGAGGCAGGCGGACACCGGTGGAGGAGGGCGGCGTGGAAGCCGTTTTTGGGGGGAGCTGATGGCCACCACCGGGGCTCCGGGGTTGGACTTCTCTCCCTTGGGGATCGCAGCGGTTGTGGGAGGAGGGGAGGAAAACGGCCACAGGAAGGAGAGGCCTGAATATTTGCAAGACCGTCTCTTACCGCATACCTCCCATCGACCACTCCGCTCCCACAGAGAGAGTCTCCTCAGGGTCCCATCAATGTCGGCTGGTGACCCCTAAGGGGAGAGCCTTCTCTGTGGCAGCTCCGGCCCTCTGGAACGACCAGGGAGCAAAGGAGGGGGGAAGGGGGGCGTTGGGAAGGGAGGGGGGAAACGCTGGAGAAAGATGGAAGAAGTGGGAAAGCGAGTGAAGGGTGGGAAAACAGAGTCTCTCTCGGAGCGGCTTCAGGCTCAGCTGGAGTGCTGAGGGTCTCACCTGGATGGGCGACCAGGGTGCTGTGGAAAAGCCAGCCAGCAGGTAAACTTATCCCTCCCTCTTCCAAAGGAGCCGCTTCCTTTGCCCCCCCCCCCATTTTTATTTTTTTAAGCAAATTTTTTCCCTTTCAAATTCATTCATAGATCAACATTCTTATAATTGCTGTTTAACATTTGTCTATTCCTCATTAGTCTCTATACTCATTTTTACATTTTACACACACACACAAACAGAGAGAGAGAGAGAGAGAGGAGAGTTTAGATCACTTTCTTGCCTCCCCATACCTCCATCTTATTTTGCAACAACCTTACTTCTTCCACCTTCTCTACCTCCCTTCGCTACCTTCTTCTTTCCTCCTCTCCTTCCTTCTTCCCCTCTCCTCTTTCTTCCCCTCTCTCCTACTCTTCATTCCCCACCCTTCCTTTCTATGCTTTACCCTTCCTTCTTTTCCCTTCCTCCCCCCCTTCTCCAAAGCGCAGCTCCTCCTTTCTCCTCGCTCCCTCCCACCGTCCCAAAATCCCCCCTCACAGCTCCAACGCCTCTTGCCCCCCCCTCTTCCAGCCAGAGGAGCGCGTGCTGCCCATCAGCCGAAGGTCTCAGCCCCAGCGGGACCTTCGGGGCCAGGATCCCTTCCGGACACCGGGCTCCTCGGAGGCGCTTTGGAAGGAGGCTCCCTGGCTGCGTTGGGCTCTCCTGCGGGGTAAGAGCTGCGGAAGGGAAGGTCACAAATCTGCCCCGGAGACTTTGGAGCAGCTGATCAGGGAGGGAAACTGCAGGGGGAAGGGAGGAAGAGGGGGCGGGAGAGGCGCAGGGGGTTGTTGGGGGGGGGGCAGAGAGAGAAGGGGGGGGGGGTGAAGAGACGCCCAGGAGTGAAGGAAGCTCCGCGGGGTCCCTTCTGAAGAGAAGCCTCGTCCTTGATCCGGTCTCGGGAGTTTTGGGCAGGTCAGGCGGTTGCTCCTTCCCTCCTTTGGGGCTACAAAATTATACTAACAGAAGGGAAGGTGAAGGGATTTCTTTCCTTTTCCCCCTTTCCCTTTCTCCTTTTTCCCCTTCCGCCTTTCCAGACAGCTGACAGAGACTGAATGCAAAGCCCTCCTTCATTGATGTTGCCTTGATTTTGTCTTCGGACAGGGGGTCGCCCAGAAGAAGCGCCGCCGCCTCTTCGGTTGTTCCAGAGGATGGCGTGGACCCCCTTCGTCCCCCGCAGATCCGCTTCTTCCGAGATCGGCGTCCCCCCCCCCCCTCCTCTGCAGCGTCTCCCACCGTTGGCCTTGCAGCGTTTGGGGGGGAGGGGCAGAGAGGCTCCCCCACCCCGTAAATGCCTGGAGGGTCTGAGGTTCCAGGACTCCGCCTGGCAAATCTGTTTTCCCCCAAAAGAAGCAAGTGGGGCCCTGAAATGGAATCAGGCTTTCTGGGACTCTCAGAGGAGGTTTGGGGGCTCCACTGTCAGCTGGGAAAGGCGGGAGGGAAATTGGGGGGGGGGAGATCAAGGGATGCCCAGAAGACTTGGGGTCCCTCCTGAAGAAGCGGCGTCCTCACTGGTTGGATCTCTGAAGTTTTCAGTAGGTGAGGCCGACACTTTTACTCGGTTATTTGTCCTTACAAAAGAATTAAAACAGGAGGGATTTTTCTCATCCCCCTTTTCCCTTTTTCCCTTTCCTTTTCCCCTCCCCCTCCTGCTTACTCCTTCCTTTCTTGCCTCTGTTTCCATTTCACTCTTTCCATTCAGGGGACGCAGAGTCAGTGCAAATCCCCCATTCATTGGGATCAGCCTGGATTGTGTCCTTGGATGGGGTCGCTCACAAACGCCTCCTCCTCCTGTCCCTCCTCCGCTTCCCTCTCGCCTTGCCCATCTATACAGCCATCCTGCCTGCCCTGCTCCCTTGCGCTTGGGGGGGGGAGGGCAGCACTGACCCGCTCTGCTAAACCTCCTCGGAGCACCTTTTGGGGAGCCTTCTGTCCCAGCCACCCCTCCAGTCTCCCACCCGGGGAGGACGCGCTCTGCTCTGCCGCCAATCAAGTGACCCCCCCCCCATTTTCTCCCTCCCCTCCCCTAGAGAAACAGGGTTTCTTTTAGTGACCTCATCAAAGCACCACCCCCTCCGAACAGGGCGGGGTCTCTAAATAAGTGGGAGGGGCTGCTGAATCCCTCAGTGGAAAGGGCTTCAGGGTGGGGGACTGCTGTGGGGAGGGTCTCTAATTCAGTCTCAACCAAGACAATATCGGGAGGAAGGGAAGAGCCCGGAGGCGCTCACCCTCCCTGGCTGGGGGAAAAGGAGGGGACTTCAGGGGCTTCGGCGCAACAGCCACTGGGAAAGGCGGAGGCAGGAAGGGGGCTTCTCTCTCCTGGGGAGGGGGGCAGTTCGGCTGACCCTCCACAGGCTTCTCAGCAGGCAGCTGCCCGGGAGAAGGACCCCCACCCTAGGAGTGCTGGGGGGGGGATGGAGACTAGGAAGGGATAAAATGGGGGGGGAGTCGTTGGGCCCTTTGAGATGGGAGGGGGCAGAATAGAGAGACCTCAAATCTGCAGCTGATGAAAGGCTCCAGGTGAGGCCGGTGCTCTTGGAAGCTTCCCTGGACGCAGGTAACTAAAGAATGGACCCTGACACCCAACCAAGCTCCCCACTCCAAGAGCTCCCAACTTTGCGCTGTTGCTTCTGCTGCTGCTGCTCTTGGCCTCTCCTTCCTCCGGGCCGTTTCTGCCCCGCCCAATGGCTGCCATCCCGAAGGGAGAGAAATTCATCCCTTCGCTCCTTCCAAGAACGGCTTCCCTGCTGCCCTCCTCCGCCGGTGCCCGCCTTCCCATTGCAGAATTCTGTGGGGAGGGGCCGAATGCAGATGCCTCCCCCCTGCAGACCCCTAGAGATCCTGTGTAGGCTCAGACCTTCGGAGGCTGCCCACCTGCTCACCTGGGATGCCCCTCACCTCTCAGAACTGGGAGGGGGACGACACTCTCCCTACAGCGACTCTTCTGCCACTCTCCTTGATGGAGCCCTGAGGTGGCCTTGGAGAGAAGGCAGAATTGAGAGGAAGCCCAACCGGGTGCCCTCTCGCTCCGCTCCTCCCTGGCTCAGCCAGCCCCAGGAGAGGAAGGCAAGGCCAGGGTTGGGAGATGGTGCTGGCCTAGCTGGGTGTGAGGGAGCTGGGCAGGTGAGAGGCAAGCGCCACAGCTGTCTGTTTCTGCGAGGTGAAAGGGGAGCAAGGGGGCAGCAGCAGAAAGCAGCTTTGCTCTGTGGGAAGTGAGAAGTTGTGCCTGTTGACAATTGTTGTTGTTAGTTGCGAAGTCATGTCTGACCCATCGCAACCCCATGGACTACTTTCCTCAAGGCCTTCCTGTCTCACTCCGACTGCTTCAGTGACTCCATCCAGCTCCCTCATCCTCTGTCTGAATTGAAAGTTCAGTTCTGGGGAAAGACCCCTTTGTTGGGCAAAGTCCCTTCCTTCTGCTTGTGGGAGAACCAGAGGCCTCTCTATGCTCACTGCGAATCCTACACTGACCTCGGTCTGATCCATCAGAGCTTTTCTCCTTCAAATGGAATTTGCAAAGGGATTTCGTTCACAATTAATAGCCATTCTGAAACATAAAAAATTGTGTCTAATTAATCAGCAAACACTGTGGCTGGAAGTCCCCTTTCTCTGGGCATCTTCTCCAGCCCTTCACAGACAAGACAAGCTTGGAAAAGGAACAGCAAAATGCTTTAGGTACAAGTGGTAGAGTGGACAAGTAAGGGGCCTGAATATCATCAGATATTGCTCTTTTATTTCTTGAATAAGGAAAAAAAAATACACAACTAGACAATGACCCCAAATTGCAATCCCAGACAGCAGTTATGATCCACACTTTCTCTAGAGTCGGTTTCATCAGGACATCAAGGAGGAACCATTGAATAGTTGTGCAGATTTCCCTCCCCAGCAGAGAGCAGGTGAAACCCTGAATTTCTCATCATTTGGGGATTTCATGGGTTCCCACAGAGATTATCTCACAGCAGGACTGGAGCTTCTTTCCCACAGCTTCCATCTGGCCATTTTTTCCTACTCAGACTTTTCTCTCAAACAGACACTTTTCGGCTCTCTCAGTAGGAAAACATGCTCCAATTGTTTTTATAAAGTGTCAGTTTTATTGACTGATGCTGAACATCAAATTCTTCTGAATTCTTCTGTATGACCTTCATAGAGTTCTCTTTATTACGATTCACTGAGCTGAAAGGGAAGGGGATTAAAGAAACATAGACATATATTCCTCTATCTAATATATATATTAGATATATCTAATATACATATATACACTATCTAAGTAGAAAGAATTCATATTGTCTTTCAAATAAAAGAAAACAATTCTTCCAATATCATAATAGTCATATATCTCATATTTTCACATTTGTTCTGGACGTAAGATGCTCCTTTGTGTTCAGGTCTGGCTTCAGAAGGATAATGTAGCACTTGGGGATGAAGATGCAGACCAGCAGACCAGCACTGGAGGCCAGGATGGAGAAGACCTGGACAGCCACCATGTATTTCCCTTTGGTACTCAGGTAGGTGGGCACAAAAGTCACCCAGACACTGCAGAAGACCAGCATGCTGAAGGTGATCAGCTTGGCTTCGTTGAAGGCCCCAGGCAGATTCCTGGCCAGGAAAGCCACCGTGAAGCAGATGGCAGCCAGGAAGCCCATATAACTGAGGGTGACGTAAAACATGACAACGGCCCCTTCATTGCATTGCAGGATGATCTCTCCAGGCTGGGAGTGGAGGTCAGAGTCAGGGAAGGGGGGAGAAACTCCCAGCCAGATGGAGCAGATGATCACTTGGACAGCAGAAGAAGAGAGGATGATGGAGTTGGCCAAGCTCTTCCCCAACCATCTCTTTGCTCGGTTTCCTGGTTTTGTGGCCAGGAAAGCCAGCACCACCATGATGGTTTTGGCCAAGAGAGAAGAAACGGCAACTGAGAAGATGATGCTGAAAACCGTCTGTCGGAGAAGGCAGGTGGCTTTCTTTGGTTGACCAATGAAGAGAAAAGGAGACAAGAAGCAAAGCAGGAGGGAGACCAGGAGGATGTAGGAGAGGTCCCGGTTGTTGGCTTTGACAAGGGGTGTTTCTCGGTATTTAGTGAAGATGATTAAAACAAGGACTGTGTTTAAGAACAAGATTAGGGCAAAAGAGACCAGGATGATACCCAGATGTTCTTCATAAGACAGAAATGTTATAACTTTGGGGATACATTGTACTTTGGCCTCATTTGGATATTTATCATCTGGACACTTGGTGCATTTTTCTATATCTGAGGGGGAAAAACATATTCACTTACTATTCTCTCCTTTTATCTTTGAAGAAATACCTTATTTGGACAACAAATGATACAAGGACCTCCAGTGAGAAAAGATAAGAAATATAAGAATCTTTTAAAAAACATTTTTGTTTAATTGTCTATGAAAGTGAGAGAAGAATTGAGGCCCAAAAAATTTCCTGTGTGATGTTCAGAACCATCATAGGAACCTTTATT